>OZ059836.1:30488887-31126937 GCA_964057195.1 Orthosia cruda
GATTTAAATTAATTCTACACTCATCACTGAACAATATTTTATTCCATTAGTCCGTGGACCAAAGTCGATATTCCCGAGCAAAAGTTATTCCGTTTCAAAGGTGGTGTACCACAATTATTAGATCTTCGGCTGGGACGAAAGAACCAAAACCAGATCTTTAAATCTTCTTCTTGTAGTAAACTTACTTTCTGTTGCACCTCGAACTTCGTCCAGCTCATTCTTGGCTTAAACTGAAACTTAATAAAACGATTATTTCTGTTAAAAGTACGAGTTTTCTGCCTTGTCCTGATACTCTCACAGAAGCATTAGTCACTTTGAATCATTGGAAACTGCAACAAATGGTGGAAAAAGTAAATGCTGAATTAAGCACATCACTCTGGAGGTTTGATCATTTCTTCTCATCTCAAGTGAACTGGTCCTCTCAGTTTGGATAAAGTTGGGCACAATGATGTTCTTATCTTCGAAAAAGATCTAGACATTAAAAATTAATCAAATAACTCAATATGTTAATGCAAACATTAAGAAATTTTAAAACAATACCGTATCTTATCTTGTGGAGGGGCCGAGAAACAACTCGGACACTTCGACCCATTGGGATCTATTGTGGTCAAACAATATCGTAAGTGGGAATAAGCCAAATTCTCTCCAAATGTTGTAAGTTCGAATAAAGTTAAAACAATCGCATTAAAAGTGAAGTTCAATTGTTTTATCAATTAGTAGTAATTGGTTTAATTATAAAACAAAAGAAAACCACCCAGCAATGGTAAAAAAAAAAGTTTTGCGTAAATTTTTTATTGTTCCGCTAATTTTGCCAGTGTGTGTATTTTATTTATTTGTTTACATTCATATGGCGTTATCTGAAAACGTATCATTTTATTCTGCCAACGCATCAACTGCCTCTTCTTCTGATGTTAGCTTAAACTCTCTTACGGACACCCTTGGCGATCTTTTGCGTCAAAATTTCAGCCAAAATCCTGACCGACTGTTTAACGTTTGCCACATTAACGCTCAAAGCATTCCGAAGCGAATTGTACGATACTTTTTCCAATAACAATGTTCACGCCGTCCTGATTTCTGAGTTCTGGCTCAAACCTAAACTTGCATCTACCGCCTACTCTCTTCCTGGTTTTGTTCTTCTTCGGAATGATCGGATTGGTAAGAGCGGAGGTGGTGTAGCAATTTACCTTCGCGGTGATCTTCCATTTAAAATTCTTACCACTTCTGTTTCAAATGCTTCTGCTGAGTTTCTTTTTATAGAGGTTTGTGTCATAGGAGCTAAAACCGTTTTTGGTGTTGTTTACTGCCCCCCTTCCCTTGATTATTTCACCGAATTCAAATCGGTACTTGAATCTTTGGGATCAGAGTATGCACATCACATCATCATGGGAGATTTTAACACCAACCTCCTAGCTTACAATTCTCCTCGGTCCCGTAAACTCCTGCATATTGTCGAGTCAGCCAGTCTTCATGTATTGCCTCTCCTACCCACTCATCATAATACAATCGGCGACGATACCTGGCTCGACCTTATCCTCACATCTAATCCTTCCCTAGTTTCCTCACATGGTCAACATGATGCCCCTGGCTTTTCACATCACGACCTTATTTACCTGTCCTATGTCCTTAAACCTCCACAACCTAAACCAACGTTCCAGTACTGGCGTTTCTTTGTATATGGATAGTGAGCAACTACAAAAAGATGCTTCGAATATTGATTGGACACTTCTACAGGAAGCTGCACAGTGGATGACAAAGTTTGTGTGTTCAACAGTGCTGTGACCAAACTGTATGATACTCATGCTCCTATCAGGAGAGTCAAGTTGAATCGTGCACCTGCTCCATGAATGAATAGGGGAATCCGGATGGCAATGCAACGGAGGGACCGCGCGTTTCGGGTATTCAAAAAGGATCGCTCGGAGGACAATTGGACCTTGTTCAAGTCAGCTAGGAATCGGTGTAATCAGATGATACGCAACGCTAAACGCCGCCACATTCAATTTTTTTTTTCTTTTGGCTATATCTGGCAATTCCTTGGGACCCTAGGTAATGGCAAATCGCGGCATTCAGACCTTCCTAACACAATTGACTTGTACGATCTAAACCACTCTCTCTCTACTGTGCCTTTGATAGACAGTCTAACCAAACGTCAAACTATCGACTACCTTGCTGGTCTGACGCGTCCTAATATTGACCCCTTTGTCTTTACCCCAGTCGACCCAGTAGTGATCAAAAAGATTATCCTATCCATTAAATCCAAGGCTGTGGGCTGCGATAACATCAGTCGTCATATGATTGTGTCGGCTTTGGATCCACTTCTTCCTGTAATCTCCCACATTGTTAACTTCTCTCTTTACTCCGGTGTTTACCCTTCCTTGTGGCATAATGCTCATGTTCGAGCCCTGCCTAAGATTCCTAATCCCACTTTTTCCGGTTACTTTCGCCCAATTACAATCCTTCCTTTCCTGTCCAAAATGCTCGAGGCCTGTGTTAATAAACAACTGTCCTGCTTTATTTACCACAACTCCCTCATCAGCCTGTTTCAATCCGGCTTTAGGCTCGGGCACAGTACCTTGTCAGCTCTCCTTAAAGTGACTGACGATATAAGGCGGGGAATGGAGGACTGGAGGAGGGAATGGAAAAAATCTTCTCCCAGCTCACATAAAGGCCATGCTTGTACAGTCCCTAACCTTTCCCATAATTGCCTATAGTGATGTGTGCTACTATGACCTGAATGCAGATCTACTCAATAAACTTGACCGCCTTCTAAATAACTGCATTCGATTTGTTATCAACCTCCGTAAGTATGATCATGTAACCACTCATCGATCACTTTTAAAATAGTTACCCATTCGTCAGCGTAGAGCGCTGAGGGCCTTGACTACCCTGTTTTATTTTATAGATAAACCCACTTCTCCTTCTTATCTGACTTCTAATGTTCAATTCCTTTGCTCTGCTCACAGTAAAAATCTTCGCTCCACCAATAATCGTCTTCTATATTGTCCCTCTCACCGCTCTGGGTTTATCCACTCGTCCTTCTTTGTCTAGGCTATCTCTCTTTGGAATACGCTCATTCAGAATATCAGGATGGCAACCAGTCGGTTTTCTTTCAAATTTAAGGCACGTGAGCACATTCGCAAGAAGCTTGCAGAATCATCACAGAATTGATTTGTTGGTTTCGGTTTCTCTATAAAATGGTTTTTGTATGTATGTATCTAAGAATATATTTGTATATAATTTTTTTATATAGGTTTTTTTCCTAATTTATCCTTTCATTTAGTTGCACCTGCCTTTTTTATCTCTGCACCACCCTAAGGTCGACTGGTAGAAAATGTCTAAGGCATTAAGTCCGCCTTTGTACTTGTGCATAAAGTTTGAATAAATAAATAAATAATGCAATGAAACGCCTTCAACAGATCGCAGAAGATACCTATGTCATATTGTCCCACGCATTCAATATTTGTTTTAATAGGGTGACACCAGTGTCAGTTGTGAAACCATATGGTTTATCATGCAAGATATGATAAGATGCAGCCTATGCAAGATGTTATTCTTATTAAAATGAATGAGCATTTGATTTAGCATTATCTTTTCAAATATCTTGCTGAAAACCGCCAACACGGATACTGGTCTATAATTATTTGTCTTTACTGTCTGACATATAATCTCCTTCGTGCTACCGATATTTATCTATGTTATTGACAACCATCACTCGTCATTTGAAATTATATAATTGTCTGTCATTCATTATTTTATTTACGACTTGATTTCTGTAGTTAATAAAAGCCAAGTTATTTATTTGGTGGTTTCTTTCTAATGTGTCAATTTTATTAACTACACACAACTATGTCTGTTAAGAAGAAAGAACCGGAGAAAACATGTTCTTTAGCCAGGTATCTACGACCTGATCGATTCGACGTGGAACCTAATGCACCCGCAGCGGGAGAACAGTGGGCTCATTGGCAACACACCTTTTCAAACTTCTTGATTGAAGAAATACCTGCTGACGTCACGGATTCAATAAAACTAAAATTACTAGCAAACCATTTAACTGCAAACATTTACGTAAACATTAAAGATTGTCAAACTTATGATGACGCTATTTCGGTTCTGAATAAGACGTATCTCAAGCCCCAGAACGAAATCTTAGCTCGATATGTCCTCGGCGCGCGGAAACAAAAACATGAAGAAACAATTACTGAATATTGTCGCGCTTTAAAACTTCTAGCGCAAAATTGTAATTTCAAATCTGTCACCGCCGATGGACATAGAAACCAAGCAATAAGGAGCGCTTTCATAACAGGAATTATTTCGGCGAAAATAAGAGAGCGGTTACTCGAAAACTCAACGCTTTCGATGGATGAAGCCTTCAACCAAGCCGTCGTCCTTGAAACAGCTGAAAAAGACTCCGCAATAATGGGCGTTGGTGTACCAAATGCTTTGAATGCTTTACCAGTGAATGTCCCACGACAAGAACAACCTCAACACCTAATGCAGATTTCAAACAATGCAGCGGTTTCATCCTCACCTCCTCCAACTGCAAGACGCTGCTTCTTTTGCGGTGGAAAAGTGCATCAAATGGTTAAATGCCCAGCATTCCACGCCTATTGTCAACTTTGTTCTAAGAAGGGACACTTCGCTTCAGTTTGCCGTTCTCGCAACAACTCTTCAACTAGCAATGCTATTTCTTGTCCCACTGTTCCCGTCGAAAATGTGCAGTCACCAAGTTCTTCTCAAACGATAAGCACCGTTTACTCAGCTGCATCTCCGTCCAGTTTGGTAAAAGCTACGATTTCCATCACCGTTAATCATACTCGTGCCGATGCGTTGATAGATACTGGGAGCTCTGTCAGCTTTATTGATCGCAACATAGCGCGAATGATGAACCTCAAGCAACGACCTTGTAAACAAACAATAAATCTGGCTTCGCTAAACCATACATCACATGTCGAGGGACTATGTTTCGTAACGCTTGAAATTAACAAACACATATACAAACAGCGACCTCTTCTCGTAATTAACAACTTATGTGCAGATGTCATCATTGGACATGACATTCTTAAAGATCACGCCAAGCTAGAATTTCAATTCGGAGGTACCAGGGAGCCTCTACAAGTGTGCGTTATGGAAGCTTCAGTGCCTCCAGCATCTGTCTTTACGCACTTATCTGCCGACATCACGCCTATTGCCATTAAATCTAGACGTCATAATAAAGATGAAGAAGAATTCATCCAAGCCGAGATAACAAAGCTTTTAGAAGATGGAATAATTGAACCGAGCGTATCTCCATGGCGTGCTCAGGTCCTTGTCACGGGAGGTGGAACTCATCGAAGGAGGATGGTAGTCGACTATTCAAGAACAATCAATAAATTTACGTACTTGGACGCCTACCCACTTCCAAATATTGAAACAATCGTGACGACAGTGGCTAAGTTTAATTATTTTAGCCAAATAGATTTAAAAAGCGCTTACCACCAAGTGCCTATTATAGAACGGGAAAAAATTTATACGGCGTTTGAAGCCTGTGGCAAATTATACCAATTCAAAAGAATTCCATTCGGCGTAACTAACGGAGTCGCTGCCTTTCAACGTACACTTGAACACATTATCGGGCAAGAAATTTTACAAGGAACATTTGCGTATCTTGATGATGTCACAGTTTGTGGTAAAGATAAGGAGGAACATGACAAAAACTTACGACAGTTCATGGCTGCAGCAGAGAAGTACAAACTGACACTAAACGAACAAAAATGTAATTTTGGCAAAACGTCTATTAGCCTCTTGGGCTATACTATTCAAAACAATATAATAGAGCCTGATAAAGACAGACTTGATCCACTGTTAAAACTGCCACTACCACATAATGCCGCGGAACTCAAACGAGCTCTTGGTCTCTTTGCTCACTACGCCAAATGGGTACACAAATTCTCCGAAAAAGTACATCCTCTCGTCAGCAACGTAAACTTCCCATTAAGCGAAAGCGGACGGCGTAGTTTTGATCTATTAAAATCGGATATTGTGAAGGCTGCATTAGTCGCAATAGATGACAAAGAAACTTTAACTGTAGAGACTGACGCATCTGAGTTTGCCGTAGCCGCGACGCTAGCCCAGAATGGACGCCCTGTCGCTTTCTTTTCTAGAACGTTGTCGGACAGCGAACGTAAACATGCTTCCGTTGAGAAAGAGGCTTGCGCTATCGTCGAGAGTCTCAGAAAATGGCGCCACTACCTCATTAACAGACACTTTCTCCTTATCACGGATCAGAAATCCGTTAGCTATATATTCAATCAAAACCATACCAGTAAAATAAAAAACGATAAAATCGAAAGATGGAGGCTAGAACTGTCATGTTACAAATATGACATAATCTACAGACCAGGAATCGAAAATGTTGCCGCGGATGCACTGTCAAGGGTGTGTGCACTCATTAGTAACTCAAAATTATACGAATTGCACGATGCACTCTCTCATCCCGGGATAACCAGAATGTATCACTGGATTAAATTAAAGAATCTTCCTTACTCCTTAGACGATATTAAACAGATGACCGCTTCTTGTCGTGTATGTGCGGAAGTCAAACCTCGCTTTGCCAAATCAAAAGGGACACTTATTAAAGCTGTATCGCCGTTCGAAAGATTAAACATAGACTTCAAAGGTCCTCTGCCTTCGAATACAAAAAACAAGTACATCCTGACAATTATCGATGAATTTTCAAGATATCCATTTGCATACGCATGTCCTGATACTACTTCGGCTACTGTTATTAAGTGTCTAAGAGATCTTTTTTACGATTACAGTCAGCCTTTGTACATACACAGCGACAGAGGATCCTCTTTCATGTCGGAAGAAATACAGACCTTTCTCAAAAACTGTAATATTGCCACTTCTCGCACGACACCTTATAATCCGCAGGGGAACGGCCAGGTGGAGAGGCTTAATGGAACGCTCTGGCGGACGATACAGCTCAGTCTCAAGTCCAAGAATTTGCCAATAGAACAATGGGAGCAAGTTTTAAAGCCCTCCCTTCACTGTGTGCGTTCTCTACTATGCACTCCAATAAATGCCACTCCCCACGAGAAGTTATTCAACTTTCCTAGGAGAACGCCAGTCGGAGAATCGCTACCGTCGTGGCTTGTTCCCGGTCCGATACTTTTAAAAAAGTTTGTTCGTTCTAAAACTGATCCTTACGTCGAGGAAGTTGAGTTGCTTCAAACAAACCCCAGCTACTCTTACGTGCGACGGCGTAATGGTCAAGAGACAACCGTATCGAACAGACACTTAGCCCCGCTTCCAGCAATAGCGGATGATGAAAACCCGATTGTCGACAACGAAGACTTTGAAAGGCCCGTACTGGAAGACAGGGCTGATGATGGGGGAATACATGAAGAAGAAATTTTTAGAACCCCACTGCAAAATGCTGAGGCCCCACAAGTCAGAATATCTACAAGGCCAAAGAGATTACCCTTACATCTCAATGACTATCTTCTTGATGCAGAAACCATAGAGGGGGAGAATGACATATAATCTCCTTCGTGCTACCGATATTTATCTATGTTATTGACAACCATCACTCGTCACTTGAAATTATATAATTGTCTGTCATTCATTATTTTATTTACGACTTGATTTCTGTAGTTAATAAAAGCCAAGTTATTTATTTGGTGGTTTCTTTCTAATGTGTCACTGTCCCTGGATTTAAAAAGTGGTATAACATTACTATGTATATTTCATTAGATCTGGAAAGATTCCTTGATCCACACACAAATTAAAAATTTAAACTAAGTACGGCGCTAGTCTGAATAATGGAGGTACAAGCTTTGATGGACATTCCCCATAGATCTTCGGTCGGTTTGATCTTGATTTGCTTAAAAGCTTTTATTACTGTTATGGGAAAAGTTAAATTCATTCGGGTAGGCTGGAACATTTGCGTTTAATAATCCAAAAGCAAGCGAGGGTGAAGACTTTAAGGTTTCAGTAGTTTTATTTGGGATTTTAGTAGGAAATTTACAAATTCTTAAGCAACTTTTTCTTATCTCTAATAAGTCCGTGTGTGGTCCCGCAAAGCGTATAATCAGTATTTTTTTTTTCCCTGTTCGTTTCTTTCTTATATTTTTCCAAACAGCAACAGTAACATTCATGAAACCTCGATAACCGAATGATACGGAAAAAAAGTAGAAATTGCCAAACATTTTATTTGATTAAAATAGCAGACCATATCACATATTTGGTTAGTATTTGACTATAAAAACTACTATTTTACGACAAGTAACTCAAATTACTATTATATTTCTGATACATTAAAAAAATATTTATCATATATAGGTTTCTGTCTCATAATACTCATGCAGCATCTCTCGCATACTTGGACAAGTCGGTAGAAACGTAATGTTTCGCAGGCACAGTTTCGAAGAATTTGTGAAGGAATACTAACACATAGCCCATAGCTTTGTCCATGAAAGGCTTGCCAAATGAAGACATGAGAATTCTCCAGTTTTGATTCAGTAGTCCGGTCACGAGCTTGCCTGTAAAAGTTACAAATTAGGTCACAACAACGTACTAACAAGCGTGGGTGGTGCACATCCTACTAAATTGTTCGTTGTTGTATGTTTTTTCATGATGGAACGGGCTTGAGCTGAAAGAATTCGTTGAAAATGCTCTAAAAATGGTTATATGGTTTTTATTAATTAAGGAATGAATCATTGTAACAGAATGTTCTGTGTTCTTAGGTGCCTATCTAAACTGCCTGAAGACAAAAATAACCTTTTTTTTTAAGTCGGTAAATGTAACAAGAAGTAGAATAATAAATGCTAATAGTTATGAGAACTAACACAATGAATAGCAATAACAAAAAATTAAAAGCAACATAATTATGTTAGCCAGAACGAAATTACCGTTATATAAAAATGTTTTACATTATTAAAATAAAACTAGAACCAGCTTTATTTGAAGCGATGCAGAGAAATATTATGAGTTCAGCACAATTAAGTCACAATGCGTCATTTGTTTTATATTTGTGGTGCACTATCTAAGCAACTAAGTGTAATCATATTACGATACTACTAATGACACTTCAGAATCTGCGTCGTTTTTAAGGCTCGGTTTACGGCATCACATACTAAAGGTCTATCCACACATATCAGGGCCGTGCCCGGGACGTGGACGGACCGTGTCCAGTCAGGGGCTCAAAAAAATATCGGTGTGTATACTCGTATTTTATATGAACTCGTTACCGTACACGGGTCAGTGACAAAGCTTCAATGCCTGGGCCCGGCCCTGTCACGTCCCAGGCACGACCCTGATATGTGTGCAATAAGCGATTAATAAATTTAAATCATCCATCTTATAAAATAATATTATGAACGCGAAAGTGTGTTTGCCTGTCTATTTGTAACGCTTTCATTTCTAAACTCTGGAACAAATTTTGATGAAATTTGACACACATACAGACTATGGGGTAGAATTAAGAGTTATTATCCCGGGTAGTAAGTTCCCGTGGGAAAAATTGCAACTTTCACGAGATGGAACCCGCTGGCAAAAGATAGTCTAGAAATGATTTGTTTTTCTGCCAAACGTAAAAAAATAACATAATAAAGATCCTTACTGGATTCTTGTTTCCCAATATACAATTTGTCAGCAAAGAATTGCATTTTCCCTTTGATATCATACGAATAATCCAGTTTATTAGTTTTACACTTCATGTAAAGTTCTCCATCACGCTTATGGATGAAGAAACCGAAATCAAACTTGAGATATAGTTTTTCTGGAACAAAAATATTGTGGTAAAATAAAACTGGTTCAATTATATGGGGGAGACTTTTGCTTTGCAGTAGGGCAATACAGAAAAATATAATAAATAGAATAAAAAAAATAACAGGTAGGTACACTAAAAAGGTATCCACCGATGTCTTTGCCCCTGAAGGATTGTTCCTTTGGGTCATACGTCAGACGATGCTCCAAATCCGATCTATGCGAGAAATAGTAGTAATATGACCATGGTTGCAAAAAAAACCGCGGACGTCAGGCCGAATTACCCGACCGGTTGCGAAAGTAACCACGGGGCGCGGGGATGTGTGAATGGCTATTAAATCAAAATTATTATAATTTATTTTCCATTATGAATTTCATGTAAGAAACAAGAAACATATTAAATAATGATGACAAAAGAAAACTTAGAAGGAAAGATAGTATACTACGACAATATTGTCTATTGATTCTCAGATATATACGTAAATTAATATTACTTCCGAAAACTAAACTATCAGTGCAACTTTTACCTATTTTGACTTTTCCATTTCCTTCGCCACTCAAAGTACCACCACCAACTAAGCTTTTGATAAGAGGACTATTAGAGTAAACTTTGTACCGTCCTTTGATCGAGAAGTCACACATCAACTCCAGTATTGCGCGTTCTTCTTTAATTTTAGTCCTGAAAACATAACAAAACATCACGCCTGTAGGTATCCACCGAAGGGTTGAGCAGAGGTGCAGCCATGTAAGTATAGTACGCCCAAATTTCGCCAGTTCTATTTAACCGGTGGTGTGCCCGTAATTACCGAAACAATAGAAAAGTCATTGTATCTCGCGTGTATCCAAGTCTTAAACACTCAAGGGATTAAGCTCCCACGTTTTAGAGGCAAAGTCTATTGGTATCTACCGGGCACAAATCTGGAATCAGGGCAGCAACTGAGAAGCTCCACATTGAAAAAAAACAATAACACTTTTAGTGCCAGTTTATTCTATTAAATTATCACCGTGATAACAAAGGTGAAGTGAGCATGAAGTGGACTATCATAACTTGAGAGTTATGGGTTGACAACTCACTTCACCGATGTTTAAAAGGTAAGACGTTTACCGAATAGCACTGCTGTTTGTCTTTGCATCATCCAAAGGTTGATTGATAGAATATACTTTCGTCGGACTCACTACCGTTTTCCTTGAAGGGTTAGGTAGATAAGTTATACGTACAGTAAACATACATTTCTGCAGGTATGTTTAAGCTTCAAATAATAGGAGGCGGCTCAATGCCAACAAAAGAGCACAAATCAAGACACCGGGTTATCTGCTCCCAGAGAAATTCTAAATGAAAACTCTATTTCCTAATGCCCGGATTGAGCAAAGTAACCAGTTTGTAAAATAATCAGAACAACTAGGCAATCAAGCTAAAGCGTAGTCAGTCCCGCATTCATCTTGCTGAGTGGCCAATATTTTTAAGAACTACACAGGAGATATTTTTCGATAGTACGTGTCAGTATGACGACGCGATAAAAATACGAACGACGCAATAGAGAATCTGTTAAAATATATAGAACATAATAATTTTCTACTTAAAGCCGAAAAATAAAGATTTTTACTTACTCAAAGTTAGTGACGACGCAATCTTTGACGCCTTTACCGGTTCCTTCAATCAAAGTAATATCGAGGACATCCAAAATAGACAGAGATATATTATTCAAAGCGATGGGATCGATTTTAGGGATGCCTAATTCTGGCACACCAGTCTTTCCGATGTCTCTGATAATCGATTGGATGTGGTCTTTTCCACAGGCACTATCGTCTATTTCACATTTTCCCAAAGTGTCAACTGTAAAGAAGATTGATTTTAAATATTTAAAAAAAAAACACAAAAATCCAAAACTAATGAAAATATTTGGATCAAAATTGGATTTTGTTTTTGGTGCAGATTTTTGTACGAGCATGGCTCAATAAAATACATAAATATTTGTGGGATTAAGAAATCTTAGTCATAGATATTCAGATAGATATCTTGTCAAAAAAATATTTATAAAACTGTGCAAAAAAAAAACTTACTGAAGCCCGATTCACAAAACACAAATACTGTGCACGCCAAAAACAGAGATATTTTCAAAAACATGATTCTTCCTTGAGTTACTGCCACACATAACGTTAGAACTCGCAGATTGTATTATATATAAGGTGTACCTACCTACACGTTATAGGCGAATAGGTACAATGGTAATAAAATAGAAAAAATAATAAGCCAAGGTCGATGTTCACTAGCTACTTACATAAAACATTTAATATACTCGTAAGTACAAGTAGTGAAGTATAATTGAGTGGACATGATGGCAATTCAGATGAAAAAATAACAAGCTTTATATAGAGTAAATTCTATGTGATCGTATATAATCTACTTTTTCTATAGGTTCTATTTTGAAGTAAGTTAAAATGCTAGCTGATATCAATATCGTAGGCCAATCGTTGAACTGGGCCAATCAACATCTGCCTGGGCGCATTACGATATTTCAGTATTTCGTGATTTGGTCGATTATTTCATGACGTGCCAAACATAAATTTGGGCAGATCGATGAGAGCAATAATATTTGTCGATTTGCCCATCTAGTCACTTGGCCACATCGAGATATGACTGGGCAGATTGTAGTTTAGTTCCATTTCGCGACGCTGGTGGCGCTGTTTGCGCGTCAAAGATGACGGCGTCACAAAAATCAAAAATTAATAATAAAAGCAATAACAGTGAGTTAATTTCAGATAAATACTTTCCATTCTTGAATAACGAGCATTAATTACGGGGTTTTTATAGTAAAATTATTATTATCTAAACCTCATTTTATTTGCTTTTACTTTGGTCACCCTATAGACTTATTTTTCCATGCATGGTTGGACTAATTGTCAAATGTTAATCTTCGAATGATATGAGGGGTATTAGACAGGCAAATCAAAAAATGCCGGTGTATCGTGATGTGCCCAGGCAGATATCGATCAGCCCAGTTCAGCGATTGGCCTACGACATCTACGGGTATTACGTTTTTAGGATTCCGTACCCAAAGGGTAAAAACGGGTCCCGTTTTTACCCTTATTATAACTGAGACTCCGCGGCCCGTCTGTCTGTCTGTCTGTCACCAGGCTGTATCTCGTCAACCGTGATAGCTAGACAGTTGAAATTTTCACAGATGGTGTACTATATACTAAAAACAGAATAAAATAAATATTTGAGTGGGGCTCACTATACAACAAACGTGATGTTTTTGCCGTTTTTTGTGATAATGGTACGGAACCCTTCGTGCGCGAGTCCGACTCGCACTTGGCCGGTTTTTTTATCATATTTTGTCCTTGTGACTGTTTACATAATATTTAAGGCAATAACTAAAATGTATCGGCAAATCAAAAACAGAAAGTTATTATTCACTAACTTAATCCCGCGGTTTCGCTCTCATGATCTATTCCACAGAAACTTTGCATTTTCCGGATAAAGCCTTTGTACTAAACTAGCGGACACCTCGCGGTTTCACCCGCGTAGTTCCCGTTTCTGTGGGAATACAGGGATAAATAGTAGCCTATTTCACCCGGGGATAGTGTAGCTTCGCAAAGGTGAATTTTTTTTTTTAGTCGCTTCATTAGTTTTAAGTTTATTCTTTATATACAAAAATCCAAATCTTTCCTCTTTATAATATTATAATTAAATTATTAGAATAGAAGAATAGATGATAGTGTAGTTTCCTACCACAGCTAGAATTTTCTTAATTGGAAACCTTGGATTACCTTTTACCTTTGTTTTATTGTTTGCTTATTACTCGTGTCTCCTGTGCGGATCACAAATAAATATTTTCTTTCTTTTTTACAAAAATCCAAACAAATAAACAAAAAATGTTCCCCAATAGACTCCTAATAAACATAAAATCTTGGTTTAAGTACAATGTAATAAGTACGCATTTTTGATTAATAGTATTTCGACATCTACCGACTCCCAAAATAACTCCTCTAAGAACAATAGGTAACTTAATTACGTCTCATAAACTGGCACGATATAAGGCGACGTTAGATTTGATTTTTCAAGCAATACAAAAAATCCACGACAACAACCTTGACCAGGGAAATTTATTGTTCGCAACTTTCGCCAAAAGTACCAGTTATCAAAGTAGAATTGCGCATAAATATCTATCAATAAAATGAAATATGACTTCAATTTTTTTTTAAATTAATAAACACATCACGTCTATTCGTCAAAAGAGCCAATTCACACTTTCGGACAATGTACAATATTTTTTTTTGGTGCAGAACCAGAATAAACAAAAGTTTTGTCTACGCCTCATAATAATACATTATTGCAGCGGCTAGCAAAAGAGGCATTGGCAGAGGCAGAGACAGAACGTGTAAATCACATACGTAAGTCCATCAATGCCTAGTTGTGGCCAAGGCTTGTATAGTGCTTTTCTCAAATAATGCGCGGAAATTAAAGTATACAATTACAAAAATATTAGAATTGTAGTAAAAATTGTAAGAAAGAAGAAAACTTTTTTTTAAAGTGTCATTTCTTCTGTGTTTACATTGGACACAATTACGGAAGAATCATATAAATTATCTTATTATAGAACATACAGCGAATGCTAAATAGTGACCACACAACCTGACGAAAACAAAATAACACAGGCACAATCTTCAAGGTTAAACAACGCTCGACAAGGTCATTCCGTGGATGGGTGACCATTCATTACATACCTAAACCAAAGTAAACCAAAGTTCGACAAAAAGTTATCAATTTTGCCTCAATAACAATATTCATATTCTTTATTGTACACAAAACAAACATAATTATACAAATACAAAAGGACAACTTAAGTACAAAGGCGAGCTTAACCCATAATAGGGTTCTCTGACAGCATTACCTCTTTGTCAGTGTGTTATATTCTTACTACAATGAAGTCATTCTTTAGTATTATCTTTGTCTTGTGAAATACTAAAGAGTAACGGTACCTATGGGTTGCCAAAATTTTCGACGGTAACTAAGTGCCATTAACGCCTCCTGCAACGATCTATAGTGCATGTTTTCTTGGCATTTTCTGAAGTCTATTTTCTTATTAAAATTGTATATAACAGACTTTAGACAAGTGACATTTAGTTTTTAACCGACTGCCCAAAAAGGAGGAGGTTCTATGTTCGACATTACGTTTGTTTTTTTTTTTTGTGTATGTTTACCGATAACTCCGTCAATTGTGGACTGATTTTAAAAATACTTTTTTTGTTTGAAAAAGTATGTGCCAAAATTGGTCCCATTTTAATTTGGTGAAGGTCTAATGAATAATTTTGGAGATATACGTCAGAACTCTTCAATAAATAACGGCAAATCTCTCGGGATTGCTGCAATCGCTTGTCTGTTTATTGTTTATACCATTTCATAACATAACATCACGCCAGTACGCTCTTAAGGGTTAAATCTATTCTGGCGTTATAGGTACCTTACTAACTTGGCTATTAGGTAGGTACAACTAAAAAGTGAAAATTAAAAAAAAACTTTTATAACATTTCTTTTTGCGTTATGGACACCGACTTCCAAAAATTAAGTTATTTTTCACTTTGTAGTTTTGTATTTGGAAGTCAGTAGTATTTTTTTGCAAAAAAGTATTTTAGCGTTAGTCGAAAAGTGATAAATTATCAATCACTGTTTTGGCATTTCGAGAAATGCTATCACTACAATAAAATGTCCCACTAGAGACTATTATATATTTTGAAAAACCTTTACTCCACTCCAATTGACTATAAACGGATCTGGATGAAATTTGGCACAGAGATAGAATATAACCTGGAATAGCACATATACTTTTTTAGAGGATTATACTTTTAAAGGTTGTCTGTAAGAGATTGCCCTGTGCGATAAGACCGCCCATTGTACACTTTGTTTTTAAAAATGATTGTTCTGTATGTTTGTATTTTTGTGGTGTACAATAAAGTATATAATAATAATAATACTTTTTATCCCTGAATAATGTTCCCTTGGGATAATAAAACACTTTTAACGCGGGCAAGAGCTAGTATAAGGATGAAGCACTCTCTATCGGTCAACTAAAACGTAGAAAGGGGAAAATAACAATTGTATTGTAGAATTATTAATCACTAATAGATCTTTCCTAGAGAGGAAACCTGTGTCCCAGCGGTGGTAATATTAAAAAAAAGGATAATGATGAAGATAATACTTAAAAGTAGATTGTGCACCGAGATAAGAGATAAAGCAGTTTCTTACGTCACGGGTGGCATATTGAACCCTGAGGATAACGATGGACCCTATATAAGAAGATTTCTGAGTGAATTGAGGGGTTCAAGCTTTCCAATATGAAGACATGTTTAATCCCAAAGGAGCATATCTACTTTCACCTTCTACGATGAGACAATAAAAAACTGCTGTATATATTGATTTGAATATTTTGTTTGATGCTTATTGTAGATCTGAGCATTGAATACTTGTCTTCTTTACTGACTTTCGAGTTTCTGCTAAATGTTGGAAATAAACTAAAAGGACGGAATCCAACACAGTCTCGACTTCTACTTTTGTTGTTCTCCATTGAAAAAAATCGTCATAAGCTTTTCCGAATCTGTATTAGAAGACTATATATAAATACTTATAGTTTTGCACGAGTTTTCACATGAATTTGACGTTCCAAATTTAAATCACTTTACTCCCTCGGGAGTTTCAAACAACTTTACCTTTCTTGAGAGATAATGCTTTACGTTGAGATTGCATGATATGTAATTGGACATTGCCTAGCAGGTGGTATGAAAATAAATATTATGTAGATTTAAGTACCATAAATAACCTAAACTTATAAATATGTAATATGCCTGCGCCAAAATTTTAGCATCATGTGTCCAAAGACAGGATTAGCGAAACAACAGATATAAATCTGACGAAACGTTGCCTTTCAATTTATGTATTCTTGTTTAGGCGACTGACTGCTTAAGCAATTTTTAAGGCGCTTATCGCGAGAATAATCGTGATATCTTTGTCAAAGTTATAACTGTATAACGAGACTAAGACCAACCCATCATCGTGAGATAGAACAGAACAACTGTACCTACTTGCAATTTAACTTATTAAAAATCTCTTAACATTGTGATATAAATCAAATCGCGTCTAACTATCAGGAAGATCGCTTACTGTCTCGCTGGAGGACAAAAGCCACATCTCATAGAGGGATGTCTTGAGCATTAATCGCCATGTTTGCTGAAGGCATTTTGGTGATTTTAGACTAATATGTAGTTTACGATGTTTTCCCTCTCCGACGTCTAGAATAAAATAAGAAAGTAAGTACGTGAATTGTAAAAGTTACATTGATACTGGTTTGAATTTGAACCCACAGTTACTTGTTAGCCATTAATTTAAACACAACAGGAATCTAGGAGTATAAGTTTAGTATAGAAAAAAGGGAAATAAATATTTATGGTATCGATAAAAGCTATCATACTAAGCGAATTATTAAAAGGAAAATAATTTCCTGAAAAACGAACATATACAACTAACTATCATCGGCATAAAGATTAATTCATTATAATTTATAGTATAATCATTAAATTCTGTCTAGGCAGAATTTAATATATTCAAAAAAAACATGCTTGGAAACATGCTGGTCCTGCTCCGTAGGGCAATCTAAATAGTCTAGACGGGTCTCCCTTGTTTTACCGAAAAGAAATTGCCAAATTATCACTTCCCAAACAAATTTTCGCATAACTTCATTTGCCAAATTATTACTTACCAAACAATCTCTTTACAAATAATTGTTACGAAAACCTATGTTTGGCAAGTGAACGTTTGAACAATAACTTGTTCACCAACTAGTACTTTTACCATTTTTTATCTAGTCAAATATTTCAGTTGGTATAACATATTTTACGCAAAATTAAATAAGCCAAATATTTGGTGTCGTCAGTTTTAAACTTACCATTTCTGTTTAGTCGATTGCGTAGCCAATGACAAAAATTTTGCATCTATATGTTAGTTGCACAGATTATACAAATTAAATTACAATGTGTAAATAAGTGGGTAGTAGGTAAATCATAAATGTCGCGCGATGTGGGTAAGTCATGCAAAACACTATCACTGTGTTTTGTAGCGGAAGTTTATTGAGATTGTTACGATATATTATTTTGTAGATAATTGTTGTTAAAAGTATAACGTAAATAAAGTTTACGATGAGTGAATGTAGTGATGAGTGTGAAATTTTTAAATCTACACGAGGTTGTGTAAAGTTGTTTCGAAACGGATTTACATATGAAAATAATAACAAAGTGAATGATACCTATTATTGGTACTGTGAGTACAGGAAAAATAAATTGTTTAAATGTACTGCATCCCAACAAACTACACTAAAAGATGGGATTCATAAGGTATTAAAGAGCAATGAAATTCACAATCATGAACCAAATCCTGGGAGAAAAATAACAAGTGACCTTATAGAAAAGATCAAAAGTGAGGTTTCATCTGGAACAAAAATATGCAAAATAATACAAAATAACAAAGCAAATGCTCCTTTGGACGTTGTAGATAACTTGCCTTCAACTTCGGCTCTAAAGCAGAGGATGTATCGACTACGAAAAAAACAAGAAGTAACAATAGAACCAACTGATGTACATTTCCAGCTAAATTTATCACAAACATCTATCAAGGGTGTAAATTTCATAATAAAAGATAAAACTTATGATGAAAATAGAAGAATATTGGTAATGTCAACACTAAGTTTAATGACCACTTTAAGTCACAGTTCATACTGGATTTTAGACGGAACCTTTAAAGTGGCACCAAATATCTTTAAACAATTATACACTATACATGGCAATGTATTATCTGATAACAATAAAACATTTCCACTTTGTTTTTGTATGTGTACCAACAAGGATAAACGTACGTATGACTTAATGTTCGAATTAATAATGCAATACGGAAATGAAAATAATATTGACATGACGCCAAAAGTCTGTATATTAGATTTCGAAAAGGCAGCCATTTCAAGCATAAGATCTAACTTTGAAGACGTTTTATTACAAGGGTGCTTTTTCCACTTGGGACAAATTCTAAACAGGTAATAATAATGTTATTATAATTATATTATTTCTCTCGATAGCCTCCTAAAAATAATCTCTTTTTTCCATATTTTTTTCTATATAATCTAGTCGTTTCTGGCACTCGCCGGCCGCTGCCGCGGCACCGCTCGCTACGCTCGCTCGGCTCGTGCGTAGGTGGTCACAGTTTTAACCTAACCTAACCTAACCATTTTTTTTAAATTAATAACCTACTGTAACTAGTTCCATAAATAACCTATTGTCCATAAATTTGACTTGTTTCAGACAAATTCAAGCACATAAGCTTACAAAGAAATACGCAAATGACATCAAATTTAACAAACAAGTAAAATGTTTACTGGCTTTAAGTTATTTGCCAGAAAATGAAATCATTCTATATTTTAACAAGCTAATAGAAGGTATAGAAGATTCTGATTGGAAGCAAATCGCGAATTGGTTTGACGAAAATTATGTTAGCGGATCATGGAACACGCAACCGAAGTATCCACCAAGCTTTTGGAGTTGCCATGTTGTAAACGAAAGACAAATACCTAGAACTTCAAACTCAGCTGAGGCGTGGCATCGTAGAATAAACATTCTCATTGATAAACACCACCCTGGAGTGTATCGCTTAATTAAAGAATTAATAAATGAAGTTTCTTCAAATTTAGCTGACATTGAGATTATACTATCAGGTGAACCGCCACAAAAAAAGAAAAAAATATATATGGATAAAGACGACAGAATTAATCGAGTTCTGCAACACAAGTCTGAATACTCCGAAATAAATCTGCTAATGTCCATTGCAAAAAATTTAAACATGTAAGTTACAAATATTTTGTACTAGCTTTTGCTATTTTGTACTCGCGTTAATAAATGATTACCTATATTAAAATAAAATTGCATTTTTAATTATACAATTCCCAAAAAAATCTTATTTTTGCCTTTATATTTTTTGTCATAACAATTCATTTGACTAAACGTTTATTGTCTAAATATTGTTTGCTGTAATAAATCATTTGATTAAAGACCAAAAACCTTAATGACATTATCCTTGGTAACAATCTGCCAAGTAAACATTTGACCAAATGAAAATGTGCGTACTAAAATTATTCCAAATATTACATTGGTATAAAAAAAGGTTGCTAAAATTTGTTTGGGTAATGAAAATTTGGCAAAATCTTTTCGGCAAAACGGCAGGATCCCAGTCTAGACAATATCAAACTGGTTAATTTGTATTATAGTCTTAATTATAGTAAAGTTTTATTTTTTATTTCTTTTTTCTTCACATTTAAAAAAACAAATTGTATCGCACACTGTTCCATTGTTGTTGAATTAGGTAAATTACCTATGTTTGCAATATTTGTAAGTATGTGAGAACCATGTTCCTATTTATCAAGTGAAGGAATTTACCATTTAGTGCTTATAATACTTTATACCTATATGTAGTAACTATAGTAGTTCTGGGTGCATCGTTCTCACGCACATGAATTTATTAATGTTTGTACTTATATAAATATTCTAAAAACATTTTTTTTTTAAAGAGCATTTATGGAGTTTCTTGTGCGTTCTTCTGCATAACAAGCTACTTTGCCGAATGCACGGTAGAATCAATTTTTAATACTTGTAAATGATTGTTAACGTTCAATAGTGCCGCTTAATGGCCCAGTTGAAATAAATACATTTGACTTTGACTTTAATATTAATATATCTTTAAGAATACTTCTTAGCAATCCATTTACGTCAAATTCTTTATTTAATGAAATAGTACAAATAACAATATACAAATGTTTGTATGATAATTAATGAAGAACAATAGCACTAATTAAATTAAAATTCGTCATGACACAAAAACTAGCAATTTAAGAAAAGACAGCATTTTGTTTATTTTTTAATGTTCCAAAATATAACACTTGCAATGATTACGTAATATTAAATTATACAAAACACATATAAATTATACAGAACATCAAAAAATGCAGCAAAAACACAAATATCTGTCAAGAAGAACTAGTTTTCTCTATAAAAAAACAGTTCGGATAAAATACTTGCATTTCAACCTCATCACCTGTTACCCATTGCCCAACTTTGTTTGGATCGCTTCCAGTCTAGTTGGATTCAGCTGAATTCCAGAAATTCACTTGCAGCGTTTACGACGATACGACCACCCGACTATACTTATGAATGTGGCAGATGAGACTAAATAAGTGCCATTGACCACCAGAGTGGCAAATGCGACTAGTTAGTGCCATCCACCACCCCCGTGGCAGATGGGAATAAAGGAAGGTGGCAGATGACACTAAATAAGTGCCATTGACCATCGAGGTGGCAAGCTCGAAGATGGCAGATGGGAATAAACCCGCTTGACGCATCTTTCGTTAGATTTGTTAGAATCTTAAATGAGCCATTCTGTACATCAAGATTATAAATAAATAAATAACACGATTCCTATTGTTACGATTAATTGCCAGATTATCGGGACCTCTCTCCATGTCCTTGACCTCGTCAACTCAAATGGGTTATTTGCGTTGTTGGGCAGACAATTGTTTCAAAGTAATGTAGCAGTGGATTGGAATTGCCTTCAAAACTCTTCGAAAAATAACTTTAAGTACGTTTAATTTGGGATGCAGGTCGTAGGGAAGACTTACTCACTGCGTCAGAACATAACTATAACTGAAAAAGAATTGGCTCCATCGCTCATTAGTATACATAGGCACTTTTAAAATCGCAGAAGTAAAGTTCGAATTTGTCGTTTCCTATGGAGAAGAACTGGCCTATATCTCCTGCATATAACTGCAGAAAAAAGCTATAATGCTTAATTCCATTATATTGCGTCATGTCGTGATATCATTAGTAATTTATCGAGCCATTTAATCAAACCCGGACGTACATGAAACATGCAAACAATAATGATGTATTAAATTTTAACAACATCAACAAAGAATAATTGCGCTATCCCAAAGGTGAATTCAATTTTCACAAAGCTTAACACCTATTTATTTAATGAATAATTCTAATATTTTATTACATTCTTGACACCAAAATCATTGTCTGAAACAGAAAAATAATTTTCAGGGTTCAACAGATCTCGATGAGAAACTATAGAGAATGTTAACGCACATAGTAGCCATCTAATGAATTAGGATATAAATAAAGATGATACTAGTATATAGATTATAATGATACGACAGATTTTGGCCCTTTTGACTGGTTGGCTTGATCTCATGTTAAAATTACACATGACCCTATTTTGCTTCCAACTAATTGGTTGGTATAAAAATGGTTTGAGAACCCTAAAGATGTAAACATTGTTAAGAGTTTATGACGTTATTATTCAGCACTGACTCCATTGACATTTTAATGCGGTACTCCATAAATGCAGACAAAGTAGTTTGGCCCAAAACCAGATTATGCGCATATATATCTGTTCATAATCTAATCTGGGTTTTGTTCAAGAAAACACAGTAATAGCTATAATAATGGTGTATCATTCTAGAACCGTAAATTATTTACTTAACTATTTACACTGTTGTGTAGTTTTAGCCTGAAATATCCACTGTGGGCATAAGAAAAAGCCAAGATATCCTATATAATTTATATTACGAAAAATCTTTGGCATCCGATCAAGTTTTTCACACTGATGTTAGAAACTATTCCAAAATATTCAAAAGAGTCTGCGCCCAATCAAAATCTCAAATAATAATTTACAAAATTAGTGTTTCTAATAACAAAATAAAAACTGTGTTGCAAGTAATTAATAGAGAAACTGGAAATACACAACAACGCGATCACAATGAGTTGTCTTTGAAAATAACTTATTAAACCATTTCTGATAAGCAAGAAGTCGCTGAGACATTAGAAAATTTATTTAACAACATTCCGTTAGAGATTAAGAAGTCTCTTCCCTCCTCATCTAAATTAGCTGAAGCTATTCTTAAAGAAAACTTTACTAAAGACATAACAACCTCTAAATTTAAACCAATATGTATTGATACAATTAAAACGCGTCCAAAAGTCTCAATATAAAAATACTGAAGACTTATGGCGGATATCCGTTAGGGTAGGTACTTGGAGGTATTATTGACTCAATTGCTCCTGTCCTAACAGGTATATTCAATCAATGTTTGGACAGCGGCACGTTTCCTGACTTAATGAAACACAGTAAATTAGTAACAATTTTCAAATAGTCTGTAAGAGTGATCTCTCTAATTACAGACCTGTATCCGTGCTGCCAGCATTGAGTAAAATCTATGAAAAAATCATGCTGAACCAGATATTGTCTCACTTCAATTCAAATGGGATCCTGCATAGTCAACAGTTTGGTTTCACGAAAGGTAGGTCGACAACGGATGCGAGAGTAAAACTCATCAGCCACATCTTTGAATCTTGGGAGAAGTCCCAGGATGCCATTGGCATTTTTTGCGATCTCTCAAAGGCGTTCCACTAAGTCGACCACAACACACTGATCTGTAAATTACACCACAACGGAATTCGGGGAAAATCTGTAAAATTATCAAACAGACAGCAAAAAGTAAATGTTAATGGGGCAAAGTTCTCCGGGTCTCTAGTCAAGATGGGCGTGCTTCAAGGTTCAATTCTCGGCTCTTTCCTTGTTTACATTAATGATTTCCCTTTTATGATGGCCAAATTATCGGCTATAATTCTATTTGCTGATGATACTTCGATAATTTTAAAAATAGATAGGAAAGCTTACATGTCAACGAAAGTCTAATTATTTCCTCAAAATGGTTCGCAACTACCAATCTTTTACTGAATGCGAAAAAAACAAAATGTCTAAAGTCCTCTTTACCAAATGTACCACAACGCGACCTAAATTTAAATCTTGACGGCAAAAATCTTGAAGTTGTCTTTCGGGTTGCTTAAGTTCAGCTGCATATGCAGTAAGGAAAATAAGGCAGTTAACCGATGTAGCCACAGCCAGGTTAGTATACTATGATTATTCCACAGTATTATGTATTATAGCATTCTGCTGTGGGGATCAGCAGCAGACGTTGACTCAATTTTCATCTTACAAAGGCAATCCGCGCGATCTATAAAATTGGTCCTCGCGAGTTCCTCAGAGAAAAATTTAAAGAGATCGATGTACTGAATCTACCTTCACTTTATATTTTGGAATGTATTTTGTATGTCCGCAAAAATCGAGGGCTTTTCAAAACTAGAAGCGTCTTCCATAATTTAAATACACGCAGCAAGCACGAAATTATAATATCCAAATTCAGATTAACGAAAACTAGCAAGTCTTATCTTATAAACAGTATACGCTTTTATAACAAGTTGCTGAAGTCAGTTATAGAACTGACTGATGGAAAGTTCAAAAACTACAGCAAACGTGTCATTATTAAAAAAGCATATTATAAAATCAAGGACTACATTGAAGATAAAAATTTGGCTTTAGCTCCTTCTGCGCATGTGGCTTCCCTGGTAACTCTAAAACGGCACAAGTATGTTGATTTCTCCAACTATTCTTAATCTCTTTTTTTTTTCTTCATTTAATGGGACTTTTTACAATGGTTTTCAATCATCTTTATAGCCCTTTGCTAAGAATAGTTATAGCAATGATAACAACGTTTGTGCCACACGTTAAATTTAGTATTTTTATACATTTTTACCTTTTTATAGATTCTTTTACCGATTGTTTTGTAAATGTGTGAACATTGTAGGCCTTCTAGATTTCTAGATGCTGTAACATGGAAATATTTTAAAACCAAACCATTTTTTAAAAGAGTAACCGTGGACCAAAGGAAACGACCAACCCAAGCCGTGCACCTTTTATCAACGTTTTATAAGTGCCCATGTAGGTCTATGTAAAATAAATATTTTGTTTTTTTTTTGCAGGGCAAATGTCTCCCCCCTTTTTTCTTCCCATTCCAACGGTTTTACACAAGTGCAGACTAGTCTTGTTTGTAGGTGTCACGTTGTTCCTGCCATTTCCGCCTTCATCTGCTGCTATGTTTCAGTACATATAGGGACCTAAATTGTGGTAGAATTAACCCATGAATCGTTCGAATTGTGGTATACGTGGCCGGTATAGCTACTTTTGAGCTTCGCTGAGTTTTTATAAACTGTAAGTGTATAATTTTTTTAAAGAGATAATTTTAAATTAATTTTTTTTTCTACGGAACCACTTGTCATCAATTTTATTAATTCATATTATGTTTATGACTATTCACAATAAAGTATATAAACTGAGGTACTTGCTGTAAATCAACATTAGGTAGCTTAGTACCTTTCTGAGTAAAATACAGTAGCAAAATGTTACAATTGAACCTGATTGTGTTAGCCAGTGCCATTTTCACTTACTGCGAATTAGCAGCAGTTCGTGAGTATATCAGTGTTATTATAAAACTAAGCATTGCTTTGAAAAAATATACTCGTTATACGTGTAATTTATTAAACGAAAAACCTGAAAAGGTGTCATTCTACTCATCAGTATGAACAACTTTTATATTCATTTTTGCATAACTCAACAAATAAAAGTACAAGTTTCTTATAATCATAAGTAGATTAAAAAAGGTCTTGCGTTTATTCTGTTACACATCGTCTAAAACATCCTTTCTAAAAACCTTCTGGAAGGGTGATGTCATGTTAAAGAGTGTGGTTAGTTCTAGTCGGATCTTTTTCAAGATGTCAGCGATCACTTAAATACTACAATAGCACTATCCATGCTACTTCTTCTACATCTTTTTAAGTCGATGGAAAAATCTTTAAATATTTTGAGCCCGAGGCCGAAGAAGATTTAATTATTGCGATTGCACAGGGATTGAATAGCGATTGGTATAATGGCAAAAATGGCATTGCCAAGCGCTATCAAAATGTCAAGATATCAATCCATTATATTTTAGCATTTTTACAATTGCTATCGCTGATAAAATAACAGTTTGTTGGTAGTCCAGATTGTCACGTTATAGCTACCCATAATACGACAAGTATCTTATTATCATGGATATCTTACCCGCTGTCTTCCCCTTTTGAAGGTTTCTTTTCGTAATATCGTTTCTCTTTACTTTAACCTCTGGACAAAAGGTCTGCGTCATTTGTATTAGGTTACTTGTCAATATAATTCAATTGCCTGCAATTATTTTGTAATTTTTAAGAAGTTTTAGGTAAGGTTATTAACAACAAACTTTTAAACGGCTTTACTTTCGGGAGCAAGTCCAAAAACAAATAAAAACGGATTAAAAAGTAATCAATGACACCACGATAGTGTTGTTTTCTATCAGTGAATTTTCGTAAACAGATTTTTACTTCTATAGTCCGTTTACAAACACAAACAAATAATTGTAGGTCTCATAGTTAATACTATATAATTTTATATAATATAATTGTTCTCTATTTCAGTTGCCAAACTAAGTAAATGTTCGATAAGTGACAATGAATGTGTGCGAGGTTTATATAAGGGTCTGATACAAGAAATAGCAGAAAATGGCATCCCAGAGATGGGTGTACCCAAAGCAGATCCATTGTCGCTAAAAGGTCAATCTATCATTGCTCTCGAAATAATAAAACTTACGATGAAGGACGGCGAAGCTAAAGGTTTAAAGAACTGTTAAGCTACCAGTTTCAAGTAAGTTTTTTTATTAGTTTAATCAAATATTGAAAAAAAATACTCATAGAAGTTACACGTATTAACGATGTACTATCCTTTATCTAATGAAAAAGGCATGATAATACCTATATTAAATTATGTAAGTCATTTTTGCCATTCTCTTGCCCTTGTCAAAAATTATTTGGCGTAACGAAACTTGTTTTGTTCTTCCATACTTCTCTACCTGATGACCTGGTGGTTGCGGGAATCCACTGGATGTGAGACGCATGGGATCGTTTAATGCGACACCTGGGGTAGGCCTATGTCGTTGGGGCTTCGAAGAGCACTTCGATGACCTGGTCCCTAACGCTCGAGGAGTGCCCTGCGTGGGCATCTGAGCGTGGTCTTGGTCGCTAGGATTGGGCGAGACCTGTCTTTACCAGCAAATTTGAGGGCCATGCTGGCAGAGACAGAAAACTCCCGCCTCGCATGCTTGCTGGGAGCAGACGTGTTTCGCTTATTATTGCAAAAATATTAAATCCTATTACATCTACCGCAATCAAAACCAATCCTTAAGATCACAGTGTTAAAATAACTACCCTTCTGGTAGTATAACAGCGCACAGCGCCGGCAAGTGCGCGGCACGCTCACCTCAAGAATAAAGAGAGAAAACTATTGGCATTGCACTCGCACCCGAGCGGACTGGCAACGCGATGAGGCGACAGAAAACACCGCCTACTGGCATGTTAACAAGCGGATGCGAGGGCGGCAGCGGATCAGTACCGAACTTATCTACATTTGGTGACAATGAATACCAAACGAACATTTGTCAGAGGAAACGAAAAGAGCGCACTAAAGAAATAGACTACAAATCAGACTTTGCTAACTTTCGCACAGACATTATGAAGTTTCTGGAGAAATTTGGAAGAACTCAAAAAGAAAACCTGAACCTCATACGAGAAGAAATCTGTGAGATCAAACAAGAAATTAAATCAATGAAATTAAATACAGACAACTTTAAACAACAGTTTGATGAAATAAATACCGAAATTAAAACTATTAAATCCAACAACGCAATAACTGAAGGCAAACTTAAACGTATAGAAAGTGAAATTCTCCAAATAAAAAACGAAACAAATATCGATAGTACCTACATCCGTTAAACGCTCTTCTTACATCACAAAATCCTCATCCTTGAACTCAAGGATCGAAGTGAATGCGAGAAAAATATCATTTATAATGGAAAAAAGTGACAAGAACTATAACGCACGACAAAAGAACGATTACGAAGAAGTAAACAAAGTACTAACCACACTGTATGGGGACTGTCCGAAGACAATTAAAACCACAAGGTTGGAAAAATATATCACAAACATGAACCGGCCCATCAAAGTATATTTTACTAATACAGAAACACCTAAATACCTGTTCCGGATAAAAAGTTAACTACCCGAGAATATACAAATTTACTCAGATTTAACTCCAACTCAAAAGCAATATCTACAATCTATAAAAGGAGAACTTACAAAACGGATAGAAGACGGAGAAAAAGACCTTATTATTAAATATTTAAAAGGAAAACCTACAATAATTACTAACCAGAAAAACTCGAAGGAGGTTCACAACACAATGGAAAACATACAGATATATCCGTCTCTGTTTGTCGCGGGAATGGTGGGCATCAACACGCTGGAACTGCGACGTAAGTGTGCGCTGTTGATGCACTACTACCTACTGCTGAACTATAAGATCGACGACTCGTCCACGCTAGCTCGCTGTTCACTATTCGCTTCGGACCAAATGCAGGCGTCGCGTGCTTGTGCCCCGCGCTGCCTTTTCGCGGCTCCGCCCTCACGTACCCTGACAGCTCGTCATGCTCCTACAGCCCAGGCGCTCAATTTGCAGAACAGCCTAATTTCTCAGGAACCTGTCGTCGACATATTTATGCTCAATGGAAAAACAATGTTAAATGTATGTATTAAGTTTTTTAGTTTATAAGTGTTATTATATGTTTAGTGGTGGCTTGCTGTACGCTTTGGTGCAAACTGTAAGTACAGCAAGTAATTGTTATAAAAATAAATAAATAAACTAAGCAATCAAATCATTAAAAAAATATGAAGACATACCCTTACACCCATCTTCACTCAGATTTTTTTATGCTAACTTACAAAGTATTCGCAAAACTGGTAAGCTCGATGAAATCAAATGTATTATTAAGGCGATACCAAAAACTACCCACTTATTAGTATTCACGGAGACCTGGATTATTTCTGAAGATGATGCAAAATTATATCAGCTGCCAAACTACAAGCATGTTTACAACTATAGGAAAACACGAAAAGTTGGAGGGGTATCAATTTATATACACGATTCAATAGAATATGATGTAACGGAAGAATTATGCGAAAATGGAAACCACTACCTGTGAGTACATATAAAAAAATGATCGCTAAACATCGGAGTGATTTATAAACCAGGTGATTCAAACAATAATGATTTCTTAACGACGTATTCCGCACAGCTGCAGCAGAGAAGAAGATCAATTGTTTTTGGCGACTTTAACATTGATATCCTCAGCGCGGACAATCACTTCACTAAATACCTGAACGAAATCAAGGGAAACGGATATCAAGTACTGAACAAAATTAATGGCCTATACAGTACACATGAAACCTCGTCTACAAAATCTATACTGGATCATGTTTGCACAAACATAAGTAACCACTCATTCAATTTCTTCATAATCGAGTCATGCTTGTGTACACATAAACAAATATATTTGGAAATAGGCAGCCTAAAGCCACAAAAAAGATCAAATACAAAGCAATAAATTATGAAAAATTATACAGCGACGCACTAACAGATAACTACATAAATGAAGAAAATGATTACTACCACCTTGAGTGGTTTATCACAAAACATGTAAATAACAACAAAACCGAAAAAACTAAAATTCTGAATCCACCTCAAAACGATTGGATAAACCGAACTATTACTGATTCGATTAACTTACGTAACAACCTATAGCAACAGACAAAATCTTACCCAAAAGACGGAAACATACAGAAAACCTTTTCCAAACAACGAGACGTAATAAAAAACCTGATCAAGACACACAAGAAAAAATACTACTACGATCTATTCTACAACAATAACAATCAACCGAAAAAGATGTGGGCACTAATAAATAACTTAAAACTAAATAAAATCAAAGAAAGCAGTGCTCCTTCGAAACTAATGTAGAGCACATGACTTATAACTGAAGGTAAAGAAATATGTAATTTATTTAACTCATTTTTCTCATCAATAGGCCAGGAGTTAGCTAACGAAATACTCGTTATATATCACGCGAACGATGGCAACTTTATTATGTACGAACACAACCATTCACACGACGTAAATCTAAGTAAACTCACTCCTTGCACTGAGGACGAAATTTCTAAAATTATTTAGACGGTCTAGATAGTAATACAAGTACTGGGATAGATGGTATCAGTACCAAGGTTATCAAATGCCTTAAAATATAATTGTTCCAAAATTAACGAACTGCATAAACGAATGTCTGATGTGCGGCATTTTTCCAAACACGCTTAAAGTTGCCAAAGTCAGCCCTATTTTCAAATCGGGCAGTAGGACTGATCCATACCTTAAATGCATACCTTATTGAGAAAAAGATCATAATCGACGAACAATACGGCTTTCGTTCGAAATCTAGCACTCTTAACAGCCACAGTAGACTTGGTAACTAAAATCAAAACGCACATAAATGAAAAAGATGTTGTGTTGGGGATATTTGTTGATTTAAAAAAGGCATTCGACACCGTATGCCACCACAAACTTCTCCAGAAATTAAACAACATAGATGTCACAGATGAAGCCCTAGAAATGTTTACATCTTATTTACAAAATAGACAACAAGTAGTAAAAATAGATAAGTTTACTAGCTCCATAAAAAACGTACCATATTCTTAATCTATATAAATAATATAAACAAAATAGGGTTAACGGGTCACCTAACTTTATACGCGGACGATACATGCCTCTTCTATTTCGATAAAATTTTAATCTATCCATGCTCTTATAACAAATGCTCAAAAAGATCTTGGTATACTCAGTGATTGGCTTAAATATAATTTACTTACAATAAACACGTCCACAACAACATACATGATTTTCACTGCACAAACAAACCACTACCAGACTTCCCGCCTCTTACTATAAACAATGACATAATAAAAAGATCGAGACACGAAAAATATCTCGGTTTGAGGGTAGACGACAAACTCACATGGAAACTGCACATCGAACATGTAAAATCACAAGAAAAATTTCAAAATTTAAAAAACCCCCGATACATTTTATCTTGCGAAATCATCACGATCTAAACAGTAAAACGCGCATAACTTTTGAACGGCTGAACCGATTATATTCAAACTTAGCTAAAAACACTCTCGATACAATCACCTTTCAAACAAAAAAAACTAAATCAATATCGGTTCATCCGTTGAGGCGCTATGATGCCACATACAGACACACAGATACACAGATACACAGATACACAGACACACAGATACACAGATACACAGCAACACACCTCAAACTTATAACACCCATCTTTCAAATTGTATTCCAAGGAAAATACGTACTATTATTTATAACTCATTAGTAAAATCACATCTCGAGTACCTAATTGAAATATGGGGATCTTCCGCAAAAACTATCCTAATACCGATACAACGAACCCAGAACAAAATTATAAAAACATTGTACCATTATCACTACCTGACTCCAACTAAAACACTATTTGAAAATACCAAATTATTAAATCTCAAACAACTATACACATACGGAACCTGCAATCTAATAAAAAAAAACACAACAAACAGCGTACAATCAAAGCTAAATTTACACAAAAAAACAATATCATACAACCTAAGAAATAAAAATCAATTACTACGAAGACAAGCTCGGACAGACTACAGTAAAAAACCATATTGTTCGAAGGAGCACAGCTGTTTAACGACCTACCAAATGTCGTAAAAGATTGTGATAATATTAACAGTTTTAAACTAAAACTGAGAAATTATGTTTATGAAATGTAGTCATACCGCATATTAAATGTTAGCAATTATATACTTCCTATATATTTGTTTTGTATAACTTCACCAACACGCATCGGAGGCAAAATGTATTTATTTAGATATAAACAATTACTTTGTATCTCATTGTAAGTGAACCTATGTATTGTTCTTATGAGAATAAAATTCTTTAAACCGAAACTGGAGAGTGATGACCTCCTACTGTGAGACCGTGATGGTACAGAAGGAGTTTGCTGAGCGGGATCGTTAGAGGGCCGACCCCACTCTGAGAAGAAGGCGTCGTTGAGGCAACCATCTCGATGCCTAAAACGCCGACACCCCGGCTGCATCATAGGCAGGCTGGTCGCCGCGGTCATGGGCGGCCAGACTGGGGACTCTGTCCGCCCACCAAGTGACTTCAGGAAATACGTTGGCAAAGTGAGCACAGCGAGGCTCAGGGAAGGCGCTTTTTTAGTCTCCCGAGGGATGTGCCTAATAGGCGTTGCACAGAGGGGGTTCTGAGGTGGTCTTTTGAGAGGTCACGGGGCTCTTCCACGTGCTGATGGTTATCACCAGGGTGGTTTGAGTAAGGTAAAAATCCTACACTCCCTGGTCTTATCCCCTAAATTCCAGCCACCTTTTGAAGGATTCAATCCTAAAAAAAATATATACCAAAGGGTGACTACGTCTTGAACACATTGTGATTCATTTTATTGATATATTATTAATGATTATATTATTATCATTATATTCTAAGTCGTTCAATATTTAGATTATGTCACTAACATACATCCTTTTTTTATTAGAATTAATATTTGTTTCGGGATATTTACCATGTATATTTTGTTTTTTGTTGAGAGCTCGATATTTCGGCACCGTTACAAGTGCCATGATCACGAGAACTAAAGTCTTTGCGGGTGGGTGTTGTTTACGAGCTGACATATCTGTCTACCCTCTTCCTCACTCGTTTTTCACGCACGATGTCGCTACCACCAGAACTCGTCTCACTAGTTACTCGACACTGTTCAGCACTCGTCTCACTAGTTACACGATATTGTTCACGACAAACGATGCTCACTGTATCCACTTTTGACAATTGATCAGTAGTTTTTCGATCTTTACATAGTTGAACCACTGGATTCCAGGCTCTCGACAATTGAAACCCGTCGTCCCTATTGAAATTTTTGCACTTGGTTATTTCAATTGCTTCCCGAACTATTCTAGGTATGTAATGACGTTCAGTCGAGATAACCTGTGGGTCATGTAACTCAATCCAGTGGTTTGGCCCTGATTCGAGAAGATGTTCTGCTATGGCCGATTTTTGGGTATCGTTGTTTTTCACTGCCCTAATGTGTTCCTTGATTCGGCAAGCAACAGTTCGCTTCGTCTGTCCAATGACGATAGCTGTGGGCAATCATATGATTGCCCACAGCTACAAATAATCTTATAAACTCCAGGCTTTTCCAAGGGAAAGTTATCTTTAGGTGAACGCAGCATTTGAGATACTTTCTTGAAAGGAGTGAAAATAGTTTTTATGCAGTATTTACTGAGAATGTTTGCGACTTTATCTGTCACTCCTTTCACGTATGGCAAAAATGCTGGCTGTCTCTCGACCTTGTACTTCAATTGTTTATTTGATGATCTTCGAGCATGTGGCATGATCTTCATCCTGTACCCATTCCTCTGTAGGACTTGTTTAACGTGCGCTAGTTCGCCAGTAATATGATCCTCGTCACAAAGATCATATGCACGTTTAGTGAGTGACGTCACTACTGAATTTAGATGCTGTGGATGATGGTGTGAGTCACCGCGTAGATACCGATCGGTATGAGTAGGTTTCCTGTAAACCGAGTGGCTTAGAGAACCGTCCTCGCGTACTTGTATTGGTAAATATCCCGAAACAAATATTAATTCTAATGATTGTGACCATGTCAGCTTAAAAACTTATATCCTTTTTTTATGTTTAAGGAGTGATTTAACGACCCAGCGACATGCGATTGACTTCGTTTGCGATCGCTTCGTCGTCGAAGGCAGCTATAAGATCGAATCAACAGAAACTCACTTGAATCATCTTGGTGTAATCGATATTCACGGTGAAGGAACCGGAGGAATTGTTCTTGGTAAGCATTAAGGTGATAATAATAGTGATGTATAAGATAAATTTGTTGATCTGGTTAAGGTTGCGGGAATTTTAAGGATAATAGACGGCCAGAAGCAGTAGATGTTCCGACGCTTGGGGGAGGCCTATGTTCAGCGTAGGCGTCTTTCGGCTGAAATGATGATGATGCGATAAAGCAAGATAGCTAGAAACATATTAACATGGCAGGTGCTTACTTACTAACTTAGTATTGATGATGCAGATGCAACTTAGCTTTATTTCTAACATGCATCTATAAAGGGTTTTATCTAAAATCATCACAATATCGCAGACAGAAATCAGAAATGTTGTTCCTTCCGAACCCATCCAAGTAATGAATATTCGAATAAATGATCTTTTGTTTTCAGAACAAGTTAATTTGTCTTTCGATTTCGCATTCGAAGTTAAGAAACTTGATGACGGCGAACTACATATCCAGATCAAACCTGAAGACTGCACATATACCTTGGAAGTTAAAGGAAAAGCAACGGTCCATGCTGACAATGTGCTTGTTGGAAACCAGGAAATTAGTAAGTACCAGTCGTTTTGATATTATTATATTTGTTTATTAATTTTAAAATTTATAATTGTTTTGATGACTCTACCCTTTTGAAAGGTATGGAGATAAAATTAGAGATGGAACAAAATTCGAGTGGTTTGCATTGTTTAATTGAACAACAATTTCAAAATATCTGTTATGCAAAGATTTTCGCCATGGACTTTCATATCACGATTACCTTTTGCCCATACATCGTGGTTATGAATGACTCGGAACACCAGCTTGTCTACCTGGATGATAACATTTTGGTAATCATCATCACCATCATCACTCATAACCATCTTTCATCCACTTCTGTGTATTGAACCTCGTCGCTTGTGTACCAAGCTTATTATCCTTTTTGTGCCATTGTTTTGATAAGTGGTTATGAAATTAAATTATGATCTAATCTTCTTCAGGCGCTGTGCTGGTTAAAATTTTCAACGAGAACTGGAACTTCATCACGCATCATTTTGGCAAGAGCATCGTTGATAGTGCTATCAACATATTCTACGAACAGGCTCAAGTATTCTTGAACAAAGTTCCTGCTAAGGACTTCATCATTGATGATTTATCTTCTTACGTTAAGAGCTAAGATGGGGCGATATTTAAAGCCTCGTTTAACGTCATTTGCTTAATTTTCATAACTAATTCATTATTTGATGGTCAATAGAAGCTAGTTTACCAAAATTGCCAATCTAAGTGGCGAAAATAATATAAGAATTCATTTTTAATTATTTTTTGGTGTATTTATTCTGTGCTCTCCATTTAATTGTTGGTTATATAATGCATGTTGATATTATAATAAATTGAATCATTAACCCATTTTTTGTTTATCTTTGATCAAAATTTTGTTAATTTTAAAGTACTTATGAAATCGTGTATAGAAATTAAAATATCGTTTTTGTTTATGATTGTTTATTTTTTATGGTTCCGTACCCAAAGGGTATAAAACGGGACCCTATTACTAAGGCTCCGCGATCCGTCTGTCTGTCTGTCTGTTTTTCACAGGCTGTATCTCATGAACCGTGATAGCTAAACAGTTGAAATTTTCACAGATGATGTATTTCTGTTGCCGCTATAAACAACAAATACTAAAAACGGAATAAAATGAATAATTAAGTGGGGCTCCCAAACATCAAACGTGATATTTTTCCGTTTTTTGCGATAATGGTACTAAACCCTTCGTGCGCGAATCCGACTCGCACTTGGCTGGTTTTCTAAATCCTTATCGCTAGCATTATATTACCACCATGCAATGTTTCTTTTTTTTAAATTTGGGTTTAGTGAGAGTTTAATGAGCCACCCTTAAAATTATTTAAATTTCAATAAAATTATAGGGTTTTCCAACAACTATGTGCTATGAATAAATGAAAGATTTTTATCGCCTTATCACCTATTTTTTATTACTAAAACTATCACAAAATAACATTATAATGAAAATCTACTAAAAGTGTTCGCAAAATTAACATAACAGAGATGCATCATCATCATATCAGCCGAAAGACGTCCACTACTGGACATAGGCCTCCCACAAGCGTCGCCACATTGACCGGTCCCGTGCGTCCCGCATGCAGCGGATCCCCGCAACCTTTACCAGGTCGTCGGTCCACCTAGTGGGAGGCCTTCCAACGCAACGTCTTCCGGTTCGCGGTCGCCACTCCAGAAGCTTTCTGCCCCATCGGCCATCCGTTCTGCGAGCAATATGCCCTGCCCACAGCCACTTAAGTTTGGCTATTCTTCGGGCTATGTCGGTAAACCCTGGTTCTCTTGCGGATCTCTACATATCTGATTCGATCACGCAAGGAAACTCCGAGCATAGCCCTCTCCATTGCCCTTTGCGTGACTGTAAGCTTTCTGATGAGGCCCATTGTAAGCAACCACGTCACAGAGCCATAGGTCATAACTGGCAACACACACTGGTCATAGACTTTCGTCTTGAGACACTGTGGTAAGTTGGACGTGAAGATACCGCGCAACTTCCCGAACGCTGCCCAGCCGAGTCGGATTCGACGGTTGACCTCTTTCTCGAAGTTGGCCCTACCCAACTGGATCGTTTGTCCCAGGTAGACATAGTCATCCACAACTTTGAGTGTAGAGTCTCCGACCCTGATAGGAGTGGGTGTAACATGGACAGTCAACATCAACTTGGTTTTGTCCATGTTCATCCTAAGACCTACTCTTTCGGAAGCTCTACTGAGGTCATCGAGCATTGTATTGAGGTCCTCCATAGTCTCAGCCATGACCACTATATCGTCGGCAAACCGAAGGTGAGTGATGTACTCGCCATTGACATTGATGCCTAGCCCTCACCAGTCCAGAACCTTGAAGACATCCTCCAGTGCAGTGGTGAACAGTTTCGGAGATATGACATTTCCCTGCCTCACACCTTGCTGCAGAAAGACAGGTGCCGAGGTCTGATCCTGAAGTCGAACTGACATGATAGCGTTTTTGTACAAACACTTCAACACCTCGATGTACCGGTAGTCAATTTGGCACCGTTGGAGAGACTGCAGCACAGCCCAAGTCTCGATCGAATCAAAGGCTTTCTCGTAGTCCACAAACGCTAAGCAGAGAGGCAGGTTTTACTCTTCGGTCTTCTGTATAACCTGCCGCAGCGTATGTATGTGGTCTACGGTGTTAAAGCCTTTACGGAAACCGGCTTGTTCAGGAGGCTGGAAATCGTCAAACCTGCGTGCGAGACGATTCGTGATGACTCTTGAAAACAGCTTGTAGACATGGCTAAGAAGTGAGATGGGCCTATAGTTCTTCAGTAGGGCATTGTCGCCCTTCTTGAAGAAGAATACCACCACACCCCTGCACCATGCCTGTGGCGTTTTGCCCTCGAGTATGACGGTATCAAACAGCTTTTGAAGGGCCTTAAGGACCGGTTTTCCACCCGCCTTCAGGAGTTCGTCTTCACCTGGCGACTTGTTGTTTTTAAGCTATTTGAGAGCCATCCTAATCTCATACAGGCTGTCTGGAATGTCTTTGGTATAGTGTCGGGTCAATCTAGCTCTAGGGTCTTTTGCTAGATTCGCGACGGGTTTACTGGTTGACGTCGACAACTTCCCATAAAATCTCTCGATCTCTCTCAAAAGCTCCGGTTTGGCGGATACGATCCTGCCATCGTCGATCTTCAGTTTCGTGAGCTGGCTCTGCCCAATAGTCAGATCTTTTGCAAAGACCCTGGAACACACAAAATGTTAAAAAAATATACATTTCTTCTAAAAACTAACAGTTTTTATCAAAAATTTTAGATTTTATTTTTTTTACTTTTAATCTGTAAATTTTCGTGCTTTCTCTTGGGTCCTATCAACCAATGCAGATGCATCATGAATGATAGCTGCGGAGAAACTAATAGGGGTTTTGTTAGTTCTAGCGAGAAGTGCAAAGAATCGCACGATATTGTATAGAAAATGCAAGTGGAAGCTTCATACTCCGGCATCGTCCGGAACCAAAGCCATCGAACAGAAATATCATATTTCGTCTGTTGTAAAAATGTAGGAACATTTTCAACGGAAATATTGTTGAATAACCATCTGTTGTCGTAGCAAAATACACCGTCTCCCATTCCCTTTTATGACGTTCCATAGTTGGCGTTGGCGGTAAGTTTGGACATCGTCAATGCTTTTAACTCCCTGCCCTGGGATGCAATAAGGTCGGCACTAGTACATCACGGAGTACCCCCTTACCTGCAGAGCATCGTCGGGGCTTACCTACGCGACCGGCACATTCGCTATGTGGGCCGGGATGGTAGCGTACATCGGAGGGAGATTACGTGTGGGATTCCACAGGGGTCGGTTTTAGGTCCTCTCTTGTGGGATCTCGCATACGACGTGGTCCTGCGTGTTGAACTCCCCGTTGGCGTTGTTGAAGAACATAGGAACTGCCCTTCGAAATGATAATGTCACTCTAAACACATTCATTTCACTAAAATTTCTTGAAATAACTTCACATCTAACCTCAAAAATTTTGTTTGTAGCTTTGTTTTGACAGGTTGACAGCTTTCGTTTGCGTGCGTTTCGATAAACGCAGGTTCGGCTCGAATTGTTTGTTGGACGAATAGTTTATTTAAAACCATTTTTATTTGTCAACGATTGCTTTATTAAACATCGAAAAAAGAAACATCGAAAACGTTTATCGCTGGAATAACAATATAAAAACGAAGCGTGTGATTATTATTTATCGACAATTTGCTTCATCAAATTAATTCATTCATTACATATAAATTTGCTAACTATTCAGGTATTTTTATGAGTTTGTTCGTGCATTACTTTTTTACATAAAAAGATCAAGGCCTCATTTCTGTTTGATGGTTCTGTGCAACAACTTTCCGTTCCTATAAGTTCGTTCTAATAATCAGCAATATTACCTTCATATAATTTATTATTAGGATCGTCCTACGTTGTTGTATATATAACTAAAAAACATTTAGTGTCATCAAATTTTCCTCCAAAAATCATGTCTTTACCGCGCGGTTCAAAAGTGCGACTAATTTCCAAATAACTTTCATAATATTTAACTAAATCAGATTTACTAGTATATATCTTTCACTCTTTGCTTGGCTTGAATAAACACTGTCACAAGTTTATTGAATCCCTTTATTTTCAGCTTAAAACAGATATCGTCGAAAGCACCTATATCATCCGTATTGGTGCCACATACGCTAAACTGCTGAACACTTTCGTCATGTTTTTTTTTATCGTATAGGCTCGCGCTTGACCACCATCTCACCTGATGGTAAGGTATGATGTGGTCGAGGGTGAAACACGCTTGCCTAGAAATAACCTATTCGTTCTTGACTTAAAGACCAGATTGTAGCTGTCAGGAAACGCAGACTACGGCAGGGAATTCCACTCCTTAGCTGTACGCATAATAAAAGTGTTCCCAAAACGTTTTGTGCGTATGGGTGGGATGTCCAGCATGTATCCATGGCGCATCGCTGTACGTCTGGTAGTCCGATGATGAAACGGGCTAGGTGGAATTAGATTACTCTTATGAATTTAAATGGGGATGGATGGAGAGGGAGGGGACGGCCAATGAAAAGATGGATGGACTGAGTGAGAAGTGATATGAAAGAAAAGGGAGTCAGTGATGGCGTGACGGGGGACAAGACGATATGGAAGAAGAAAACGTGTTGCGCCGACACCAAGTAATATGGGACAAGGGCAGGTAGATGATGATGATTTCGGACTTTTACCGGTAGAACTTAGTAAATCTGTTTTACCGATAAATAATAAGTTTCATCAAAGTTTTTTTTTGTTTTAAACTGAACTGTTGTATCAGATAAAAAAAAAAAACTATGATGAAACTTATTATTTTCGGCTTTTACACTAACATATACGTTGTTGTGAGGCATACACTGTATTTAGTATTTATGTTTTCCTTTTTAGGGTTCCGTAGCCAAAAGGCAAAAAACGGAACCCTTATGGATTCGTCATGTCTGTCTGTCTGTCTATCTGTCTGTCCGTCCGTATGTCACAGCCACTTATTTCCGAAATTATAAGAGTTATGCTGTTGAAACTTTGCTTAAACTGAAACTCGATTATTTTTTTCATCCTACCTATACGTGTTGGATATCTATGGAAAGGTCTTCAAAAATGAAATTGAGGTTTCTAACATCATTTTTTTCTAAACTGAATAGTTTGCGTGAGAGACACTTCCAAAGTGGTAAAATGTGTCCACTCCCTCCCTGAAACTTCTAAAATAAGAGAATGATAAAACTAAAAAAAAAATATGATGTACATTACCATGTAAACTTCCATCGCAAATTGGTTTGAACGAGATCTAGTAAGTAGTTTTTTTTAATACGTCATAAATCGTAAACCACTATTTAACAAGTACGGAACCCTTCGAGCGCGAGTCCGACTCTCACTTAGCCGGTTTTTTTTTTATGGCTTGCGTCGTGCCTGGCGCATATAAACATTTTCTTTCTTTCTATATATAACAAACAATAGTAACAAATAGTTTCAGCCGTTCTCTAGTGACACGCTTACAATGACATACAGAATTGTTAGGGTTCCGTACCCAAAGGGTAAAAACGGGACCCTATTACTAAGACCCCGCGGTCCGTCTATCTCCCTGTCTGTCTGTCCGTCTGTCACCAGGCTGTATCTCGTGAACCGTGATAGCTAGACAATTTTTTTTTTTACAGATGGTGTATTTCTGTTGCCACTATAACAACAAATACTAAAAACAGAATAATATCAATATTTAAGTGGGGCTCCCATACAACATACGTGTTTTTGCGTCCGTTTTTTTTGCGATAATGGTACGGAACCTTTGTGCGCGAGTGCAACTCGCACTTAGCCATTTTTTTTATTTAAATAGATAGATAAAATTTATATGACCATGTTTTTTGCACCCTGTCTATTTGTTTTTAAACTCTAATATACAGAAAAACGGCACCACGTGACCTCACCACATAGGGCCGATGTATATCAAAACCCAGTAAGTGTTTTGTAATTATTATATTCTAGGATAGCGGAAAGTCATCTTGTATTAGTAACTAAATGACATATTAAGATTTCAAGAGAATACTAAACAAGGCATATGAACCTACTAATCGTACAAATGATATTAATAGCGTCATATATTCTGTCGCATATTTTAAACATGCCTAAAAAAGACAATTATAATAAGTTTTGGATATTTGCTAATTTAAGGCGTCTTTACAATTCGATGTGACTAATGTTGTAACTAATGATAAAATTGATTACTGAAAGCACCAAATCACAATTCAAATTTAAAGTTTCCAGTTTAATATTACACAGTCCATTTCAGTATAGTAAAACTCATTAAAATAATATAAATAAAATTATCTGCCTATTAAACCAATATAAAAAAAATGTTACGTACTGTGTTCTTATATGTGGCAGTCACATAGAACCAGACATAATTTTAACATTTTTTCAATTTGCACGTCAAAGACACTAGCCAGATTACCTATTTTAGTGATCTTTATTTTCGTAGCAATAAGGTTGAATTAATAGGCAAAATAACAGTGAACGATCTGATGTCAAATGCTAGCCGCCAGTTTGAAATAAGAATTGCGCGGTAATGTTTTTGTAAAAACTATCGGCAGAGTCCGTTTATAATGTGGGCCTCTGTGGTCGGCCTTGTGTATTTAATTTTCAAATAGTTTTCGCTCCAATTTAAAGTTTTCCCCTAAGCTATCGATGACAGTGGGCGGGGTTTAGAACCTCAGATGTCGATTGTCAACTGTTCCACTTCAGCCCCTTAATATTTCGGTCATTTTAGACACGGTGACATATCCATCTGTACCTAATAACACTAGTTTATATTTGTTTTTCCCATCGATAGTTTATATCGGTTTTGGCTTATGTATAAAATATTATGTTATATATAATTTTTATTACATCTTGTTTTTTAGTAATCCCATAAGAAGATTCAAGTAATCCTGTTCTTGATGTCTAGTTGTCATTCATGGCTAATTGTGTTTAAACTAAATATTGATTAATTCATTTGTGTCAAATTGTTGCCATGATGGTATAAATTAAGTCCCAACAACTTTTGCTATGTTTTTGGCTTAATTAATAACACAAAATCGATGACACAAAACACAAAAGTGTTAAAACGAGCGTACTTCCAATGTTTGCAATTCCTGATAAAAAATAAAACTAATGGGTTTCTGGAGTAGTGAGTGAAAGTTGTATAAATATGTAAAAGAGGCTGGTCTGCTGGACATTTTAAAAATATCAGAAAATTGGTTTTCTAGTGTTGTGGTATCCCAAATAACAATTGGTGTCCCTACAAATCGTGCCACAGACCATTATTTTAGTCTTAGGAAAACTTTAGGTTTTTATATTATCTCTGACACCAAACTAAATGAAAGTATATAGTGGGCCCCCAAATAAAATGACTACTAAATTTTGACTGTTGTATGTGATACTCAAAATTTAATCGTCTTCTTTACAGCCGTGAAAAACATCCTGGTATTTATTTTAAAGCGGTAGATACAAATTTCTTGGATAGCAATAAAACAAAGGTGTATTTTAAGTTTGTTTTAAATTGGTTAAAGAATTAGCAGAAACTGGGAGTTAACATGTCCATGTAAATTCATGGATGTTTTATTATAACCCTGAAAAACGCCAGCGATGAACACAGATAACGTTTCCATCGTATCTTATGGAGAAAGGGTTTTTAGGACAAAAACATATTAGGACATTATATTATTTTGGACTATTATTACGAAAAACTGACCCAAATCAATATCAATAAGAATTTATTTTGTGCGATTTTTTATATTTTTAAATTTTGGGGAGGGGTTATTTCAATTAAGTAAAATATCGTGACATCCTGATTTTTTCTCTCTTCTTTATCTGAAATACTTATTCTTTCGATGAAGACTTGATAAAGCAGATACCACTGTATGGTATCTGCTTTATTAAGTCTTTTAAACTAGAGTTATATTATATTTCCAGCATAAAATGCTCGCATTGTGTGTGCTCTTATTGTAGGTGTTCGAAAAATACATCGATGGGACTTGCAGGCCCACATCTAGCAGTTTACGTCTTTGGGCCGAAAATATAATAATAAATATAGCTAACTAGTGATCCAACCAGGCTCCACCATGAGCTATTAGCGTAAGGGACAGACGTATGTATATGACTTGTATTCATCTGTTTCTTACGCAAAATAGAAATCCTAGAGTAAAATAGGATTGTTGGTTGCAGTTGCCCGGTCAAATCTAACTTAGTCAAATGTTTTTACATTGAGTGTTGAAGAACAAAATTATAAAGTTAACTTAATTATTTCAATAGTTTTTATAATATCGCTACAACATCTCAAGATATTGTATCCACTGGCGGGTATAGCTCCACCAGATGTTCGCTGCGAGGTGGCCAGCCGCATCGAGAAGGGGAAACAAGAACGGGACAGTCTCCACCCCTTATATGAATATCAACTCCAACCTGCATGCCTAAAAAGCCGCAAAAGCTTACTGAGACACACGACCTCATTGGAAGCCAGCGCAACTGACGAGAGATGTAAACTGTGGCAAAACGCACATCCTGCCCCTCCATACTCCATCACTCCAGCAGAGCATCTGCCCTCTGGACACGAACTGCAGTTGCCAATCTGCAAATCCCTAAACTGATTGCGGGTACAGGTTGGTCGCTGTAGAAAAAATCTGGCCAAATGGAGTCTCATAGACCATCTCAAACACAGTGCCAGTGTAGATGATAGAGCGGTCCAGGTGGCTAAATACTGATCAGACAAAATTTGAGTATAGTTGAAACAAAATTTGAGATTATTGACACGAAAAGAAGCAGTTAATATCGCTTACTCATATTGAGCATTTTTCAAATTGCCCGGTTATTATGAATAATGCCGTATTAATCACTTGGTCCATAACATATATATACATGACATCACGCCTGTATTTCCTGAAGGCACGGACAGAAGTGCCAATTATGAAAATTATATTTGAGTCCCATGTAATAGGTGGTGAGCCTATTGCCATCAAACGGGCACAAAGCCAGCCACGCCACTACACCATGGTTGGTGCCTAGTGGCAAGAATATGAAATGATCGCAAAAGTTGACAGAAGTTCATAATGCAAACTTAGATTAAACAGCTTCGCTGTCACCAGGGATAGATAGTGTTCTTGATTTATTCCGTTCTAATACCAACATCTGAAGCAGCTTATGAAGGAGAGGCGTGAGATGATTCTGCTGTCTTCAGATGAGGCGTGCAAATACCGGCAGTTCAATAGACAGATCTCTAAATCCTTGAATAGAAACCTCCGCCGCTTTAATACCGAGCGTATTAAAGACGCGATTGAGCGAAATAAAGTCTCCAAGGTTTTCTCAAGGGATCTGGCTATTGGTCAGAGCCAGCTCACGAAACTGAAGACCGACAATGGCAGGATCGTATCCGCCAAACCGGAGCTTCTGAGGAAGATCGAGACATTCTATGGGCAGTTGTACAGTTAAAAACAACAAAGCGCCGGGTGATGACGGAATCACGGCTGAACTCCTGAAGGCGGGTGGAAAACCGGTCCTTAAGGCCCTTCAGCTGTTTGACTCCGTCATACTCGAAGGCAATACGCCACAGGCATGGTGCAGGGGTGTGGTGGTACTCTTCTCCAAAAAGGGCGAAAATGCCTGGCTGAAGAACTAGGCCCATCTCCCTTCTTAGCCATGTCTACAAGTTGTTTTCAAGAGTCATCACGAATCGTCTCGCGCGCACGTTTGACGATTTCCAGCCTCCTGAACAAGCCGGATTTCGAAAAGGCTTCAGCACCGTAGACCACATACATACGCTGCGGCAGGTTATACAGAAGACCGAAGAGTATAACCTGCCTCTCTGTTTAGCGTTTGTGGACTACGAGAAAGCCTTCGATTCGATAGAGACTTGGGCTGTACTGCAGTCTCTCCAGCCAGGCCTCCCACTAGGTGGACCGATGACCTGGTTATGATTGCGGGAAGGCGCTGGATGCGAGACGCACGGGATCGGCCAAAATGGAGACGCTTGGGGAATGCCTATGTCCAGCAGCAGCAGTGGACGTCTTTCGGCTGAAATGATGATGATGATGATGACCAACATCTAATACGACTGGTATTTGTTTCAATTCATATTTATTTTAATCAAATTCAATGTGAGTACGAATACTAACTACTTGAATTAGGTACAGTCAGCTCAGTCGAACCCAATCAAAAATATTTCATGATATATATATCTTTTTTTTTATCGAATTTAATTTACATAAATGGTTCTTTTTTTTTTACATATTCGTGAATATAAAACACCAAGCTAAACACGACACATTCAATAGCTATAAATAAATTACTCATAGATCTCGTCACAGTCACAGTCAACAGACTAGGCGAAAAATTAATAAAAAGTAAAAAAATAATAAATAGGTGTTTAATGACTGATTTTCTATTGATGATAGTTTAAATTTTTTTGATTAAATGTGATTTGTTTTTGTAAAATAAATACCTGACGTAGTTATTATTAGATAGGTAGACGTAAATAATTACGTACCTACATATCGAATATTAACTATGTCAGGTAAATTTTAATATAAATTAAGAGTTGATTTTCTGAGATAGTTTGTATTTTTTTTATTGTAAGCAAATTGTTTTTATTTTGATGTTTTCGCAAAACAGGGACAGGGACTAAAATTATAATAAAGTTGATTACTAATCATATTTTATTATTGCAAAAATAATGCTGGTTGGGCTCAGAGGTTGCGAAGACTGTACCAAATCCATAGCTGCAATTTCCGTAATAACCTGTCGGTGGGCGGCCTCTTCTTAATCATCTGATGAGTCATCATAATCCCCAGAATGAAACTCATCATCACTGCCATCGTCTCCATAGAGCTGGTCTTCAATATCACTATCAGTCATGTCTAATACCACTTGCGCTTTCCTTCGTTTGGGTCTTTACTGTCCCGATTCATCATCCATATATGAACCTTAATATTATTTAATTTTTTCCAGCGTAGTGCGGCTGCTGCTCCAAATGCAATGACCCTGGCCCGGTGCCGGCAATGAACTAATTTTTAAGAACTTTACTAGGCGCGAACTCGCACCGGTCGGCCCCCCACTTAGGCAGCGCCCGACGCACCGGTGCGTGGGTAACAGCGAACCTATTCACATAACGAGATACATTTGATAAAATATAAGAAAGAAGGGGTGATTTTAATTACTGCCACTAAATAATATATTATGAATGACACGTATTGAGTTAATTGATCATGCATACAACTTTCAAAAGTCAGTATTTTGTTTTCAACTTCTGAGTTCGTTTCTACGTGCCACATTTCACGCTTGGGTGTTCCTGCCCAAAACTCTGCGGAGGAATGGTGGATTTGAGCGCCTACAATATTTACGTGACAGCACAGTAGACTAAGTATAGTCATCTACGTATAAACTCCGTCTTATATAAATTTAATTGTGGCAATATATAAATTTATTTCCGGGAAAAATTATCACTATGCTGTTCACTTCTCTATGTATACGCATCGCGGAAAAACTAACATACTTCCTACCCAAAATCATTGTCTGCAACAGAATAAGAACTGTAGGGATCAACGAGCTCGATGAAAAACCTTTTAGAATATTAACGTATACAGTTTTAGTTTCTTCTATTGCATTAGTAGAGAAGCTTGTGTCCAAAAAATAACCACCCCACGATTCTATCTTCGAGGTTAAGCATCGGTCCGTGCGGTCTTTGGATGGGTGAACATCCTTTACATCCAGAGATTTCTCCGGGCCTCGAAAGGTAAATTAAGCTGTTGGTGCTAATCTTCTTTACATTCAATAATAACATTTGGGTTTGTTTGTTAAGTTCTTAAGAGTTATTTAAAACTATTATATTTAAATAAGTCAATGTTTCTACGGAACCACCGATCGCCGAATTTTTTACTTCATGTTTTATGATCATCCGCATTACAATGTATAAATTGAGTTACTTGCCGCAAATCAACATTAGATACCTTAGAACCTTACTGAGTAATACATTAAACAATAGTAACATGTTGCAATTCAACGCCATTTTGTTAACCAGTGCCATCTTTACTTTTTGCGAATCAGTAGCAATTCGTGAGTATATATTGATAAAATCATTGTTTTTTTTTCTAATAATATTAGTGAAAAGAAAATAATATAGTAATATTTCTGAAATACCGGCGTAAAGTTGTGTGTCGTTCTAAAAAGAAAAAAAGGAATTAAGTATTTTGAAGCCAGGTCTTTGTTTAGAAGTTGACGTTCATTTAAATAATTTTAGGTTTTGTCTAACTTACCAGTTGATTTTCTTCTAAAATAGTTTATTACCGGTTTTTTTTAGGGTTATACCTTTCAACTTCTGATTTTAAGTAATGTTAATTTATATCATAAAAACGGTGGATTCTCTTACTCAAACTTTCTTATTTCAGTTGATAAAGTAAACAAAAAATGCTCGATAAGTGATGATAATTGTATGGGAGATTTATACAAAAGCTTATTACAAGAAATAGCAGACAATGGCATTCCAGAGCTGGATGTACCCAAAATAGATCCATTGGTGATAAAAGATACAGAAATCGTTGCTCTTGGAATGATAAAATTTACAATGAAGGAAGGAGAAGCTAAAGGTTTCAAGGACTGTTACACAACCAGTTTCAAGTAAGTTATTTTAAAGATTAAATAATAGATTTCCAAAAAAATACCTCTTATAACATTTGCTCAGTAAAAGCTTCATAATACCGACGTCATATATATGTCACATCATCATTGGAAATGCTCTTATATCAATTCATTTGATTTGGTACAGTATATGTTTACTGCTTCCAAATTTTCTTTCGATGGTAAATTTTCTCTTTTAGTCATAATCTCAACAATCACCCATTTTCTAGCTATCTTATCTTTCACACAGTTCCTCCATTGTTTCTTTGAATCTTTACTGTGTAAAAGTGATCATTTCAATCATGCAATAATGTATAATAGTTTATTGTATCTCTCAATTTAAGAGGTCTATGAAACGTTTTTATGCCTTGTAATATTATTATAGTTTGTTTAACCATTTGCTTATGTTATTAAAATACAACCGTTTTGTAAGGACTGACCTAACAACTCTGCGGCATACGACAGAATTCGTTTGCGATCGCTTTGCCGTCGAAGGAAGCTACAAGATCGAATCAACTCCAACTCTCTTGGCTCTTATTGGTGGCATTAACATTCATGGTGAAGGAAATGGAGGAATTATCATTGGTAAGCATTTAGAAGACAGTAATTTGACGTTGAAAAATACATTTACTTTATTTTGAGGTGACAGCAACGATGATCGAGACGCAGCTAAGCTGAATTCCAAACTTTTATCTGTAATAAGTTTAAATACTTTATTAGAAAAATGAATACTTTTTCTTACTGACCCAGATATTTTGGCCTAGATATGAAACCCACGAGTTCATAGAACAGAACAGTGTTCTCAAGTCATTAATATTATTTAAGTTAATGATTTTTTTGTTTTCAGAAAAAGTCCATTTCTCTTTTGATATGGCATTCGAAGTGAAGAAACTTGATGATGGTGAACTGCATATGCTGATCAAACCTGATGACACTTCATATACCTTCGATGTTAAAGGAAAAGCAACGGCCCATGCTGACAACATTTATGTTGGAAAACAGGAAATCAGTGAGTACTAGTAGTTTTATAATTAATATTATAATTATAACCCATTAATTAGCGATGACAATATTTGGAGTTCTGGGTGTTGTTTGTTATAACCAACATGCTAGTTACTTCTGGTTAAAATCACGGCATTTTGAGCCTACTTTATATCTTTCTACACATGTAGTCATAAGATCGTACAAGATTCTCCGTGTTCAATATATCACCGCGTGTGGATATTCTTCTTCTGTAGTTCGTCGGGGATGTTCACAGATGCGCATGTAGATTTATTTTAAACAACAATGCGTTTTTCTTGTTGTGTTTTAGGTTTTATTTAGTAAAGTGTCATATATTTTCAGCATATAAATCAGACTTAGGACAACATTAGAACTCAAAGTTTTCCCCCATTTCTGTATCGCTATCAATTATATTTTATGACTAATCCATCGTGGTCCTGACTGACTTCAAGCTGTAACGCCAGTTTCTCTTGATATGTCACAACTTCGACGTTTTGATCACCATTATTCTCAGCCTTGTTTCATCCACTAGCTTGAACTACTTGCATAAACCTACTTCCATTTGCACAATAATTGTAACTTTTCTGCAATTTGTCTTGATGTTTTGTTAATTATTTATTTTATTGAAATAACATCTTAATATTTGCTTCAGGCGCTGTGGTGGTGAACATCTTCAACGAGAACTGGGACTTCATCACTAAGAGTTTGGGAAAGACTCTTGTTGATAAGGCTATGGCATTGTTCTTCGAACAAGCATTAGTATTTATGAACAAAATTCCTGCTAAGGACTTGGTGACTGATGATTTGTCTTCTTACGTTAAGAACTAATATGGAGCGTAATTCGAAGCCCCATAACCATTAATTCGATATTAAACAATATTTCGTTGTAGTTGCGCAATGTTTTTGTTTACCATGAAAATAGAATATTAGCACGTTATTAGCAACACGACTAGGACCGTACTATAACAAAGGTTGTCTGTAAGAGATTGCCCTATGCGATAAGACCGCCCATTGTACACTTGCTTTTATGATTTTTGGTCCTGTATATATATTTGTGTGGTGTACAATAAAGAATATAATAAATAAATAAATATAACGTGTCAAGGCCATCATGATGCCTGATGAGTGCCATTTGTCGTGTATAGCTCCGTTACTTTATCAAATTAGAAACACGATAGTTTTGACACATCAGCGTAATGTCTCCGCATTCCAAGTGGCCATTAATATAATATGTAGTTTCCCATAATACAAAAACTCATTGCTCAAAAAATGTTGCGTTACTTGTTTTCCCAACGAATATACTGCATAAGTCGGTTAAGATATGATTATAACCTGACCATGATTGCATTAATTGATTAGTTAGCATAATATATTCATCACTCAGTACTTAATAATTATTAAAAGCTCTTATACCAGAATTACTAACCAAAGTTACAGAAACAAAAAATATAAATTCCTATATAATTATGTTTCTTAATTGTATTCATTCTGTGCTCTTCGTTGATTTTTTAGTATCTAAATAATGCATTCTGATTGTTGATATTATCATAAAATTGAATTTTATCTTGGTAAATAAAATGAATAATACTGACCAAAACAAGATTCGCCTTTAAAGTACCTGTACCTTGATATTATAAATAAAAGTATGCTTCATGTTTTTGTTGGTTTATTTTCTAATACCTAATCCCATTGTATTGCACCCCTTGCAATGTTTTTTTGCCTGTAAGAAAAACTTGTCAACTTGTAACAACCTACTGGTGATTGATTAACTAGATTTATCAATCACCAGTAAGCTAAAAGTTTGACTAAAATAACCCGAACAAGCTCATCGCGATCATGTTTAAACTGAGACCTATCCTATAATGTACAAGTAACGGAAACATAATATTTATTTTCAGTATAATAGTTTAGATTAGAGGAGGAGAGAGGAGAGGAGCTCAATAATAACAGCCGCACTGGTCGATTATCAAGGTTAAGCAACGCTTAAGCCGTTGGTCCCGGCTGTCATTTGAAGATCTTTAACAGTCGTTACGAGTAGTCAGAAACTTGAGATCTGACACCAGTCTTGCCAAAGGGTACCGTGCTACCCAGTTACTGGGTTGTGGAGGTCAGATAGTCAGTCGTTCCATGTAAAACACTGGTACTTAGCTAGACTGGAAGCCGACCCCAGTATAGTTGCGAAAAGGCTAGGCAGATTGATAATAATTTAGAATACTAATGTTCATTTTAATAGAACTAGACAAAGGTGTTGATATCCTTATACAATAAGCAGTTGTATAATTTCGCCAAAAATATAATTCTTAATTTTTTTCTAACGTTGGTCATTTCCTTCAGATAAGATTTAAAATAAGGAAATAAAACACACAAGTTCTGAACCAATTAAACTTTACGTGATCCACTTCTTTATTATACCTACTTTATTATTTTTGTAATTTCAACCGAAATAATAGGACTTAGATTCACAAAAACAAAGTTATACTTACGACGTTATAGGAGTGTCTTCAAGATTTCCTTCTCAATGTAACTGAAATCGCACATAATTTTTAAGACCCGTGAAAAAAATAAAAATCAAGAACCAAAAGCATTGTCTGCAACAGAATAAGAACATTAGGGATCACAGAGCTCGATAAGAAATCTTTACGAATGTTAACGTTCTAGCCCAGCTTGATGTATTTCTGCAGTTTTAATATGTTGTATGGGCCCGTGAGAGCAGTGGTGGCCCAGTGGTAACGGCCCCTACTTACGTGTCGTAGGTCGTGAATTAGATCCAAGACCGGCGCTTTACTTTGTGTAAACTATTTCATTACCACTGCTATTAAAACGGTGATGGTAAACATCGTGAGGAAACCGGCATGTCCTAGAACCAAAAATACCAAGACATGTGACATGCATCAACCCGCACTGGGCCCGCGTGGTGGATTAAGGCCCATTACCACTCTTACAGAGAGTATGCCTGCGTCCCAGCAGTGGGATAATTATAAGGCTGATGATGATGGGCCAGTTATGGTAGTGATAATCCAAATTCGCAACTTCGAAAAACGTGTGCTCGCGGCGCTTTACGAAAAATTGCGAAATATCAAATACTTTTTTCACTTTTTGCTCTAAAAGTCTTTACTATGCGTTTTTCGACAAACCAAATTCCGTATATATATCTATACCAATATTATATAGTATAGATATATAATCTATACCAATATTATAAAGAGGAAAGATTTTTTTGTTTGTTTGTTTGTACCGAATAGGCTCCAAAACTACTGGACCGATTTTAAAAATTCTTTCATTTATGGAAAGCTACATTATTCCCGAGCAACATGGGCTATAATTTTGACGGGAGCGAAGCCACGTGGGTCAGCTAGTTTGTAATATAGACAAAGCTTGGCCCAAATACCAGATTACGTAGTATACAATATCTGTTAATGTGCAATGTTTGGCTTTTCCATAAAACACCATAGTTACAACGTGTTGTATCATTCATCATCATAATTATTTCAGCCAAAAGACGGTCAAAGCTAAAAACAAAGCCTCGCCCAAATGTCGCCGAATCGATACCAGTGTTTCAGTCAGTTTCCTGCAGCTTTAACCAGATCATCGGTCCACCTAATGAGTGGTGTATCATTCTAGAGTTAAACAAATTTTCTATGTATTTCCACTGTTTTAATTAATTTTAATTGCTTACCTATTATATTTACAAAATTCATCCAGAATTCACATATTTTCTACAAGATGATTTTGTTTTTCAAGATAAGTAGCATCATCTTTTTTTACTAAATGGTATCTAAAAAAAATTGTATTTAAATCCTTTTGGTTGTTATATTAAATTCCTAAATATTTTTAAAAAGTATTAATTTTAATGACTTTTTTCTACGGAACCACTGGTCGCTGAATTTTTAACTTATTTTTTTATGACCATCCGCATCAAAGTATATAAATTGAGTGACTTGCCGTAAATCAACATAACCTCAGTACCTTTCTGAGTAATACAGCAAATGGTTTCAAAATGTTGCAATTCAACATCATTTTGTTAACCAGTGCCATCTTCGCTGTTTGCGAATCAGTAGCAATACGTGAGTACATCAGTGTTATTAGAAAATAAATAATGCTTTGAAAAGAAAATGAAGCGAAATGTTAAGCAAAGAGCTAACCTGAAGACTTAGGTAGAAGGGTACTTATATAAGTTCACACTCGAAGAAGTACAGCCGATGTTGTGTGTCTTTCTAATTAGGGTGTTGTTTTTTGAATCGGATATTTGTGTTAAAGTTAGCGTTCATTTAAATTATTTCGGAGTATTTTTATCTAACCACACATGCCTATTTTAAAGTTTATTCTATATTATAATCATTAAAACCCAGACATCTGATGTACACAATGTTGACCATAAAACACTATAGATTCTATAATAATTATCAATCTTATTATTTCAGTTAGCAATATAACCAAAAAATGTTCGATAACTGATGACAAATGTATGCGAAGTTTATACAGAAGTTTATTACAAGAAATATCAGATAAAGGCATTCCTGAGATGGGAGTGCCCAAAATAGATCCATTGGTTTTGAAAGATACAGAAATCCTAGCTCTTGGAATGATAAAACTAACAATGAAGGAAGGAGAAGCTAAAGGTTTCAAGGACTGCTATGCAACCAGCTACAAGTAAGTTTTATTTTAAAGATTTGTCTGCCTTGTTGGTCTATTAGCCACAAGTATTACTGATGAGCATAAGGTCCTAGGTTCGATGCCTGGTTTAGGCAAAGGGTTTTTTGGTTTTCCCATCTGGAAGTCCTCAGCTGCAGCCCGGAATCTGGCTTTCTGTACAGTTGATGGAAATAGGAGGTGACCCCTATTGCGACTTAACTATAACTGGCGATATGTGGATGCATTATAAGTACTCACAAGATTACAACCTCAAATGATTACACCCTTCAGGAAATACAGAGCTCATGTTATGTTTGTTATTTCAATCGGTCGGCAGATAAAACATGACTATTTTTTAATAATTACACAACGAACAACGATGTTATTTTTTATTCAAAGAAGATTATGTCTTCTTTTACATTTTGCATCCATTGCTTCTTTGGACGACTATCGAATAGATATCATTTGAATCATCCACTAGGGTCATTGACGTATTAATGTATTACGCACTAGAGAAGTCGCCACACATCACTGCTGTGTTCCGTTCATGTGCGGTCTGCCGGCCGCACTTCAGTCAGTTGCTTGCTAGATCTTGAGCGCCTATGTCATTGTTTGTTTTTAAACGAAAAAACGTTCAGACGCATTAAATATGTCGTCGTGTGTTTTAAGATATTGCACTTATAATTAAACGAATGCGGCGAAATGCAAAGAAATAACTTTTCATCGATAAGAAACTAGATAATCATTTTAAAATTAAATTCGAACAAAATATTTGGTGGACGCCATGTTGCCTCATTTGTCATATAGACTAAAATTTAAGATGTGGATGTGTGGAGGTATGTACGGTTGGGTAGGTAGGTTGATATATAGGGCAGGTAGGTAGGGTAGGGTAGAGTACGTAGATAGTTAGGCAGGATAGGGTAGGGTAGGTAGGTAGGTAGCCAGTTGACGGGAGCGAAGTCGCGGGGGACAGCTAGTACCTAAATAAAGATAAACTAAGTTTATTTTACTTTACTATTAAATAACCTTTTATTTCAACTAATAATAAATTTTGAAAACAAGTCCGAATTCTAATAAAGCTTATTAGGTATAAAGCTATGTAGGTACCACTTCTTTAGTCCGTCAGCAGTTTAATCTATATGAGTGTCAAGTTGTAAATATGTTGTTGGCATGCCTTATTGAATAAATAAAAAAAATAAGTTGTTGCAGAATGTTGAACGAAACGCGTAAGCGCCATAAAAATCACGGCGCTTCCGTATTTTTGATCGCGAGAAAACTACACCTTAGAATCGTTCTAGCGCTGCGTGTTTATACTGTTTTGTTAGACGACTAATTATTGTTTCAGCACTGCAACGAACAATAGTTTGAACAATAGTTTTAGTCATAATGTAGCATGTCTTTTGCTTAGGATAGCTTCTCTAGTACGTAGTCCATATAAGCTCAATGATTAGGGTAGCATATTTTATCTATCTGACATGCGAGTCAAATTGACAATGTCGCGTCGTGCAAACATTTGAAAGCATTATTCGTATCTTATCGTAAATTTTTTCGACCTAAACCTTTGCCGCTTCCATGGCATATTCCATGGTGGTAGCGTAAACTTCACTTTGGCTTCATGTTTTTGGGGGTCAGGAGGTAGAGAATAAATTGTGCCGGCATTTAAATACTATTATAATTTGTTTGCTAATCTTCATTTTGTTACGCACCGGATCAACTCAGAATGGATGAAATGGCGACAGGTCACCATAAAAACTGCAACCAACTGATGCCCCTCGGCCCTCATGTTAAAGGGGAAAATCTACAAGTCCGTGATTAGACTTTTCATACTGCATGGATCAGAATGTTTGTCTGTGAAAATAGATTGCATGTAGCAGTGATGAGAATGTTGAGATGGATGTGCGGCGTGACGAGAATGGATTAAGTGAGAAATGAGTATATAAGAGGAAGTTTGAAAGTGGCCCCAGTAACAGAAAAGTTGAAGGGAAATCATTTGTCCTGGTATGGTCATGGGTGAGGATGAAACGAATGTTACTAAAAGAGTTATGAATATAAATGTGGATGAATGGAGAGGGAGAGGAAGGCAAAAAAAAAGATGGATGGTCTGTGTGAGGAGTGATATGAATGAAAAGGGAGTCAGTGATAGCGTGCCGGGAATCGAAAGTCGATTCCCGGCCACCGTAGGCGCGGGCTTGTGAGCAGCAAATAATGAATAGCTCGCCCTCCGATAAGGACCAGGCCCAAGTTGACAGCGCAAAGTGTTCCCCGCGCGCCTCAAAGAGATGTCGGCAAAACTGACGGGGTCCGCTGGGACCGATTCCTGTCTGGGTCGCGGATAAATTTGAAAGAGAATTACATCAAGCAACAGAAGGAACAAGGGTGGGTTTTAGTCAGCAAAAGTCTGCGCTCCCACTTCACATTGAGTGGGCGAAGTCATTGGATGATTTACAACCCCAAATAAAATAAAATAAAAAAGGGGACAGGACTGTATGGAAGAGGAATCTACATTCTGTCACTAACACACAACCATTATTTTAAGGAGTGATCTGGAAACTCAGCGGGTTACAATAGATTTCGTTTGCGAACGATTTTCCATCGAAGGAAGCTACAAAATCGAATCAACTCCAACTCTCTTGGCTCTTTTTGGTGGAATAAATATTCGTGGTGAAGGAAATGGAGGAATTGTTATTGGTAAGAATTTAGATGATTATATTATTAACGCTGGAAAAGTGATTGTTAATTATTGTTGCTGCCACCTTAAATCAGCAGAAGTCACACAAACTTTGTTCTGAAGCTCTAGGCAAGTGTAAGTCGACGTCAGCGATGGCGATAATCAAAATGCCAAAATGTAAGGAATTATTCATGTTACATTTGGACAGCGCTTGACAATACCATGGCATTTTGTGAAGAAAAAATACAATCGATAACACTTTCGTTAATAACTTGTCTAGAGCAACTGTAGTGCATTTATAGACCAAATACAACCATACTTCAGTCAGTAGACTCCGGTATTCTAGTCAAGGTATGGAAGCTACGGGTATAAAAAGGAGTACAGTGTTCTACTTAAATTATGGCTATTTGAGTCAATATTTCTTTGTTTTCAGAAAATGTCCATTTGTCTTTCGATTTCGCATTTAAAGTGAAAAAACTTGATGACTGTGAACTACATATCCTGAGCGTACCTGATGAGTCCTCATATAACTTCGACGTCAAAGGGAAAGCAACGGTTCATGCTGACAATTTACTTATAGGAAAACAGGAAATTAGTGAGTACATGTAGTTCTAAAATTAATATCGTCATCATCATCAGTCTTTTAGTGTTTCCACTGCTGGGTCTCAGACCTCCTCTCATAGAGAGGGAGTGGATTAAATCCACCACGCGGGCCCTGTGGGTATTAGGAGATGCCACATGTCTTAAAACTTTTGGTTCTAAGACAAGCCTGTTTCCTAATGATGTTTTCCTTCACTGTTTTGAGAGAAGTGGTGATGAAATAAATTACACAAAATACGCGCTTGGTCGTGGAGTTGCGGAAACAGCCCGTCGAAACTAAACTAAACTAAATTACACAAAGTAAAACGCCTGCTAGGGATGAAATCACGGCTTACAACTCCAAACTTATAAAACCTCTAAAACTCAAACCACTGGGCTACCACTGCTCTTTTATTCAAAATTAATATATATCCCACTAATTCATCGTATCGTGTCACTCTTTTTTAAATAAAGTATACAGCAAAAACCACATAAAAATGCGCTTTGAATCCAAGAGTACTGCTTTTTAGATCCAACACTTTATCCCTTATCCAATTGTGCTCATAATCATGATCAGACTATAGCAGTCCACTGCTGGACATAAGCCTCTCCAATTGCACGCCATTTGCTTCGATTTTCAGCAACTCATATCCAGCTACTACCAGCCACTCTGCGTAGATCGTCACTCCACCTAGCCTGAGGGCGTCCGACCTTACTTTTACCAGTTCATGGTCTCCAGGTCTCCACTCAAGTCAAAGTCAAATATATTTATTTCAACTTTAAATTTACAAGTAATAAAAGTTCATTCTACCATGCATTCGGAAAAGTAGCTTGTTATGGAGAAGAACGCACAAAAAACTCCATACCTACTCTTAAAAAAAATAACTGTTTTACAATATTAAAGTAAACATATTTATTAATTCAAATACGTGAGGACGATGCACCTAGCACTACTATCTATACCAATATTATAAAGAGTAAAGATTTTTTTGTTTGTTTGTTTGTTTGTACCGAATAGGCTCCAAAACTAATGGACCGATTTCAAAAATTTTTTCACCGTTAGGAAGCTACTCTATCCCTGGGTGTCATAGGCTACTTTTTATCCCTGTATTCCCACGGGAACGGGAACTACGCGGGTGAAACCGCGAGGCGTCCTCTAGTAGTACATATAGGTAAAAAGTATTACAAGCACTAACATGTAAATTCCTTCACTTGATAAATAGGAAGATGGTTCTCACACACTTACAAATATTGCAAACATAGATAAATTACCTAATTCAACAACAACAGAACAGTGTGCGAGTCAATTGTTTTTTAAACAAAAAGAGAAGGAAAGATAATAAAATAAAGCGTTACTGTAATTATGAATATAATACAAATGAATCAGTTTGATTTTGTCAATACTAAAAATTACCCTATAGCGTAGGACCAGCATATTTCCAAGCATTCTTATCTTGAATATAATCTAATTAACAATTGTTTTAAATTTTCTTTCATTTAGTTTTAATATCTCTCAAGGTATTTTGTTATAGAATTTAACACTGTACCACATGAAAGATGTGTGTACGATGCTAATCTATACGATGGTTGATTAAGAATAGGTCTAACCCAACGGCCATCGGTTTTACGGCTTATATGGCCGGCTAATTTCCACTTTAGCTTGCTTATTCTGTGAGCTATGTCGAGAACTTTTGTTCTCTGCCGGATCACATCGTTTCGGATTTGATCCCTTGAATAGACTCCGATCATAGCCCTTTCCGTAGCTCGCTGAGTGACGATGCACCAGCCGTATCGTGAGTGCCCACGTCTCAGCCCCGTAGGTCATAACAGGTAGGATGCACTTGTTGAAGACTTTGGTCTTCAGGTTCTGTGGAATACGTGACGAGAAGACCCGACGATTTTTTATTATTTTTTATATTTATTCAGTTTTATTGCGAATTATGCGTAGCCCATGTTTATCTAACACCCACGCCCAGTGACTGAGTGTTTCCTGCAGATCTGGTGCATTTTTAAAATACTAGTACTTTATCATTCGCATTAAACATACACTCCGGTGCCGGTTGTTGTATGTTCCGTGTGATATAGTCCATGCACAAGTTAAATATTAGTGGGTTAAGGACTGCTCCCTGATGGACTCCCACCTCCACGCTGAATGGCTCACTTTGGCCCGCTGGACTCTTGACGCGTGTTTTATTGCCTGTGTACATATCCTGGACTAGTACCACATAGTACTACGAGATATTTTGGGCTCTCATTGCCTGCCAAATAAGGTTTCTTGGTACTCTATCGAAAGCCTTTTCTAAGTCGATGAATAGGATGTTCAAATTTTCTTTATTCAACCGATATTTTTCCATCAACACTCTAATTGTTGAGCTCCCTGGTGTGAATCCGTATTGGTATTCAGTAATACGGGAAAAGTCGTTTAGGCGTGAAGCGATAATTTTTTTAAAGATGTTTAGTGTGTCTGATGTGAGCTTTACCTCCCTGTAGTTGCCGCATTCAGCGATGTTCCCTTTCTGTTTATATATAGGGCATAGGATGCTATATCGCCAGGCTTCTGGGCTCGTACCATCTTTAATTATGCGATTGTATAACTTGGTGAGCCATGGTAGTGCGGTATCTTTCAGATTCTTACAGATATCTGCCGGAATCTAGTCGGGGCCGGTAGCCTTATGGTATATAATTATTGATAAGGCCTTCTTCACCTCCTCCACTCTTATACAATTTAAGAGTCCTGCAGCAGGTGGCATATGGGGCATTACCTGTCTAGGGAATTCTTCATTCATCAACTCTTCGTAGTACTGCTTCTATCTTCCGTTGATGTCCTTATTCGCTGTTAGTAATACACCCTGGGTGTTATTGTTGTATTTGTGAGACTTAACATCAAGAGTAGATCTGTAACGTTGTCGGGCAATTTTTTAGATAGTTTTCTAATCTTCTGCGTTTTCCAGTATATCATAGAAAGCCTATCAATAATATTAAAAAAAAACGCCTAAAAAGAGAGAAATAAAAACTATTTCACAAAAAATAAACCTACTTCTAAAGATAAAACACTAAAAAGTGCAAAAACTACTTTCGTATCGGAAGTCGGTGTTGAAAAACTATAAAAAACAAGAGGTAACAAAGACGTTGACTGCCGAAACGAAAGTAATATTTGCACTTTTTAGTGTTTTTTCTTTAGAAGTTGGTTTATTTTTGGTGATTTTTTTATTTTATTTTATTTAAACACAATTTTACTAAATATCTGCAGGTGCTGTGGCGGTGAACATCTTCAATGAGAACTGGAAATTTATCACGAGGAGTTTGGGAAAGACTGTTGTTGATAAGGCTATGGAATTGTTCTTCGAACAGTCTCAAGTATTCTTTATCAAAGTTCCTGCTAAAGAATTTGTCACTGATGATTTGTCTTCCTACGTTAAGGAATAAGCTGAACAGTAATTATAAGACCGTTTTAATTGAAAACAATGATTCCCTGCAGTTCTGCAACATTCATTTGATGTTGCTGCGTTACTATCGATACTGTATCATTTCATGTAGCCATCAAAACAAAAACATGTTGCAGGAACAATGTTTCACAACTTGTTTTCTTATTGAATACGCGGAATAGTTGTTTCAGATCTCTGACCATGATTTTTTTACAACTTTACATTTATTGCTTGGTGGAAAAATTAAACCATTAATAAAAATATGATTGTGTTTTTTTTTGTACGTACGTAGTATAGTTTAGTACGTAGTACGAAGTAAGTACGTGAAGTGGACATAAAAATGATTTATGTGATCGTTTATTTTTCAAAAGCCTTATCCCTAACATTATATGGCGTTTTTATTCTGTTGTTAATGAGTTACCAAGAGTATTTTTGGCACATTAGACTCTCTAGGTATGGACTTGAAATTATCTTATTTAACCAAGATTTTCTCGATAAGCCAAAAGTTTAGCTTAAGATTGATAACGAAAATAATGTGCCCTTCAATTACCGTAGTCTTGCTATTTTCCAATTTGGTACAGCAGTAGTCATTTCAGTATTTACTCCTTTTTTTAGCCATGTTATCATTTTTCACACTGATCTATCACTTCTCTCATTCATCCCATTCTTTCACTTAATACGCCCATACCATGACACTTGATTTCCTTCACACAACTATTCGGTCACTGATACCATTTTCAGACTTTGTATTTTTCTTATTCAGTCCATTCGCGTTACTCAACACGTCCCTTTTAGCATTCTTATTACATTTGCATGTGATATATAGAACAACTTTGATATTTTCTTAACTAAACACTTATTGTTTATTAACTATAACAAACAAATATCATATTTTTTTAATATCTTGATCAGATACGAAGTAATTTTTTTATATATTTTTTTATTTTATTTTTTATTTATGATGGGTTTGCTCTTGACTCTAATCTAAGTCATTGGTGACAGAGACAGAGTCGACGATGGAGTGAGCTTACCCAGAAGGAGCCTGTTTACTCTAACTTTGAAGAGATTCGGGTTGAATGCGATCGGAAACACAGACACAGGTAGTGAGTTCCATTCATTCGCTGTGCGTATTATGAAGAATGTTTGGAAGCGCTTGGTGCGAATTGGTGGAATGGCAACAAGGTAAGGATGGTAACTTGCAGTGCGTCTAGATGTCCGATGGTAGAAGGGGGCTGGTGGGATGAGGACGTGGAGTTCTTGAGGATACTCACCAAAATAAAGTCTGTAGAAGACCGACAAGCAGGCAACCTTGCGGCTATGAGCCGAGCTGTGAAGCTTGGTATCGGCCAGTTCAATGTCGCCAATGAGCCTATTGGCTCTGCGTTCCACCGAGTCAAGCGCGGCAAGCTGATATTTAGCTGAGCTATCCCAAAGATGGCTGCAATACTCCATGCAGGATCGGAATTGCGCTTTGTACAGTGTTAAAAGCTGTCCAGGCGTAAAGTATCGCTTCACCTTATTTAGGATGCCCAGTTTTTTGGCCGCAATTTGGGCTTTGTACTCAATGGAGGCGCCGAAGTTGAGGCTGGATGTCAACTCCATGCCTTGGAGCTTGAGCCGATCAGTCACCCCGAAAAGTAGGAGCCCGATCGAAAAGACTCCTTTTAGCGCTAAAAAGACACGCCTGTGTTTTTTAGTGGCGTTAAAGGAGACCAGATTGTCATCACCCCACTCAAATCTGTCCGCTCTACCAGTGTAGCATACCATAGCGTCTATAAAGCGTCAAAGTCGAGAATTAGAAAGAGAAGTCCGACGTGCCATCTGAATTCAGATAACACAACTGCCATATGATAGACAACAACGTTTTTGGAAACATATACATCGTAAAATTGTTACATCTCATTTTCATTTTCGACGAATTTTGATTCTGTTTCACTATAAATATTCCTACAAACTTCATGCATATAGCGGATTTTCTATAAATAAGACCTAAAATTTAAAATCAATCTGTCGAGCCTTGCCCAACAATGATGACATTGTCTTTCAGTCTAACCGGTCGCCGCTGACTACCAGGCTTTTTAACCCCCGACGGAAAAAGAGTGGTGTTATAAGTTTGAGTGTGAACCTGTGTGTTTGTGTATTTGTTTATCTGTCTGTGGCATCATAGCTCCTAAACGGATGATCCGATTTTTATTTCGTTTTATTTGTTTGAAAGGTGACTTAATCGAGTGTTTTTAGCTATGTTTGATGATAATTAGTTAAGCCGTTCTAAAGTTATGGGCGTTGTACTGATTTAATCGGGGTGTCTTTGCAAGATATCGTGTCATAATTACGTGTTCAATAGATTGTCGATCAAAGCATGTCGTACTAGATAAGTTTTGTAGCATGAAATAAAAATGTGTCGGAGGTTTTTAAAATTTTACTTGTACATGGAGAGACTACCTATCTATCCCCCATAACACCCCTCTTGGCAAGACTGGTGTCAGATTTCCTGATTTTTGACTATCCACAAAGATAGAAAGATCTTTAAATGATAGCTGGGACCAAAAGCGTACTTGCCGAGGCACGGGAGAATGTCGGTTTGTTGTGAAGAGAAACTAAAACACACAATTACTGAACCTATGAAAATTTATAATACCTTCTTTTTTATTATATTAAAGATTAGCTCTGAGTTTCATTAAAAAACATACAGTTATCCAAATTATTTTATTTTTAATGTTATTACCGGACTGCAAGGAAAGGGTTATGTTTTTCGCGCGTATCTTGTATGTATGTATGTTTGTATGTATGTAATATTCTTTATTACCTTATATCTTGCAAACCACTGGATGGATTTTTATAATTAATACATCGTTAGATAGGGCTTGGCCGCCCAAGTGTTCTTAGATAAGTGACAATAAAAAAAAACAAAAATGGCGGCTTTTGTGCGCCATATTGGTGGTGACTCAATATTTTGTTTCTTCGAAACCCATCGAGTGGGGTAACAAAATGAAGGATTATTTAAGGTGATTACAAAAATATATAACACTTATATGTTTAACTGCGATTCGTAAAAAAAAATAGGTAACTAAAAAGTTGTAAATAAAATAAAAAAAGTTAATTTAAAAATCAAAAACCTTGCGAGGTGGTCAGCCAGCTCGCGAATATGTATCCTCCGACTGCACAGCATAATTTTCTACATGTTTACATCTTTTTAGTTCGCAGTCGGGTTTTTGATTTATAAATAAACTTTTTTTTTATTCTATCCACACAGGTGCCGATATTTTTGACAAAAATGTTCTCTGTAAGTATCTTGACACTTGACGTTATGAAAGACAAACTGGTCAAGTTAGGGTTTAGCATAAGGTGATAAATCTTCAATGATGAAGTGCCTTGCAGGAACATTGTCGAAGAAGTAGCCCGCAAAAGTGAAGTAGAACTCCATAGCTTTGTCGACGAAGGGCTTCCCAAAAGCAGACATTAAGAAACTCCAGTTTTCGTTTAGCAGATCTTTGATTTGTTTACCTATAAACAAAAGAGTTGCGTGATTAGGTACATATTTATTCTAAATTCAAACTTAAGGAGTTCAAAAACTTCTGTAGACTAACTTATGATGGTGATTTGGCTCTAGAGTGACGTTTTTATCCGAAAACAAACCTTAAAGTCGAAAAATAAAACAGCCGATTTGTTTTAATACTATCTGCTTTCTCAAACTTGAAAGTGATACAAGATGTATGTGAAATACTAATATTTATTTATATTATTTATTGTATTAATTACTTGACTAATTAGATACTCATGAATTTCTGTGTTCATCTGTAATTGGAAATGTTAATGTGTTAAGTTAATTAATTCATACTTACATTGTTACGCTTCATGATTTTACATCTTTATTAATTTGAGATGCAGAGAACAGGATAAAACAAACTCTTTTAATGTGGGCTTTGACTTATATAAGGAGAGGATGGACCGCGAGTTTTCATAATTTGAAATTTTTTAATTTTTTTTTTTTTTTTTTATTTTTTTTTTTTTTATTCATTCATTTATGTCATATTACTAGACCATTTATCTTCGGCAGTGATTGTGTACGCGTAAAAGCAAATACTCGGTCGGCCGTATCTTTACTAGGTACATCTATTCAATAATATATTGGCATGAAACTAACCCAACATTAAAATAATAGAGTTGTGGTGATCTCATTTTGTAAACCTATTCATCAAAAAGTTTTCTATAAATTTCCAATGTTTAGATTTAACCAAATTGCCCCCTGACAAAAATAATTTATTAAGTCTAATCGACTCTAAACCGTTGCCTTATTTGTACTTACTGACTTCCTCGTCACCCAAATAAAGATTATCAGCATACATTGAAACTGGGCCTCCAATTTCATAGTCGTACTTGACGCGGTCGTAAATGCATTTTATATAGATCTCTCCATCATCACGCCTTTGTGCGAAGAAGGGAAAGTCGAATTTCAAACGCAGGTTGGCTGGAATTAAACAGATTGTTATGTTTTAAGTAAGCATTGGTGTAGCATGGAAGATTATCATAATTTCCAAACATACTGATGCTAGAAATACATCAGCTGCAATATAGGCAGCTTGCAAGCTGCAATGCATCCAAGGTATCCACTGTTCACGTTTCTCTATCTTATCATCTGCCAAGCCTATCAAAAATATTAGAGGCTCCTCGTCTAACTGGATGTATCTATATACCAGTGTTTTTAACACATATCTACTCATATATTTATCTCATTCAAGCAAAAATTGTATTATATTTCTCTGAATTCTTTCTTACATAATAATGCAAATGACAGACTTTATTACTACTAATTAGAATATATTATCCCATTAAATAAAATATAATGATTGGCAGTCTAAAATTAAACAATAATTTAGCAGTTTGATAACCAAAATGCAACCGACATAAATTAATTAGAGGTCAAACTCAACCAATCTGATTTTTTTTTATTAAATTAGTCATCGTTTGTGATTCTTATTATGTGCTTATCCTTCTGTACATTGTATGCAGTTAATTTTATCTTTGAATATTTACCAATTTTGACTTTCCCATGGCCATCACCGTGGACGGTATTTCCTCCTAAAAAGGCTTTAATCAAAGGACTGGAAGCATTTACTGTGTAATGTCCTTTGATTGTTATATCGCATTTGTTCTCTTGGTGGCCTCGTTCTTCTTTGATATTTATGCTGAAAATAAAGGCAAATTTTGACATAGCAATATAATGACATTAATACATAACGTACCTATATACAAACTTGTTAGTAGGTACGTTATGTGTATTTTATGTACAGTTAATAACTTAGACTAGAATGTTTGTATGGGATCATTCGAAATAAAGTTCGTCATAATACAGTAGTTTATGCAATGGTCATATTATAGGTGTTATTTAAACACGAGCGTGGGTTTATTAAGATAATAATAACGCGCGAGTGTTTAAATACCTAATTATATGCCGTTGCATACACAACTTTATCTTCACTCATACAGTTGAAATAAAACAAAAGTGGAAAAAATATGTAGTATGGCGGACAATTTAGATTATCATTGCGCATGAAAGCGCAGCGCGCGCATCCATAGCCAATGACATGCTACTTTTCTACATTAAGTCAATGAGCCCATACGCGCCAATAAATTAAAAAGTAAAAGTGTGCTTTAAAAATTGAAAAGTTATTTTATCATGCAGTTGTTTGAAAATAGAAGTAAAATGTTGCAATGTAATGGTTTTTTTATTTTTATTTTACCTATCCACGAATATAAAGTAAGTGTTTATACAATATTTATTGAATTCATATTTGGAACATTAAGTTTTGAGTGTATATATTTTTTTTAGATGTTCCATGTATCAATGTGTGTAAGTAATAAAATACCAGTCTGTTGCTGCCTCACTACAGCAGGGCAACGCCAAGTTTGCTCAAGACGGATTAGCGATTTCAGACTTCTATTAACTACATATAAGTCCTGGTTTCCTCACGATGTTTTCCTTCACCATTACCATCGTTGTCTAAGATCAACTAAGAAAGTAAATAAGAATTGAAAAAGACGTTTGCCTCGATTTGAAATTGAACTTCATATAAGGGCACTACGACTGTTGTAGGTACTACCGTTCATCGATATGTTGAACATCAAATTGCCGTGATACCAGTGGCTACAATCTGGTTTAAGCAAAGACTGAAAATAAACACACATCAGCTATTACCCACGGTCACGACTCAAGGAAGCAATGTGGCACACTCCATTTGGCGGGTCAACAACGTCATATCTTACTCCATTTCCATAATACCTATGTTCATGAGTAGAAAAACTGTCATAATTTAATGCTCCACGTATTTTTGTTGTTGTGTTATTGTGTCTTACTTTACTCGTAAGCATTTTTTGTACTATAATATTTTTTATCTCGCTATTAACAAGATAATTTAATAATTACAAACAATTAATAATCAATTTCAATTTGGAAATAATGGGTATTCAAAAATTAAGTTAGGAACATTAACAGACATTGAGTTATTCCTACAAAAAACCGTTATTATTACCAAGGTCTTCCATGAAAGATACTGGTTTATACTATTGAATAATTTTATTTGAATTCCTGCAGCTTATGCAACTATCATCAAAAATAATTCAAAAAAACCCGAAATAAAACTTATACTTAAATGTAACCTTTTAAATATTCATTGATTAATGAAGCTTATTATTTATTTGTTTATGGTAATTGATATTTCTGATAAAAATTCAAATTATCATTTAAGTAGCGACCTGTCCTGGCTTCTTACGGGTCAATTTACAGACAAAAACATTTCTTGTTTATCTTCTTCTATTATTGAAAGCCCGTTGCGTGATTTAGAATAAGTTAGTGGAAAATCAGAAAATATGACATCGACAGATGATACACATTTTTTTGATGATTCTGAAGAAGTCAAATTGTAATTGAAATTGTGTTGCATTATCCAGGTGTGGAGTTGCATTTAAAAATGAGGTAGTTTTTCTAGCTACTATCTGAGGAGTACAATATCCAATATCCAATATCCGAATATCTTTACAAATTAAAGCCTGTGTTATTCTGATGTGTAAGCAATATAACTGTGAAATTTCATCACAATCCGTTAATTCGTTTTTAATCACAAACTTTCCCGTTCAAATAACAGTAAAAATAGAAGGAGTCAAATTATTTATGTACCTGAACTTTTGAAAAATGCAGTCCTTGACTCCTTTGGCAAAACCATCCACCATAGTTATGTTTACCATGTTAAGAACACTGACAGTGACATTTGTTACTTTAATGGGGTCCACTGGTGGTATATTAAGCTCGGGTATTCCTTTTTTGCCAATACGGCTGACCACATACTGATACAAATCTCGGAGACAAGCGTCGTCGTCGAGATGACATTTTGTAAGGTCGTCAACTGAAATAATTATGAGATTATGAATAATCAATCCAGTAATCAAAATAAAAACCAGGCAATAACTTTATTTTAATGGGCAATGCTACTTTATTGCAGGTTACATTAAAATGATAACTGCTAAAACTGTATTGTCCAAGAAAAATGTTCAATAAATATAAATACTTGTCAAATGCGACAAAACTAACGAAAAACAAAGATAATAAAGAGAAAATTGAGAAGGGGTGAAATACAGATTTAGGGGTTGTCGATCATCGCAACTCATATAAATAATATAGGGTAAAAACAATATAAGATTTTTTTTTATTTTAAGGGACTAAATTATAAAGGACTTCAAATGCATAATGCTCTGTCATAAACATAGACCATTTCAAATAAACACAATATTGAAAACTCACCAAATTTGCAGTCACAAAAAATTAAAAATGTGAACGTTAACAACACTGCAAAGTTTTTAACGAACATTTTTTTAAATGTATTTTTACTTCTTTGATTCAGTATCGCATGCACACTGGCGAGATTCTATCAAAAACTGGTACAGTTAATTGAACAACAAATCATTTTATTACGTTGTTCTACAGTGGAGAGCAGAAAAATAGACTACACAGCACACATTCATAATCGTAAGTTTTGATTAAATGCAGACAAACGCAAATGTCAAGCGATTCTTTTTTGTGATTTTTGCTTCTATACTATTCAATTTACAGGTTAACGTGTTTGTTGGTAGATATTTTAGTAAAATATATTATATCTGTGCGAAAATTCAGAGCAAAGCTGCGGAAAAGATTAGTAATTGAGAAAAAGAAAACGTTTATTATAGTATTAGTTCTTTTGCAACTAAGCGTACAATTCTATGTTGGCCTTGCAAACTCGTTATTGGATTTATCAAGTTGTAAATTTAAGCGTATTAATAGTTTGGCCCCGAATTATTATTTACAAGTGACTTAATATTTAAAAAAACATTTTCACAATAAATAAATCGACTTCTAAAGTAAAACACTTTTTTTTTTGTTTTAGTACCCTAGCACTAAAAAGTAAGATACCTAAAGGATTGACAAAATACTGATAATTATTATCGTGCTGTTTATTGCTGAGGAGTTCAGTTGTATTTTCCATATCTTGAACTGCTGAATCGATTTTGATGAAACTTGCACTGTTCCCTAAGTTGAAGACACTTTATCCAATAAAAAAACAAAGGTTACGATTCAAGAAGTGGTTTCAGAGAAATGGGTTGACAAAAATAACAAACATACACACACTTATGAAATCTGGCATAGGTACGTGTGCCCATACAGAAAAACATAATTATGTGAATATTCTGCAATTCTAACAATATTACATATAAACGTGTCGAATTGATTACCTTGTTTTTTTTTTAATCGGTATAAATGACCCCAATTATTAATTTGAGAATTTGTCAAACTCTACTTTGGCATGAGAACTTGTCAAACTTGAGCATGAAAATAGAGTTTGACAAGTTCTTAAACTCTTTATTAAAAAGCTAAACACTAAAAGAGATAAATATGTAGGTGAGTACTTGTTTAATTAAGAAAACGTTTTTAAAATACTCACTGTTATTTTCCTTTGTCTTAGGTTTCATCACTCAGAAGGATGGACCCTAATCTTATTACAGTCTAGCTTTATAAATAGACTAATAAGTAATTTAATTATAACTTAAACTATTCAATTGTCTTTACTACGAATGTCCAAAAGCAGTTTTCTTATTGGAGAATACACTTCGTTCTTGTGTTTGTTTGGCACTTTACACTATCTACTACGTTCTAGTTATACACAATAACTTGAACGGTTTTATTCTTTTTAGACTTATAAGTATGTCTGTGTGGTCAAGAAGCTGGATTGCCGCGATGTTCACATCCTGATGAAGTGTCTTTTCGTGAGCTTCTGTTAATTTTTGGACCCCTTTTCGATGAACTTAACTTGTAGGTCCCGATGGAGGTCATCTTTTCGAATGTACCAAGGTGCGTTTACAATTTCTCTTAGCACTTTGTTCTGGAATCGTTGTATAATTAATATATTGGTCTGTTTCGTGCAGCCCACAGCTGAATACCATAATTCTGAACTCGCATCAGGACTTGTCTATATAATAACAATTTGTTTTGCACGGACAGTATGGCTTTATTTTTTAATCTAAGCCAAATTTTGATTTACAAAGAATAATAAGTAAGTACGTAGTTACACACATACCTATATTATTAGTTCGTTGTCGCTTCTATCCATACGTGCCTATTTCCCACCACCTCCCAGCCTCATTAGCCACCTCACTCAGGTATTGTGTGAGCCTAGTTGTCTCCAGATCACCACTATGTGATCGGTAGACACAGGCATAGATAATCTTATCCAGACCTGTGTCCACCAGGGTTCATAGCACTGAGTAACTTGAGTCTTCTAGGCACAGAGATGCCAATAGCAGATGTCGTCACGGGCGTACATGCATCCTGCGCGTGGCTTGAAATTGTGGTCCAAGATCCGTGAACCACAATTTCAAGCCACGCGCCCTAGAACCCTGGGTAAGTTAGGTACGCCACGTCCGACGGACATCTGATCTGCGTCTCTGAATGGAACAAAAGTTCTGGTTTCTCAGTCTCTCTAGGTGATAGAATCTGACAAGGTTTGAGTGCAGACCTCTGATGTTACTGAGGTGCATCTTAAGTGAGAGTGAGTGCTGCCGCTATGTTGCATTTTTCTTTGTGTTTTGGCATTATTGCTGTGAGTGAAGGAAGGACAGGATAAGAAAGTGAGATTTGGTTCCACCCTGGCTACCTACAGACACGTGCTAATAGGATGCCTTAATAGGAGACTGGTCTTGAAACTGCGGGTACGCCCGATCCCCCCCAGAAATGTCCATCGGGCACTCTCGTCTGGTTGCCAACCTGCACGATGGCGTATCACGGACTTTTTCCACAGTTGGCGGGGCAGCCTTTCGTGTTTGGCTGGCACACTACTTGGGCCCCCAACTATCTTCGTTCAGCCAGCGAGGCACCGTGCTTCGGATCTTGCTATCCTCCGCGACCATTCTCCCTATACGTTCATAACAGTGCGATTCAGGCCGGCCTGCCTGCAGTGGAACAGCTATCTCGAACCAACTGCTCTATTGCCTGTACCGGGCATCATACCGGAAGATGGCCAGGCCACTTGTCGGTATGTCTTTACCCAGTGGGTCGTCACATGCCTTCAATCGAAACCTACCACCATTGTGTCACCAGATTAGCAGCACCCGGGGACATGTGGTCCGGGATCAAAACTGATATTTTCCTACGGACGCGGGTGACTCGGTCCCCAAAATAGATCTGTCGAACTTATCCCATTGGCAGCGTTCACAGCATTTGTCCGGCGCTCTTCTCCCCTTTTATACACATATTGGTTTTAACTTCACACGTTTTATTTATTTTAATATACAAATCAAATACATTCAGTTACACACCTTAAACAGCAATTCTAGAAAAAAATTGCACGAAACGAGTTTATTGGTAGCTTTATGATTATAATTATTTTATAGCAAGGCCATAATATAAATAGCACAAAGTACGTATGCGCCGGCGCTCCTATTTGGTGTAAGTAGGCATGTATGGATAGAGGCGACAACGAACTAATAATATAGGCATGTCTGTAACTACGTACTTACTTATTATTCTTAATAAATCAAAAAAATTCTTAGATTAAAAAATAACTCCATACTATCCATGAAAAACATATTGTTATTATATAGAAAAGTCCTGATGCCAATTTAGACCTATGGTATTCAGCTATGGGCTGCACCAAACAGACCAATATATTAATCATACAACGATATCAGAACAAAGTGCTAAGATAAATTGTAAACGCACCTTGGTATATTCGAAAAGATGACCTCCATCGGGACCTACAAGTTAAGTTCATCGAAAAAGTGGTCCAGAAAGTAACAGAAGCTCACGAAAAGACACTTCATCAGCATGTGAACATTTAGGCAATCCAGCTTCTTGACCACACCGACATAGTTAGAAAGCTAAAAAGAATAAAACCGTTCGAGTTATTGTGTTGTGTTAGTAGATAGTGTAAAGTACAAAAGTGCCAAACAAACAGAATAACAAAGTGTCAAACAAACAAAATTCTCCAATAAGAAAACTGCTATAGGACATTCGAAGTAGTTTAGTTTAGTTAGTTTCGACGGGCTGTTGCCGCAACTCCACGACCAAGCGCGTATTTTGCGTACGTCAAGACAATTTAATAGTTTTAGGTTATAATTAAATTACTTATTAGTCTATTTATTAAGCTAGACTGTAATAAGATTAGGGTCCATCCTTATGACTGATGAAACCTAAGGCAAAGGAAAATAACAGTGAGTTTTTTAAAACATTTTCAAAATTAAACAAGTTCTCTTCTAAATATTTATCTCTCTACATGATAACAATATAGTATGTATTTAACCCACCCCGATTGTCCACAGATTAACCCTAAAATTTTACCGACTTCTAAAAAAGGAGGTTATAAATTCGAAAATGTATATGTATATAATATTGTTGGAATTGCAGATTCAAATGCAGAATTTAGAAGCCCACATAGAGTACTTATGTGAATAATATTCACATAAGTACTCTATGTGGGCTTCTAAATACGCGTGCAAAATTGCATAAGTGTATGTATGTATTTATTTATTATTTATTTGAGTATACATGTATAACTTTACAGGTCACACCTACGGCGTTATACAATGCAAATAACATAAGATAAACAAACAATGTAATGTATGACTCAAATGACTCAGTACCATGGACCCTGGTGGACACAGGTCTGGATAAGATTATCTATGCCTGTGTTTACTGATCACATAGCGGTGATCCAGAGACAACCAGGCTCACACAATACCTGAGTGAGGTGGCTGATGAGGCTCAGTAACGGTACCGAACGGCCCAATTAGTGTGACTGGAGGACTTTAATGCCCACCACCAAAAGTGGCTCTTCCCATACCAGTGCACTAATCATGCTAGGTGGGGGATACCAAAGCTTTCACTAGCGCTAAATCTCAACCAGCTGGTCCAGACGGCAACGACAGCACCCTCGTTGCCGTCTAGACCAGCTGGATGTTGATCCGCATACAGCCAATTGCTTGGACTTTCTGCTGACAACAGATTCAGACCAATACTCAGTATTGATATCTTCACCTTTGTGTAGTTGCGACCACTGTCTGATGAAATCTGTATGCGTCTACTCCCCACCCGATTCTAGCTCAAAAAGCTACCGTTGAGTTTGGCGGTACAAATCAGCAGATTGGGCAAGAATGCGTTCTTTCTTTGTATGATATCCTTGGCGGCCCACTTCTCTGCCCATCTTTTCTTCGGATGATCCATCATCATGCGCTGACGCCGTGACGGATGTGTTGCACTAGGGTATAGAATACTACATTCCATTCTCTGACGTAACGAACGGTGTCTAGCGTAGACCTACCCTGGTTTGGTTGAATCGCGCCGACAAATGCCGCGCATGGCAAATGAAGTGGGTCAGAAGAAGCGGTCCTTTAACAGGGCGGCCAAGTCCTGCAAAACATATCCAGTAGGTAGCAAAGCGTTTTGGTCCATGGCTAAGTCAGTTGAATTAAACTTCTGTCGCCCCTCACTACCACCACTGCTAAGACCCGACGGGTCGCTGGCCCACTCCGCAGAGGCCAAGGCAAACTTGTTTGCCTCACTTTTTGTGGCATATTCGCTCCGAATTCTGACGGCGCGGGGCCCCCTCTTTATCCTGATGGCTGTGAGACAAGTATGATACACGTTCGCATCCATCAGAACGAGGTCCATCAGGTTCTGCGTAACCTTGACGTGAGCAAGGCTAGTGGCCCTGACGAGATACTAGCAATTGTACTCAAAACTTGTCCACCTGATTTGTATCCGATCTTGATAAGCCTATATCGCCTTTCGATAGAGACTGGAAGCAAGCTAACGTTCAGCCCGTGCCCAAGAAGGGGTATCTTGCTGACCCAGCCAACTACAGACCCATATCTGTAAGAGTATGGAACGTGCGCTGAACGATAAGCTTCTGACATACCTAAAAGGCAACGACATCCTTAGTGATTACCAATACGGCTTCCGCTGTAATCGGTCAACTGGCGATCTTCTAGCATATGCTAATTCACATCTGGTGTTAGGCCATCGAGAGGCACGTCGAGGCGCTTGCCATCTCCCTTAACATCTGGTAGGCTTTCAACAGTGTCTGGCACAAAAACCTTATTGATAAGCTTCCTTCTCAAGCTTCTTCGTCTTCTTAGTGGTATTTGTGACAAGATTGCAGACTTCCTGAGGGATCGATCCAACCCAGTCGTTATCGATGGCTGCTCGTCCGGTCAGCTAGGTATTAATGCCGGAGTCACTCAAGGGCCAGTGCTCTCGGCAACAATGTTCTTGCTGCACATTAATGACCTGCTAAAACCCGGAACCTTTGGGTATGCAGACGACAGCATTGTTGTTGAGAAATACGTGCCTGGCAAACGGGCTACTGGGTCTCAGATCCGGCCTCTCCGGGACCCCATTATTGAGCGCTTGAACCTGTCATTGAAGGCAGTATACGAATGGGATGACGCCAATGTGGTCAGTTTCAATGCTACTAAGACCCAGGCGTGTCTTTTGTGCGGCAAAAAAGAGCCAATTACACCCGGCTACATCTTTCCTTGGTGTAACCGTGCCGATAACGGACCATCTCGAACTTCTTGGTGTTGCGTTGACATCAATTTTGGTCAATTCATTGAAGCAAAGGCTAATAGAATAGAATAGAATTGAATTTCTCTTTATTCAAGTAACCATGACTCAAAAGATGGTTAGTAAAACTTACAACTACGTTAGTAATACATATATTAGCAAACTGACACTACAAAACAACAGTGAATCACCGCTGCGACAAGCCATGTGAGATGGCACAACAGCGACCCACGAAAACACAGTCTAGGCGACACGAAATCATACTTAGGATACTGTTGGAGCTGCCCCACACCCTGTGCACCATGGATGCGCACCTTTTGCGCATGGTTGTGTAGAAACAATCTACATGCGCATCCGCAAACATCCCCGACGCACTACAGAAGCGAGGCAGCCCCACCAGCATCCTAAACGCATTATTGTACTGAACGCGGAGAGCGCTGTACGATCTTTGCGTATATCTAGCCCACAGGCTGCTCGTGTAAAAGGACGTACAGTAGGCTCGAAAGAGCGTTATTTTGACCGAAAGTGAGCATCTTGCGAACCTGCGAGCCAGCATGTTCGCTCTAACCGACAATGCTCTCCGCTCCCGTTCAATGTCATCATCATCTTTGAGATTGGGGGTTAATATATGACCTAGATATTTAAACTTATGGACTCTTTTTAAAGGCGTGCCATAAAGTAAAACAGGTGGCACCTTATTAGGGCTCTTTCCCCCAGCCTCAAATACCATGATCTCCGACTTCTTGATGTTATATGCCAGGCCATGTAACCTAGCATACGCCTCACACTGGGCAACCAGTTTTCTCAACCCACAGATTGACGCGCTCAGCAGCACCATGTCGTCCGCGTAACTGATATTATTAACGCTGATACCGTCTACGTAAAATCCAACCCTGGTACTACTGAGCTCGGCAATGAGTTCGTTCACATACAGGTTGAAGAGCGTAGGTGAGCTCAACCCCCCCTGCCTCACCCCACACTCCAACACATACGGATGAGACAACGCCCCAGCCCATCGTACAGTGTTGACTTGGCCTCCATACCAAAACTTAAAAATGTTTATTAGTTCTGTGTGTAAATCAATCCGCTCTAACTTACTCCATAACACATCATAGGAAACCAGATCAAAAGCCTTAGATAGGTCGAGAAAGCAGGCATAAACAGACGTCTCACGCTACGCATAGTATGTGACAGCATGCTTAAGACACAATACTGCACTCTCAGTTGACAATCCAGCCCTGAAACCAAACTGGTTGTCATGTAAGGTTGTTCTTTTATTCAATTGTGCATTAAGCATGCTGTCGAAAACCTTTGATATCACAGTAGCCAGGGAAATGGGCCTATAGTTACAGCTATCAGCGAGGTCACCAGTTTTATTTTTAGCGATTGGTACAACCACTGTTCGCATCATCTCACTAGGCATGTAACTATGACTCATACAGAAACTATACAGCATAGCAAGTACCCTAGGTAAGTGAGGGCCAGCATATCGGAGGTGCTCGATGCTAAGCCCGTCATGGCCGGGGGACTTACCCCTTGACATACATCTAATCGTTCGAGTAATCTCTGCGGCCTTAAATGTAACCCCTATTTCCTTCCCGAGCATAACATCAGGCACCGACCGCGATGGGCCCAGAGGAGATTTGACAAAGAACGCCTCTTTAAAAAGATTTGCAATGTCTTCTGGCTCACTCATGCCACCGACGCTCACAGGGATGCCTGGCCTGGCCTTCAATTTATTTGTGTGTTTCCAGAAACTACGAAAATCATTCTTAGCGTGGTGTGATGCTAGAATATCCATTTTAACTTGGTCTTCATGGTCTTGGCACCACTTTAACCTTGACTTGAAGACTCTTCTAGACCCACACATTTCGTTATAAACTAACCCACTTGTAGGTTTACCATATGACGCCCACAACAAAAATTTCTGCCTAGCCACACTGTGAGCCTCGGCAACATGCTTGTTCCAGCCTACTATTCGCCGCTTTGAGCGCCTGTTGCCGCCTCCCCGACCCACCAAAGCAGCCGCACTCAAGGCGTGTATAATTTCTGCATACAACTTGTCAATAACAATTCTGTGATTGGAATCGTTACACATACTATCACAACATTCACCAAGTTCGTGTGGGAAGTCGATAAGCTTTAATCTTTCATGACATTTACGCTGATAATTTTCTATCTGATTTTTACTTCTCTCCCCCCACACAACCTTGTTCACACATACAAAATTGGCACATTTCTTTGGCAGAATCACATTCAAATCACATTCGATAACCAGTGGCAGATGGTCAGACCAAAGTACATCATAAATTACATACACATTCCTGACGGAGGGCACCGCCGCCTCCGTCACTACACAGTGATCGAGCCACCTCTTTGAGCCATGCGCCTCACTCAAGAATGTGTATGTGCTCGAACGTAATCCTAACATTTCAGTATCGATACAGGTCCATGTTTGGTCACTACAATAACCGGCGAGTTCTAAATAAAACAGTTCAGATGGGTGCGCATTAAAATCCCCTAACATGTACACATAATCTATATTACAGTTATCAATAATCGCACTCACCGAGCTCAAAATAGATGTAAAATCTATTAAATTCGACGCCGTGTCCGTGGGCATGTAAACACTAAAAAGGATTTATCCTTTACCACAATTTTCACAGCACAAATACGTGGACTACCGCACTGCACAACATCCACATTCTGGAACAGACTTTTTCTCCACAATAAGGCGACGCCACCGTAGGGTCTACCGCGTAGAATGCCTGCTGACGTATCCACCGCCGATACTCCGGTACAGCTGAATTCGGGGCTTATTGAGTCAAGAAACGTAATTTCCTCAGGCAGTAACCACGTTTCCTGTAGTGCAATTAAATCAGACTGCTTACATAAGTCACGGACACTTTGAATGGAGCGCTTGACATTTTTGCAATTAAATGACACCAATTTGCAGACACTATCATTACCCATCATTAATACTTAATTGTGGGCCGACTTCCTTAACGATAGATGTGTTATTAAGACGTTTCGGCCTGTAATTCACAAAACGTCGAAAAATAATCCCCTGTGGCCACAGCCGATTATCCAAATACAATTGTAGATTATTCTGGGACACCAAGAACTTATATGCATTGTGTTCGCATTTCCGTTTAATATTAATCCTTTCTAAGTTAACTTTTTCCCCTGTTTTCTTTTCAATATATTTGGTTATGTGCGACTCAGAAGCGTCCCTATGTACATTTGATATAAACATAGGGATTTTTCTGACAGCTGATCTGAATTTCTCCTCTGCATCAACAATACCGCTACCAGTGTTACCATTACGGCGATCTTTATATTTTTGCTTCTTATGATGCACCACTGTAAATCCTTCATCAATCTCAACAGCAGCAACTCTTGCATACGATGGACATGGCTCCGCCGCCGGCCCCAACGAGCGCGTCACAGCTTCACATAGTTGTTTACTAGGCTCGCTAACAACGGCTGATAACGGTAACGATGACGCATCATCCCGGTACCCGCCACTCGTCGCACAGATCATGCCGTCTCTGTCGCCGTCGTCGCTGTTTGATTCACAACGGTTAACCGTTGGAAGATGAGTTTTAGTACTACCCTCCATTTGATTTTCGTTCACATTCGAAGTAATAAGATTAGACTGGCGATTTATCTGGACCGATACTACCTGTCCACAGCTGCCAGGTAAATCTTCCTGATTTGTGCGGACAGTACTGTTATCACAGGATGCACCTCTCTTTGTGTTTACATTTGTGGCCGCACATGGTAGTGACATTAATTTCAAATTACACTCCGATTTAAAACTGTGCAGATCCTCTTGAGTCACATATGACGCTTTGATTTGATCAATCTCAGCTCTTACTATCACTAAATCCTTCAGCAGTTTTGACACATCCATATGATCGAAAAGTATGGGAGGCAGGTTGTTGAGATCGCGGGCTACAAAAACCGGCAGAACATCTGGATCAGTTGTTTTAAAAATGGCAATAATGTCATTTAACATTCTGTTGTCTTTGCCTTTTCCTTTACGGACAGTGCTACGCACCTCAGAAGACAACGATTCCATCAATAACGACTTTGATTTTTGAATCTGCTCGCTAGAAAAAGCTGATGCACATATTTTCACCAAACTCGTCTCGTCGGCGAGCGACACTTTGTTTTGAATATAAGCTAATAGCTCGTCGATAACAATGTTACACGACACACACTTTACTGTATCGGACATTTTGGTAATTGCGCACGGGCAGCGCGAAAACCGACATACACGAGCGCAGGTGATGACTGCGCGCGCGCAACGAAACGTGCTAAGCTAGCAGCAAATATTTTTCTTACAAGCAAGCCAAGAAGCCTTATCGACAGCGATGCACTGATCGAATCAAAGCTCCAGAGCTTGAAAATCAATGCTGAATAAATTTTTTTTCTTCCAAAGCCATCGGTGCGGTATCTAAATGAAGTTTTGAGTACTTATAAACTAAAGTGCCACAAATCCAAATTATCAAAAATCACTTTTAATTAAATAATGTGTCCAAAATCATCCTTATTTTCATATTTCACGAAGACACCTTTCAAAATCAGCCCATTAATCACAAATTTATGTATGCGCCCTTTTGGCATTTTCACGCATTTATGGCTAAGTTCCGAGCAAAGCGGCCATCGCTTGAGTTGCGACCTGACATTCGGCGCAAGTGCACTTCAGTTTTATGATAAAGGGCCTCAACGCGAAAAGTTACCTATGTTGTGAGTGAATCTTTTGGGCAACAGGGCCACATTTGGGCATGCGTCCGTACGGCTTACAAATAAACAAGTAAAAACAGAATTATTTTAAAGACATAGGTGCCACGTTTTGGAGTGTCCGTTTTGCAAAATAAAAATGCCTAATATGTTCTTATTGTTATAAGCTTAAGATTTTTTTTCTGTGAAACGTCTGTTTTGCTCAAAAAATTGTTGTGCTTGTGATATTTTCTTTTAAGAAAAAATATGGACTTTATTAAAATATGGGATTGCTGACATTGCTTTTTAATAAGGAATACTTTGCTTTATGTTGTGTAATAGAATAAGAACGTATCTACTATCTATATTTTTAGTAACTATACAAATAAGCTCAAATTTCTACAACTTTTACAATTAAAATTAACGAGGTTTGTAACGGTCCTGAATGCAACGGCATCGGGCTACTTGCTTAATTATTATTTAGCGTTAGTTCAATACATACTCAATCAATCTGCCTAGCCCTTTTCCCAACTATATTGGGGTCGGCTTAGTCTTACCGGATTCAGCTGAGTACTAGTGTTTTACATGGAGCGACTGCCTATCTGACTTCCACAACCCAGTAACTGGGTAACACGATACCCCTTGGCAAGACTGGTGTCAATACATAATGAATACAGAAAACGAGGTACTAGTCCACTAGCTACCATTCCTTGAACTAAATTTCAATAAAACTAAAATCATATCCTTCTATCCACATCAAAAAACTCCTTTAGACATAACATTTACTTACAATGACAAAAAAATAGAAACAGTAAAAGAATTCAACTTACTTGGCTTATCCATAGATACACATTTAAATTGGAAATCGCATATTAAAAAAATCAGGACAAAGTTGTCAAAATTTGCCTATGCCCTCCGTGAAATAAAAAAATCGACTAATCTCTCCACTGCTCTGGTTACGTACTATGCCTATGCATACGCATGGTTAAGCTACGGCGTAATATTATGGGGAAATAGCACAGACGCATCAACACTTTTCATACTACAAAAACGACTGATTAGAATACTAGCCAATATAGATAACACAGACAGCTGCAAACCCCATTTTCAGGAATATAAACTTCTAACCCTACCTTGTATTTATATCTTGGAAATGTGTAAATTTGTTAAAAATAATGAAAAGCTCTTCACTACACGAGAAAACATACAGACTCACTACACACTACGACACAAAAATAGACTAAACCAGCCAGGTTCTAAACTAAAAATACACTCCACAAGCACTTTAGTAATGTCAGTTAAAATATATAATAAATTACCAGATGACATTAAAAATGAACAAAAATTTAATATCTTTATAAATAAATTAAAACAATTTCTAATCCGTAAATGTTATTATAATGTACATGAATATTTCAATGATAAATTTAATAAATAAATAATAATACCGAAAAACGCAATAATAATCTATAATACAAATAATAATAAAACATGTATAAATTAAATAGTTATTGATGTATAGATTCAATATTTAAGTCGCAAAAATTATGTGATACATTTAATTATAAGCCCACCTACCTACATTATATTAATTGAAGTTGTGAACAAATATTTATAATAGCCCTCCTCCTAATTTTTATGTTGTTATGCCCGACAGGGCCCACAATGCTCCAAAACTATTGTATGTATCTTTATGTACCTACCACCTAAGTTCACATTGTGGAATGCAATAAACGAATTGAGTATTGAGTATTGAGTACCAAGACTTGTGAAGGACGAAGTGATTAAGCCTTCGTTCGGTCCATGGTGTTAACCAATAGTGTTGGTGAAGAAAAAAGACGGCAGCATGCGCTTCTGTGTAAACTATAGCCTATTAAAGACAGTTATACTTTGCCCAAGATCGATGACACGCTGGATACGCGAACGGGAATGAAGTGGTTTTCTACCTTCGATCTGAAGAGTGGCTAAGTGCAGGTCGAGATAGACCATCGAGATAAGGAGAAGACAGGATTCTCTACACGCAAAGGATTGTGGCAAGTTTACACTATGCCATTGGGATTGAGTGATGTTCCTTCCACTTTAGAGAGATTGATGGAGTGGGTATTTACTAAGACTCCGCGGTCCGTTTGTCTGTCTGTCTGTCTGTCACCAGGCTGTATCTCATGAACCGTGATAGCTAGACCGTTGAAATTTTCATAGATGCTGTATTTCTGTTGCCGCTATAACAACAAATATATGTCCATACAAAAAACGTGTTTTTGGCAATAATGGTACGGAACCCTTCGTGCTCGAGTCTGACTCGCACTTGGCCGATTTTTTTTAGTTATAAGATTGTCTTCATTCAACAAGGTTATGATCAAAAATTTAAATAAAACACTTTTATTTTTCTTCTTGTGGCCTTTTATTTAAAATTTGAATGCACTTGTGAGAAATATTTTATATGCTAAAGAAACTTATGTGCCTCTTTGGGTTATAGTTACTGTTGATAAAAAGGTGGAAATAAATAAAATATCACTGAAAAATGCAACGAACGTATATTGTAAAGCACAGAGGTGTTACAAGCCATCGAGTAAGACAATCATAGATTAAATAAATGTTGCCAACTTATGACATATTGGTTGCGTTTTCACTTGCCAACACTCCCCACAGAACGCAGACCCGTTTTACTGATACAGAACATATGTTATTCATAAGTAATCAGCTACCATGTTACAACCATTTACAAATTTTACTTTAGAATTAACAATGTTTTCTCTAAGAAAATGTAAACGAATATCTATATGTTTAGTTTTTGGTTTATAACAGTCTGTTGATGCCAGTCTTATTGCACTTTGGCTGTCACAGTGGATGAGTAGCGCGCTGTCCTCGCCTTGACCGAGCTCGGCCTGGAGTTACCGCAGCCACAGGGCCTCCTGGGTAGCCGCCGCCATCGCCATGTATTCGGCCTCCACCGTAGAGAGTGCCACGGTTTGCTGTTTGCACGAATTCCAAGATAAACAAGCATTCTGAAACAGAAAAGTATAACCCGTACACGATCGTCTATACACTGGGTCGCTCGCCCAGTCAGCATCACAATATCCAGTTATTTCCTTTGAGTCATCTTTGACATAGCATAGCTTCAGGTTCCTAGTACCTTGAAGATACCTCATAATCCTTTTTATTCCAAGCCAGTGTTGATTACCTGGACTATTACAGTACTGACACAACTTGTTAACTGCATGGTAATATCAGGTCTTGTGACATGAGCCAGATATATCAGACATCCCACTGCTTCCCTGTATGGGATATTTTTGTTTTCATCTTCAGGATTTTTCTCAAATTTTGCATTCACCTCTATTGGGGTACAAACTGTTTTTTTTTTTTTTTTTTTTATAATACTAATCCCGCTCAACAAAGTTGGCGCCTATTCTGTGCAAATCCTTTCATTACATTCCTCTTTCATGCCTCTCGTACTTTCATTCTTCATACTAATTGTTCTTCTTGCTTACATCTCTTGTATACGGTGGGTGGGAATCCCACTTTCTTAATTATGTAAAGGCAGCTTTATTTATTAAAATTGGGTCAAAAGACAAAAGTGCTAATATACAAGGTTACAGAAAATTACAAATATGCAAGAAGTGCTGTTAATAAATACAATGTCCAAAAGTGCTATTTATTACAGTCAGAATATATATATCACAGGAAAAATATCAAAATTATATAAATTGTGCCTTACAAATAGGGATGAGAAGCACAACAGTGCTTTTCACCATACAGACAATCTGTTGTTGCTAGGTACTACCCAAGTGCACCGTTCGTCATTGCAGTTTTGTGCGTGCTATTCTATGCTTCTTACAAATATTCTTATAATACTAGTGAAGCATAGTGCCGCTTCAACTTCGGTTTCGTGCAATGACGGTGGAAGCCACATTAACTCAGTACACCAGGAACTTTTCCCTGTGTTGCTTACTCATGAGCCCATGCAGGCTCTCCTTCGTCAGTCTCCTGTCCAGCTCACATTCGAGTTGGTAGCGTTCCCTGATAAATAACGGGCAATCTACAAGTATGTGCTGGACAGTCTCTGCCACGCCTGGATCGCAGACGCACGATGGGCTCTCCTTACACTTGAAGCGATCCAAGTATTCAGAGAACCCGCCGTGCCCCGTCAAAACCTGCGTGAGAACGCCGGTCGGCCGCACCTGTTTTATAATACGGAAAGCCGCTATGGCATCCGGAAGAAACAAACTGGTTTACATTCAGACATATTAAAGCGGTCTAATACTAGGTTAAAGTATTTTTCTTGATCTAACATAATCATACCTGTCTCTCGGTTCCTATTTATGTTTATGCCAATACAATTCTTCATTTCATCTAGGTCTTTCATACTGCATTCTCCTTGTAGCTTGTTTTTAATATACATACATACATACACAAACTCACGCCTTTTTTCCATGGGGGTAGGCAGACACTACAGGACGCCACCTGCTACGATCCTTTCATACTTCTACTTCATACTTACTTTACCTTGTTTTTAATATCTGTTGTTTTATCCTTATTAATTGTGAATATCAAAAGATCATCGCGCCACACTGCAATGAATATAGTTATAGACTCATTCACTAAGTAATAAACACAGGGATCCACATGTGATCTTCCAAGCCAATTTTTAATAAAATATTGTTCAATTTCAGATTCCACTACCGGCTAGCATGTTTGAGTCCATAAATTGATTTATGTAAAATACATATTTGATCATTTTCTTTGTAGTATTCTGGTTGTGACATGTATATCTCAGTATCTATGTCACCCTGAAGGAAAGCACTTATGGCATCCATCTGAAATATTTCTAAATCATACTTCGCAGCCAGTGAAAGCAAGAATTGAACAGATGTATATCTTACAACAGGAGCCATATGTCTCATCATAGTCCCTTACTTTTCTCTGAGCATATCCTTTTATAACTAATCTTGCTTTAAAACGGATAATCTCACCTTTTTCATTTGTTTTAGTTTTATAGATCCATTGACATGGTAGGACTCTTTTCCCAGATGGTACATCAACCAGTGACCCAGTTTTGTTTTTGATCAGAGAGTCTTACTCTTCTTGCATAGCCTTTTTCCATTGATCAGCATGTGATGATGATAATGCTCTGCTGTTTGTGGATCATTTAAATTAAGTATTGGACAGAAGTAATTTACATCATGGTCATCTATTTCTGCTTGCTGAACAGCTCTCCGTGGAAATTTATGTTTCTAGTTGGTGACTCGAGATCAATCGATTGCTCTGGTATGTAAGTTGTATCGTCATTCTCGCCAGACTGGTAGTCCTCACTTGACTCACCAGTAAAATGGTCTGTGCTCTCCTCTAATTCTTCTTTACAGGTTTCTTCGAGTGGATGTATCTCTGAACTGCTGCTGTTAGATGTTCAAGGTAAGTATATATTATTAACATATTTTTCCACATTTTCTAAAAATACTACGTCTCTACTTTTTATGATTTTCTTGGTATCTGGATCAAGTATTCGGTATCCTTTGGTAGATTCACAATAACCAACAAACAATAACTTTCTGGATTTGGAGTCCCATTTTTGGCGTTTTTCTTTTGGAACTTGTGTCATTACTTCACAGCCAAATACTTTTAGATTAGACAAGTTCGGTTTATTACCAGTCCACATCTCCATAGGAGTTTTACCATAAATTGATTTTGTAGGTGATCTGTTAATACCATATGCTGCCGTTGCAAGGGCATCTGCCCACAACTGTTTTGCAAGCTGAGCATCAAACAACATACATTTTGCTCTTTCCACCAGAGTCCTGTTCATCCGTTCAGCAAGACCATTCTGCTGTGGTGAGTACGGCGTACTTGTTTGATGTTCAATCCCATGTTTTTTCAAGAAGTTTTCAAATTCTCTATTGCAGTATTATTTTCCATTATTAGAACGAATTACTTTAAATATAAAAGTTCATTTTCTACTTTGTTTTTGAAATCTTTGAAAACTTCTACAATATTCATTTTATTTTTCAAAAAATAGACATGAGCTCGTCTTGTATAATCATCTATGAAAGTAATAAAATATTTCTTACCTCCCAAAGATTCTTGCTCCATTGGTCCACATAAATCAGTTTGAACCAGCTGCAGTGGTTATGAAGATCATGAACCAATGTTGTTAAAGGGTAATCTGGTCAGTTTCCCCATGAGACACGTAGTACAAGTAATAGAACCTTTGTTTTTGTCTGAGAATGGCTGAACTCCTTCAGCACACTCGGGCAACTTGTTAACGTCTGAAAAATTCAGGTGTCCCATGCGTCTATGCCACAGGACAAAAATATTTATGTTATCTAAACAAGACAGGTTAGAAAATACCTCTGTGTGTGTTTAATAAATATAAATTATTTACTAGTGTGGCTGAACACAGGAGCTTGCCATTTTTATCATAGATATCACAACCTTCATCTCTAAAATTTACATTACAGTCATTTTTCACATAGCACTGACTGACAGGAGGTTTGCAGCAAGTTTACGTATGTATAAAACTTGTCTTACCTGAATTTTACTTTCTATGTCACCATTTAACAATAAATTGACCTTTCCCATACTTTCCACAGGTAGCGGTGTCTTACTGGCAACAGTTATGGTGGCTATCGGTGAACTTGTAACATCATACATCCATTCACGTCTTTTTTTCATATGCATGGAGGCACCTGAGTCCATATACCACAGGTCCGGATTCATTATCTGAGGAGATGCTGAAAAAGCTGCAACAAAACCTTTATTTTCTTCTGTATTTTCTACATTCTTCTTTTTTGGAGCACGACAATTTTTAGCAATGTGTCCATGCTTGTTACAATTATAACATCGGGGTCCTTTGTAGGCCTTTGTTGAATCATGTTGATTTTTTTTAATGAACTTTTTCCTTGTGAAGAATGCTGAATTATCGGAGGATTGAACTTCCTGCAGGAGTTTAGATTTAATAGAATCAGCACTTCTCTTGATGCCAGAGCTATCCAGTCCCATGATCATGGGCTTATACGCTTCAGGGAGGCCGGCTAACATCAGTGTACCGAGCCATTCATCATCAATGTCAAACTTTATATTCCTGAGCTTATGGGCAGTCGACATTATTTTATTCACATAATCATCTACGCTTCCGGAAGATTCCAATGTAGTTGTTATCAGGTTTCTCAACAAGGCTACTCTGCTGTACAACCCGCTGTCATCAAAAGCCTGTTCCAAACTCTCCCAGACTTCTTTACAAGTAGTTGCATTCTGTACATGTACGTAAATGATAGGGTCCAGTTATAAAATCAATTTGGATTTCGCCTTAGTTTCTTTATTTTTCTCTGTATTGGTACCGGTGACACAACTCCATACATCGTCGAGTTCGAAATATGCTTGGACTGCAAACTTCCAACTGGCATAGTTATCTCTTCCAACTAGTCTGTCGATATGGAATGAATTGTAACCTGAATTCGACATCTTCTATGTATTTAGGATTCCTTTTTTTTTTTCGTGATTACTGACCGAGCACGCCGCCCCAGTTAACCTCCAAATGTATGACGGACAAAACACGCCAGCCGGTTTTCTTAGTTTTTAACTTTTTACTGAGTTTACTTTTTCTTTTATTTCCATAAGTAACAATCAACCACGCACTGCTACCATGTTGATATATAGGTGGCTATAAATAAAATATCACTGAAAAATGCAACGAACGTATATTGTAAAGCACAGAGGTGTTACAAGCCATCGAGTAAGACAATCATAGATTAAATAAATGTTGCCAACTTATGACATATTGGTGGCGTTCTCACTTGCCAACAGTTACCACAAAGTTAAAATAAACAAGAGATAGGCAATTCAAATATGCATCGAAGGATATATGACACAAAAGCCTTGAAAGTAAGAGTGCAAAAAAAAAAACAATTAAAAAATTTAATGATTTTGATTACCTCTCCTGAAAACATATTAGTTACGATTAGTGGCACTTTAGTTTATAAGCAGCGATATGTTTAAAAGTAATTCGAAATAAAAGATAACTAAAAAGTTGTAAATAAAAAAGATAATGAAATCAAAAAACCGACTGCTTAAGAAGCAAACAAAAAAGATGCAAACAAGAAGAAAATCATACTGCGCGGTCGGAGGATACATATGGTTTTGGTCAGCCAGGTCGTTAATATGGTATCGTTATGGCCTATCATACCTGCCCGGAATCTGGATTTCTGCCCGGTTATAGCAAAAGGTTCGCCTCCATGTGTCTTAAAGATTACTGCCAAATGTGGGCGTACTATTAGGTCCACCTCTGCATAACCCTTTGCGGAATATAGGTGTTTTATGCATGTCATCTCTATGTGCGCTACCGCATATGAAATCGCCGCTAGGGACGCTGGTAAGGTCTCCAACATGTCAAACTCCACTGTTTATGTTCTGAGTGGGCGGGATTTTTTCTATATATATTATTGTTGTGAATATTTTGCGATACCTCAGATTAGTTATGGTAAATATGAGTTACGGGGCAATTAATATCAGTGCTTTAAGGAATTATAATATGATTTTCTTTCAATTACGTAGTAATGTTATAATTAATCACTAGAGAACCAATCACAAAGGACGTATTATTTGCGAAATCTCATTTTTCACAGTTTTTCATTAATGCACTGTTTTTTTATTTTTATTTAGATATACATTTACCACAGAGGTTTAATGTATCCCAATAAGTTTAATATAATATATATGCATTAGATCAAAAAGATACTGGCTGAAAATAAAAATCGTCTGAATAAAATCAACTTGATGGAAAAAAAAAAACAAATGGTGCGAATTTTGTACCATTGTAAAACATTGGCACTTCATATTCAGCAAAAAATGGAAATAGACAGCGATAGCGATATGAATTAAACTCCAGAATGTATCAAAACAGCTGCAAATGGAATTGTTAATAACCTTTTGCCGCAAAAGACGCGGGATAACTTTGTTTTCATTAACTTGAGTTTTTATTTTGTGTAGGGTTTTATCACAGTAGGTAGTAGTTGAATGAAAAGTAGATTACGCACCTTGCTAAAGTAAGTAATGAATGCACTCGTGTTAATTTAGTGTCCTCGCATGTGCTCGGCCACCACCATAACACTCGTGCATTAATGACTCACTTTGCGCTCGATGCAACAATCTACTATTAATAATATTAACTTGGTTTTCACGCCCGAAGTAGGGTACGTAACAAACTTTGACAGCTATACTTCTGAACCTTAGTCAACGTTCCAAGTTTAAACTGACGTTAATTAGTTCATCCTCATTGATTTGCGGTCGGCACAACAGCTCGTCTTCTTATTCTGCACTCCTACATTCGTCATCATCATATCGATAATAATCCAATTTCTAGCCTTAACGTCTTTCACATATTCCATACATCGTTTCTATCGATTAGTGTAGCATAATATAAGTGCAACTTACGAGAGATGTAAAATGTGGAAAAACGCACATCCTGCCCCTCCATACTTCATAACTCCAGCAGAGCATCTGCCCCCTGGATACGAACTGCAGTAGCCAATCTGGAAATCCCTAAGCCGATTTCGGGTACAGGTTGGTCGCTGTAGAAAATATCTTGTCACATGGAGTCTCATATACCCATCCCAAACACAGTGCCAGTGTGGGGCCTCGTCACAGGATATTTCCCACCTCCTTGTTTTTCCTTCTTGCCCAGCCGCCTGCACCTTTCAGGACCTGAACGTGGCAAATGACAGAGCGGTCCAGGTGGCCACATACTGGTCAGACAAAATTTGAGAATAGTTGAGTCAAAATTTGAGTTTATCGACACGAAAAGAAGGTCGTTTTGAGAGCAGTGGTGATGAAATAAATAAAGTAAAGCGCCTGCTCGGCATGGAACTCACGACCTTGCACTCCAACACTGCTCTTTTATTTTTAAAATTAATATATATCCGATTAAATCATTGTATCGTATCACTCTTTTTTTAATAAATTATATAGCTAACCAGTGTCTGGAACCGAGAGGCACCAAGTAACAATACACATTGTATCCAACAGTCCTGCATTTTAGATCAAACTCTTTATCCAATTGTCCAATTTCATATTTTGTAGAAAATACATTTAAGCAGATAAATCAGAGATGGCACATGAAGCAAAATTATAACGGCCTATATTGTTGAAGAAATTAGAAATAGGTAAAACCTATTTCTAATCACTGTCGGACATAGATTTTCCACATAAACATTCGTATTAGAAAGCTCTATTACATTTTCTGGCTTATCCATCGTGATCATATGACTTGTACGTTGTAATGCCAGCTTTGATTGATCAGTCTCGATGACGACGTTTTGGTCATCATTTGTCAGTTTTAGCCTTACTCCATCCACAACCATACAGATACCTAGGCTCTTACCCTTTACGCTTGATGGGGCCTTTTCGGCCATAATCTCTTTGTATTGTTGAACTTTATTTTATTTAGATACATTTAGTTTATTTTGTTGTGAATATCTTCAACGAGAACTGGGAATTTATCACGAATTATGTGGGTAAAATTGTTGTTGACAAAGCTATGGAATTGTTCTTTGAACACTCTCAAGTATTCTTTACCCAAATTCCTGCTAAAGAATTTGTCACTGATGATTTGTTTACATACTTTAAGTAATAAACTAAAGCGTAATTCGAGACCCGTATTAATTAAACATTCCATGTGGCCATCAAAACAAAAAAATATGTTGGAACAATGTTTCACAACTTGTTTTCTCATTGAATACCTAGCAAAGTTGGCTCAGATATCTGATCGTGTATTTTACAACTTTACATTAGTTGCTTGGTGAGCAAATTAAACCATTAAAAAACTATGTTTTGTTTTCTTTGTTTTAAATAAAAATCCGTGAAGTACGTGAAGAGGCCATAAACATGATTTTTGTGATCGTTTATTTTTATTTATTATCTAAAACCTTATACCTAACATTATATATCGTTTTTTTCTTTTGCTGATGAGTTACCGTGAGTATATTTTGGCACTTTAGGCTCCTATACTTAGTGAAATCTTATCGTGGATAATTTGGTTATTTATGAATTCTTTCTTGTACACAAAATTACATACAACATAGGGTGATAGCACGTCGAATCTTCACGTGACCAGAGGGCTGGCCTTTTCTTCGGCCAGAGAATCAGCATTGCCATCCAACGTGGCAATGCTGCCAGCGTTCTGGGCAACCATCCCATTGACATCGATGTGGGCGAATTTTTTGATGCACAATGAGTTCTTTTCCGTCTACCTTTTGTATTTGTATATAGGTTTGTTTTTTTTAGAATATTCAATTGTATATATGTTAATAATTCAAATATAGTTCCCTTTTAATACATAGAGTGATTATAAAGTTGAAAGACGAGCTAAACTCAAAGTGAGTTTTCTACCAGCAAATCTTAGAGTGATAGAGAGAATTTACAATACAAAGAAGAGAAGCACTCCAGTATACAATTTTAGAATAATATAAAATGAATAAAATAAATCATAAATATTATTAAATTCATAAGTACAAATAAAAAAATGATTCTTGATTTTCCTCTTGAAGACATTCAGAAAAGGGTTGTCGCGCAGAGAATGTGGGCGAGATTTCCAGGGACGCACTGCAGTAACAGAGAAGGAGCCATTATAGCAGCTGGAAGTGTGACGTGGAGTATGAAGGAGAAGAGAAAGTGGAAGTGCGACAAGATTTACCCATAAGGACAAAGTACTCAAAGCATTCACAAAGGTATTGAGGAGAATTATGATTGTGTATAATAGTATAAAAAGGCTTTGAAAGAACTACGAGAAACCGGCAAAGAATGGATATCTAAGCTTAAGAAGAAGTCTAAAACTACCACTATAAGACAAAACATCAAAGTATCACTTGTTCCCATGCCAAAATGATCGCCAATCAATCCAACGAAACGAACTCAGAATCTATAGCGAATATATTACCATGCGAAGTTTAAAGGGCAATAATGAGTCAAAAATCACCAGGGCCAGACAAAATCACTAACGAAATAATAAGAGCAAATATAGATGAACTGATTCCAATCTTAACGAATATTTTCAATGGAATGATAATAAATGGCAACATTCCAGAAGCATGGACAGAATCTCACTTCATCCTACTACACAAAAAGACAAGGAAAACATAGAAAACTATAGACAGATAAGCCTGATGTCAAACCTATATAAAGTTTTTGCAAAGATTATACTAGACAGAATAAGCACACTGCTAGACAAACAACTACCAGTAGAACAAGCAGGATTTTGGAAACGCTATTAGACGATTGACCATATTCATACGATTAGGCAGGTGTTAGAAAATATAAAGAATACAACAAAACAATTTATATAGCTTTTATAGACTACGCTAAGGCTTTCGTTAGCTTACATCATGAATACATTTGGGAAAGTCTGGACGAACAAGGAATAACAGGTACCTACATAAAATTCATAAAAACTATCTGCCTACTCGAAAAGTAAGGCCAGAATACAGCTACAATCCTTAGGCAAAGAATTTTGTATATAAAAAGGAGAGCGGCAAGGAGACCCTCTATCCCCAAAATTATTTTCTGTAGTATTGGAAAATATCTTCCGCAGGCTAAACTGGGACAAGTACGTACGGCATCAACATAAATGGGTCAAGACTTCATTACCTAAGATTCGCTGACCACCTAATATTACTGGAAGAAAACCCGGGAAGTCTTGAGTAAATGATCAATAATCTAAATGAAGAGAGTATGAAAGAAGGACTAAGAATGAACCAATAAAACCGAAGTAATGACTAACAGTGTAAAAACCGAAATTAGTATAAAAGGAGATTTGCTGGATTATGTGGAAGATTACATGTACTTGGGTCAAGTTAACTCTATAGAAGATCAAATGACGAAATAAATTATACTCAGGATCGTAACTAGTTGGAAGAAATTCTAGTCGCTGAAGGAGATAACGAAGTCCAAAGACGTAGGCATGTCAATAAAAATAAAAACATTCAATTCGTGCATACTACCTTGCCTAACGTATGGTTGAGAAAATTGGATCCTCACAAAAGCACTAAGAGAAAAGCTCGCTAGAACACAAAGAGCACCGATCGTGTTCGGTTCCGTTCCACGGATATAGATGGTAATCTGTCTATCTATGGAATGGAACCGAACGCGATCGATTTACAAAAAATAATCTGTATAATCAGATGAAAAACGCTAGTTACGTCGGCACAGTTTCTTTGAATGGGATGAGGCATCTGTATGCCCAGTATTATATTATCTGTGGCATTGGCTTTCAGTTTAACCGGACGCCGCTGACAATCAGGATATTACATGGAGCGACTGCCTATCTGACCTGCATAGCACCAGTCTAACCAAGGGGTACTGACCCCTGGTGTCAGATTTCCTGACATCTGACTATCCATAAACATTGAAAACTATCCTTAAATGACAGTCGGGGTCAACGTACTTTCCGAGGCACGGAAGAATGTCGTTTTATTCTGAAAAGGAAATAAAACACACAATTGAAGAACTTATGAAAATGTATAGTACCTACCTCTTTATATTAAACATTAGCTCTGAATAACATTACAAAACATACCGGTTATCAAAAATATTTTAATTTGAAATACAATTTTATTGTAACATAAAATGGTGGTTTGTCTCCAGAACCTCACTGACTCAGAATATTACTGACAAATGAGTCTTCATCGTATTCTTATTATTAAAATGCATTGTAGCAATTGAAAACAAATATTGATATTCGAAATATATAAATAAGATTTATTTGAATCCTATCTGCTTTCTCAACCTTAAAAGTGATCCCAGAAATTATAATTACCTATGTGAAATATCAATAAATTAAATATGATATATGTGTCTGACACAAACGCTAAAAATTCTGGAGACCCCTACAGTCTTATTACAAAAAGTGGTTAAACTAAAAACCCAGGTTTCAATCTTTATAAACTGTGATTTACACAAAAACGATAAGTTTGACAAGTTCTTAAATTAAAATTCTCAATTCAAAAATGTAATATAAGTGGTTAAAGTATCTGCGCACCAACCTCCCTAGCGGTGTCAGCGTAGTTTATTACGCTCTTTTTTTTAAATTTAACCTATTTATTTAATCAAAATAATTACCATTATTAGTTATACATTCAACTGTCCAAATCACGAAAAAAATGGTAGTCCGTTGGAGCAAGGTCTGGCGAATACGGAGGGTGACTAATGGTTTCTTATTGCAGTTCCTGTAGAGTTCAAACGGTTTCTCGTGCTGTATGAGGTCTCGCGTTATCATGGAGAAATAATGGTGAAGATCGATTCATGAGTCGGGGCTGTTTCACTGCTAGTTTTGCTATTATTGTTCGGAGTTCCGCACAGTAGACATCTGCCGTTATTGCTTGACCAGATTGGAGAAAGATATAGTGAATAACACCATGCTGAGACCACCAAACAGTTACCATTACCTTTTTATTGGTAAGCTTTGCTTTAGGACACTGTTGCGTTTGACGTTTGCATTTTTCTCTTACGGTTATCGTTAAGAATCCACTTTTCATCACATGTCACAATGATCCAATATTCCTTAATTTCTGTATCGATTCAACAAGGCAACACAAGTTTCAACACGCGTTTCTTTCTGCAGATCAGTCAAATCATGAGGCACCCATTTTTCATATTTTTTTTATTTTTAACGTAAATGAGTCAATATTGTTGGTAAGGTAACGTTAAACCATGCCGTAGTTCATTCTTCAAATCAAAGTTTCCATCACGAAAGCGCGGTCGTTCATTTGTAGTCCCCTCTCCAAACGCAACATTGATATTGCGAGCTGTTTCTGCCGCGTTAGTTCCGCGTTGGAGCTCGTATTCAACAATCACTCGAAATTTCGAAGTATCCGTTTTTCTTGTCTAAGCTGAATAAAAAAAACAACTGAAAGTCCATTACCGAATGTTGCACATTTTTTTAAAAAAGAACTTCGTAGGTACTATGTGAAAAAAGTTTCACTCAAAAATCTCAAATCATGAAGGTTCTATGTCAATTCGAAGTACCTATTACAATAAAACGGCAATTTCATATTTTAACCCCTATTATTAATATTCTTGTATGCAACTGTAGATAATAAGGAATACCTTATTATGTATAGTTGCATACAGGACTTTATCTACACCCATGAAATGAATCCTCTGTAATATATTTTTACTAGTATTATATCGAACAGAAACATACCGGTTAGTTTTATTAGTCGCGTTTTTTGATTTTGTAATAATTTGTTTTTATATAATGGCCTTGCTATAAAATAATTATGGTCTTCTTTCATAACAGTTCCGATAAACTCGTATTGTGCTATTTTAATTAAATTATTCTAGAATTGTTACTTAAGGTGTGTAACTCAATGTATTGTGATTGTTCAGATTAGGCTTTGATTACAATATATGAATAAAATCATGTGGACATAAACAAATTTGCGTATAAAAATGGGGAAGCTCTAGAGGTGTACTTCGGTCGGGACGCTGCCAATGAGATACTATCTCAGCCTGGTTGCAAAATATCGTTTAGTCACGAGTTGGTAAAACTTAACTCCAGTTGCAGACCAAGAACGGCTGGAAATAATTTTATCCATATTATAATTCAATGAAACGCCGGTAGGGGACGCCCTAGAAAGACATACATAGACCTTATAGGTGATGTTCTTCAAAAAGGCCAGGTGCACAGTACTCATAACCGGCGTGTGTGTATGACTAGTGCATGAAAGTGAGTGAAGCAAAAGAAGTATGTAAGGATCGTAGCAGGTGGCGTTCTGTAGTTTCTGCCTACCCCCATGGGAAAAAGGCGTGACTTTATGTATGTATGTATGTATAATTCAATGCTCATTGCTTATTTTACTGTGCATGTCTGTTATAGTTCGTGTTAAGAACTCTATTGTGACTGACAAGCTCTCAGTCTTTTCCAATTACTTCTGTTTATTAACTCCTGACGGAAGAAGTGGAGTGCAATATGTTTTATCTGTAACATTTCAATGAATCATCACCTCAAGTGGGGTTTGAAGTAAATAATAATTTTGCTAAGTTCTACTTGTAACTGAACTACGAATTATTGCTAAACATAAATTCACAGGCGTCTTTATAAAGTTCATTTTATAGGTACCAATGTAGCTCACAAATATTAATAATCTTAGACCAAAAAAACTGGCTGTGTAAAGAAAACTTAGATAGAAATGTCATCATAAATTGCCACTCATAACCACCTGTAAGCAGGGGCCTATTTCAGAGAATTATTTAATTTTTATCTCACAAAAGGCCAATCTTGATGGCTTGGAGAATCACCATTTTAGGCGCTAAAAAGTGATTTAACTGAAGCTCTATTTTAGGTAAAGCCATTTTAGAAGCTTAAACGAAGGAAAATGTTATTTGGGGATATTTTATTTCAATGCTTCGTTGGTCTATCCTTGCGGGTGAAAGCGCAACTGCTGAGGAAAGTTTTCAAGGGTATTTTTATGAGGGAATTCTAAAGAGATCTTTATTATTTTAGTGGCACTAACGTCGTGGGATATAAGACTCAGAATAAATGCCAAAACTTTTTACCGAATCAGAAAAGATCCAGAGAAGGACCCAGGAAGCATATGGAAAGATTGTATGAGGAGGATAGGAAGGCAAATATCTTTGCTTAGGGAGGCCAAGAACCCAAAGGGTTGTAGCGCCAAAAGAATGAATGTTAACGGCAAAATGTGGACTAAGTACACAGATATCTATTACTTAATATAAAAACCAGATTTCTGAGGCAAAAACTGCACCAAGTGTTATTTTATCACCGACGGCGATTGTTGATATGTCAAAATGTTAGGGCATGATCACGTGACATCTCGTTAGCGCTTGCAATCGCTAGTTGTTGACAGAATGTCACTTGTCTAGAACTTCTGTTCGTAGCTCTTAGGGGATAGCGCAGGTAACTATGTATAACATACTTTGTAACAATAATGAATTCTCTAATATTTTGAGCAAACCCTGTTCTTAATATTAGAAAATTCAATATTGTCTCAAATCAATTGAAATCAGTATATATTTCAAATAAAAAAAACTATTAATTAATACTAATTATTGGTTTGTAGATTAAAACTTTTAATCAATTCAATTCAATCAATCTTTTAATAGCTTTAACATGAAAATTAACGGATTAAACGCTATCAAAAATAGTCTTCCATTGAAAATTAAACAAATTGGCCCATGTTGAATTAGCCACACACGATTTACTGCAATTGTTAATTTAGCTAGGATTATTTTAAAACTAACTAGTGTTTATTTTGTGCCCAGTAGCCTGTCAATACTTTAACAATATAATTTACATTCGGTTATGCTCATTAGGTCATATGAAACTCAGGTGGATATGCAGGATGTGGCTTAAATTAATGTGACTTGGGTGGGATATGTTAATGGGATTATAATGCGACAGAAGATGAAGAGGACGGTGAGCCTTACCGCGTGTATTTATCAGCTGAATAGCAGAAAATGAATTCATTTGCATTACTAGTGGACAACGATGTGAAGGACTTTCTCGACACCTAATTTTATAATAGTACATTTTCAGGCTTAGTTAATTAGTACTTTATGATTTAAGTGTATAATATGTTTGCAATTTTTGTTAATTAAGTATTTTATACACTGTATATATTCTTACCTATGTAAATAAATGTCATCTTCAATGATGTAAAACAAAAAAAATATATACATAGGAACAAAAAAATCTCATTTACTACCCATTCTTACCTAAGCCCTTTTTTCGAAATCACTGCAGCAATTCTTGCATTCAAAGGTGAAATTATGAGCCACAAATTAAAAAATGGTTGCAATCGTATTATAACCAAATAATTACTAACCTATGGAGACAAATTAATGTCTACAGTAAGACGAAGAGCCAAGTTACAGGATAACTTTAGTCGGATACTAAGACACAATTAACGATTTAACCACCTAAAACCCAATCAAAGCCACTAGATAATGACTCCACAATCATATACAAAATAACGCTCGTACAGACAAAGTGCGTAAAATAATAACTACCTTCGCAGTTTCGCACTTATAAAATGATAGACTGCAGTTACCTCACTGGCCTTTAAATGGTCGTTGACGTTAGAACGACAGGTGATAGGTTAAATTATGGTTTTCTGTGGCTTTGCGTAGTGGGTAAATATGGGTTACATTAAAATTGGAAATATTATATAGTAGTAAGAATTGAGATAGAAACCACAAGACCTGCACCTTATTGATAAGTGTATTTCTTTGACAGTTTTTCTGCTTGGCCCAATACAATTCGTTATTATAATACGTATTGTAATTATAATATACCTATTATTACAATACGTTTATTTGGTAGATCTGCCCTGAGGGCCCCAACAAAGTAACATTCCATCAGCAATAAGGGTTGTTAAAAAGTCCAAAATTTAATCAAAACATCATAATTTATGGTTTTCGAACGACGCCAGTATCGCTAACAGAATGTGACTTTGTCGGGAGAATGTGACTTTGATTCTGAGCACTGTGCTGTCTGAAATCTTGAAAAGAAGCGTTTTTTTTGGATAGGCTCGCTTTTGACCATTATATACATTGAAGTTTATATAGATATTTCGTTGAAAATGCTTAATTGAACATTATGATGACTTGATGCATTTTATAAGAAAATGCTTTTGAAATTCTCTTTAGTTTTTAAAATCTTAGGTATTATCCAATTTCATTGATCTTTTATTCGATAAAACAATTTGGATAGCTTGTAGTAAAAAATCAATGAACGTCACAATGACCTAATATTTTTTATATGTAGTTTTATAATATTAAACTATGTAGTTTGTGAAGTATTAAATACTGCTGACAATACTGTGGTTAAAAATAAATTTCAAGGATTTTATGCATAAATTAATAAAAATAAAGGCTCCACAGATTTCGGCTTGTATAATATTTTGTGGTATCTACTATAGTTTTTTTTTTATATCCAAAGTCGAAGTTGCGTGCATTTTTATTTTACACCAATACCACCTACCCATATGTATAAACGATTACGTTATAACAATTATGTTTTTAAATGTACCTGATAAACAACATTATCAAACACCGGTCCAACAACACGTAATATTCATTACGACTACTTTATTTATGCTCAGAACTTCCAAATCGTCCATCAGGTAGATTATCGAAATTAGCCTTTATGAATCCTTAATCACACATGACTAAATCGCTATAAATGATATTTTTCAGATATGTTTAATCAATTCACGTGTAGTTGCTACTACTATCGTGAAATTCCATGAGCATTATGACGTCAGCAACATAGCGACCAATCGTGGCACGTTCGTAGTAAGTTGGTTCTTTTTAAAATTTTATCGATTTTCAATTGCTAATATTTAATTGAAAAAAGAGATATAAGAGTCTTTCGCAATGATTATATGTAAAATTTTCATCATCATCATCATCATTTCAGCTGAAAGACGTCCACTGCTGGACATAGGCCTCCCCCAAAATTATAAATACATAAAACATATCGTTTCTTTTTTATTTCAACAGCCCAATTCAGATTTTAACAGCGCATGGATCGTTTGACGAGATAAGAGATGGAGCATGATCGGTGGCTCTGCTCCACATCCATACCCTACTGCTGTTCCGTCGAGATTCAAATCGACTAATTTGCTGGTTTGGTTGGAGTAACAACTGCCTACTTGGCTTCTGAGGCGGCTTAGAGGTTTTCAGATAGGCCATTGAAGGTGCTCGCTTGGAGATAAATATTGAGTTGTGAGGGAAAACGGTCGTACCACAGTTTGCAGCGGGTCTCGACCAAGTTATCCCAGATAATCCCGAACTGCCGAAAAAAGAACCCGGAACTGCCGAATACGAGACCAAGCGAAAAAGTTACAAAAGATAACCAATCCTTGAAGCATAAGATCATCAAAATGAACCAGATAGTATACCAAATACACAGTTGTCGGATCATAAACTATTATTTTAGCTACCTTACGTGTTTATAACCCACGTGTAAAACACAACAGGAAAATAGAATGAATACAGTTAAACACATTTATGTCTTTGATTTAGTGATTTTTATTTGATTTATTCATAGTTGTAGGAAAGTCGTGATTATGGGGATAGTGCCTTAAAAAGACAGCATAGTTATGGTTTACTATTTACAGTGCCTTGCATTTTACACTTTTGTAGTCGTGATAACGTCAGAGATAATATTGACCGTTCTTCTCCATAGGAAATAGTCAATTTTCTGATTGGTAAAAAACTGCACAATGCAATGCTGATTTGAACATACTCGAAGATACCTACTTTGTCCCAGTGTTACACCTATGGGACAGTTTAACAATCATACAGTTGGGAAACCAATGTATGTACTTACGTAGAGCAACGCCGGAGATCTTGTGGGCTTAGTTTGTGCACTCGAATTATGAGGGCAGACGCGTCCGTGTACTCGTATATCGCGAACTTTTACTTACGCCAATGTGCATACTATACTTTTGGTGGGCTACAGTTACCTCCAGCTGATTTTAGAAAAAGAAAACCAAAAAAAAACCGAAACTGAAAGAACTAGAAAACCATTTTAGGCAGAATTTCCGATCATAACTGTTGGAAACAATAATTTAGAGAAATTTTTTAACGTATTAAGTAAAAAATAATTTAAATGACGGCTATGCACATGTTTCCCTCAAACATATATGATAAGATTGTTCATCCGAATAACATAATTAAATTTAATAATGGAAAACTAAAAACCGTCACGTAAATATCTGGCCTTCGATGAGGAATACACTAGATATAGGATCCCATACAAAACTTATCTTTAAAACTGACGCCAATTGTGTTTAGGTAATTCTAAGAATTCTACTTAAAATAAATATACTTTAATGAAAATTCAACCTTAAATGCAATGTTGAAAGTTGCATTCACAAAACTATGTACAAAGCAATAAAACAATTATGAGCTCAATACAAATTTAGTCTTACACGCAAGTATTAAAGTCTAAATTACAATGTCCCAAAAAAAGCAATTCGAAATTAAAAATTTCAAAATTTATGTTCGAGCTCGCTGCTTGGACAAGGTATGAGTGGAGTCGAAACGTAAATTTTTTTTTTTCATCGGTCTATAAAAATACTAGATTAAGAACCAGGAACGAAAATAATTATAAGTCTCTGAAATGGCCACACATACTTATTATCTACCTATATATCTTTCTATACTATAAAAATCAATTGCTGTTCGTTAGTCTCGATAAAACTCAAAAACGGATGGATTGATTCGAATAAATATCTTTTTGTTTTGTTTGCTCGAAAAAAGAGATAGTTTAAAAAATATATATATGTAGGGTTTAGGCAATAGTACGGACGTCAAAACAAATCGCAAGCACGCCATCTGGCGGCAAAGCAAGAACAACTACGCATTGGCGCGCTTTTACCAAGCGCTTGCGCGGTGGGGACAGTGGCATAGAGCAGTTGAGTGCTGACCGACTCAAAGCTAAGACGTCGTAGCATCAGTGTTGATCCATAATATTAGTAAGCAAGATTGTAACTCTGAATATTTGAATAAACCCAGTGTATCGAATAAATTCTGTGTCATTTGCATAATTGTACCCAATGACCTGCCCACACACGATGTCTTAACCTAAGGGAATACATCCTAACTTCCCGATGGTTTGCATCTATCGGCCAGCCTTGATGCGACATCAGAATTGGGATTCAGTCGTGCTAATGAGATCATACGTAAAGACAATGTTAGTGAAAATGGCGGTTACATTCTTGCAAAAAAATAGCGGTGTCAGTTAGTTGTGGTTCGTCGTTTCTGCGACTACCCTCAGTCTTGAATAATGAAAAACCAGTCTGGAACGAGGCAGCAACGCAGTAAGGAGGCTAGCAACAACCAAGGAGCTGAACAGGTCAAGGAGGCGCGTGTGGACGTGTGGACATATCCATACACACGGATATTTATGCCAATCTGGTGAGTCGTTTTCATTTTGTTTTGACTATGGCCAAGAGTGTTCATTATTCAAAATTCTGGTTTTGTGTACGGTATGACGGTTAATGGATAGTCGGGATGGCCCGTGTCAGGTCATAATTCAAGTCAAGTTTTGGTGTTGTTGGAGAGTTATAATTCTGCTATTACTGGCAATAACCCTTGACTGGCCTTTGCTGACTATTATTGGTTCCTATTGGCGGTTTAGCATCAACATTTGGTTCAGTACGAACTTTAGGATGAGATATTTCATCAGAGAACTAGTCGTTTTCAGTGGCAAAGCGAGTTAGTAGTGTCGTTGGGCTATCGCAATTGTATCAGGTTAGAATCGGTACTGGTCATTTACGTGTATTCAGAACAGATCTGGTTGCGTAACGATTCAGCCACTGTTCAGATCTAAATTCACTTGTTTACTTTCAAAGTAGTATTATGCAATCGGTAGATCGCGCAATCGTTTTCCTTACATGAAAATTGAATTATTGAGCAATAGTAAATGGATACTGTTGATCTTAAAGTTTGTACAGTTGATTTTACCCGGGTTAATTCGTGAAGCTCCTTCACACGAGGTATTAAGAAGCAAAAAGATTATCAGGCTTAATTGTTCCCTTCATATTAACAGTCGGTATGTTCCGAGATCTTTGAGTAAAAAGCGCGAATCTAGTGAGAAGGATCTCCGATCACCAAGTTCTTTGAGAATTAGACGTCATAGTTGATGACAGTGGTAGTGAGACCAAATCTGATTAAGAATGGCTTGTACACTCATACTCGAAACTTTAGACCGCACCTCATGAGTAACATGTGGCGATGGGTCTACACGGAATCGTTGGTGCGATTTCTGTCTGTGTTGGTGCACAGAGCGATTAATGTGTTGTAGCACATATTCGCTAGATATTTGAGAATCGTTTATACGATTTCTGTCTGTGCTGGTGCACAGAGCGCTTCATCTGGTGTAGCACATATTGCGCTAGATTTTTGAGAATCGTTGGTGCGATTCTTGTCTGTGTTGGGGCACAGAGCCCCTCATGTGTGGCGTAGCATATGTGGCGGCAGATTTGTAAAGAATCGTTGGTAGATACGATTCTGGTCTGTGTTGGTGCACAGACCACGATGAAAGTTTCAGAGAGTTGAGTGTGCATTGCCCTTGGATATTATGGTAAAGAGTGACAGAATTATTACATTTACTTTGTTTAGTGGTTGAACTTTTTGATCGTGGGTCCTTTTTCTAATGAATAGTGTTGAGTGGGAAAGTTTAGTATGAAAACTAAATAAGCCCTGTATTAAGTCCGCGATAGGTGATGATGACAGGACGGTGATCGTTATACACTGAAAGCTTTAAATAGGTACGCTGAGAACCTACAAGTATGCAAACGGTAGGCTAAGGAAGATGCCAGCGGGTCATGTACCAGTCGATGTTGATGTTAAAAGGATTTAATAATGATGAGCAAGCTTAAGATGTCGAGTAATTGAGTCTATCAGCCGTACTATGTTTGTTTGAGTTCGGGGTCCAGAGAGACCATTGTATGAGAGCAATATAATTGCTGGTCGGCTCTAGACCCGTGGCTTTAGAGGTTTTACTCGAGGGTTTCTGTAAGCCTGGCAGTTTTTGCTGCAGAATAAGTTTTAAAGTTTGTTTGGAGCGACTAGTGGTACATGGCCCAGGGTAAGATTTAGTTAAAGAGTAGAGTTCTAAAATTTCCCTATTTTCACAAACCCAATAAACTAGTTTGGACAGGACTAGTCGAGCGTTGTGTGTTAGCCTGTGTGGCTACTGTTGGTCTTTATGGCAACTGTGGGCCTGTGTGGCAAATGGAGGCCTTTTTGGCAACTGTAGGCCAGTGTGGCAACTGGAAGTCTTTGTAACAACTGTGGGCCTGTAGGGCACCTGTAAGTCGGTGTAAAAAAACATGTTTGAGTTATGAGGTAAAAGAAAGTAAACTCACATAGTCACGTGAGAGGTGAGGTCACCATGTTAATGTTGATGACGTTCGAATTCGAATCCTCAAGCCTTCATTACGAAAATTGAAATAATTTTGGTTTTCTAATTTTTATTACTATGCGTAGATCGTGTTGGTAAGACACAAAAAGCTCAAGTACCAATTGAGAAAGTAGATGACGAATTGACGAGCTAGGAGAGCTATGTGATGGCTGAAGATCGTAAATAAGATACCTGGTGTCTTATTTCTATTTCTTTAATGTGACATTAACGACTATCAGTGGTACTTGGACTTTGTAATCACGAATATTGGGTGCTTTTAGGTACCAAATCGATGATTAAGTTGCTATTTTCTTTAAATTGGAAATAGAATAACTCGTTCCTTGCAGTAGTGAACAGAGTGATTTAAATGATCATGTTTGATTGTTTAAAATGTTTCCTCACTCACCTATAGTATGAGTCAGGATTGGACGAGCGAATACTGTTTGGAATATTTGTATGTTTCAGAAAAACATCCCTTGTATGGTGGGAGATTGCCAGGATGGAGTGGACTAAGACGATGTGTGGTGCAACACGTGGTGACCATGAGATGGCATGGAGCAAGGACAAGAAGATGATGCCTGCGGGTGATAGATTTGGGGATCTGTCACCTGAGAAAGGCCTGAGAAGGCAACGTGCTGTGTTCCACGCTCGCCTCTCAAGATAAATTATGGCCAACAGAACACCATGTGGTTTTAGTCAGTAGGACTCTGACAGACCCCTCAGCTTTCCCCAAGGGCTGAGGACATCCATGAGGATTTCCACATGATTCGATACACTGTTAAAACCTGGCAATGAGGAACAGACGAGGACGCCTGTCTCGCAGGATGGCCGTGTCGGGTTTAGTCAATAGTACGGACATCAAAACAAATCGCAAGCACGCCATCTGGTGGCAAAGCAAGAACAACTATGCATTGGCGCGCTTTTACCAAGCGCTTGCGCGGTGGGTACAGTGGCATAGGGCAGTTGAGTGCTGACCGCCTCAAAGCTAAGACGTCGTAGAATCAGTGTTGATCCATAATATTAGTAAGCAAGATTGTAACTCTGAATATTTGAATAAACCCAGTGTATCGAATAAATTCTGTGATTTCATTTGCACGATTGTACCCAACGACCTGCCCACACACGATGTCTTAACCTAAGGGAATACATCCTGACTTCCCGATGGTTTGCATCTATCGGCCAGCCTTGATGCGACATATATATGTGGGCGGGTAGCTAGGTAGGTAGGGTAGGGTAGGGTTTGCTTGAAAACTTGAAAATTAAAAGTCAGACTAGATCACATCATCGCTTAACATCAGCCGAGATAGTGGTCAAACGCGAGACTAAAGATTATAAAAAAAAGGTTATATGTAGGTAAAAATATTTATTATAAAATGAAACTTAATTTTTTTATAATAAGGTTAAAAACACTATGTGGGAAATTTTGGGGTTACTTTATTTCTTTTTCTATGGATCATTAGGAAAGCTAAAAAAAAAAGCTTTATAAACTACTCCATGCCTTCTCTGTTCCAGAACAGCCGATTTTTGTTAGAATAGTTGGCGCGTTCGCTTTTTCGACGCAAACGTTGGTCAAACAATCATAATATTTGGTAATTGATTCATATTTACTTTTCAATACGGTTTTTACTTTATGAAAAACACATAATGATATAAAGTTACCGAAAAAAAGATATTCCTTACAAAAACAAGGTGTTACGGTGGTTATTTGCAGGGTTTTTGAACGCACATTGCGGCATTTTTAACGTATTATTGTTGGCTATGATTGGACCATACTAATTTGAAATAGTGCCACAACCGTATTTGTGGCCATATTTTTCGGCCCATTTTTGAAGCGCTGACCGGGAATCTAGTGTATTTTTCATCGAAGTATCGTATGTAGTATATAGTATGTTGGCAGTGCAACACGTGTAAATGTAATTAGGTAGGTACTTGTAAACAAATGATTACATAACAAACAAATTTGTTTTATTTTTTGACAACCCTTGCATATTTGCGACTGATAGCGTAAGTACGTACACGGGCGGCGCCGGCGGTGTCGTCCGACATCAAAGGCGTTTTCCAACTATTAAGATTGTTAAATGTGTCTATGCTGACTCGGCCAAATCTAGTCAGTTGAATGTTTATTCCACCATCTTCACGTAGATATAATGGAACAAAAATTCATGAATACAGTCGGCACACCCTGATTGCATATGCTAGTAGGTGCCACATAATCTACTTGCATAATTACCAGGTATTATTCTGCAAATAGCTCATCTAAGCCAAACCCCGAAACCATATTAAGCCGAACTGAAAACTGACTGAAATGCCTGTAGGTAACTGTCGATAATACCATCTACTTTTCTTCATTGATGCTTGTTGTTCGTGGTTTAAACCGGTTTAATGCCGTAATTACCGGAACAATTGAAAAGACATTATCTCGCGTGGATCCACGTTTCGGTCACTAAAACATATCAGTATTCTTTGTCTGCTTTTCTTTTCTTGAAATATTCGGCTACTTTAACAATGACGGTCTTGCTTGACATCAAAAGATAACGCAAAAACAAACGACCCATCTCTGGATATTTATCTCATGCACGTCTGCACTAGGTATCGCCGTCAGCGTTGACGGCGGAGTGGCGGACTGACAGAGCGCAGCGGCCTGCGTTGAACCCCTTTCTCATCGCGCACATACCTAAGAGCGCCTCTCGCCATCAAACGTAAAAGTTTGGCGAGTTTTAGAATTAAGTAACACCTCTGTATTAAAATATTATTAAATAAAAAAATCGTTGCGGTTTCGGTCAAACTTGTCAAAGCTAAAGCGGGTTTGGCATTTTGTCACATTGACTTTGCGATAATTTTCTTTCTAGAAACTGAGCCCCCTAATGCCTACCAAGAGCGGTTAGTACAAGGTTATTTTCCATTGTGCGGTGAGACAGATGTCGCCTTTCGTACACTGTACATAACCTTGCTCTAAGAGTTTATGGTAGTCCCCAGTTCTTTAAAAAAAAACCTTTCACAACTACCGAACGTTACATCTTCTGGTTTATATCTATTTGGTAAGAGCTCAGGAAGCGCCAGGAAATCGAGAAAGTTAATTGTAAAGTTATAATAATCTGTATTTATCCGAGTTCAAAGTTTGCTGCGTCCGTACTGATTGGGGATTTGGAGAATATCATGAAATGTTACGGCAATCATTTAGAAATGTATTTCGATATCTAAGTTTACGAACTAATATCCGGAACAACGCTGTATTTGTTATGCAGCGACCGAATTAAATTATTTGTAGTGCTATAAGGATTTCGCTCACTGGAAAAGCAAGAAATTGTGCATTGTTTCTGGACATTATCAAACTAGACCTTAAAGATTTAAGATTTTTTGTTAATGTGACAACATATCTATCTATTTATTTTGGTACTGCAACGAAATATTCACAAAAATCATTGACAAAAATTTAACATGATTGTACTAACTACAGCGAACTTTCCACTTAAAGGTGTGCACAGCACGTACACACTTTGGATCACTATAATTATTATTTGTCATTATTTACATGTCCAATATGCAAAATCCGAATCGAATAATTTTATTGTACACCAGGAACATCACTCATCTCTTTTACAAGAAAACTTATTTCTACGGCTACAAAGGCGGCCTTATCGCTGACAGCTATCTACCAGACAACCTTTGGGCCTAAAGAATTCAGAATAAAACAGGGAATAACACACTAATAATAACAAAAAGATACTAAATAAGGAATCAATCAATTATAATAATAGGTAATTAATAGTAACAACAAAAGATACAAAATAAAACATTCAATTAAGGACGCTATTACATTTTTCTACAAATAACAGTGCTTTTCAGGTACAATTTTAAGGTATATGCAATCACAGATGTGAAGATATCATGGTCTTAATTTAAAGATAATATATTCAGCTCCAGATTGGCATCAGAAAAATTGCATGACATCATACAAAATTTTCGCACAAATACGTTTTGCCCATCACGATAATCGCAAAAATATTAAAAAAGTAGGGTCCGAATAGGTCCCAGTTTAGTTAATTTTACAGCATTTTTTATCTTCAAAATTATAAAAAAAATGCGGTATATATAGTCCTTTACAGGTTCAGATAATTATTTTTTACCCAAATCAATATATATTTTAATTATTAGCTACAATAAAAACACTTGCCGACTTCTTCATACATTTTGCACTCGAAGCGTATCATTCCGCGCTCAGAAGCGCTCGTGGAAGGACGAGCGTATCGCTTTTTTGCAAAAAATAAATACGATAAAAGTAATAGAAAATATTGTAGTGTGCATGCGTGAGTCGTATGTCGTGATCGAAAGGAGTTGATATTTTACCGGACCGAAATAAAAGTATGTTTGAGTTTCCTTTTATTATTAGAATATGATTTAGAAATTATGTTGGGTATGATCGGGATTTGGATATTGTTAAGCAGTTGTTGATAAGGTTGAGAAATGGATGGGTTTAAGCAGCTCTTAGTAAGGTTAGGATTTGGATGGGTAAGGTTAAGCTGGCGGCGGTGAAGGTTAGAAGTGGATGGGTGGGAGGAGATTTATGATTTGAACCGGTTTGTATGTATGACGAATACGGGGTCAAACCAAAATACAAGATGGCGGCGACGAAAATTTGACCGCTTTTCGATATGGGTGTCATTTTCATGGTTTTTGGCGTCGCTTATATCGAATATGGGGTCAAAACCAAAATACAAGATGGCGCCGACGAAAATTTGACCGCTTTTCGATATGGGTGTCATTTTCATGGTTTTTGGCGTCGCTTATATCTAATATGGGGTCAAAACCAAAATACAAGATGGCGCCGACGAAAATTTGACATCTTTGCGTCATGGGTGTCATTGTCATGGATTTTGGGGTCGCTCATATCGAATACGGGGTCAAAACCAAAATACAAGATGGCGCCGACGAAAATTTGACATCTTTTCGTCATGGGTGACATTTTCATGGTTTTTGGGTAGTATGACATTAGCTAATGCTCATTAAGTAATACTCCAAAAAAATTTGATGGTAATATTTTATATAATATGTATATAATATGTAATGCAAAATGTTCAAGTCATGTTTAGGGTTTCCCATATTAATAAGACTCCGCGGTCCGTCTGTCTGTCTGTCTGTCACCAGGCTGTATCTCATGAACCGTGATAGCTAGGCAGTTGAAATTTTCACAGATTATGTATTTCTGTTGCCGCTATAACAACAAATACTAAAACAGAATAAAATAAATATTGGGGCTCCCATACAAAAAACGTGTTTTTTGCCGTTGTTTGCAATAATGGTACGGAACCCGTCGTGCGCGAGTCCGACTCACACTTGGCCGGTTTTTTAATCCTTGTGACCGGAAATTATTTCGTTTTAGGTATCTACTTATTTTACGTTACGTATTTTTAAAATACCTACTTACTACAATAAAGTGAAAGCTAATTCTCTTATCGAAAGTCGGTGTCGGTATCTATTGTTTTTCGTTTTTCGACACGGAAAAGTTATTATTTTTCAATTTTTAGTTTTTGTTGGTACCCCATATTGGGTAGGTATACTAAATAAATCTGTTAACCCCCTAAAAACGTATAAGCGTGATTTTATATTATGGTATGGTGAAAACAAAACATAACTATACGATCACACTAATCGCAGGTCATTTGCTATTTGTTATTGAAGAGTTCCATTGTCTATCTCCGAAGATCTTTATCATATCCTAATATATTATACAATAAAACCTTCCCTGAAAACACATACATTAATCGACGTAAACCCGATAGTATCGGATAAGTAGTTTTAAAGAAAATCGCGGATACATACGGGTCGAATAGATAGAGCACCTCCTTTTTTTGAAGTCGGTTGAAAATAGAACCTACTTTTTACGACGACGGTTTGTAATAGTTACCAAATGCATTTCCAAAGTGCCAACTAACCTTCCTGAATCAACTTCAATAAAATTAAAAAATAATAACAAGGGCCAATATTATTTGAGTGATGTATAAAATCGAGCGCTCAGTAGTTTCAATGAGTGCGTGCGCGTAATGTTGTTGTGTGCTATTAGATACCTAAATTTGAGTTCGTCGAAAATGTAACAGCGTCCTTAATAGATAAACATTATTAATAAAAATATACAAAAATAAATCAATAAAGGAATAAAACAATTAATTATCTTTATCAGTCCTCAAGTTATTGAGATGTCTTCGAAATTGAGCTAAGATGTAAATGCTAGGTGGGAGAGTGGCTCTCATTAATATGTCCTTATCAAACGTTTCAATTGCGCTGATCGCCCGAGGTTTGTTCTAGCTGCAGGTGGTATAAATAAGTCAACTTTGTGGTCAGGCCTGAGTAAAACCGTTTGGTACAGTTACTGTTGTCAAGTCCTTGATTTTCTGACTAAAATGTGTAAAGGAAAATATAAAGCATGTTCAGTCAGTTTAAGTGATGTTAAATTTAAATGCACACATAATAAAAGGAAGTGTTTTCATGCTTTACTTAGTAGTTTAGGCAATTATTATAATCGCATTTATAAATTAACATAATAAGTTTGCTCTACCGTATCGGGGTCACTAGTTAAAGGCATATCAGTCATATTTCAAGGCCAAAAATGTGGTCGGTGTAGCAACTACCCTACTGCCCGGTATTAAAGTTAACACCCAGTATATCACTGGTTCAGAATATATAAGCGATCATAAATTTGTCATGTCTAGGTTTATGGTAAACCGTCAGAAAGGCAGTTGCTCCATGTAAAATATTCAGCTGCATCCACGTAGACTAGAATCAGAAATTTTGAAAAGGGAGATGATGATGATGACATGGACAGTTCTTTCTTTGGGCCAGTCTGATTGCGCCAAATCCATGTACATACTATACAGCTTCAATATCGATCGCCTATAAACTACCATCGATGATCATCAACCACTCTCTGAATCAAATCGTATCAAGATTGACGCAGAGAAGCGCGAGGTGACAATATGACACCGATGTATAACATTGCTCCATGGAAAATATATCCGTAGAACAGTACTGATGATTATTGGCCGTTGCATCGGCATTGCATTGCATTGTGACGTATCATCGGCGTCCTGATTGCGTTAGTTTCAGAGGTTGAAGATGCCACAGTGGCTGCTGCCAAAGACGCCATTGTCAAGAATTTCTATACAAACCATGTCAGTGAGTATCATGAAATAACAATAGAAACTGACGGCCTGTGTAAATTCACATTATGTCTGCAATAGCTGAAATTTGCGACATGAATAATATTAGTAGCAGCTTCTGTAGTCACTCTGCGATTTTGATTATAATAATATCAGTCGGACAAATCACGTAGGTTCAAACTAAATGAAATAAAATTTAAACTATTGTTAAAATCACACTTTGTAAACAAACATATTACAAATTAGATGATTATATTCAAGATAAAAATGCTGGAAAACATGCTGGTCCTGCTCTATAGGGCAATCTTTATAGTAGACAAAATCAAACTGGTTCATTTCTATTATATTCATAATTATAGTAATGCTTTTTATTTTATCTTCTCTTTTTGTTTAAGAAATTGACTCGACAACTTTTCCGTTGTTGTTGAATTAGGTAATTTACCTATGTTTGCAATATTTGTAAGTATGTGAGAACCATGTTTCTATCTATCAAGTTAGGAATTTACCTTTTAGTGATCGTAATACTTTATACCTATAAGTAGTATAGTAGTGCTGGGTGCATCGTCCTCACGTATATGAATTTATGTGTATGTAAATGTTGTAAAACACTTTTTTTAAGATTAAGTATGGAGTTTCTTGTCCGTTCTTCTCCATAAAGATAAAGATATGTTAATTGCATAACTGTGTACATTAATTTCTTATTAATAAACATTACATTTTTAGTTTTAACAGTCTACCCAAGTTGGATATGCAATGGCACTTAGAAATTAACATATTGTACACACGAATAGCAGTAACATTGGTACTTTTATAATACATCATAATTATTGTTAATAGACGGAAATTAATGTCATATTTATATTGTTGCCGAATGTTTCTTTTTGAATTTGATTTGAAATTAAAATATTGCATATCATTATTAACAAATAAACATAACAAGCAACTTTTCCGAATGGACGGTAGAATCAATTATTATCAACTTTAAATTTATATTTTTGAAGTTCAAATGTGTCGCTTAATGGCCTAGTTTAAAAAATATTTGAATTTTTGTCTTGTCTTGTTCATCTATAAATTCTTAGTTTTAAGCATCTGCGAACATTTTCTACCAAGAGCTCTAGGCAAAGTGACATTGAATCAGAGATAACGATGGTCAAAACTCCTTAATGTTTAAAACGAATTTATTTATAATTCCAATAATATATACAATTGAATATGTCTAATCTTATGACTAATAACTAAACAAAAAAAAACCTAATTGCGCATCAAAAATTTCGCCCATATTGATGTCAATGGGAAACGTGCCCAGAACGCTGGCAGCATTGCCACGTTGAATGGCAATGCTGATTCTCTGGCTAAAGAAAAGGCCAGCCCTCTGGTCACGTGAACAGTCGACTAACCGTTTACTTATGTCTCGAAACACTCGGTGAGCACTCGGACCCCATGGACCTAATGTCTCAACCCCAAACGGCTCAAACATATAACTGCCAATAAGGTTGTTATATTTGCGCCATTAGAGGTTTTCTGCACCACCAGCAGCCACCCCAGCACAGCCCGCCGTGCTAAGAAGATGGGATGGCGCAAGAGTATCGACACATGTTGCATCCCACACCAAAGGCCTACCCAACTTCCATGGCATTATAGTCATCCCGTCCGGTCTCTTCCCATCGTCGCGTGCCAAGCCATTGGGTTCTAAAACAGCTGGCACCCCGGCGGTGACAAGACCAGCGCTCCTACTGCAAGATAGGCCATGGTGTCCGAGGCGGTCGACTGCTTCACCACATTGACAACGATGTGGAGCTCCGCTGGGAGTACCTAGGCGCAAACATGTAGCAATCCGGAAGGTACTGTCACTCAACATTGTTCCTATTTTGGGTGACGGTAATGCCTGTAGCCAGAGGCCCGACTCCCATTCACCCACAGCCAGTAGGCGAGCACGCTGAGCAGTATTGGTGTACGTATTTATGAGTTTATTCCGTACCAATCTGCAGAGCGGCTCATCCCACTGTCTTTGGGAAGATGGGTTTTCGGGCAACGCCATATTCGGGCAAGCCACTTTCCAGGCGCACACTGCGTCGGTCGAGCACGGTACTTTATAGTCAACTAGTGACAGGGATAAAATTTTAGTGGTTTACGTTTCAGTGCTGTGGACCAAAGACAGGAACGCCGGTAGGCTTATACTAGAAATTTTGCGGATGCCGAGCCCACCGAAGCGAATGGGTAGCGTGGCTTGCGTCCAGGCTCGGTCATCCAAGGCCATACTTAAGATAGATGTCAGAGTGCATCGAATAATTTCGTAAATTTTTTCCAGGAGAAGTGGCTGCTTCCATAAAGGGGAAGAGCGGAGAAAATACATAAAATTTGGTCCAAAACAGCAATACCTAATAAGAGTAAAAGCCGAATGTAGGTTATGGTTAATTTTGCCATCAATGAATGAAGAAAAACTGTCTCCCAAAATTGGGGAACCTAGGAGGTTCAGTGAAAAAAAAAAAAAAAAAAAGGAGGTTCAGTGAACTTTTATCTAAAATTTTGATCTCTGGGGCTATTGCATAAAATTTCTGTAGGGTCGGTTGTCTGTCGGTACTGTGACAAAGAAAAATTTCACATTTGGAGTGGTTATAGGCCGATGGATTTGAACTGCTCGTTCAGGAATTTGAAATCTGCTAAAACGGTGTCTACGTCACCTCCTAGTGTTCCATCATCCAAATACCATACATTAAATTTCGAATTTAGTTTTTGAATGATGGGATGAATAGCCAGACTGAAAATGACTGGCCCGAGAGGGTCACCTTGTTGGTAACCAGCTGAAGATTCCAAAAGATTGTCTTTGTATAATAATTTTGATGGGTGCCTATAGCATTGCCACAAAAAGCCGAAAATTTCTGGTAACTCTGTTTTTGCTTCAGCCAACAAAGTGTCCCTGTTGACGGAATTAAAGGCGTTTTTAACGTCAACCTTGCGGATGACCTCACCCTTACCGCCATTAAAAAAAGTGGAAAGGGCATGTACGGCAGCCTCACAACCCCCTCTGGACCCAAAAACAAATTGAAGGGGCTGGAATTTAGTAGTATGAGTTTTACCATACAGTTTACAGCATATTTTGGCTGCCATACGCCTGTAGGTGCACCCGACGGCAATTGGACGAATACCGCCGTCCCTTTTGCGCAGGGCACATAAGTTGACCCCGTATAAGACATCGACGAAGGCATCGTTCACACCGCCGGAGAGCATTAGGTTGACTAGAGCCGCAAGCTCCTTCAAAAGAGACTCACCAGCGTCCCCGGCACCTGAACTTAAATGATCTTTTAAATGTTGAGGAGTCAGGCCGTCGAGGCCGCCAGCGGAACCGCTTCGGAAGGAGCTCACGGCTGCAATCAACTGGGGGGCTGAAATTTGTAGAAAGGATGAATTGAAATCGGGGGTGTCGATCGTGGTTCGGGAAAGGCAAGATCATCCGCAGGCGCTGGATGTTTACTCTCCAAGACTGAAATTGTTTCTGGAGGGTAGGGCGCCACCACATCACTGCTAAACAATAGCTTGGCCGCTCCCCTAATGTCACCTTCACTTAATTTGGTTTCCACATGCGAACACACACCTTTCTGGGAAAAGTGATTGAATGTTGGTAATTTTGAATTTAAAATAAGGGTCGAATCGTTACAATTGTCTTTTATTTGCGTTGTTAATGGTTTTTTTATAGCCATTTTTTTCTGTACATGCAGAATCCTATAAGGGAAGGTGAGCAATTCCTCCCAGGCACTTTGGGAGTTCTCCTGGGTTTCAAGACGGAAGCATCGCGCCAGACTTAGCGCGACAGACCGTCTCGCGCCCCGGGGAATTCTCTTTAAAATCGGTGTGGTGTTTTTTAATTTAGTAAGGGTTTTCCAAAGCGTTTCAGTTTTTATTTGTGGTGTGGCTGGGGGGCACGAAGGTACACTATGGGGTTTGTGTACTTTACCATAGTGGATCCGTAGCCCCCGTTCGCCGTTAAGTTACTCGTATGTTTCCTCTTTCCCTTATGTTTAAAACTGATCACGTGACATTTTGGAAATTCATGTCCCATTTTGAGCCTGTCTTTTATTAAAGATCTTTGACGTCAGATGTCAAATCCAAATCAATCAATTTGTGCGGACCAACCTGGACTTGAGGTAAAATAAAACAGGAGAATTATGGATCACATTGAATAGCGGTGTATTGGGAACAATGACATAAAAGCTACTGGCATTAAAAAAACTATGAACGGACGCAGAATCGCAGCTAGCTGCTACGACTTACATAGATCAGACATTCGAACACATTTGATTGATTAAATTAAGAAATCTGACGCTAGTCTTTCTAAGGCTTATCGTGTTACCCAGTTACTGGGTTGTGAAACTCAGAAAGACAGCCGCTCCAATTAAAATACTGGTTGTCAGCTGCTTCGGTAAGACTGGAAGCCGACCCCAATAAATTTGGGCAGTGGCATAATATCCTCGTAATACATTTTGAACTTTCTGACATTGTCATTGATTCATCATTATCATTTTATTTTATTTATTTTTTATTATCTTTGTTAATGACATACTTGAATGCTTCCGTTTCTGCGAATGTTTCATGTATGTTGATGATCTCAAGTTTGGTAAAGTAGTCGAGTCAAACGACGATTCTGAGTTACCACAGAATGATCTGGATAAATTAATTGAGTGGTGTGTTAACAATGAGATGGACTTAAACATTAAAAAATGCTTTCATATTAAGTTTTCTCGGAAAAGGCTCTTAGTACCGACTGTTTATTACATTGGTACCCACGTCATCCAGGAAGTGGAACAAATTAAAGACCTGGGTGTAATATTTGACAAAAGCTCACATTTATACCTCACTTAGAGAACATCATCAAGCGAGCCTCTAGAACGTTGGGTTTTGTTATTAGAAATGTGGTTGGCTTTCGACGGGTTAAAACTAAAATTTTATTATACAACTGCTACGTTCGTAGCATTTTGGAGTACTGTAGCACTGTTTGGAGGCCACATTATTCTACACATAAATTGAGATTGGAGCGTATTCAAAAGAGGTTCCTCTGGCATTTGGCATATTCCTGCGGAATTGCCAAAAAGAAGCGATCACACGTGGCTAGGTTATTGCATTTTAAGATAAACTCTCTAGAGAAACGTAGAAATATTATCGATACAAGTTTTTTAATTAAAGTCTTGCGGAACATAATAGACTGCCCTCAGTTATTGGGCAAAATCAAATTCCGAGCTCCAGCAAGATACCCCCGTGCTCCTATCACTCCTTTCTACCCTCCACCACGTAGAACCGTTCTCGGTGACAACTCGGCCATTCCCCGGATATGTAAACTCTTAAATAGCTGCAGCGATCTTGCAGATGTGCATGCGGACTCACTTACCAAGTTCCGCAAATTAACACTCGATGATATGTAGTGTGATGTACCTACTTATTTGAATTTTAGTTTTTATTTTTAAGTCAAGATATCTATGGTATCACTTAAAACCATTTCTTATTTCTATTTATTAAGGGGCTGAGAACGAACAGTTGACAATCGACATCTGAGGTTCTAAGCCACGCCCACTGTCATCGATAGTTTAGGGAAAACTTAAATTGGAGCGAAAAGTATTTGAAAATTAAATACACAAGGCCGACCACAGAGGTCCATATCATAAACGGACTCTTCCGATGGTTTTTTTACAAAAATATAACCGCGCAAGTTCTTATTTCAAACTGGCTAGCATCTGACATCAGATCGTTCACTGCTATTTTGCCTATGAATGCAACCTTATTGCTACGAAAATAAAGATCACTAAAATAGGTAATCTGGCTAGTGTCATACGAGTCTTTGCCGTGCAAATTGAATTAATATTATAATTATGTCTGCTTCTATGCGACTGCCACATATAAGAACACAGTACGTTACATTTTTTTATATTGGTTTAATAGCTAGATAATTTTATTTATATTATTTTAATGAGTTTTACTATACTGAAATGGACTGTGCAATATTAAACTGGAAACTTTAAATTTGAATTGAGAATTGGTGCTTTCAGTAATCAATTTTATCATTATTTACAATAGGAAAGTCACATCAAATTGTAAAGACACCTTAAATTAGCAAATATCCAAAATTTACTGGGTTTGGAATTGACTTTTTTAGGCATGTTTAAAATATGCAATAGAATGTATGACGCTATTAATATCATTTGTACAATTAGTAGGTTCATATTCCTTGTTTAGTATTCTCTTGAAATCGTAATATATCATTTACTTACTAATACAAGATGACTTTCCGCTCTCCTGGAATATAATAATTACAAAGCACGTACTGGGTTTTGATATACACCAACCCTCTGTGGTGAGGTCACGTGGTGCCGCGTTTCTGTATATTAGAGTTAAAAAACAAATAGACAGGGCGCAAAAAACACGGTCATGTAAACTTTATCTATCTATATAAATAAAAAAAACCGGCCAAGTGCGAGTTGCACTCGCGCACAAAGGTTCCGTACTATTATCGCAAAAAACGGAAAAGAACACGTATGTTGTATGGGAGCCCCACTTAAATATTGATTTTGTTCTGTTTTTAGTATTTGTTGTTATAGCGGCAACAGAAATACACCATCTGTAAAAAAAATAATTGCCTTGCTATCACGGTTCATGAGATACAGCCTCGTGACAGACGGACAGACAGACAGGGAGATAGACGGAACCCTAAAAATGCTGTATGTGATTGTAAGCGTCTCACTAGAGAACGGCTGAAACTATTTGTTGCTATTGTTTGTTATATATCAATCAACCAATCAATCATTTATTTGCTATAAGTATTGGTACAGTGTAGGTGTTTAAAGATAATATAGAAAGAAATAAAATGTTTATATGCACCAGGCACAACGCATGCAATAAAAAAACCGGCTAATTGCGAGTCGGACTCGCGCACGAAGGGTTCCGTACTTGTTAAATTGTGGTTTACGATTTATGACGTATTTAAAAAAAACTACTTACTTGATCTCGTTCAAACCAATTTTCGGTGGAAGTTTACATGGTAATGTACATCATATATTTTTTTTAGTTTTTATCATTATCTTATTTTAGAAGTTTCAGGGGGCACACATTTTACCACTTTGGAAGTGTCTCTCACGCAAACTATTCAGTTTAGAAAAAAATATATTAGAAACCTTAATATCTTTTTTGAAGACCTATCCATAGATACCCCACATGTACAGGTAGGAAGAAAAAAAAAATTGAGTTTCAGTTTTTTTCTATTTTTGTTTGAAAATCTTAATGCGGTTCACAGAATACACCTACTTACCAAGTTTCAACAGCATAGTTCTTATAGTTTCGGAAAAAAGTGGCTGTGACATACGGATGGACAGACAGACAGACATGAAGAATCCATAAGGATTCCGTTTTTTGCCTTTTGGCTAGGGAACCCTAAAAAGGAAAACATAAATACTAAAAGCAGTGTATGCCTCACAACCACGTATACTCGTATGTTACTGTAAAATCCGAACTGTTGTTTCAGTTTAAAAAAAAAACTAAGATGAAACTTATTATTTATCGGTAAACAGATTTACTAAGTCTTACCGGTAAAAGTCTGAAATCATCATCATCATCTACCTGCCCTTGTCCCATGTTACTTGGGGTCGGCGCAACACGTTTTCTTCTTCCATATCGTTCTGTCCCGCACCACGCTATAATTGACTCCCTTTTCTTTAATATCAATCCTCACACAGTCTATCTATCTTTTCTTTGGCCGTCCCCTCCCTCTTCATCCATCTCCAATTAAATTCATAAGAGTACACCTAAGTCATTCCAGACATTCTTTTCCCGCACCGTCTAGAACCAGCCCTCACGGTACGCGTCCAAATCATCTCGGCGCCTATTTCTGGACCGGCCTCAACGGTGCGTTCCATCTTCAAGATTGTGGAGGCTTGCCCAGCGCTCAATTTGCATGCTACTAACGTGAGCCGTAATGGCATTGGCCGATTTGAGCCGAACAGCCTTTTTACCCACGTCTATTATGCCCGTTTGGGAACACAGCGTGTTCCTTATTCGGTCTGTTCTTTTTACATCCAGAATGCTGCGTAAATCTCTGGCAATCCCCAAGTGTAAGTCTTTGAGTTTACTCTCCAGGGTGATCGCCGGATTTTTTGTTAAGACTGCACCGAGCAAAATAATTCAAAACGATCGTCACAGTTATAGGGATATAATCAATATTATTACCATAATTGCGATACAAAATATGTAATGAACACCACAATGAATGTGTTAACGATTCTATGTTGGCAAAAATAAACAATATTGTCTAGTTTAAATAATAAAAATAAGTAAAGTTAGACAAAAATCTTAAAAAAGCATGCTAGTGTTTTAATGATTTTTGATAGTAAACTGTTGAATTTTTTCACAATCTTTAATTCATATTAATCTCTAATGGTCATACCACAATTTAGTGTATTAACATTTTCGAAATGTCATTTGGTTATTTTTGTGTTCTTTTTTTCTTAATTGTCGCGCTGTTTTGAATCATACGCAACGTGCACCTGTCGTCAATTCAGTCGTCCACGAGAGCTCGGAGAGAGGTCACGTCTCATCGTGGAGCGACGCGCCGATAACGATAATTCGCGATCTATTGTGTACGTATACATTGCCGCAAATAGTTGAATAAGGTAAGTCATATTTTTTGATTTTTGTGTAGGAATTTTTATGCATACCTAACATTTACTTTTTATGTTTTTAACTTTTTACTATTCAATACATATTTCTGTTTTGTTTTTAAATATTTTATTTAGTAAAAATAATGCTGTTCTCATAAAAAGTATGTATTTCTATTTTTTTTTTTATTTCCTTTTTAACCGACTTTCAAAAATGAGGCGGTTTTATGTTCAGCTGTATGTTTGTTTTTTTGTGTATGTTTATCGATTTCATAAATTGTGGACCGATTTTGGAAATTCTTTTTTTGTTTGGAATTTGGAAACGTTCCATTTAAATTTGGTGAAGATCTGTTGAAGAATTCTGGAGATTTGCAACAGAACTCCTCAAATAATTACGGCTGATCTTTCAGGATTGTTGCAATCGCATGTCTGTTTATTGTCATATGTTCATAACATAACATCACGCCGGTACGCTCTAAAGAGAGAGGTACGAAGATGTGTACAGTAAACCCTGGTACACTCATTTCACCGGTTATGTTCAAGTTTTATGTTAGGTTTTTTTGGAAAAAAGTTTTATCTAACATAATGCGCATGTAGATAATCGATTTTTTCAATTGTTTCTCAAACATTCGATATGGGTATCGTGTAATGGGTTTTGAGGGATGCCGATTGCAAATCTGACATTCTTTTTAAAATCCAAGTTGGCGGATGCAACTTTTTCTCAAACATTCGATATGGGTATCGTGTAATGGGTTTTGAGGGATGCCGATTGCAAATCTGACATTCTTTTTAAAATCCAAGTTGGCGGATGCAACTTTTTCTCAAACATTCGATATGGGTATCGTGTAATGGGTTTTTAGGGATGCCGATTGCAAATCTAACATTCTTTTTAAAATTCAAGATGGCGGATGCAACTTTTTCTCAAACATTCCATTTGGGTATCCTGTAATGGGTTTTTAGAGATGCCGATTGCAAATCTGACATTCTTTTTAAAATCCAAGATGGCGGATGCTACTTTTTCTCAAACATTCGATATGGGTATCGTGTAATGGGTTTTTAGGGATGCCGATTGCAAATCTGACATTCTTTTTAAAATTCAAAATGGCGGATGCAAATTTTTCTCAAACATTCGATATGGGTATCGTGTAATGGGTTTTTAGGGATGCCGATTGCAAATCTGACATTCTTTTTAAAATCCAAGATGGCGGATGCGACTTTTTCTCGAACATTCGATATGGGTATCGTGTAATGGGTTTTTAGGGATGCCGATTGCAAATCTAACATTCTTTTTAAAATCCATGATGGCGGATGCAACTTTTTCTCAAACATACGATATGGGTATCGTGTAAAGTGTTTTTGGGGGTGGTGATAGCAAATCTGACATTCTTTTCAAAATCCAAGATGGCGGATGCAACTTATTCTCAAACATTCGATATGGGTATCGTGTAATGGGTTTTGAGGGATGCCGATTGCAAATCTGACATTCTTTTTAAAATCCAAGTTGGCGGATGCAACTTATTCTCAAACATTCGATATGGGTATCGGGTAATGGGTTTTGAGGGATGCCGATTGCAAATCTGACATTCTTTTTAAAATCCAAGTTGGCGGATGCAACTTTTTCTCAAACATTCGATATGGGTATCGTGTAATGGGTTTTTAGGGATGCCGATTGCAAATCTAACATTCTTTTTAAAATTCAAGATGGCGGATGCAACTTTTTCTCAAACATTCCATATGGGTATCCTGTAATGGGTTTTTAGGGATGCCGATTGCAAATCTGACATTCTTTTTAAAATCCAAGATTGCGGATGCAACTTTTTCTCAAACATTCGATATGGGTATCGTGTAATGGGTTTTTAGGGATGCCGATTGCAAATCTGACATTCTTTTTAAAATTCAAGATGGCGGATGCAACTTTTTCTCAAACATTCCATATGGGTATCGTGTAATGGGTTTTTAGGGATGCCGATTGCAAATCTGACATTCTTTTTAAAATCCAAGATGGCGGATGCAACTTTTCTCAAACATCGATATGGGTATCGTGTAATGGGTTTTTGGGGATGCCGATTGCAAATCTGATATTCTTTTTAAAATCCAAGATGGCGGATGCAACTTTTTCTCAAACATTCGATATGGGTATCGTGTAATGGGTTTTTAGGGATGCTGATTGCAAATCTGACAATCTTTTTAGAATACACGATGGTGGATCACATTTTTCTTATAATTGCGAATTTATTTTATTTTTGATCTATCACAAGAAACAGTAGTAGGTATCTATACTACTGTTTTTTTAAGAGATATCAAAGAGTAATCAGACATTTGCTTGCAACTTGCGCACCGTGCACCACGAGACCTTAAGTCTAGTTTTTGTATGTACTACTGGAATTCGCACTTCCCCCGATATGATTATAAATTAAAGGCTATTTATTATTCTGAATCCTGATGAATGGAAACTTCTCATATTTTTTATAATTTATATAATTGTAAGTTTACAGTACCGTTTTTATTACTGTTTTGGGACTGTATGTTTCCAGTTCTAAGACATGCTTTTTGACTACTTACAATATTCTTATTTTATTTCAGTATTCTTCAAAACATACGGATTCATATTCAATCATTTTGATAGAAGAAGAAACTGAAGATAAAGACGAGATCATAATACATGGCAATAGAAGTGGGTTTCACATGATGCAGTTGAGCTGACTAGAAACACAAGCTACCCATTAAGGTACCGAAAAGCAGTTAAAAAATATACTTCGTTTGGTTACTGGCGCTGTAAAACATATACATATATGCGCAAAATGACAAAACTTTTCTCAAAAAGTTCTGGATCTGAAGCAGGGTTTGTTGAACGGGCCACGTGTTTGGAAATCATAGCACATGCAAATCTTATTATTGCAAAAAACTGACCGAAAGGGAATCATCGACAGAAGAAAATCTGATTTCAACGATGAAAAGTAAAGAGGGTGGCTTTATATTTTTTTTTTTTTTTGGATGAATAATGCTACAAGCTTGATGCATAATGCATAGAGCAATATTACTGAATTTTTTAATGGTATAATAGCGAAGTTTATTGGCGGCAAAATAATAAATTACTCAGGCAGGCAGACATATGCTGGAAGATGTGCCGCATCTGAGGTCTCATTCAATACGAGACAACCATTGGCATACCCGAGTATAAAAATATTACTCAAGTACTAACAAACTTATAAAACATCTCGAAACCAAGAAAAATACCAGGGAATGTAATCTCAATGAAAGATCAATGAAAAGGAGAAAAAGAGATTCGAAACGAACACTTGCAACTGAAGAAACAACAAAACGCAAAAAAAAAGCGCAATAAATCGCATGGGCACGTTATTCCGCTATGCACCAGTGGTGGAAAATAACAATAATGTTTTTAAATGTGATTGATATTACCCTTCTTGTCTCTTTTCCAGTTATTTTTATAATCTTTTTTATCTTAACCCCACACAAATTTTGGTCATCTGGTGACAACTTTGTATGAAAAATTTAAATTCTTTTTTGAAAAATGTCTTCGACTTCCCTGGAGAAAGTTGTTCATTTACAGAAGCAAAAGCAATTTTTAAAATATGATCTTTCCGTTACATCCTGTATAATAAATATACTACGTTTTCCTGGGCTTTTTGTAAAATGGTAAAACACGCATTAGGTAATTATATTTTTTTTATTACGGTCTGGTTTTATTTTACAATATACCTACCCATCTACAGCTACTCCCCTAGCTTACCTACAAAGTCTACAAACCCAGTAAAATGCCCGGGCCTGCAATCCACAAAGCCAAACTTTCATCGCAATCGGATGAATATTAAGGGAACGGTTATTGTATTACTATAGTACAATACAACCAAACATTATTTTTTTAAAGATTTAATTATGGGCTTTATGTACATATGAAACCATCTAAATAATAAATATTCGTCATTTCAAGTCACTCAACACAACGACCCAAATTTTAAAAATCTTTAGTTACCAACTTTTGTCATGCAACTGCAAGCGGGGCTCGAGCGAACTTGTCATTGTGTGCGTGACGACGCACACGACTAGCGCGCTGCAGTAAATACCTATTTGCCGCGCGCATCTTTTGCTCGGCCCAGTCTTAATAAATAAGAATTGTCAGTGCCGATTTGGCAAAATGATAAGATCAATTAATAATTAGCTTAACAATATTAATAGACTAACAAACTATTATTGTAGCCCGTTATTGCAATTGGGATAGTTAATTGCGAGAAATACAGGACTGATCAATGTGATGATTCTTGGTGTGCTTTATGTCCACATGTGGACGATTTTTGGTTGAAACGACGAAAAATGTCAAATTCGTGAGAAATAGATTATCATTTCTCACGAATTTGAAATTTTTTGGTCAGTTCTAGGTGCCGTATGTTAGAAAGAAACAAAGATTGAAACAAATGGATACGAAGAATTTTATTAGTTCTGTCATTTCGAGACACTGCCAGCGTGGTTGGTACGACCATTCCATGTTCTGTGTTTTTTGCTTCTATTGTTTTCACATGAACGAAGAAGGTTAAAATAGTATTCGACCTTACCTATATTTTAAATATTGTTTAATTCAAATTGAGATAACATTTGTTGTATTTTCAAAGAGGTTCAAATACTTTTTAATTATGGACTTAGTAAGTAAACTAAACGACGTGAGTCGTTTATAATACAATTAAAATATAGATGCCAGTGACAGCGGTAGTACCAAAAAATAAAAATAATACAGACTTTGACAATATTACTTGTGATTTCGTTAGTTCCAATTAAAGCCACCAGGCTACATGATCTGGCTGCATTATACCTGATATTTTTTTGACAGATTGAATTGACGAGAAATAAATTGAATATTATTTTTACTTTTTGCGGAAAAAAGCGACATACGTCCACCTAGCAACGCCGCAAAGCGGTCACTGTCGAATTGCACTGGATGGAAAGAGAAGCACGATGGAATTTGTATAGACTTTTTTACAAAACATAATAATATGAATTACTTAAAAATAATGAATGAAACTTCAATATATAAGACAATGAAGTTTTGCGTCCTTTTATGATACGTTATTGGTGTTAATTGTACAAATGTACGCTGGTCAGTATTACCGGCAAAATCTTTTGAAGAGCACGGTAAGAGGTTACTTTGCCATTCAATTGTATCGAGGTTTTTGTGCGTAAACGTGTTTCGGCCACAACAAAGTTTTCGGAAATATGATCAAGATTAACATATCTTTTTTCTGCTGCCACATCTTCAATAGATTTGGCAAAAAAATGTTTAAAAGAAAGCCCATTTTGAGTATTCAGCCCCTTAAGTTATTTTTCTAAATTTTTGTACAATAGCTTTGCATAAGTGGTGCTTACCTGTTAAAAATTGTGACACTCGACTTAAGTATTAAGTGTACAAATTGTAATATTTAAGTGTTAACAATTGTTGGTGAGCCTAATAAATAAATAAAATAAATAAATCATTGTTAGGTCTTCAATAGTCCTGTTTATTTATTAGATACTAATATATGACCAACAGATTTCATTGAAAAGCTATCAATTGCGTTGTTTATCTATGAATCAGATACCGCAGAATGCTGCTAAGCGTGTTAGCTAATCCAGCGGCCGCAACCTATACGTTAGCCTATCTGATGCTGGGATTGACTGCAGCAAATGTTTAGTGCTTTATTTATCTAACTACATTATGTGACTTACCTATACATAATAGGATAAAAATATTTAAAAGTTAGTTATAAGAAGATATCGCGACAGACCACACAGAACATGGTGGGAAAATTGAGGACTGAACAATCAATGTACTACACTAACCCTGAACCAAAACAGCTGAACGTCGTGAGGGCGGCCTTTGCCAGGCAGTGCAATGATACAGACTGTCAATAAGCATCATAGTCCCCGGCATGTATCTTGGCAATGTTTTGGCGTAGTGGGGGTAAGTTCGCGCATAGTGCGTGAACTGACTAACCACCTTATAGAGCGAACGGAACGTGGACACGACGCGATTGGTCAGAGGATCCTTGTGTCAACTGACCAACCAATGGCGCGTCTGGCCACCTGGTGGTCAGACGCGGGGTTCGTGAGTAACTCTCAAGCAAGTGAGCTCCTGTGAGCGAGCTGCATCTCCGGCACTTCCCTGAATAGAAAGTAGAGGACTACCCGTTGGATTAGTTTTCCGGCAACCCAGCTGTAGGCATTGGGTAGATGCGATGATTTGTATTCGAGAGGTGAGCGTGCTTACAGCTCCGGGACCATTCTGGAGAAATGGGAGCCAGCTTCTCTGGCGTCCTTAACGGGGATTGAATCCGCTAGCACCAACTGCGCTGGTGCCGGTGCTTGCACTAGTGCTGGCGTGCTGGGGTGCGTGTGGTGAGCGGTTTTATTGCTCCGGTACCATTCTGGACAAATGGTAGTGAGTAATCACGATGCGACTCACATTTTCTCTTGAGTACCAGGGGCGAGTGCTCTCGGAGGCGTGACCTACCGAAGATGGTCCCAGACACCTCGTAAGGGGTTGCCTGGTATAGTGTGCCGCCTTATATAACGTAATGTTGGTGAAGGAAAATCTCAGTAGACTAATAGGGGTATGACCAACCAATGGAGCGCTCTGAACGGTGCTAAACGTTCCCCGCGTCCCGTTTGTTAACCAAAGTGATCTAAAAAACTAATTTAAATTCAATTTATTGCATCCATAATGTACATACAGGTGGTAAATATAAGTTACAGAAACAATTATGGACCCTGTCGGGCACAGCAACATTCTAGATACAATCAGTGTCTAGGAGAGAGAAATAGCGGTTAGTATTTTTCCATAATAACATTTCAGTTGTATTTCCAATATTTTTATTTAGTTTAAAGTACCTAATGATATGTCTATGTTTTTCTATTTTTATGTCATGCCATGTCATGTACTATTATTGTCTATTATTACCTACCTATTAATTTATTCACCAAAAGTGATTAAAAATTATTATATTAATTGAAATGCATAGTTTATATTTAATAAAATGCCTATAATATGTCCATAGTATATTTTGAGTCAATTGATTAATGTCATTTTACTTATCGAGTTATCTTTACTTTTTATTGAATTTATCCGTCAAATATTCGTCAATAGTGTAATAACTTTTATAAATTAAGAATTGTTTTAATTTATTTATAAATAAATTGACATCTAACAACTCTTGCCAAGTTACTTGGCGAAAAATAAAGTAAAAAGAAGACGAGGTGCGGTAGGTGGGGAAACAAGTCCTGTCGATTGCCAAAGCTACGGCATTAAGGACACCCAATGTTCATCCTTAAATGCCTTGCGAATCAAATGCCACGTGTTTATTACTATGTATTTTCTAATGTCTGTGCTCCGTAAAATCTTCCGTCGGAAAAAAAATACTTCCAATCCTTACATAGTATAAAACAAAGTTGCTTCCCGCTGACTGTCCCTATGTATGCTTAGATCTTTAAAACTATGCAACGGATTGTGATGCGGTTTTCTTTTAATAGATAGAGTGAGTGAAGAGGAAGGTATATATGTATAATACACGCGGGCGAAGCCGCTGGCAGAAGCAAGTTGTTTATATTTTGTTAACAATGGATCAGCATATTTTTTTGCAGTAGTAGCCTTAACACATTTAGCATTCAATAAAATAAAATCCTAGAATTATTAAGGAAAATGTATGAATTATTATCAATACAATTTTCACAATACCACCACTTGCTGTAATAACAGAGTACCAAACGAGGTAATATACTTATTGTAAAACACCAACACTAAAGATAATGATGAATCATGAAAGTTATTAACGGTTTCGACATCGATGCGCGCGCGCAAGGCACAACAGTAGGGTTCCCAACTGTTACCTTGAAATGATTTAATGCATTCATGCAACGAACACGCACCTTCTGGTGAAATAGTTGGATATTACCTCTTTACTTATGGACTTATTCTGATATGTATGGATAATGCATATAAAATCGACAATTCATATCAGTTGTTAATTCCGAGCAAATTTTTTTTTCCGGTTTCCATCCTACAAGTCCCTTGCTATTTCACAGAATCAATGTTAATCTAAGCCATTTGCACCTACTTCATCACATCAGAGCGTCCCATAGAGAATAGAGCTGTGTCACAGCAGTGGAAAGATTAGTAGGCCAATTGTCTATGGGATCACATCAGCTCCTCGATCTACTTACTGTATAGTAAGTTTCGACAGTCAGCTTCACATATTTCCTACGGATCTTTTCAACGGTAAACAGTTACGATTTGGCAATGCCACAATCTCTGGGATTCAAAACTTGAATTTTTGGTAGCGCTCGTACTCCATACAATTTTGAATTTACGATAACCGTTATCGCCAATAGAATGTTGTTTTGAATAGAGGAATCCTTAATCCTCTTTGTGACTGTAGTCCATTCTCTTGTGAGGGTCTTTTAAGTTATAATCCATAATTTATCATTCAAAAGTACAGCAACATAATGGAGACATATTCTGCAATACTTAGAGTTGGGTTTAAGGTTCACACATTTCACAACTGGTAATAGGTCATCGGCGACCACCATGGTAACCCGTTTCGCTTAGTTGATTTACCATTTACGCAACGTTGCGAGTAAGTGATACGAGGCGTTTTTCTTTACATCCTGCGTGGAAATTGAAAGTAGTGTTTTGTTGAAATTCTTTATAACAATTATTTAAAAGGTTTGTGAAATGTGAAGTGGGTTGTTTTAGGATACCAAAATTGCCGGAATAGATTAATTAATTATTTTCAGGGTTAATTAAGTCTTCTGTTGGTGCTGAATGGAATGCTATGGGAGACATTTATCCAGTAGTAGGGCAACATATTGGTTAAAAAAAAAAGTACTGAATGTGTTATAATAATTCTGATATTACAACGAATAGAAACGGACACTGAAGAGGAGCCAGCAGCGCAAAATCGTGGTAAATTGTATGTGGGTCACAGCATTTGTTGACTGCTAGCTCTTCAAATAGCAGCTGCCTATCACCAATTGGACGAAACTACTAAAGTACACAAACTTCGACACCACGACCTTTGTACTTGAACCGACTTTTCGAAAACAACACCACTGGCCAATCGCGGTGCAATATGCCAGAATACGGTCGCCGGCGCACGCAGCCGAGCGCATTCACGTCGCAAACATTTTGTGGAACGGATTAGTAGCTAGCGTTCCGTGAAAATCAGGCTTCAAATTGGCAAAGAGCTGGTTGGATTTATGCAATACTCATAAAGAACCTGTTGTATTTACATAAGCGTACGCGAAGGCACGAGGGTCAGGTCGTTAGTGTGCTCCTGGTTTTTGTGCTATTCGCTGTTATCACGGTTTAAGTGGTACTATGTGTGATAGTCGATATGTTTTTGTTTTCACTCTGCTGTCGGCGGCGTCTTTCGACAGCGACTGCTCAGCGAAGTATGCACGTGAGTTTTTATTGATTGTTTTGCAATGTTCGTGGCGATAGTTGTGGTCGCACTGATTTATTTGCGGTTTTGTCTCAATTGGTTTGTTGGTGACAGAATTGGGATTATTGTTGTCTGTCAAATTAATTATTTAGGTATACAAAGCTGGGTCGCGGATAAATTTAAAAGAGAGTTACCGCGGCCCTTTTTTTTGGCTTTAGGATATGAAGGAAAACGGGTAGGTTCATTATTCATCAGAATTTAAAGTTTCTGCAGTTGACAGTTTTTTTTATGAATGACTATACAGTAGATATTGAAGTTAGTGACCTTGAATGAAAGTGAAATTGTTGAAGTCACCTCAACAATTTGATTTTAATAAACCTTTCAGGTAGGAATAACACCCAAGTATATCAATGTGGACAAATTCTATTTATCTGGTCTATAACTATATTAAGAAATAGTCTGCAACGAAGTTTACAATTTGAATTGGCTATACTAAACTAATATTGACAAAACTAATTGTTTTTGGTTAATTTAATAACATGAACTTCCACCTTCCATGATCCTTAGTTGATATCGTACTTCCGACAAACTTAGATAATAAAGTATTAAGATGATGAGGATATGCAGCAAGTAGGTGTATTAGGTAGGTAGGAGCAATTCCTGCCCCCAAGTTAAAAGTAGTTCGAAAAACTTAGGTGTGGCCGTGATGGCCTTGAATTGCAATTCTGGTCCCAATCTTGGAATAGTTAGGCCTTCAAGTTTAATTGAACACAAGTTGGATTGTAGTTTTGTTCGACCTAGTTTCTGTGATTCACTTAATTTGTCATAGATTTTATCACAGTTTGCAAGTTTCCATGAATGGCACAAATCGTTTTCATTTTCAAATTTCATCTGCGTATCCTCCTATGTATTTATGTCTCAAATTCTCATCTTTATTGAAGTGTTATAATTGCCAAAAATCATGAAGTTTGTCAGTTTTTTTTTTATTTCTTATATAGTATAAATAACTATCTGACCCAAAGGTTAGTGATGATGTGGTAATAGATGGAAAACGTTTGCTTGACTGATGGACTGATATAGGTCTGAAATAAAGATATTTTATTTTATTTTAGAAAAATCTCTTGTAAACTCTTGACATTATGATCCCCTAGTTATATAACTTTTAGAAAATACAGATTCCGGCAGGGAATTTCACTCTACAGCTGCACGCACAATGAAATGATGCACAAATGTTTAGATGGTCTAAATATTTTGGACATCGTTCCTTACTGGTTATCCAGGAGCCACTTTCTAATAACATTTCTCATAAAAAACATTAAAATTGACTAATTACAATTAGAAATTTGGGTGTTTTTTTTAACAAGCTCGATAATTAATAGTCTAGGCTAACAAAACACTCAAACTTTATTTTCCATACGGTGGCGGTGCTCGTTCATACTCATTTTAATTTAGCTGAACCGTTTAACCTCGATTATTAGAAATTTTCGCCTATTCTTGCTAACGGCATTATCTTTTCGAAGGCCAGAGAGAAGCCACAGGAAGTAGTAGTGCTACTAACTAAATACCTCCTTACCGCCGCCAATCTTATTAACCACTGTTTAGATATCTCAATTAAACCTTGAATTAACTTTGTTAGAAAGCCTAGCAAACGTTTAGAGATTGAGTAAGTGGTTTACGGATCCGAATAGTTTTACGGAAGTTTCTGGTGACTGAATCTTTTTATTTTTATTAAAATCCGTTGTAAAATGTGTTGTCTTTAGCTAGTCTTTCACAAGCGGAGCTAGGCTGGCTTTTTTAGTCAGAACCCCCGCGGACCGAATGAGAGTATAAGTGCGGAAAAGGGGATCCCCATCATCATTAGTATTTCACAAACAAATACTTGCGCTAGAATTATGAGTTCACGTATAGTGCAACAGAACGGTTTTTACTTATTGCCTTCTTGTCATCAGTTCATGTCTTTCATAGTCATTTGATTGAATGAAAACAGTAACGAACAGTGTACTACCATAAAAATTTGCTGTCACTCTAAAGTAGATTGTATTTCAAGATACTTCTGAAATGAAGTCAGAAATGAAAAAAAATCCGCACACAAATAAATTTTACTAATAATATAGATGCTCAGTGTGTAAACACTCAATAGCGGCTGCTAGCGTAGGTACTGTAGGTAGGTGGCTCGTCAGGGCGCACTCGTACGTCTTCGGTTTTCTTCATGCGCCTCCGGCTCCCTCCTCGGGCGTCTCTTTTTTGTGCGGATCTTCGCTTGTATTATCCTGCATGAGCACGCTGTGCCTCGCACAATTTATCACGTAAAATATATTATTTTTATATATAAGGGTATTTAAACGTAAAAATTATAAATATTTTTTGTCATATTCTCAAACTTGACGGCAAGCTGAATCGATTGAAAAAAGTTTTTAGTTTCCTAGATGAAGTACCTCAAATATCACTGCAAAAAGTTGTCGATTATTGGTGTCGTTTCAAGTCAAATATATTTATTCAACTAGGCCAATAAGCGGCACTTTTGAACGTCAAAAACAAATTAAAATTTACAAGTAATAAAAGTGCATACGGAAAAGTAGCTTTTTATGGAGAAGAATTCACAAGAAAATCTATCCTTACTCTTTTAAAAAAAATAGGTGTCTTACAATATTTTCCAACGTACGGACGGCATTACACATACAATATTATACACACCCAAAGTTTTAAGATCCAAAACAAAAAATCTCTTGAAAGACCAAGTAACTTAGAAATAAATTGTATTGAAAATCGTTTACAACTATGCACTAAAAAAAGTTATACATAATGAAACTTAGATGTTTAACTTTTAAATTAAGTTAATTGATTGGCAATTAATGTAATAATGATTGAACTACCATAAATAAATATAAAATTAAGTCAGTTAAAAAAAAATAAGTTGGTTTTTGGCCTGGTTTTAGTTCAAAACTCCCGTACATATGTCGTGCGCTATGACTTTCTAATTATTAGTTTATATTAAATCCAAACTTCAGCGGTAATGTTAATCTTTTGAGAAATATTTATTTTATTTTTATTATTGACTTTATTATTGACTCTGACTTGTGTTTGACTACTATCTAACCTGATGGTAAGCGATGATGTGGTCGACATGGGGCACGCTTGTCTAGAAGTAACCTATTCACTAAATGATTTATTATATAAACCGTAAAAATGTCAAGAGAAGTGTAAGACGAAAGACACGATGAATGGAATGTTGATATGCCTAGAAAGGGGAGTGGTCGACTAACAGAGATATATGGAAGAAGAATACATGTTGTGTCCATCTCCAAATAAATTTGGATAAGAATAATTATGATGTTAATTTGTTCTTTCACTGTTGACTTGAACCAAATTTACCTGAACCTTTACGACCAGTACATAGGTTATTAGATAATCGAAACAGCCCATAACAAACACTTTACACCTCCGCTGAGTTAATATTGGTTTAGGTTCAATAGGAAACGTGTCAGCACCGGCTTTCAGAGGTAATTCTGTTAACCTATTGTATATGAGTGTATTGTTTTAGAATTTGTAGAAGTACAGATGTTGGTCTTTTTATGCACTTTTACAGGTCAAGGTTTAAAACTTATTGTTTAAATCAAAACCATTATCTTAAATAAAATACTACCCATAATTGGTGTGTATCAGTTAATTTTGAGCTCGCCAAAAAACAATATCATTGAACTTATAAGTTTTTCGTCATCATATTAATAGTATCTACTATTCAATATGATGATGAAAAACTTATCCGACAAGGTAGCCCGACAAGGGTTTTGGCGATTTTTGATTTTTTGCGGTGAGTAAACGATTGGACCCTGTTTTTAAGAGATTTTTTGCGTGAAGACGGGCACGAAAACATTTTTTTTTTAACGATGGTATCGCGTTTAACCTCTATACCGCCTGATGGTACGCAATGATGTGGTCGACGGTGATGCTTGCCTAGAAGTAACCTTCTCATCATAATCATCATCATATCAGCTGAAAGTCGTCCACTGCTGAACATAGGCCTCTCCCAAGCGTCGCCACATTGACTGGCCCCGTGCGTGACGCATCCAGCGCATCCCCGCAACCTTCACCAGGTCATCGGTCCACCTGGTGGGCGGCCTTCCAACGCAACGTCTTCCGGTTTGCGGTCGCCACTCTAAAACTTTTCTGCCCCTTCGGCCATCCATTCTGCGAGCAATGTGCCCTGCACACCAACTCACCCTTTACTTATAGATCTCTAGGTTGTAGATATCAGTAAACGAAGACTATATGTAGAAGGTTTATATTTTTGTCTTACTATTAACCCAACATTGCTGACACTTACCTGTACCATTAGGGCACGGCAGGCCAAAAAGCCAGCCAAGTGCTTGTTGGATTTCGCACATTTAGGGTCCCGTACCAAACCTCAAAATCAAGTTGGTTGTAATAGCAAAAAAAATGATAAAATCAAAAAACCCGACTGCAAAGATGTAAACAACTAGAAAATCATGCTGTGCAGATGGAGGATACATAATTGCGAGCTGGCTGACCAAAACTATAAATATCCTCCGACTGCACGGCATTATTTTTTTCTTGTTTAAATCTTTGCAGTCGGGTTTTTTTGATTTTATTAACTTTTTTATATACAACTTTTTAGTTATAATTTTTTTTCGTATGCCTTTTAAACATATAAGGGGTATATATTTTTGTAATCACCTACCCCCCTAAAAACCCTTCAATATGGGCATTTCATATAATGCCCTCATTTTTACCATTTTGTTTTTTGTTGTTTTTTTTTCTACTATAATGCAAACACGTTCAACTTTACGAAATGAAATACGACTTTTTTACCACATAACAGTACTTTGAATATTTTTTTACCAACACTTTAGTCGGTAACGTTGCAAAATAAATATCATTATAGGCTTAGTCCGGTAACATGAGTACGTTTTTTGAGATGACCTTGAGTAATTAGCATAATATTTTCACTTGACTACACAAACTAAGTAGTGTGATGGACCAATGGAAATCTATGAGGTCAAGACTATTGAGCAGGTTGTTACGAGTAGTTATTTTAATAATATGATTGCAAAAAACAACAATATTAAAGCAATTTTCGTGTGATACGTTAGTGAAGGGCAATGCGACAAAAACATAGGATATTATAAGAATTGCGGTTTGTCAATGAAGCTATGAAGTATTGATAGCATTTATTTCGTGCATAACCAAAGTGTATATAATTATATAGTATATATATTATATAGTAAATAAAGCAGCTTTCATGTGCATATTCCGAGTCTTTAACGTACTCAATCATGATAAGGGCTCGTTCACACAGAAAATCCGTATTTCCAGGGTCGTTTTAACGAATCCGTCGCAACTGGAGGTGATGTTCACACCAACCAACTTTCTACAAGGATGGACGTCCGAGAAAACGGATCAGTATTTTAATACTGTTGTGTGTGTGAACTCGCTCATACATCGACATCAATCTACCTGCGCCATTACCGAATAAATACGTATAAGATAAAGTGGACCCGTAAAACGGAACTTTGTGTGAAAGACCACTAACGTAAACGATCGTTTATGTCAATTTGTATACAAAAAAGAAGAAACCCCTTTAAGACGGTGCTTATTCAGTTTCGGGGCCGGGAGACGGGGCTTAGTGTGAGTAATACTCACACTAAGCCCTGTCTCTTCGTCTAGTCTTCTGGGCTCACTCGGTCCATCGTAAACTTCATCTTTCGCGTTCCGTCCTCGTAATTCTTTGACAGCCGTGTCTATCTGATGCCTGAGTTATCGAGACAATCTTGCTGCCTTTATATCGTTTATAATTAAGATACACTATTAATATAAACCATAATGAATTAATATTAAAATAATCCATTATTAGATCTTTCCGGAGGCACTTAAAAGAGCAATTATTCAACCTATCCATAAGGCGTGGAGCAGATGCTGTGTCAATAATTATAGGCCCATCTCGGTTTTGACAGCCCTTTCCAAGATGCTTGAAAGTATCCTTAGCAACCGTCTGAAAAGTTTCCTGGACAAGTAAAAAGTCATAGCTGTGCAAAAACCATACTGTTCATCAACAGTATGGTTTTTGCACAGGAGTCTCGACCGAGGATGCAGTACTCGATTTGACACAAATGATGCACGATAGAATCAACTTTTATTACTTGTAAATTTTAATTTGTGTACGACGTTCAAAAGTGCCGCTTTTTGGCCTAGTTGAATAAATATATTTGACTTTGACTTTGATCACCAGGAATCTTGACAGTAAGACTAAGTGTCTCGGTATATTTCTTGAACTGTCAAAGGCATTCGACACAGTGTATATTCCCTTGCTCCAGGACAACCTGGAGTTGCTTGGCGTACGGGGCATCGCCCTCAGTATCTTCAAAGATTATCTCACCAATCGCATTCAAATGATTAAAATTGATAACCTCCTTAGTGATGAGGCATTTATCACTTACGGTGTCCCTTGACCCATAATTATTCAAGTTTATGTGAATGACTTGTGCAGAATGTACCAATATTCCCCCAGGAACACAGCATAAAACCACACTTGACAGACATTAATCCGACACGCTTAGCGCACACATTTACAAAAACCTCGACATTCGTGACCTAAACAAACGTACAGTTAAGTCTAAAGTGTTGGAATGGCTACTCAAATAGGACTATTCACAAACCGAATATTTGCTTACATACATTGCTTGATTTGATAATATCTTCTATACTCTGTACTCTCTTATTTTCACACACATCCCCACATACACACACTCAACAACACATAAGTAAGCGTACTTGTCCTAATCTATGATATACAAGTAGAATTTATATTTATTTATAATTAATATATTACCCAATCCATGGTAGATCGACTCACTTCACAAGTTTTGTTTAAATATAGAACGTGAATAACAGACCACTGTCTCTTAAGATACAGGTAAACCTAGTTTAAGAGGCAGGGTTCACTAATTGTGTACAGATCTTGTTCATCCAGCACCTGTCTACGTCTCTTCTACCAACCAGTTGTATTTATTATTTGTAGTTATTGAAATTATAAATCTAATTATTATTATTAATTATAGACCATAAAAATTGTAATCTGTAAATTTGCAGCAGTTCAACTAATATTTATAATATCAAGTTTATAATAACTATTATTATAACACGCTATTATAACGGCTACGCAATAAGCTATACACGCAAGATGCTTATTACCCTTCTGGGCTCATTAATAAACCTTTATGTTATATCAACCTTCCATTAAGAGGTTTATCTAAGTTTCAGTAGCTTACACATATTTAAGTGGGTGTTTATGTTAATTTTTAGTATTGTTTTGTAAGTTTTAGTTAGGTTCGAGTTATCAAAGTCCATGTTGTCATATAAAATACATACCTGTTAACACACATACCATCACAGAAGCCTGTAAAATTATGTAGCCTTTTTAGCAGTCCTTCCATGACACAAAAACATTTAATCTTATAATGTAACACAAAAAGCCTGAGCTCAATTTTCTCCATTCTTAGTTGTTATTTATCTCTTATTGTACGATTTATACACTAAACCGAAACCTGTCTATTATCAACTTCTTAACTAAATGGGTGAAAGGCCATTGGTCATAACTGGTAGAATTATACCTAAAGAAAATTTTGATAGACTTGTTTGAGTAACTGTTGTATGTATTTATAGTATATATATGTATAGCTTTGTATTTGAATAAACCTACCTTAGGTATCGTGATTTACTACACCACCCTGCATCACCCAAAGGTCGACTAGTAGAAAATGCCTAAGACATTAAGTCCGCCTCTGTACGTTTGTGTGCATAAAGTATTAAATAAATAAATTTTAATAAACTATACGTACGGGTGCAACAAGAATTGCATTAAAAATCTATGTAATTAGCACATTGCGCAGGAGTGATACTGGACCACGTGCCATTCCCCCGTTCTACCTCCAAGGTGCATGATAACCAGTTCTGATTGTGTCACAGAACTGGATGCCTCGTAGTTCTAGTTTCTGCAACATTGGCTTTATTGCCCGGCAAACTGGATGATTTAGTGTTACTTTGATAGTACCGGTTAGTCCTTTATTTGAAGACTTATTAGTTTACTTCAATATTGAGAAAATGATTGATTGATTGATTGCATGTTTGACACAACATTTTATCTTGTGTAAACCAATATTATCTTTTCTTATTTTTTTGTCTGAAGAATATAAAATTTGATATATTTAGTGTACCTATTAACTATACCTACCTAATAATTACGTCGTCGTCACATCGTTTGAAAGTTCCTTTTCGAGCCGGTGCGATGGTTTTTAGACAATTTGAACCTAGAGTAAGTGGCTTGTGTAAATAGCAAAGTCAAAGGTCACTCGGGGCACTCCAGTGTCTAGTTGGGTGTAGTTGCATTGTAAATCTGTAGGCTTTTAATAATAGTAAATATTTATCTCTCGGTTTATTTTTATTTTCATCGCGTAAAGGTTACAACAGCTGTAATTTACAATGATAGACATCTAAGTATCAAACATTATATAATTTTATATCCAGTATCAAGATTGTTTTGAAGATTAAACAGTACCTAATGGTAGAGAAATAAGTGGAAATCTGCACGCAAGAGAATCTTTATGCACGCACCATAGGAAGGGCAGTGCAAGGGCAGATATTCTAAGTCGTAAACTTTATTTGCTAATAAGATTTTGACTCCCACGGCTCACTTTGACGGACAGCCGAAGTCTTCCAACAACCTAGGTTTGTTCAGGAGTTGCAGTGTCTTGGGAATAGTGCGGTGTGATTGTCCCAACCTAGGTGTGCGATACAACAAAGTTTGCATCTGAAGTCGACGAAGTTCATCATCAAGCGACACGGTTGATTACACAGTCGCTTCATCGTCGCGTACCTCCCACCACCTTTTGCACGGTGAAGTATTCTGTAGGAACTGTACCTTTTGTACTGTATTATGAGCCATTAGGCCTGCCAGTTTACAAAGTTCACTGGTTGCTTTCTTCTAACATGGTTATCGAGACAGGAAGCCACAAAAACATTAAATCAAGTATGTCTCTTCTGAAACAGAAAATTTCAAGTTAAAAAGTCTCAAAAAGAATAAACAAAACACGTTATAGCAAATAATCTCAGAAATGTAAAAAATGCCTTTACATCCCTCATAACCTTCTCAACTGCCAAACAAATCCACTTACATCACTGGCACGAAAAGTATGACAACGAAGTTAAACAATCTGCACGAACTGGGTCAAGTTCAGCCATAAAATGTCTCCGGTATGAAGGCATGCCCATAAAGGTACCCATACCAATATCGTCATGTGATGAAACGTACAAATATGTAGGATTTACCAGTAATGTACGTGTTTCCGTACATTGCACGTTTGTTATCAATGGCCTACGAGATATTAAGGGGACGTAGTTTTAGAGTGAATTAATTTTATGAGGTAAATATTTAATTTATATCGTTTATGTCCTGAATATTTATGTTACCTACTTGTTGGTTTGATGCATGCATTTTATAGCGTGTTTATTTTGGAATAGTAAAATAATTTTAGAAATACGAGTATATATCTTTTGGTATTAGGAAGGCAGCAAAACTAACATTAACTTAACAATAATGTTAATTTTTGTAACCATTCTATTTCTATAACGAAAAATATACGTGTGCATAAAAATACCTGCTAATCAAATAATTAAATATAAAGTTATTTCAAAAATTCAAAAAACCTTAAAGCAGGGAACAAATTATCGGACGCGGCTGACGGACGCGATTTACAGCCGCGACTGATATGTGTGCACAGTTGTTTGGAACGCGTCCGAGCGCTTATTTCATAGACAATATAGCTTATTCAACGAAAATTATGTTTACGTAGAAACATGTCGAGTAGTGTAAGTGAGGACGCAATTCTCTGCTGCGAACACACTCGATAAATTTTTCAACCATTTATATTTATAACATTGCACGCACGTGCGAGATATCGTGTAGTCTGAGTTGTTCTGACGCCGGGACGCGTCCCGCTCCCCGTGCACACCGTCCGCGGTCGTTTTCGGCTGACACAAACATCCAGTGAGCCAGATCTCTATCGGACGTCCGAACGCCCAAGGACACGTCCGCGACTAACGTCCGATAGTTTGCACAATGTAATGTACATTAATTAAACAGTTACTCATAAGTCGCGGCTGTCAGTCGCGTCCGTCAGACGCGTCCGGTAATTAGTTCCCAGCTTTAGAAGCGAACTAAAAAGACATAAACAAAAATAAAATCATGCAATATTTATAACTTTTTAGTAAACATTTTATTTCGGATTAGGAACATTTTAACACATAAACATTATTATGTTTTTGAAATCACCTCTTAATACTCTCTTTAGAAGAAAAAATAAAGCCCCCACAAAATCCGCCATTTTTCTATTTTCAATTTTAATGTAGCCGTAACTCTCGCAAGGTAAGACAAATCGATTGACGTAAAAATCGTCACAATCAGCCAACGCGTTTGGTCTTTAGAACGCCACATACAAACAAGCACATAAATACATACATAGACTGATAAACACATTACCCTCCTTCAGCAATCGGGTAAAAAAGCATGGGAAAATTGTATTCATTTGGTGAAGGACAGAAACACGTGTGATGTATATTGAAGCATAAATAATTACCAAACGACTTCACACGCTCGTAAACACGTATCCGAAATGTATGCTTTTTCTTAAATAACGTTTATTATATGACATTACATGTCGCCAAGGCTTTTCGTCGAAATACCTTTTGTTTGATATTGAGTCTGTTAACATGGTTTTTTGTTGAGGATTATTTCGAGCCAGCCCATCGCAACACAGATATGCGATGGGCTGGCTTCGAAGAAAGAGGATCATAAGCAATTTGGATCAATTGGTTGGTCATTCGCTTACAATAGGTTTAGGTAAAGCACACATATATGTAACTTTAACATTATAAGCGGGATCTTTACCATGTTTACTGTTTGTAGCGAGTTTCTGATATTTCGGTGCTGTTGCAAGCACCCACACATGCATGCACACATACATGTGTTTGGACGTCCAAGAGTAGACCGCTGTCGATAAGTTGATGTGAAGAAAAGATGGTTGTTGGCGAGTTCACTGTCTTCGCGAATTGCGTGAGCTCATTCGACTTGAGCTCGGCCCGCGTTCTGTGCTTTCAACTGGCCGACTACGATTCGACCTAGCACCAGCATGGAAGCAAGAGCTTGGGTGACAATGCGTGGAAAGTACGTGCAGTATGTTGCTTTGTTTCGGAAGTGACATTGTGATGAAATTAATTGAAAATATCCGTCGATATATTTTAGATAGGCGTACCTATTTAAAGTTTTTTATTTTAGTACTTACAAGTTGTAGGTCGTGGATTAAAACCCAGACAGGCGCTTTACTTTGTATAAATTATTTCGTCACCATTGCTCTCAAAACGGTGAAGGAAAGCACCGTGAGGAAACCGGCATGTCTTAGAATCAAAACATTCGAAGACATGTGACATCCACCAACCCTTACTGAGCCCGCGTGGTGGATTACGGCCCATTCCCTCTCATAGAGAGGAGCCAGGCATTTATTGCATCCATAATGCTCATACATTTGGTAAATATAAGTTACAGAAATAAAATTATGGATCCTATCAGGCACAGCCCAAAATATAGTTGTTGTCTAGAATAGAGGAGGAGGTGGAGGCCGTTATATTTTTTTTTTGTTTTTTTTATCCATATGTTAAGCTAAATCAATTATTTAGTTACGTACCAAATATCTGTTTTTTTTGTGTTTTGATTATAATTAACACATTGTATTTACTTCGTTTTATAAAAAAACTGACTAAAATAAGTACTGTACTGTAATGCACATGATTTACTATGTATAATTTAAAAAAATGGCTCATTAAAAATGCATACCATCTCCTTAACAAATCGCGTGAGTCTATCGCGAAATGACTGCAGTGTAGTGCAGTATAGTGTTACTCAACTATTCTTACTGCCTTCACTCATTACTTCAAGCACTATTATTAAACTTTGTTATGTTAAATATAAGTAACTATCCTTTTCAACCGACCGGGACCGGACAATGTGGCGACGCTTGGGGGAGGCCTATGTCCAGCAGTGGACGTCTTTCGGCTGCTATAATGATGACGAACCTTTTCAATAAACTACACATCTATCTTCTTCTACGTTCCTGGTTTTGTCACAAAATATTTTTATAAAATAAAGTCTCTAATCTGCCTTGTTGGTCTAGTGGTCGCAAACTCAACTACTGAGCATGAGGTTTTGGATTCGAATCCCGGATCGGGCAATGTGGTTTTGGGATTATCCATCGAGTCTTTCTTATAGAAATTTCCAAGAAGCTGTTTCTCTGGCAATTTTGAATTTTATCGAGAGTCTGGCGACCATTTCAAATGTAGAAGAATCCAGACGAATCCCGACCATCTGGTAACCCTGCTCACATTTCGCCAGTAATGTCCCATATAAAACGGGGCGATCCTATAGCCATCAACCGGACACAAGTCCAGTTTTCGGGCTGCTTATAAATAAGTAGGTACAAAATAGTATTTTTTAGAGACTGAACTTTAAAGTAAATTCATTGAATTTAAATATTTTATAAATACTTTGATAGCGGGAGACGAATTTATTTACATAGATAAAAATATATACAGTGTATATAATACTTACCTAATAACTTTATGAATACTACTAAAGGATCCAAATTGATGGGCTCAGTAAATTAAGATGGCAAATACATGTGGCAACCTAAAATTTAAGTGTACTTAAAATAGTTATGTTTCAACAATATTTAGTCTTTTTGTAGCCTATAATTTATTTAATTTGTTGCCTATTTATTTCGGTTTTTCGATCTGGCAACCCTAACTGTGGGTGCACCTCTGCCCAATACTTTGGGGAAAACAGGGGGTGATGTTATGTTATTATTTATCTGTGATATATTAGGTTACATGCGGTGTGTGGGTGCCTATAAATGAACGTCTTTGTAAAACAAAGAAATGGGATAAAATATTAAAATGTGGTGATCTGCTATGGCGGAGACATGTGGCTCAGTGTAGTACAGGCATAAAGATTTAAATAGATTTCTAATAAAACAATCTCTATCGTGGTCAGTCATAATAGGCACCTGGATTATTTTCTTCTGGTTAAATCTAAACGTATCATTATAATAAAATTATAAGTTCGCCGATATCCATGATACAGGTTGCCTACAGACATGTAACATTTAATTGAGTTTCATGCATTTTGTCAACATTAAATATAATTCTGTTTTCAGTACCTTAGTGTCCGATCGAAATTATGATAAGTTAGTAGGCAACACGAGAGCAAACTGGAAAGCAAGGTTTTACTTTATTCATCATATTTTTGTTTTCATTTGGGTTCAGCGCAATATTATATCTGCCATATTTCTCTGACAACTAACAAAGGAGTATGGAATGAGACAATGATGTGGGACCGATCCCAAATGAATTTAGATAAAGACAAGAGAATGATGAGGTACTGGTTTCACTTTAAGGCCGGCAATACTGTTGTGCTCGTGGATAAAATAAGTGGATTGTATTAAATAGGCAAATGGCTTTAATGCATTTATAATTACAAATCAATCCTCTTAATCCATGTTGAGAGGATGAATGAAAGACGACTAACGAAAGACCACGTCGAAATGCCGGGAGGGGACGCCCTAGAAAGACATACATAGACCTTATTGGTGATGTTCTTCAGAAAGGCCAGGTGCGCAGTACTCATAACCGGCGTGTGTGTATGACAAGATGTCAATATGTGAAAAAACGTTAGTTTATGTATGTATGTATAATTACAAATCAACCGTCCCGGTCAAACAATATTATCGTTCTAAGAGAGAGGTGTGAATTGTCCTGTTGGAGTCCGTGGAAGCGATTGCTTCGCTAAACGGCGCACTCCAATGCCATGTGAGTCACGCAGATATGTGTGCAGCGTAGACGTCGCGCTCCGGCCGCCCAAAGTGTTGGATTAAATAATATAAAATCGAGTATGCCGCAGTTTTGCCTCTTTTTTGGAAAAATAGCCGGATAATATTTTGCGAAACTTTCTGCCATTTTAGGAATATGTTCAAAACAATCAAAAAAAAAAGAAATCGCGATAAAATCCAAAAACTATGAAAGTCATTTTGAGGACCTCAGTCTACACCAGCACCCTTAGCGGAAAATTCAAACGCAGTAGCCCTCATTTCAACAACAGTGGGGCGTTCGTAAAGTCTTTTAAAGTGCAGGCGTATGGGCACTGGGAAACTCTATCTAGTGTTTTATATTCTGCACAGGGAAGAGAGAGAGAGAGAGAGAGTATCATAAGAGATACTGAAACTTACTAACTACCCGGACAGTCAGGCTACAAACCTTACTATATATACTTGGCCACACCTACAGCTTTTTCAAGACGAAACAACAAAGTTTTAAATCTTCTTTCTTTTTCATCCACAGCCGACTTCATCCATCCCTGCAACAACACAGAGCCAGCTTGTCTTATAAAAGCGACACAAGATGCGATACCACAGTTCTCAAAGGGTCTACCGGAACTGGGAGTGCCACCTTTGGACCCATTCGTCATTGATGAACTGCCCATACAGCTGCCTGGCATCAAGGTGACGTTTTATGATGGAAAGGCGACGGGTCTGCGAAAATGTCAAGTCTTGAATGTCGAGTAAGTGATTCTTTTTCATAAATATTTGAATATATATTAATCACTATATTGTAAAAGTATCTGCAAACTATCAATTCATTGAAAAACAATATATCACGGGAATCTAACGCGATGTTTTTTTTTTTTTGTGATAGTTTATTTACCTATTTCACCTGACGTTTTGACCGTTTTGCAACGGCCGTGGTCCCGGGTAGACTGGTGTCAATTCATTTTCATATTTAGTATGTCAAGTTCAAGAAAAGATAGAGCCTTCAAATCCCAAAGGGTTAAATGATGGGATGACTAAACATGGGTCAAGTGAACATAAAATAAGACTTACCTACTAACCATTATTTTTTGGCTAAGATTTACTCGTTTGTTTTGTTTATGTTATTGCTTAACTTTTACTTTTCTTTTCTTTCTTTCTATTTATTTTGTGGATCGGTTAAAAATTACACTTTTTATGTCCATTTTTTGCATCAGTTTAAACTTAATGATTAATAAGTTTGGCATTGTCTAGTTACTGTTCTCTAATCTGAATTGTCTAGTATCTACCTAGCAGTTAATAAGATTCTCTGAGATACCTACTGAGATAAGATCAGAGGCCAAAGCCTTTTTGCAAATCTATATAACTACTACAATTTTATCCTACAAATTTTATCCTGTGCCTAAACGAAACCACTATTCAAAACTAACGAGTTAGTCACTTTTTTATTCACTGACAGTGACGCTGTCTTTTGGTCAGATAAGTTTGTGAGTCTGTACTAAAATATGCAAAAGAGTTTTCACTTCGTCCAACCTTTTTAAGCGCTAAATATGAGTACCCAGAGGGATTTGCCAGGTTTACGAAATAATGAGTACACAAAACCTTTTCTACGCAAGGACTTCGAGTAAATTGTTGAAAACTCTTGGCCTGTGCCCTGAATCACATTTGAACAATGGAACGATTATATCCGCTTCAAATGGTTTCAAAGCTTCAGAGATTATCTTTGGAATTCCTGTGCGGAAAATGCTTTTGTCTACATACATAAAGACATATTTGAAGGCCATGGGTTTCATGCTATTTGGTCAATTGCTTTTATTTTTATAAAAATGTGGGTAACAAGAATAAAGCGAAAATATTAATCTGATAATGAGGTCCTTTTCAGTTCAATTTGTATAGTTTGAGTTAGTACTCGGTCACACAGGGGTCCATTTTACAGATCCGCTTTATCGAACAACACGTGGTTTATTCGCCACTGACGTATGTAATTGTATGAGCGAGCACTCATGACAGTATTCCAAATCCTGTAAAAATACCGATCCGATAAAATATACAGCAATCCGTTTTACAGGTTCGCATTATCGTTATACGTTTTATTCGGCAATGGGGCGTTGGTAGTTGTATGAGCGAGACCACAAAACAGTATTAAAATACTTTTCCGTTTCATTATAGGACGTCCATCCTTGTAGAAAATTTTGGTGTGAACTTTACTCTTGGTAGCGAGGGACCCGGTAATACGGTACTGTAAATGCGGTGTATAAATCACCTCTAGTAGCGATGGGTCCGTTAAAAACGATCCTGGAAATAAGGATGTTCTGTGTAAACTTACTTTAAATAGGATTTTTTTTCCGGAATTTCAAACTTGGCTTTCCATAAAGTAAACACAAGCGCAAATCTTTTAGGTATTGTAAATATCCTTGTGCACCGGTAATCATTCTAAGTGACGAGAGAAATCCTTTGGCCTATTAGCCAACCACATTGGCTAATTTATGAAAAACGCTTGGTAAGAGATTAGCCCTCTGCTACAAATTCTTTCACCATTGGGAAGCTACTCTATCCCCGAGTGACATAGGCTACTTTTTAACCCTGTATTCCCACGGAAACGGGAACTACGCGGGTAAATCCGCGAGACGTAATCTAGTATTCAATATAATCGCCCCCTATTATGGTATATTATGTATGTTATGAAAAATTCAACAAAAAGAGCCAACAAGTTTGCTATCAGATTATGAAGCGGAAAAGACTGAATCAAAAGTTTAAAGTACACTAGCGCGTCAAAGTTCAAATGTTAAGTTTTATTAAGCTATAGTTTGCCTTCGGTTTTAATCGTATCGCTCCGAGCAGCAAACGGCAATGTCTTTAAGTTCTGCAGTATTGTTTGAAGTTGATATTAAACTGGACTTTAGACATGAATTTCAATGCAATGACAAAATTGCATAACATTATAAATACTGGCACAAGCTAGCTGAATGAAATTGGTAATATTAAAATCAGTGGAGAGAATACACGGCTTCTAGATAGGTACTTAATCAAGACTCTCCCGTTTGATTGAACATGATTGTGAAAAAGAAATCACAAGTAAAATCTGTAGAAAACGACTTTCATCTGTCTCAAATGAAGACGACCTTGAAAAAAAAAGGCATCTTTTTAGCATAAATCTTTTAGGTAACAATCCAGAACATTTTTCTCCTTCTATAACACAAAACAACTCATCCATTAAACCAATTTTATTTTGCTTAAAAGTAGCAATTACCTAACTACGACTACTAAGGAAACCTTGCCACACCGCAGCAATGCGGTTTTATTCTCACGAGTTGACGAAACCCTTTGTGTTTTAGTACTAAACATTCGTATAACAAAAGGACTTTTCAAGGATAAAGTTGATGTGACATATTATTGTTTAAGGGAAAAGAATGACAGGTTCTTTTATCAGTTCAACTATGAGAACTTGTTGAAAAATAAGATGACAGGGTCAACATAAGGCCTATTGTAGCTCTCTCTGGTCCAAGATGCTGTAAATGTTTAAATTATGTTCAGACAACTTTTGTCCGAACTTTTTATAGAACTTATTAAATATACTTTGCGTGGTAACATAATACCAATTTTTAGGGTTCCTTATTTGACATAAAGTTTCACCATGTCCGTCTGTCCGCAACTTAGCTCAGAGACTCTTAGGACTAGAATGCTATAATTTGGCATGGATATACATAATAATCACGCCGTCAAAGTGGTAAAACAAAATCATGAAAAATAAATATTATAATAGCTTCGTCCTGTACCTACACGTAAAGTGAGGGTATTTTTCTCAGCTATCCCATAGTGTGGGGTATCATTGGATAGGCCATTCAAAAATATTACCGGTCTAAAAAAAATCGATTCTGAGATCCGTTTGCGTAAAATCAAGCTTTAAATTGAAAAAATTTCTAATAATAATAAAATACTTATTTGCTTAAAACATGGTATACAATGGTGTTAAATACATGTTTAGTGAGGATAGGACAAAACATGCAAAATAAATTCAAATCAGACAAACAGGTGAGGAGGCATCAACAATTAACTATTGAAAACATATTTTTTTTTCTATTAATTCTTTTATCCTATAAAAATCTATGATCAAGCAACCATTTATAAAATTTAGTTTTAAACAATTCTGTATTTAATATTTTAAAATGCCCCGGTATTTTATTAAAAATGCGCACACAAATTGCTAGGCAGTTATTATTGTACTTAGCTAGCCTAGGCAAATCATTCAACACTAATCTATATGGATCTCGTCTCCGACCTCTTAATATATTCACATCATTTGCAGTCTTAAATAATCGTTCATTTTTCATTACAAACATACATAGCTTGTAAATTTAAAGTGACGGTAACGGTAACAAACCAAGTTTCCTAAATTTTGGCCGACGTGAGTCGTCAAGTTTAAGTCCACAAATTGATCTCATTCACTTTTTTTTGTTAGAATCAAGTGTATATATGAAAAAATGCCCCCTGCCAGCTTAATTTCAAAGGTTGCTTTTGGATATGTCAAAAAATTACGGCACTATTATTTATAACGAAATTCAAAAGGAAAACTATCATGGTTAAGTAGGCTTTAAAATGTTATGAATAATAGTCGATCAACTCATAAAATATACCTGGAAAAGTAAAAGAAAAAATTCGTTGGAGCTATGTTCGGTGCTATCATTGTCTACCAACTTCAATATTTTTACCTAATTATGTTGGTGAATGTAGCTGTTTGTACGGCACCCTCGGTGCGCGAGTCCGACTCGCACTTGGCTGGTTTTTAAATGCTCTATTCGCACCTCCAAGCAATAATTTGATTCCAGTATTCTGACTTTTGATATGACCAAAACCAAAACAATCGTCTGGCCCTAAAGTAACAATATCGAAGCTGAGTAGCTCAAAGAACATTTTCCAAGTTACTAGAAACCTTTTGGACATAAACTCTTCAAACAATACCAAAATCTCGAAAAAAAAGGACTCTGTATTTAGATTCAGAAGATACCAACACTTCCAAACCTACTTGCAAGGATAGACGAGGAACCGTTTATCCGAATATAAGGCTTTTCTGGGACGAAGTATGGGGCTTATTATGTTGTCGTCGGGTAAAAGGGTATGACATATCTAAATTGTTTTTCCTATTGTTATATGGCTCCAAGGGTTCTGAGATGTGGGATAAAAAGGCTTAGAGAAACTATTTGTTTATAAATGATGAATAGAGAAAAAAGTTGGTTGAAACTTTCGGGCTCTCAAATTGTATTAAGTGTATGAAAAGGTATTTGCACAAAAGTTGCTACGTGAATGAAATGTATTTGTGAGTTTTTAAATACGTCCAGATAAAGTTTGAGAATTGCCTCAACTTTCTGTCAAATTTTGAAAATAAGAATCCCTATGCAGTCTTATTAAAATACCTTTCAGAAAAGATTCCGTAGGTCCCAGATTGAGTTTATTTTTTTCAGTTATAGGGCCAAAGGGACCAAAATAATCTCGTTTGTGTTGCAACAGAAAAAATAAAAAGTTATACTTTCTACTTTTCAGAGCAATACTAGAAAAGAATATATTCAATTTGGACGTACGGTGCAACATTACGATCAAGGGCAAATACACGGCTGTTGGGAGACTACTACTGTTCCCCATCAACGGTGAAGGAGACTCCAAGATCAAAATTGGTGAGTGGTTTAATAATAAGTCTGCATGAATGTGTTATGTGACTGGCAAAGTTAAGCTTGAAATGCTTGTTGAAGAACCGAAGTGTTATATGACATTCTGAAATAATTTAGTACTAACTTTTAAATCTAAAGGAGAATAGATTTAACCCTTGCCATAATTAAACTTTGTACCTCCGTCCTCTATTGACAACAGTTCTTTAGCGTTAACTCCACCAACACAGTGTCTCAAAATATCTTCACAGTGATTGTTCGCTATTCGTAAATTTTCTCACAACGACACAGAAAACAAATAACAAGCCTAAATAAACAACAAATTACCACTTATTTTCTCCTTGACCATAAATTCAGAGGCATGCGTAACAAATTGCCAAATAGATCAAAGACAATAACAAATATCCATGCATCCTTTTTCAAACTCATTATTGCGTAGGCGGTGTAGAGAACAAAACATACAAACCGAACACCCCACATAATTCATGAGTTAAATAAATTTTCTAGTCGTGGCTTGAATTCTAAGAAACGCAATACATACAGCTAACGTTATATGAAAATAAATTGCAAATATCACTGAAATGCCTTCATGCCACTTAGTGCCTTGAAATATCTTCAAAGTGACTGTTTGCTATTTATACAACAATGAAAAAGAAAAGAAATAACAAGCCCAAATAAACAATAAATTGCCACTTATTTTCTCCTTGACCTTGAATTCTGAAACACGCGAAACAAATTGTCAAATAGATCAAAGGGAATAACAGAGAACTATGCATCCTTTTCAAACTAATTATTGCGTAGTCGGTGTAGAGAACAAAACAAACCGAAACATTCCACAAGAGTAAAATATTTTTTTAAGTCGTGGCTTGAATTCTAAGAAACGCAATACACATAGCTAACGTTACATGAAAATAAATTGCAAATATCACTGAAATGCCTTCATGTATTTTATAAACGGATACAAAGCCAACTCGATGAAATAGAAATCGTGCATTCGTTCGAATATTAAATATTGAAAGTTGTTGCGTTATCGTACGCGCCTGTTTGCGATGTCTTAGCAATGCATGTTTTGTGAATATTTTATTTTATTTTATCGTTGAAACATTTTGCAACGATTATGGGGTTATCTTGTTAGGGTATCGCTTTTTCCTGGTATGGTCGTCTGATGAGGAGGGATGAGACGCATAATTACTAAAAGAGTTATGATTATCAATATGGATGGATGGTGTGGGGAATGCAAGAAAAGGGAGTCAGTGATAGCGTGATGAAAGGACGGTATGGAAGAAGATAACGGGTTGACCCCAAGTTAAATGGGACAAGGGCAGGAAGATGATAATTATGGAGTTAGCTTGATACAAATCTTTTAAGGCCATGGTTATAAAATAAAAGCCTGCCCTTCGCAACCTAATAATTTGGACAATCATTGTAAAGTGCGGTTGATTGTTGTAGGGCTTGACCCTCACATGTCGGTTCTTGCCTAATTTTGAATCGAGCAACAATTTTATACATATATTTGCTTTTTATATTTTTGTAGGCGTTATAATTTTGCGGTAAATTGGAACGTGAGTGAAATATTATGAAAGTCTCTTGATCATAATTTACTTTTTACTTTCCAACTTAAATCTGATCTAAAATCATTTTTGTAGTTCATTTTTACAAGTGCTTCTACACTAAGAATCTTTCATTACGCAGGTTTTGTAAATTTTGCCGTTGACCACCACCCTTTTTTGACTGGTAGAGAATGTTTCAGGCATTAAGTCCGCCTATGTATCTGAGTGTTCTTTGTTTTTTTTAAATAAATAAATGTCTCAATCAATGACTATTATTAACTATTCGGCAATTCTACTTATCTACTTTTTGCATAATTTGTGTCTTTTTTCGTACGATAACTAACAGTTAAAAAAAAATAAAGCTGATTAAACACAGACTACACGAAAGAAACTCTGACATTTAATGAAATACATGTTAATAATATTTATTATATAGATTGTATCATTATCCTTCAAATTATTATCCATGTTCCAGTGAACTCCATCATCAAACTAAACATAAACACCAAGTACTTCAAGGACGCTGAAGGTCGAGACCACTTCGGGATCAAAAACTACAAGTACACGTTCGATTACGGCGAGAGAATAGTCTATACTATCAATAACCTTTTCAAAGGCAACCCTGAATTAAGTAAGTTGGAGTTTAATGGTATTTTTATGCATTCTTTCTTTTGAAAGTGACTCAAAAACACAAAGCAGCGTCTAGAAATACTTTGATGGTTGGCGCAGCGGCTGAGCAATTAGCTGTTTTATTTGTGTTCGATTCTCTCACGGAATAAACAGGTATTTGTATGGCCTACAGAAAATTGTTCGATATGCGTTTTAATATTTGCAAACACAGCCACAATACTAGAGAAATACCTGCCGATGCAACTTTAATAAAAATACTAGCCTATATTTCCCCACAGCTTCCAAACATCAGACCTCACACTTCTTCCTTCCTTCTCGAAATAACCCTCGCACTACCATAATTCTAGCGGTTTATGGTTTTGAATATACAGGGCTCCACAAAAATACAAGTATATCTAAAAACATGAGAGTTGTAAAAACATTTCAGTTTTATATTTTATCAGTCTTTATCGCTATGAGCGAAACGAACACGGGCATTGTTAAATCCTAAATAAAATTAATGTACTCCTAATTAAAATTAAGTTCCATTTCCACGTGAAGTCTCGGAGCTCCGTTCTGTATTTTATTTCGCCATTAGCCGTTTTTCGCACAAGCTAATGAAACTTTAAATAGAGCTCCTCGACTCTACTAATGTCTCCCGACATTTGTTAAGAAAGTGAGGTCTTTATATAAATGGCATCATATCCTCAAACTCAGAATGTTTTTCACCATCGCCATTTCCTCGTCCCATAACATTTAAACTGTTGTTTCATGATTTTTCTCTTTGTCTTTTTTTGTTGGACTTTTAAAACTTCAAATGTTATACAATTCTCATGGGCTTTCTTTAACATTTTCAGGTAAGCAAGTTTTGCAGTTCCTGAATGAAAATTGGCGTATAGTCACCGAGGAATTCGGACAACCTGTCGTGGACTTTGCTTTAAATGTCACCGTCACCACTGCAAAGAAATTCTTTGACGCCGTGCCGTACGATGAACTACTCTATGTGCCTATACCTAAGTATTGATAAGTACCTACTCCCGTTCAATGATGAATAACGATACAAAAACTTATATTTTAATAACTTTTTGTATTAAATCTACATTTGTATTTAAAATGTTACTACGCTTAGCTCAAGCCTTAACCAGCTTAATAAAAACATAAGTTTTTTTTTTAAAACACTTTTTGTAAAGAGCTTTCCCTCAAATGCGAATGTAGTAATTACTTTTACCAAGTTTTTAGGAATTAATATCAGAAGGAAATTTTAGCTGATAATATCGAAGCTTTTTCCTGGCAGCATCAACAGGAAAATATTTTTTTTGTAGAATTGAATTTATTTAAAATTATTCCTGAGCTTTGAATGTGTATTTATTGGAAAGAAAGTTGAAAACAAATTCAATTTTCAAAATTTTGAAAACTGTGATTTCGAGTAAAGATTATTACCTAAAAAAATATTCAAAGTTATGATACATAAATTGTTGTTATTGACTGAGTTTCACCAAACAGACGGTTAAGGTTTTAAAAACCATTATCTAAGTAAGCATCCATTATTAAGAGGTGATTAATAAAAATATTTTTTCAGTGTAGAAGAAAAAGAATAGTAATTTTAATGATAAATTTCGCAACCACTACCTAAGCAATCATCATCTATTAAGAGGAGATTTGGGCAATATTACTGTGTAGAATAAGAATAATAGTAATTTTAACGATATATGTCGCAACCATTACCTTTTGGGCAATATTTCTATGTAGAAGAAAAGGGTAGTAATTTTAATGATAAACGTTTTTCTTTCTTTCTTTCCATAACTTAAGTAAGCATATTCTATTAAGAGGAGATTTAAGAAATATTACTGCGTAGAAGCAAAAGAGTGGAAATTTTAATGATAAATGTTGCAACCATTACCTAAGTAAGCATCTTTTATTAAGTGTAGAAGTCTTTTTTCTGTGTAGAAGCAAAAATTAAAATTACTACTATTTAGTAGTAAATTTAATGATACATGTCGCTATGAACATTTTGTTGATACATTAATGGGTCTATCTTTTTAAGATCATTTTTTCAGTAGTATATTCAACTCTCATTACTTTTGTTACTGACGGAAGCGAAAGACTAGATTGATTTTCATCTAAAAATATTCAAAATGTTTGTCCTTGAGAAAATAATAACTATCTAAGAATTTCCAGCATATGCTTTTCAAGTTAGTACCATTATAGTTAATAATAATCTTGCCTTGATGTATTTAAACTGAAATACCTTCCTTTTTTTCTGGTATTAAGGCAAGCTTGCACGAAAAAGTTAACTCACAGTTAGTTGCTAACTAAGGTTAAATTGACAATATTTTATGACGAACTGTCAATTTAACCTCTTGTTAGCAACTAACTCTGAGTAAAGTTGTTCGTGCAAGTGGGCATTTATAAACGTAAATGTGGAACAAATCTAAAAATATTTCATGTTTTTAACCCCCGACGGAAAAAGAGGGGTGTTATAATTTTGACTTGTGAATCTGTGTGTCTGTCTGTGGCATCATAGATCCTAAACGGATGAACCACTTGTTTGAAACCATTTGTTTGAAAGTTGATTTTTTCGAGAGTATTCTTAGCTATGTTTGAATAAAATCGGTTCAGCCGTTCAAAAGTTATGGGCGTTTTACTGTTTGAGTCGGGGTGTTTTCGCAAGATAAATGTGTCGGGGTTTTTTTTAATTTTGTAACTTTTACTTGTTATATTTTGAAGCTCATTGTAATTATTAATTTTATTTTGTAAATAGTGTACATTTTATTTATAAGAGGTACTTTAGTGTCTAAAACCTTTATAGCATACTTCTGGGTATCCGCTACAGGATGACTTTTAATTCACGCAAATAAGAATGATTGGCAATGAATAGAATTTGCATTGAATTAAAAATCACCGTATCAATAAGAAAGAATCGAGCTTTCGACCAATATTTTTAACTATAACAAACTTGAAAAACTATGTAGATGAGTCTTATAATAAAAGTCGAAAAAAAAGTAGCGTTCTTGAATAAATTAATACAAACGAGGCATAGTTAACAAAGCTTTAAATAAAAAGTACTGAAAAACTCTCTTAATTTTTACACAGATTATTTTTCTGAAGATAATCTTAGCCACCTGTATAAAATAATATAGCTAAGTCCTTATAGATGTGTAAAGGGCCACTTAATTCGCTTACATTTTTTATAAGATGAAGTATTCCTGAATATGAAAACCTTTCACAAATGAACCTAACATAATATCAATAAAAAAATAACATCACATTCTATCTGAACAGTTGTGTTCGTTCATATTTCAGAATTGATCCCTTTGTAAAAGTTGTTTTTATTTAGAAGGACGTCAACCTATAGAAAATTGCCAGTGAATTAAATATCACCCAGTAAGGTAACTCCTTAGAGCTTCTTTGAAAATAATTTCTTAACTGTGGTACCTATTTGTGTATATAAATTTTCAACTTTACCTTAAGCTTAATTATTGTAATATTACCTACACCGTAGATAAATAAATATAAATTATATTTGCAATAGGTGCAATTTTTGTTATTAATACCACAATTTTTATTTTCCTTCTCTATAAGAAAGGATAAAAGAAAAAAAATATATTCCCCTTACCTTACGTTCTGTTGTTTCCCTGATTTTATAAATGTATTTCTTACAGTTCAACTTCATAAAAAACATTTACAGACGGCATCAATTGCCTTAAGTCTTTTGACATTCAGGTCATATAAAAAAGTCATCGATTGGACAGATCAAAAATCCTATCTACAGTCTTTGTTGAAACAATGCGACAACACGTCCTTAGACGACCTACGAATTAGAATAAGTTCTGTGAAAAAGTATCTTCAAACATTATTGCGCCTGTCTGCGATAGCCTTAACTCTGCATAATGTTGTATTAAAAGAAAGATCTACAGCAAGACAATCTCTCTTTATACTTTACAGACACTAAAATCATTTTATAAAGCGTTATCTATCCACACTACAAAACTGTATTTCTAATGAATTACGTTCCACAACAAGAGCAATATGTACCGTGTCTAGTTTCTAAAACGCTCAGCATTTAGTTCCAACGCTGATTGTGGAGACCAGGACCTGAATGTATAACTAAGTGTGTCGCAAATTAATTTATAGAAGCTACCGGCTTGTAGTAGCAAGAGAATGAATTTAGATTATACATGTGTGGGTTCTATGTTTGATATGATATCTTGTCTGAAATTATATAATTACAACGGTATAATTTGGGTGTGGTTTGTAACATCAGAATTGGTTGCTATGAAGTCTTTTAGTAAATATTTTTTTCAAATCGGGCATTATTTGAACTTATACATAAACGGGGTGCCAACTGAAAATCAGTGCTGGGTGGCTGACGATGACGTCCAGTATTAAATGTTGATTTGGTAACCCTTTCGATTTGGGCACGCCCGGCGCAGCTCTTTTTAAATCTTGTTTATACTTTTTTTACAGCTCTTCACTGGTGCTTTGTAATTGTTGCTGTTGTGTTGTGTCGAATAAATGTTTTCTATTCTAAACTTACTACTTTTCCAGACAGGGTGGACAGAACGCACAATACGGCCACGATTGTTACAGTATACTCTTCGTGCTTTGATTCTGAAATAGCAATAAACTAAATTAATTATATTGTATTTTGCACAGGCAAAAACATTCTTGGAATAATTTTGATTCATTCATTAGAATCTTTCGCTATATTTTACCAGAAAACTAACCTATCCTAGCACCTACCCGAAACATAAAACGTGCAAACCTACCTACTTTCATTGCTCCATTACAGCCTACAAATTTAATTAATAGTTTGTATGAAAAAATAATGGCGCAAATAATAATTATGTCTTTAGAAATTGATCTTGTTCTTGACTGGTTTTTACATGGCAACATGGCATACCATAATCAAGCTAAATTAGAAGAGTGTAATAAAAATAATTAATGTCAAGTATTAAATCATTCAAAGCCCACCAAACCAGTAATTTAAAACCAGACTTATTAAGCAGTCTCTTTGTTTTTCTATGTACTGTTTTTTTTTCGTGTAAGACTTATTAAGGGTATCTCATCAATCATGAGATAAAAGTAACGAGTTTGCCTATATCCAAAAATAAAACGAATCAAATTCTCGAACGTGTTAATTTATCATGATATTAAATTAAATTATATCAGACTTTGGCTCTGATATTTTTGACAGGTATCGACAATTTACGGTACTTTTTTTTCTGTACTGTGCAATACACACGCTTGGTAGTGGCCTTGCGGCCACCAGTGGACTTAGTGTGGGTTTTAAACGAGCTAAATCATGGTAACTTAAACGTCAATTTGTATTGAATATGGATAAGCCCTCTGAGAGACCAGTACGAGATTTTATACTTAAACGTTAACGTAAGCGTCACGTATGACAAATTACATAGAAGAAATTTATTTATTTATTTAATACTTCATGCACACAAACGTACAGAGGCGGACTTAATGCCGTAGGCATTTTCTACCAGTCGACCTTTGGGTGATGCAGAGACAAATAGTGGTAGGTGCAATATTTAAAGTTAAAAATGAAACCCAGGTAGGTTTGTTCAAATACAAAGCTGCATACTATAAATACAATAGATACTCAAACATGTATACTGAATAAACTAAATACAGGAATATACTTAAACAATTAGTGGTAGCAGATAAATGGAGAAAATTATCGCTGTGACGATACTACTGCCAACTTCTTACGTACATGCTCTCGAGCTTTCACTTTGAAAGCCAATCGATTGGTGGTGCTTTGTAATTGTTGCTGTTGTGTTGTGTCGAATAAATGTTTTCTATTCTAAACTTACTACTTTACCAGACAGGGTGGACAGAACGCACAATACGGCCACGATTGTTACAGTATACTCTTCGTGCTTTGATTCTGAAATAGCGATAAACTAAATTAATTATATTGTATTTTGCACAGGCAAAAACATTCTTGGAATAATTTTGATTCATTCATTAGAATCTTTCGCTATATTTTACCAGAAAACTAACCTATCCTAGCACCTACCCGAAACATAAAACGTGCAAACCTACCTACTTTCATTGCTCCATTACAGCCTACAAATTTAATTAATAGCCAATCGATTGGTTGCCATCCTGATATCTTGAGGAAGCGCATTCCACAGCGAAATAGACTGAACAAAGAAAGAACCGTGAATGAAGTCAGTGCGGTGAGTGGGACATTGGAGAAGACGGTTATGTGAAGAGCGAAGATTTTTGTTGTGGTTGGCGCAAATGTATTGAAAGTGAGGGGTCAGATAACTAGGGGAGTTGGAAGAGTCAAGAAATGAAAACAAGGTAGTCAGTGCCCTTAGCTCTCTGCGCTGGCGTATAGGCAACCACTTTAGAAGTGACCGATGCGCAGAGACATGATCATATTTACGCAAATTGAAAACAAATCGAATGCAGTAATTTAGAATTCGGTCAAGTTTGTTGAGGTGATCTGCATTCAGGTCATAATAGCACACGTCGCCATAATCGATGATAGGAAAAATTAGGGTCTGCACAAGCATTGCCTTCGTGTTCGAAGGTAATAATTTTTTTAAACGATACAGAGCCCGCAACGTTCCAGTGACCTTCTGACTGACACTAGCAACTTGAGTACGCCAGTTAAGAGTACTATCGATGTGCAAGCCAAGATCCTTCACGTCAGTACTAAACGGAACAATCGTACCATTGAACAGAACAGGTGGCAAAGTTGCATAATCCACCTTAGCGATGTTGCGAGGACTCCCAATGATGATCGCTTGGCACTTATTGGGATTTACAGCAACTCCAAACCTATCCGACCAGGCTTTTATCGCTATTAAGTCGGCTAGTAGTTCGGAAGTAATGAGATTAATAAAAATAGAAAACAGAAGAGGAGAAAGAATTGAGGAACGCCAGTTACCAAATCACACCAACGAGATGAAGAATCTCCAACGTGAACCGACTGCTTACGCTCCTGAAGGTAAAAGGAGAACCATTCCAGTGCTTTGGGGGAGACCATCAAATAGGAAAGAATGGCTAATAGGATTTCGTGACTGACGGTATTGAAGGCGTTCGAGAAATCAAGCAACACTAGTACAGTGACTTTTGTATCTTCCAGTCCCGCCCTTATATCGCCAGTCACTTTAAGGAGGGCGGACACTGCGCTGTGCCCGGGCCTGAACCCAGATTGTAGAGGACTAATGAGAGAATTACTCTGCACAAAGTTTGAAAATTGTTTGTGAACACAGGCCTCGAGCACTTTGGATAGGAAGGGAAGGATAGAAATGGGGCGGCAGTGGGTTGGAAGAGTGGGATTGGAAACTTTGGGAAGTGGACGAACATAGGCTTTACGCCACAAGAAAGGGAATATTCCGGTATACAAAGAAAATTTACGATATGGGTGATAGGAGATAGGAGATGATCCAAAACAGTGATAACCATACCACGGGTGATATTATCACATCCCACCGCTTTGGATTTGATGGCAAGAATGATCTTTTTGATCTCCCCTGGTTCAACTGGAATGAAACGAAAAGGATTAATGTTAGGACGCGTTAGACCAGAAAGAAGAGACAGAGTTTGTTGCTTAGTTAGACGACCCATTGTAGGAACAGTGGAGAAATGATGGTTGAGATCATCTAAGTCAATAGAATTAGGAAGGTCTAAATGTCGCGGTTTGACGATACCAAGTGTTCCTAGGAACTTCCAAATATCGGCAGAAGAAGAAGAAGAAATATTTTCCAGAATGTGGCGGCGTTTAGCATTGCGTATCATCTGGTTACATCTGTACCTTGCAGCCTTGAATAGCGCCCAGTTCTCGTCAGTACGATCCCTTTTATATTTTCGGAACGCGCGGTCCCTGCGTCGCATGGCCATCTGTATGCCATTTGTTATCCAAGGGGCAGGAGGCCGTTTCAGTTTCACTTTTCTGACGGGAGCGTGTTGGTTATAAAGGTTGACCACAACATCATTAAAGATTGCCACCTTATCGTCAACCGAAATGGCCTCCGTCACAACCTTCCAATCGATCGCAGATGCATCATTCTTGAGTTTCTCAACGTCCATCCTGGCAAAACAACGCCTGTACAGAACCCTGGGTTTAGGTTTAGGAGAAGCCAGGAGCGTCATGTTGACCATGGGGTGAGACAAGGGAAGGATTCGAGGTGAGGATAAGATCGAGCCAGGTGTCATCGCCAGATTTGTTACAATGGGTCGCTTGGAGTGGTAATACATGCAGACTAGCTGACTCGATGAGATGGAGAAGCTTACGGGATCGAGGGGAGTTATGGGAAAGGAGGTTTGTGTTGAAATCACCCATGATGATGTGGTGTGCATACTCTGAACCCTAGGATTCAAGAACTGATTCGAATTCAGTGAAGTAATGATATAACTAAATAGTAGAATTTAGTTATAAAATATGTAGTTATTTTATAACTAAATGTTACAAGTAAGGTAGTTACCTAAACCACTTATTTTTTAAAACGAGAATAATTAGCTTTGTCTTAGCGTTCCACTGCAACCTCACGATCAAATGTAACTACGATGCTAAAGGAAGATTCCTCCTATTCCCTATTGATGGAGAGGGAGACGCCAAAGTAAATCTAAGTAAGTAACACTGCCATTAATAATTCAACAGTTTCTGATGTCTACAGCTGTCCCCTTTATCTATATTATAAGTATGGGAGCTTTGCATTTAAAAATGCCCGTTTCATTGCAGTTTGCGGCGAGATTAAAAAAATATTACGAGTATGTAGAACTATTGTTTTTTTAAAAATGACAAGAAAGTTTACATCTTACACTTATACAAATAAAATTACTGCTCGGAGCTAAATTTGTATCCGTATTGTTTAATTTATTTATACACAACTCAATGTTATTTGCATGCACATATTGTGGTGTTCTGATTTACAGATCCACATTTTTTAACTCTATTTACAATTCATAACTCTATACAAACCATACCTTCATATATTTTGATATTTTATCAACTTTTGTAATTCATTTTTATGTTTTCTTTCTTTTGTTATCATCTGAATAGCATACTTTTAGTTATATCTGATTGTTTTAATATCTGAAACTTAAATTATATTGTTAATTTGTAATTCTTGCAATATTTTTCTATTTTGACATTTTCATCTGACATGACATCTGTCTGACTATTTTATTTTTCTTAAAACCATAGACCGTAACATAGGTACCATGGACTAAACCTCCTTTAAGCTAGGTTTACACTATTATAAGGGTAGAGTAGACTGACCCCTTTGTGAACCGTTTTTATTCGTTCTGGTCTTTATTTCTTAATTGAAATTGAATTTGAAAGGTAGATAGAATACAGAACGAAGAAAAACGGGCGTCAATTTTCAGTTTCGGATCTGGACTGAACGCCGAAAGACGGTTGACTTCTTAATACTACCAAGTGTACTATTGTATCTGAAAACTCCTTAAACTATAACATATACGGCTATGAATGTTATCTAATCTTTGAGTGCAATAAATATAATTCATTCAGTATGAACTTAAATATGAGCATTTTTACTGGGACACCGCTTCATCTTAAAGGGCTCGTTTGATCGGCGTATGAAGCCATAGCCCGGCCTGCACACCCCTTGCTGCCTGTGCCTTCGACCATCTATCTGCATGTGCCTGCCTATCCGTCCTGTTGCCTACTCTACAGCCTGCCTATCCCATTGCCTGCTTGTCCGTCGTGGTGCCAGCTCATCTGCCTACCCAGGGCCTACCACGTCTTCCTGTCTTACCTGCAGCCCGGTTAGCTGCCTAACTCCAGCACCCCACGACGTGCGAAGCCGGCCCTTCTGTTTTTATACTCAATATCCTTTTATTATTTTTTTAGTTTATATTTTTTTATTTTTATTTTATTTGAGATGGGTTTGCTCTTGACTCTAGTCTAAGTCATAGGTGACAGAGACAGAGTCGACGATGGAGTGAGCTTACCCAGAAGGAGCCTGTTTACTCTAACTTTGAAGAGATTCGGGTTGAATGCGTTCGGAAATACAGACGCAGGTAGTGAGTTCCATTCATTCGCTGTGCGCATTATGAAGGATGTTTGGAAGCGCTTGGTGCGAATTGGTGGAATGGCAACAAGGTAAGGATGGTAACTTGCAGTGCGTCTAGATGTCCGATGGTAGAAGGGGGCTGGTGGGATGAGGTCGTGGAGTTCTTGAGCACACTCACCGAAATACAGTCTGTAGAAGACCGACAAGCAGGCAACCTTGCGGCGATGAGCCAAGCTGTGAAGCTTGGTATCCACCAGTTCAATGTCGCCGATGAGCCTCTTAGCTCTGCGTTCCACCGAGTCAAGCGCGGCAAGCTGATACTTTGCTGAGCCATCCCAAAGGTGGCTGCAATACTCCATGCAGGATCGGACTTGCGCTTTGTACAGGGTTAGAAGCTGTCCAGGCGTAAAGTATCGCTTCACCTTATTTAGGATGTCCAGTTTTTTGGCCACAATTTGGGCTTTGTGCTCAATGGAGGCGCCGAAGTTAAGACTGGATGTCAACTCCATGCCTAGGAGCTCAATCCGATCAGTCACTGGAGCAGACGCACCACGAAAAATAGGCGCCCGATCGAAAAGACTCCTTTTAGCGGTAAAAAGACACGCCTGTGTTTTGGTGGCGTTAAAGGAGACCAGATTGTCATCACCCCACTGGTAGACAAGGCTTAAGGTCAAATCTGTCCGCTCTACCATAGTCTCTCTCAAGGAACGAACTTCATCCACGCTGGTTCTTGCGCTGGACAGGTATCTCTCTGAAACAGTACTGTCATCTGCGTACCCAACAATACCAAGCTGAAGAAGGTCATTGATGTGCAGCAGGAAAAGAGTTGCAGAGAAAACAGACCCCTGAGGAACTCCGGAATCAATAGCCATAAGGTCAGAGGAGCAGCCGTCTATGACTACTCGGATCGACCGTTCGCAAAGGAAATCTGATATCCAGCTACAAAAACCAGCGGGGATGCCATACGCAGGAAGCTTACTGAGTAGACTTGCGTGCCAGACCCTGTCAAAGGCCTTCGAGATATCCAGCGAAACAGCAAGTGCTTCGCTGTGTCTCTCGATGGCTTCGCCCCAGCAGTGCGTGACATACACAAGAAGATCGCCAGTAGACCGTCCCCGGCGAAAGCCATATTGACGGTCACTGAGGAGATTATTGTCTTCAAGGTAGGTCAGCAACTTACTGTTCAGTATCCTTTCCATAACTTTGCACAGAATGGAGGTAATGGCGATTGGACGGTAATTGACAGGGTCTGCACGGTTGCCTTTTTTGGGCACTGGTTGCACATTTGCAAGCTTCCAGGACTTTGGTACCGTTCTTTTTACAAGAGAGAGGCGGAACAAGCGTGTCAACACAGGAGAAAGTTCGGGCGCACACAGCCTCAGTACTCTTGCTGGAATGCCGTCAGGCCCGCTGGCCTTGTTCACGTCTAGACTGCACAATACTCTTCGGACCTCTTTGGTGTGCACAGCGATCTCCGGCATCGAAGAGTCACAATGAGGGACAGTAGGTGGTTGCTTGGATCCAGCGTCCAGACGTAAATTGCTAGCAAACAAAGATGCAAATAAATTTGCTTTCTCACTTGCAGAGTGAGCCAGCGACCCATCAGGTTTCAGCATTGGAGGTAAAGTGGGACGATAGAAATTCGATTCAACAGCTTTAGACAGGGACCAAAACTGTTTATTACCCGGAGGGTGTGATGCCAGCTTGGCCCCAATACGTCCAATATAGTCAAAACGTGCCCGACGCAAAACCCGCTTGCAGAACTTGGTGGCAGAATTAAAAGCTCTTTTCCTCGCACGAACCCTACGCGCTCTAACTTTGCGATCTCGGGCCCCGACCCAGGCTTGGTAGGCAGACTCTTTTTGGGCCTCAGCGTGGGCACATTTTGAATTATACCAAGGTCGGGATTTGTGACCGAGCGGAATGTCGGAGAATGGAATGAAATACTCCATTCCCTGCCGAATCACATCCGCAACCGCGTCCGCAGAGCTCGAGGGGTCACCCGAGGCGAAGCACACATGCCGCCAAGGATAAGACGCAAAAAAGTGCCGCATCTCGTCCCAGTCTGCTGCCTCGTATCGCCATACTCGCCTCGTGCCTCTAGGACTCTCATCTGGAGGAGAGCAAGTCGACACGGATTTCACCAGACAATGGTCAGACTTTCCCAGCGGGGCTGAGACCGAAACCGAATGACTGTCCGGATCAGTTGTCAGCAGTAGGTCTAAGCAATTGGGTGTATGGCCGTCAACATCCGGTACCCGCGTTGCCACATTCACCAGCTGGGTTAGATCTAGCGATAGAGAAAACTTGCGCGCCTCTAACCCGGCATGGTCAGTTTTCCGGTACGGGTACAACCACTCCTTATGATGGGCGTTAAAGTCCCCCAGAAAATTAAGCTTCGCTGTTGGGTACCGTTGCTGGGCCATGTCGGCCGACTCCATAATAATAATATTTAATTTTATTAACGTGGCTTACGTTTAGCTCAAAGGGAGCTAAACGTAAGCTCCCTTTGAGCTAAACGTAACGCTACAATATAATCATTGCATCATGTTCATGGACCTAAAAAAAGCGTACGATACGGTAAACCATTAAAAGTTACTACAGAAATTAATAAACATATGTATTTCAGGCAGCGCCCTTAGTATGTCCACTTCATATTTACAAAATAGACAACAAGTCGTAAAGAAAGATAACTTCAACAGCTCAATGCAAAACGTAAAATATGGCTGTCCGCAAGGCTCAATTTTTACTTCGGTTAATCTCTGCAAAACGTAATAACCGATGCGCAAAAGGTCCTTGACCTGCTCAACAAATGGTTAAAATATAACTTATTAACTATTAACACCACAAAAAAATAATTTCAGATTTTCGCCGCGAAAAATAAGCCATTACCGGAGTGCCTACCTCTGACGATCAAAGGAGAAACAATCAAACGACCTAGTCACGAAAAATATCTCGGACTGAGGTTAGATGATAAACTTACTTGGAAACTGCACATCGATCATGTCAAAACAAAGTTACGAAAAGTTACAAAATGTATCCCGAAAAAAGTACGCCTAGTTATATATAACTCTCTAGTATAATCAAACCTCGAATACCCAATCGAAGTGTGGGGATCAGCCGCTAAATCTAATCTAAACGAAAACAAAAACTTGAAAGCAAAGAGCATGAAACAAAATTATTAAAGTATAATTTCACTACCACTATCTATATCCAACAATAAAAAAACTTTTTGCAAAAATATACTACCGACTTCCAAATACAAAACTACAAAGTGAAAAATAACTTATTTTTTTAAGTCGGTGTCTTTCGTAGGTACCATTTTTTTGCGTTTTGGACACCGACTTCAAAAAATTAGGTTATTTTTCACTTTGCAGTTTTGTATTTGGAAGTCGGTAGTATTTTTTTGCAAAAAGTTTTTTTTATTTTTCACTTTTTAGTTGTACGTACCTAATAGTCAAGTTAGTAAGGGAACTATTTCGACAGAATAGATTTTATGAAACTTGAACATAACCGGTGAAATGAGAGATCTGCTTACCCCTTAAGAGTGAACTGGCGTGATGTTATGTTATGAAATGTTATAAACAAAAAACAGACATGCGATTGCAGCAATCCCGAGAGATTTGCCGTTATTTATTGAAGAGTTCTGTTGTTTATCTCCGAAGTTCTTCATCAGATCTTCACAAATTTAAAATGGGACCAATTTCGGAACATACTTTTTCAAACTAAAAAAGAATTTTCAAAATCGGTCCACAATTGACGAAGATATCGGTGAACATACAAAAAAACATAAAAAAAACGAATAAACTTGAAGTCGAACATAGCACCTCCTCCTTTTTGGGAAGTCGGTTAAAAAAATCATACGAAAAACTAACCTGCTAAATCTCACACAACTTTACACATTACACCTGAGAATGCAGGTGTAATATGTGTAAAGTTGTGTGAGATTAAATAAAAAATTACCACGAATTCCAATCAACAATTGCAAACATACAATTGCATAAAAGAACAATAACATACAACACAAGAAGTAAAAATACTGCAAAACTGCATGAGCACAGACTAATTATGGCTAAAAAACAGTATTAGAGGAGGAAGCACAGCTGTTCAATGACTTACTGGAGGATATAAAGAGGTGTGATAATATTAACATATGGGTTAGGTTAAAACGGGCTGGTATCCGGAACTCCACAACCAAGCGCGTATATTGCTTACGGAATATTAACATATCTATGAGTAAACTAAAAAAACATGTATGTACCCTATAACGTCGCCAACACCCCAGAGGCAAATATTATATTATTGTTTGCATTAAGTAACTCTGTATCTCATTATAAGTGAACTATTATTTAACAGTTCTTATGAAAATTGATATAAAAACAAAGTACATCAAAGACAACCAAGGCGTCAATCATTTCTCTGTGAAGAGTTACAAGTACTCTATCAGCTATGGAAATCAAGTTTCCTTTGAAGTTGGGAAGATCTTTAAGGAAAACAAGGAACTCAGTAAGTATACAGATCTGGTAAAAGACAAAAAACCTTTGTTTCAATCTCCCATTACCACAGTATAGTAACAATGATTTTAAGGATGAAATTAGGGATACCCATGATAATGTACTCACAAAAGAGATTTTAACGATTCCGAATTCAAATATTGGACTTGAAACGGGAGTAGCCCCTGATTTCCGAATTAAGTATTCAAGTAGATTTGAAACTATTACGCTGGACACACATACCTATCCTCAATGCAGTTGCAAACTTTTAGATTTTAGCTTATGCATCCAGGTGGAAACAAATACTTAACGAAATAAAACTAAGTTTTAATCCGTAGGATTTTAAAAGATAAAACTATCAGGTAATTTCTAGGTTAATTCTAACTCAATAATAAATGTTATAAAAATTAATACGTCAGCCATTCGTCGACGCTCCACGCCTGACGAAAAAATCTGCCTTCAGTAGTACCGCCTCAATGCTGGAGTTACGGGCAGATAGAAACAGCAATTGTAACCTCATTTTGCTAGCTCACAAAAGGTTACGCGCTCTGGCTGTATGGAAGAGCCGGAAACCGGCTTCTAATAACTGATATCTACAGACAAAGAAAATAACTAATCAAAACCATGTCACGAAATCTGAGATATTTGAGAAAGCGAAACTCCAAAGAAAAATTTGGAAGACACCACCATACATACCAGTTTATTCTTAATAAATACGCTTACATGATCTGCGCTATTTTCGCGGGACGGCACAATAGCACACAAGGAGACAACAAAAGCTAAACATTTAAAAATTGGCTTATAAATTCACCAAAGAAAAAAATATAATGCTTTCTACCACGATTTTTCCTGTAATGACGTTTTATTATAAAAAAATCGTTATTTTCATTGACTTATTTTTTCTTGTCAAACAAAATTCAAAAATTCGTAACTTGAAACTTGAAATGAAGTCTCCCTACAATGCAGTAAGGATGCGATGACCGTTTTGCATAGAATTTTTCGACGAATAATATATCCGTAAAATAATTTATGAAAAATGAGCATCTGTTAGAGCCTTTTGTATAAAACTGAAATTGAAAATAAGAGTTACTTCATTTTCATAGTTAAATTGTCACCAATTTACTACAGCCAATTATTACAACTACGCAATTCTCGGAAACAGCTACATCCTCATTTTATTTGCCTGCCAATGAGCCAGAATAGCAATCATTTATTTAATTGTCCCCAGCGCTGTATCCTCCAAGGAAATCCTCTGCCGATCAAGATGTGCTTTTCCGTTAATTTTCCGATGGATAATTAAAAACTCTATTCACCTAATTGTGAATGGTAAATTCTTATATAATACAGATATAGATATATTTTATGATAATCATTGGCTTGTCAATATTTGTGAGGTTAACTTCCTTTGGATTAATGTAATCAAATAAAAAATCATGTTCTCTGTGTTTCACCTTGTTTTACTGTAAAACGATATAATTAATGTTTTTTTCAGGCAAGGCAATCCATGAATTCTTTAATAGGGAACGGGAACAAATAGCTGTAGATTTCGGCAAACGCATCTTAGACTATGGCGTAGAACTAATTATAAGGACTGTAGAAAAGTTCTTCTTTGCTGTCCCCTACGAAGAACTGATTAATGTTCCCATTCCTAAATTAGTAACTTAAGTTTACCGATAATAGTTTTACATACATTATAATACATTATTAGAATATAATTTGTATAAAGATATCATTTTTTTATGAATCGCTTTCAAATTGTTTTTTTATGACGTAAATTTTTTTACTGCTCAGCGAAGTTTCTTCATCCAAAATTAAGCTTCAATGCTCTGTAATAAGGGATTTGTGAGAAGTACATTTTGGAAATATCCATTCATTTGTCTTGGTTGGCCGTAAGAGGCAGTCCCGCCTTTCCCGCGTTTTCGTCATCTTGACAAGATCCTTTTCTATTAGATGTGGCGTCAGATTTTCTACATGACATTTATTTCTTATGATCACTTAATGGCGTAAAACAATAGTGTCGCTTTCGAAAGTCTTACTATTATTTATTTTTAGACTACTTTTGAGAGAGTTTATTGACACTTAGACATAACACAATCTGGAATTAAAAGATAATTCTTTATTCAAATAATGAAATTCACTAAAAAGTATCAATAACGATCCAAAAAAGTTAAAATAATAATCCTCAACTGCGGCGATTCTCTATGTCTAAAATGTACTTGATCCCTCGACAGTTTTGATGTGTGTATTTTTGTGACGTGTTGCGCGGAACCCAAGTAACTGAGACAAGGGCAGGTAAATGATGATGCTAAATTAAAAAGTAATACATAGATATTGACATTGTTAAATTTTTGTTCAATTGAATGATTGTTATCATTTTGTAATTTCGGGTTTCAGTTACTTTGTAATTATGATATATAAAAAATATGTATTGTAATTGTACTTATATAAAGTTTCATAAAATTAAATTAATAATTACATATTGATTTATTATTTCGACTGTGTTTATTTGTTGCGACATTTTTCTTGAATTTATTTAACTTATTTTTGTCTTATAATAATTATAATAATATAATGAGTGGCAAAACTAAATTAATATATTCTGTTGAAGTTTGTATAATTATTATTGTAGTCATGTTTTGTGAATGTTTCATTTTCTTTAAATTATTATCTCTAATATGAATAGCACTTACTTTGATGTACTTTATCGTAGTTCTTCTTTAGGTAGCAAAATTAAAATTATTTATTGAATTCAAATAAAACAATTTAAATGAAAAATACAGGTAACAACTTAAATAAAGTTATACCTAAGATTATCGGTGATAAACCAACCCAACCAACCAATGTCAATAAAGACTGAGGATCCTTATTTATAATTTAAGTTTTATTTCAATATTAGTCTAATGTTAAGTTTATAAAATGTCAATAGATCAGATTTATCAAAATAATAGAAATAGGAAAACTCGTGTCGAATTAGTATAGGTCATACAATATAATAATTGAATAAATTAATTATGAATAATTAAAAAAAAAAGAAAACGGTATTGTAAATATTGAAGTTTGTTTTTTCTTGTTTAACCTATAATGGAAGACGTTGGTGCTTGTGAGCCTGTTATATAATGATTTTCATTAGTACAGGTACCAATGATTCTGTAATTCTGTGTTTACTGGTAAAAATGTATTAACTTTCTGATCCTGTACATAAGTTTTTCCTGAATAAACGATTATCTTCGTACAGGATCACATCTTTTTGTATAATTTATTTTCTAAATTTTCAATTAACCCAGTTGTTACTGAAACTTTTTTGATAGGTTTTAGTTTGATGACAAATAGGCATCGGCGAAAGTTTCATGCTATATTATGCTATATATATTAGTCCCTGTTTTCTTGTTATTAAATTTACATCTTCTTATTGATTTCTATGCAGTCGTCTGCTCAGTGGAGTAACTACAAAAGAAATAACTTTATAAAGAAAATAATTTGAAAACTGGCGAAGGTATAAATGACTTGACTGTAATAATTTATCACCAACCATGGTGGATGAAGACAACATGAGTAATAATAACAGTATTTTTTCTAATCTGATTATGGTAACGGAAACAAATTCACGGTCAGCACATACATGAAAAATGAACTGCAAATTATACAGTTTTGTTTACGCACCGGAGATTCCGCTAGAAAAAATATTCCACGCGTAAAAAAAGTCATATTTTTTTTCTCATTTTATCATCGTCAACCTCTAGCAGTGTTTGTAGTGCTAGACAAAGGATTCTCCACCTTTCATAATTTAATCGATTTTTGGCTACTCTCATCTTACTGCCTACCAGACACTCTGGGCAGATCGTCGTTTATCTTCCCTAAATTAAATCATACTAACATCATAAAAAGTTGTTAGTATGACCAGCGCTATATTATAACTCATGTATTTTCCGAAAGGTTAGGTAGAGGTATAATAATAATACATAAAAAATAAGACCCCTTATTATAGGGGGCGAACATGTTGCTATCAACCGAGTACAAAGAGTCTGGACTCTGGACTGTTGTTGAAAAATCACAGATCGAAAAATCCAATAACGTTTTGCCAGACCCAGTAACCAAAGGCCCCAAATTCAGCAGCAACTTTTGCAACCACTGACTAACGAGACAACTTGAATAATACTAGGACAAGAACATACCGATATAAGAACAGTGGTTCTTGGTGCGATCGAAGCCGATATTCAATGTTACTAGTGACGTATTTTATGTTGATGCTGATTAAATGAGTATCGTTGGGAGGCTCCCACAGTCAACCGATGACTTGATGAAAGCCACAGGAATACCCTGGATGGGAGAAGAATAAGACCGGTCAATGTAGAGGCGCTTGAAAGCTTCAAGAAAAACTGGATACGGTGTGTGTGTTAAACAGTCCAGTCCAGCAACGAACATTTTTTTGGTTGAAATGATGCAAATTTAGATGAAGTTAGTAAGTATGAGTAACTATTTATAACTGTTTGCCCTAGACCCTACATAGGCTAGGCTATGGAAGTCTAAAATTATCTAAACAAGATGTTAATGATGCGACGGATTAGTATTTGGCTAGACTTTTGACGTTTAAAGATCTCTACTGATCGAATAAAGTGATAAGATATTTTTGTTTCCTGAAAATAATCTCGTGATATCAAAGAAATATATTCCTTGTATTAAAATATTTAACCAGTCGTGTGATTGTGTGTAATTACAGAAACAATAAAAGAGCCATTATATCTCCCGTAGATCCACGTCTCAAAGACACAAAAGCTTAAACCAATAATAGGTAAACTATATAGGTATTTAATAGATACTGCAACGGATAAAAGTTAACTGCATTCCATGTTATCTTATCTTATCTTATCTTCTGGAGGGGCCGAGAAACAACTCGGACACTTCGACCCATTGGGATCTATTGTGGTCCCCTAGATACCTTACTCCTCCCCAATCTCGTTGAAAACTCTTTTCATGAATTTTACAACGAGACTGGGAGATATGAGCCTATAGTCTTCTGGTCTTGGATATCCAACCCCTAAGAGACTCATTCGCTTACCAGCCAGTGCATCGCATGTGCAAAGAAGGTGCTCCATGCGTTCCGTATGTTCCCCACACAACCTGCACATGAGTGTCGCGGTTAGACCCATCTTCATGAGCATGTCGTTGGTTCCAAAGTGCCCCAAGCAGGTAGCGGATTTGCCCCCTGCTCATGTTCCAAATGCATTCCCGGGCTTTGAACGTAGAGCCTAGGAATTTCTTGGAGTGTTGTAGACTGGTGCTAGATAGCTAATGAGTTCGCTGTCTATGATCTGCAAACTCCCTAAATGCGGCTTTTACGAGGCACGTCGAGATGCCTGCACATGGTTCTGCACCCACAAAGTCATTTGCTGAGCCCTCTCTTGCCAGTTCATCTGCCATTTCGTTACCATGGATTCCTTTGTGCCCAGGGACCCACATCAGTCTTACCCTGTTGTGCTTCCCAAGCCTGTTTAGGGTTTGGATAGCATCCAGAATAAGTCCGGAGTCCACTTTGTAGGATGCCATGGCTTTGATTGCAGCCTGACTGTCACTAAGAATATATATGGATTTACCTCTGGTTCCTCTATCTATATTCTCTTGAGCACAGGTTATTATGGCATAAGTTTCTGCTTGGAATACAGTTGCCATTTTGCTTAGGCTTTTGCTACATTTGTAACCTTTTGCGTATATTCCCGCCCCTGTACCTGATTCCATTTTGGATCCATCAATGTACCACACCAGACTGTCTTGTTCTGGTGCATCGATTCAATTCGTCCAGTCCTCTATTGTAGGGATTTGGACCTTGATAGACCTTTCAAACACAAACATAGTTTGCATTTTATCGGATAACATGCTCGTTACCCGATCCAGGCCTTCATTCCCGTCAAACTTTGTATGGTTGGTCTGTGTTTGATGTAATGTCTTCCTTGCCTCGAATTCAACCATCATATGCAGAGGAGGGATATTGAGGTATCTCTCAATCGCTGCCGTAGGTGTTGTCCTGAAAGCACCCATGATGCCTAGATACACTGTTCTTTGTAATCTGGTGTGTGGCGCTTTGCACGAGGCAAGCTTTGTTCTGGGCCACCACACTATGCTGCCGTATGTGATAATAGGTATTATCATTGTCCGGTACAGCCATCGTATCACTTTGGGCTTTAACCACCAAGTTTTACCGTAGGTGGAACGACACATGCCGAACACTCGTAGGGCTTTCGTCGTAATATTTTCCACATGAGTTTTCCACCTGAGTTCTCTATCAAGCGTTACACCCAGATATTTTACTTCGGTAGACCAGGGTAGCTTTATTCCATTGAGGGAGAGCTCTCCTAGGTTTCCTAATTGTCTCTTCCTCGTGAATGGAACAATGACTGCTTTGCTTGGGTTGATAGAGAGGTGGTTCTTTGTACACCATTCCTCTGTAATCCTCAATGCCTGTTGTAATAATCTAGAGACTAGGTTCGGGAATTTACCATTAACCATTATAGCTATGTCATCTGCATAGCTTACTGTGTAGAATGGTCCAGTATTGAGCTTGGTAAGTAGCGAGTCTGCTACCAAGCACCACAATAATGGTGACTATTCCATGTTACTTATTCTGATTTTATCTTCATGTAGAGCGGTCGTTCCTATAGTGGCCCAGCTGCATCCCTTGGGATCTACACAGAACTGCAAGGGTTAACTTTCAAAGAAAATTAAATTGTAGGTGCATGAAATGTAAATGGACGAAAAGTCCAAGTGACAGAAACAGCAAGCAAGGATCTACCAAAACAGAAAAAATCGTCAAGGGACGGGACAAAAAGTTTGGAGACCTCTGGTGTAGAGAATACAAAGGTAAACACTAGAAACAAATCACAGTTTAGCCGAACGTAAACAAAGAGGAATAAATATGTCGGCACTTCTAAAGCGTTCGTTCTGATGAGAGCTATGGTTTCGAATGACAGACAGATGTCAACTTGACGTAACACTTAACAGTATTTTTTTGGCGCGAACAAGAGAGATCGGAGAAAGGATCGAGTAAGAATATGGCGGGTTGGATTGAGTTGTGAATTCGTGAAAAAACCTAAGGAGAAATACAGTGAGAGTTACTGATTGTTCGTGTAGACCAAACTACGTGCTTAGTGGAATTAGTCGTTTACGTTATTCTCTAATACATAACGTGATTAGTTTAATTGTGACCCTAGGTACATACAAGCAAACAAGTTTGTTTGTCTATCTCGTATTAGCCCGAAAAGAACCCATGCAATAATGGCTTTTCCTGAAAATTACACAGTATTTCCTACAAATATGTTTCTAATTTTATCTTTTTCCGATGATCACTATATTTAAAATTAGAATCGTTGTTCAAAATTGCGGAAGGAATTATAGTTTAAAATAATACATTTATTATTTTAAATTACGATTCGCCATATTTATATATGCAAATTAAGTTATTTTGGTCTTTAGCCTGTGTATGTATTTGTCTTGGTTCCTTAAATCCGAATTAATTATAACTCTGCGCAACAAACCATGACATAGCACGTAGTGTTGAAATATGCCCCAAATCTTGGCATATTTTAATTTTATTGTAATGTTTTACATTTTTCCGTTACAGATCCGTCGTACTTAATATTTTAAATGCGAAAGTTACCTTGTCTGTGTGTTTGTTACGTTTACACGCCTAAATAATAATTTTGATGAATGGTAACATAAATGATAGAGAGGACCTTATATAACCACAGTATGTTCCCTTTGGATATTTTCCGACTTTTATGCAGGCGAAGCCACTGGCAAAATCTAGTCTTATCATTTACAATAATCAATCGGATGGTTATATAATATCAGACTTCTCTTGTGAATAGGATGACCATTTCTGTCCACCATGTGCAGGGGTGGTACTAATTAAATTAAAATTTATCTAATAATAATTTTAGACAACCACATAGTCGAAGCCAGTGTTAGTAAAACAAACAATAGTAATCATTGTTTGAAGCTGTGCAGAGAACGACCAAGGAAGAGAGAATCTTCCTAATTGGCCACCTTTCTCACAAAGCCTCAGAAAGGAGTGAAGATTCTCCGTCACTGTGTTCGGGACGCTGTTGTCACTGACGAGTGTTCTATGCAGTGATGCGACTTTTTTGCGAATGACTACATTACATCACCAATCCGGCTGCGATGAAGCATGGTGACGGAAGCCTGACCTGTAAAGTAACGACGTTTATAGCTGTCATTGATCCTATGGTGTTAATTAATTAGTGAGTGATTGGAGGTATATGATTGAATAGAAAAGGTACAAGGACATAGGTATTATAAACTTATATATGCAAAATGTTGAGAACGATTTTATTTTACGGAACTACCTAACTCCGTCAACGAATTAACGGGCCCATTCGAAAGTTATCCGTATTTGTAGATCCGTTAAAACAAGAGTCAAGATATTTTTTTCGGACGGGTAAAATCTCATCGGGAGTAGGCAAAACTGTCAAATTGTGTTGTTATTCATTCTTAGTTCGGGCCCCGAACGAATCATCTGTCCGTAGGTAGAAAAAGCCCGTAACGAATGATCGATAACGATATACTTTTTATCCTGGTGGCATGTTCCCTTGTAATATAAAATACTTTTCACGCGATCGAAAACGCGGGCAGAAGCTAGTTCTACATTTTTTTTACTATCGTCAGTCATATTCGTAAAAAAGTAGTATTCGCAAGAAAACTGACTTACAATTCCAAGTATCTAAGATTAAAAGTATTCCAAGAATTGTAAGTCAGTCTTACAAGAATTCATTATTTTCTTGATTATTTGCTCTTTCATATTTTTCTCCCTGATTTTTACATTAGCGTAACTAATTCCTTCTTTTCTCAGGCATTTTGCTCCATTCCCAATATAATTATTACGCCGAAAACACATGGCCACGTCACTGTCATCTTTGATCAAATAATGGGATATAAGTACACGTTTCTGACATTCAGAGATTAATTTACTATTTAGTAATTTTGGCCTAATATCAACGACCACCATTTGCGTAATGAAATAACACCAGTAATATAGGGCTGGATTCTGAAGTGAGAATACTGGTATAAGAAACCCACTGAAATGCAGAAGTTTGACTGATTTTTGTGCTAAAGCAAAGATCCCAAAACCTCAATTTTTGTATTTAGAAATCTAGGGTTAGTACCCAAAACTCCATGTAAAATCATTTTATTTAAAAAAAATTAAGCATTTAGCATTTTGTGACGGTGATTAATGTTTTTGTCTTAAATTTGTTTCGATTAAGCTTTACCTAATCTGCGTCTTTGTTAACTCAAAAGTCGTGCGATTGAGATTATTCGAACATAACATTTGCTACCGGGTTAACAATAGTTCTTAAATCTGCAATTTTTTTCTAAACCTTTTTTTTATGTTTTATCAAATTATTAATCAACACATCAATGAAGTAATTGCGATAATTTACCGCAGAGGTTCGTCTCGGACCGGTTGTCCGTCTACAATGTCGGCAGTCGAAGGTCTCATAGTAATCTTTACGTTTAGTCGATATATAGCTGTAATGCTCGACGCTGACGAAACAGTCGGTGTGGGTCTTTTATTAGTACAACATTGTGTACAACAAAAATGAATTTGCAAGCTGCAATCGGTAGTGTTTTGTTATTTATCGTTTTCTTTAGCTGCGATCATGGATATGCGAGACTGGCACGTAAGTTCTCTTTTGTTTTTCTTTTTTCGACTGTTGATTTTGAGCTTTCTTTTAATTTTCGAGTAATTTCTGAGAATTTTCGGTTCATTTTGTTTTCTTTATCTGATAAATATCGAGCGTGTATTATAAAAGCAAAAGATGTATTCATTATCATCATCATAAGCCTTTTAATGTTCCCACTGCTGGAATGGGCCGTAATTAGGCTGGTATGTGACCATGTTTTCGAATTTTTGGTTTTAGGACTTGCCGGTTTCCTCACGATGTTTTCTTTCACCGTTTTGAGAGCAGTGGTGATGAAATAATTTACACAAAGTAAAGCGCCTGCCTGGGTTCGAACCCACGACCTACAACTTGTAAATCGCGACGGTAGTAAAAATATATTAGTTTATTATAAATGAGATTTATAACAAAATTGAAATATAGATTTAAATGATAATCAGCCGACCGATAGATTATTATAATTTTTGGGGATGTCTAATTTTTTTTTATACATCATTTCCTCTTAAAATAATGAAATGGCTTCCATAATCTAAAAGTGTTATTTTTCGAAGTATGAAGTAGTGTAAAGTACACCCTGTACTTTACACTACTTCATACTTCGAAAAATAACACTAAATAGGTTTTAAATATTGACGAAAACAAATCATGATGATCCATTTATTATTCACCGTCAGTAGGCACTTTCTTTTCCCGTAAGTTTTAAAATCAAACAAGCGTATCTCAAAACAGTTATGTTAGTCGCCCCTGATATTGTGGAGTAAAAGCTTGGCTGAAACATCAAGCCTGCATTCCCCTTAGGATAAGGCAGAGGTTCAACATTAGTATACCCAAATTTTACCCCTTGAAATAGAAACGAGCCTATTGCCATCATTTGAGCATAAATCCAAACTTCAGACTGCTACTTAGATAATCCAGATGGCAAAACCGAATAAGATTTGGCCAGACCCGGGCATGCAACTACGAGAACCAACAAAGCAGAATATAAACAATATAACAGTTAAAACTCTTTAAAATATTTGTTATGTCAGAATACTATCGATTATACATACTTAAGTAATCGAAAAGGTCACTAACATTCACGGTCAGTTTAATGACCATGAGTTTATGTTATTAACAGCTGAAGCAGTTACGGATGCAATGTCAAAACTGATTCTTGGCCCCGATTCATATATTAATTTATTTCGGCTTAATGCAAGTGAATGTGTGTGAACGAAGAATGAAAAGGCTTCCTCCAGGGTCGTAATTTAAGAATCTTAATTGTTAAATTGTAATTATTTACCAAATTTTGCCTTCTGGAAGTCGGCAATGACTTTCCAAGGGAGCATACTCCTGGGATGAAAAGAACTTCCTATGTCCTAATCCAGGAAATGTTCTCCCCATGTAGTTTTATCCAAATTAATTCCGCCCTTAAGCCGTAAAAAGGTAACAAACAGACAGACAAAGTTACTATTGAATTTACAATAGTATGAAAAGTATGGTTTGCATTCCTCATAATAAAACACAGAAGAAAATTAAATAAACTAATAAATAATGGGTGATCTTATCGCACAGGACAATAAATTACAGACAAGTTTTGGATACTAAAAAAGAATAAAGAAAGGAAAAAAACTTGGCATGTCATTGTACAAAATTATCAGTTTACATGAAGGTCTTGGACTGCCAGCATCAGGAATATAATCTTCCTAACCTTATATAAGTTAACAAGTAAAATTTCAAAATTTAAAAAAACCCCGACACATTTATCTTGCGAAAACATCACGATCTAAACAGTAAAACGCGCATAACTTTTGAACGGCTGAACCGATTTTATTCAAACATAGCTAAGAACACTCTCGATACAATCACCTTTCAAACAAAAAAAAAAAAATTAAAATCGGTTCATCCGTTGAGGCACTATGATGCCACAGACAGACACACAGATACACAGATACTCAGATACACAGATACACAGCAACACAGCAACACACCTCAAACTTATAACACCCCTCTTTTTCCGTCGGGGGTTAAAAATAAATAAAAAGACTACGATCCAGCAATGGGAACAGGCTTTTTTGATTTAGGCTTCAGAAGTGAAGTTACGGGAAATAGCTAGTATGATATTACACGCGTCCCTTTTTTACAAGATTACACGCGTTGCCTACTATAGTAGATAATTTTATGATGTCAATAAATTCTATAATATTTCTAATCATTAGATTAAAATAATGGTAAATAAATTTATTTTATTTATCTTTACAACATACGTTTTTAGATTAATCGTGTTGGAAATATGTTTTTATTTTTGTGAAATATGTTTTGTTTGCTCTAAACTAATTGTAATGATGATTTTTTTTTTTCATAGCGTTCAGGACTTACTAGAGCCTGATGATAGAAGATAAAGTCATTTATTGAAAGTGGAACACCACCTTTTTAACCCCCGACGGAAAAAGAGGGGTGTTATAAGTTTGAGGTGTGTTGCTGTGTATCTGTGTGTCTGTGTATCTGTGTATCTGTGTATCTGTGTATCTGTGTGTCTGTCTGTGGCATCATAGCGCCTCAACGGATGAACCGATTTTGATTTAGTTTTTTTTGTTGGAAAGGTGATTGTGTCGAGAGTGTTCTTAGCTATGTTTAAAAAAAAACGGTTCAGCCGTTCAAAAGTTATGGGCGTTTTACTGTTTGAATCGGGATGTTTTCGGAAGATAAATGTGACGGGGGTTTTTTAAATTTTTAAATTTTACTTGTTGTAGACTGATTTTGGGATTTCAAAGAGAGTGCGCATTGATCAATTCATCCCATCTTGGGAGTCAAATCATGTAGAACTTTGGCCTGAAAGTCTGGTCTTGACTGTGTTCTGACTTAATTTTAACATCTTAACTCTCAATAACTTCTTCGTCATCGGTATCTGGTTCACGCATCCACCACACTTGGTTATTATCGTTGACGAAATCGGGTACTAATCTGTTTAAATGTACTAAAATTACTAAATAATACTTTTATAATTTTTAACCAGTATATTAATAATGATAATGTAAAATACACACATAAACATACTTTTAATAATTATTAATTAACATATATCTAATAAATCGATAATACACCTGAAATTACTTGCCTGATTTTGGTACACCAATGCACGTACGGACTACTATGGTAGGCCCCCGGGTTTGGCGTCAAATAACCCGCAAATGCATATACTTAGGGGTAAGGTTGGGGTAAAAAACACATCAGACGAGGTTTTCCTGGAATCTCAAGTTTCTAGCGCGCTAAACTATAAAGTTATAGCCTAAAGTTTTACCCTGGTCTACTGTAGTATACTGCGCGTGTACTCTAGTGTTAATGCAATGCATCTCTTGATTAATAAATTAATTCATTCCCACTTGAACTTGACTTCATAATTATTCCATGCATATGTGATTTATAAGGAAGAAAAATATTATAAATTATTTATCGACCATGAGATCGAATTTAAGTTACTCATATATCCGATTAGGCGCACAAGGTTATGTTTCTCTATTTTTAGCTAAATCCAGTTTAAATGATAGGTAAGTTATTTTAAGTGAATTAATAATGTTACAAAATGAGTAGTTGTATATTTAACAAGCTGTGCCCGCGGCTTCGCTCTCGTCATCTGGCTACCCTACTTACCTACCTACCTACGTCTTTCCTAACCTACCTACTTACCTACCTACCTACCCTTCTTACCTACCTACCTACCCAACTTACCTACCTGCACAAAATATTATTTACTCTAGGCTAGGGAGAAGAACATCGACTTCATAAAAAAAAGTAAAGACAGTTTTGCTGCGCGCCATCTTGTAAGCACTCCAAAACACCACATCGAAACGAAAACATAGAAACATTTTTTAGAAACGAAAAGCTTTTTTATTTATCTCTTATTAGTTTTGGTAGGTACCTCCAATTATGATGAAAATCATTTGTAGCCAAGTACACCTCATGATTATTCCAATAAGCCCAAATACGAGCAGGATACATTGTTTTATTACGGAGTTCCAGAGCCTACCTTCTGGCTTCATCATCAGATCAGTTCCATTGTACCATTATTTCAATATATTTGCTTCATCATAGTCGGTTAACTATTCAAGATATTATCTTATACCCGTGACATACTTAGCATTGAGGATCCAGTTCCAGTGGTTATCAGTGGTCTTCTTCTTCTTCATCAGTTTCACTTCACCAAATGATACTTTTTGAATGCACATGGTTACATTATTGATGAAAATACCAAAATCGCTATATGTATGCCTATAATATTTGAGGAGTTTCCTCGATTTCTGCTAGATCCCATCATCAGATCCTGACCTGATGAAAATGCAAGTACATGGGAAGTATACCTTTTCAAACAAAATAAGAAATTCACGAATCGGTATAGGCGTCTTTGAGTAATCGGGAAAAAAAAACCGACGTATCTAATAATCCTGTAATCTCCTCCTGTTTTTAAAGTCGGATAAAAATATACCTATCCATAGCTGGGACTCGAACCTGGAAACTTGGGTGTAGTAGGCCAAGGCTATTCAGACGGGCAGTAGCAGCGGCAAAATCACGAACCAAATTGCATACACGTCAACGTCATCAACGACATTAGTAGAACGATTTTGATTACAGACCTAAAACCTCACAAAACGTTTTTTTTTTGTCTAGTGCATTAGGTCCTGAATTATTTTATTTTGTTCTTGCTAACCTGAAATAACCTTTGAAGATATGTAGTTGATTTGACGTCTAGAGTTGACATCCCCTGCTTACCTGCCTACCCTTATTGACTTGTTACCTATCATACCTACCTATCAATTTTTTTCTGTTGCCATTTTTCCGGGAAGAATCTTATCACCGTCATTCAGAAAATGACGTCAAAAGCACAACGCCATCTATCGAATATGGAGTTCAACTGTCCGAGTATCTGAATTGCTTGTGTTGTGATAATTTACTTCTTGAACATTTTAAATTCATCTAACTTTTGATAGAGTGAACCGATTGCGATGAAACAAAAACTCAGTAATACTTCAAGTATAAAAGTTATCTACATTGGTTTCGTACATTTTACGTGATGCGTGCACAAAAAAAAACAGAAAAACAGACAAAAAATAAATAAATGCTGGAAATGGATTCTGTTGGTTATCCATTAACACCCTGGCAATGTTTTTAATATTTTCGATTTAAAAAAACCACTTTGCTACAGATTTATTATATGTATTAATTATATAGATACGTCCTTTAAAGGCAAAATGTATTTATTTAGATATAAGCAATTTCTTTGTAAATCGTTGTAAGTCAACCTGTGTATTGTTCTTATGAGAATAAATTCTTTAAAGCGAATTGAGCTGTCCTCCAGCGAGAGATGCGAATTATTTAATATTTATTTCATTTTTGCACAATAGCATCAGCCTCAATATTGATGATGAAAATTTTCTACATAATTATAACCAATGAACAATTGTGACCATATGCTTTGAAAACATGCTTTGAATTAACTAAAGCATTTTCGGATAGTCATAGACCACTGAAAATAATTATAGTTTTACGCCCAAAATAATATTACCACACCAGCCAAATCAAAATATAAATAAATAATATTCATTTTATAATAATAAAGTAATCAAAATACACCGAAAATATAAAATATTACATACTAATTATATTATACATAAATATACGCGTTTATAAAAAAAATATAAAAAAATATTTATTATTATTACTTAAGAGCCTGTTATTTTAGGTAATTGAAAAACAACATCAAGAGTAAAAGCAACAACTGTATAAAAAACTTTAATCGCTGCCAAATATAAATAGATTAAAAAACAGTAAATATATTTTGTCGCACTTCAACATAAACCACATTATGTTCACAAATTTTCAATCACAATCCGAAGAATTATGCAATAAATTTTTAAACCATTGCTATATTTGAAAAAGGAAACATTACTTGAAATCTTAAAAAAGCAACGATTATATTATGAATGAAATGTCTTATAAAATCCATTGACTGTATCGCAAGTACCCGCTTTTTTAGGTTTAATTCCCAACTGCAACTTGAATCCTTTTTATTGTTTTATCGTTAAAAACGATGTTTCTTCATACCAAACTAGGAATAACCCGACTAGTAGCGTACCAAATTCTTGACTTTGTCCTTCAAAATCCCACACGTGCACAAGCCGGTCATCTTCATTGCATAACATCATAAAATACGTATTTGTTTAAAGAAGTAGACAAAAGTGTGCAATTACTGTTGTATGGAGGTTAAAGGGCTTTGGCTTACCAAGCAGTAGGATAATTATCTTTTATTATTTAGAAGAAATAATAAAAGATAAGAAATAGACAAATGTATAAAGTACCTTAATACAAACTCATATACGAAGGGGATTATCGGGCGTCAAAATTTTTTTCAACTCGTTATCAATGGGCAAAATGCCCAAAACGCTGGCAGCATTACCACGTTGAGTAGCAATGCTGATTATGTAGACGAAAAAAAGCCCAGAGAGAGTGGGGTCTAATTGTTTAATGATGTCTTAGAAAATTTCAATCATCAACGAGAATTTTGGATGAAGACAAAAATATTTCTATCAGAGGAAGAAAATTTTGACAAGAAGAACGTCAAATATAAAATAAATAAAACTATTTTGAAAATTAACAATTAAATTATATGAATTATTAATAAAAAAAAGAAACAATATAGAATCACGCAACTATGGATGGCATTAATAATGCTAAAACATTTTAAAAAGTTTAAGTTAAAATTAAGAAGTACGAAATAACCAGGAATCTAGAACCTGGGACAATGCAGAATGCTCTCCTTCAATTTATTTTACAAAAATATTGTTACATTAATTTGCAGTCACAGTGTCCTTTATTTAGAAACTTATAAAATCATATTATTGTCTCATTTCTATTAAAATAAAAATAATATGAAAACTCGTGAGCCGAAGACATCTTCTGATCTTCACGTTATGCAAGGCGACTGAGAGCGACTTTTTTGAATAATAAATTTAAATTCTCTCTCACACTTATTCATTATTTTTATAGTATCTAATTAATGTTAGCTAGTCTTCTTTCTTTTTCGTGTGAGGTGTGACCATCTCTGGTGACGGAGTTAATTAAGCCGCCTCGCCTCCGGGATACCCCACAGGCCTCTGACTTGGCTATTTCAGACTTACTTTAACTATATAAGTCCTGTGATGTCCCAGATAAACTTAGGAAATACGTATAAATTTGAAAAAGTCACATTGGTACTTGCCCGGATTTGAACCCACGACCTCAGCAAGCACGACAGGCGAGGTCTTAGCCACTGGGCCATCACGATCGATAGCTAACGATGTTAGCTAGTAAAACATCTACACCTAGTAAAAAATAGGCAGTCCTGGGGACTGCCAACAGAAGTCAAAACATAAAACTAACCAAAAATCTTTGCTCCTATTAAAAATCGCTCATCGCGGCTAATGAAATTTTCACTTCAAAACATTTAAATTCAAGCAATCTCATTTTATTAATAATCGATAATGGCAAAAACGACCAAATCCACTACAAATAGATGACTTAAAAATGTCTTTATTTCCAGCCGACTACATTCATCCCTGCAACGACACAAGCAGTGCATGTCTAATAAAAGCTACGCAAGATGCCATCCCAGAATTCGTCAAAGGTATCCCAAATCTCGGAGTGGCTGTCCTGGATCCCTTCAACATTGAAAAGTTGTCCATCCCCCTAAACGGGATAACTTTCACCTTCTATAATGGAAAAGTTACAGGATTCAGGAAATGTATTGTCGATAATATCGTGTAAGTATTAACTTATATTGTTTGTAACTGCAGTGGTATAGCTTGATAAAGAAATAGGTTAGAATATACTCTTAGGGATCTTTTGAATGACGCGACGCAACGATAGGCGATAACGCGCACACATTTTCTAAGATAATTTAATTGGCCGAAATACATGGCATTTGCGTTCATGTGAATATACTTGCGATTTTGCTTCGTAATAACACACGCTTATCGTGTGATATAAATATAATCGCGTTGAGCCCTCTGGAATTTTGCTTATGACAGGGCAATATATTTTTACAAAAAGGGAACAGTCATGCGAAGTGTCGAGTGATTTGGAACTTGTAGTGAGGGCAAGAGGTCCTTACTTTGACTGCAAATAAACGATATTTCCGTTCATAATTATAATAGTTTATAAGGCAGTTTGTCTAGAAATTACAATCGATGTGGCTCAAATATGTCAATAACTAGACTCGTGGTTGCAATTGTGCTCTATAGACATACCGCTTAGGTATTTGCTGTATAAATAAAGGCAGGGTCCTATGCCATTGAAAGCAGGAATACTGGGATTTAAACACTGGTTTGAAAGTCCAAATATTAGGAAAATTACGCCGAATGGACGTAATTATATTTATTTTTCTTGTTTTATAATGTTATAGCTAGCAAACACAAAGATATTACAAATTACTCTTCAAATTTTAAGTGGTTTTTTTTCGTTGGTATGGTGACCGAGTATATTGGAATGGAGAAAGTATTCTTCCGTTGTCGGAATTCTGAGAATTACACAAGAGACAGAGAATCCCATTTTGTTTTGTACTTTCAGCAAATTAATTAAAATCAATAGTAAAATGCTAAAGTACATAATTGTTTTCTTTAGATGTCATAATAAAATATTAATAAGCTAAATCTATTAAAATCTTTAATATTATAACATCTGTCATCGAATATATATAACGTAACTTTAGTGCAATTAAATATTCGTCATTTAACTCGTTTACCTCAATAATATACGGCAAAAAAATCTTTATTTCTTCTTAATTAAAGAACCAGATTTAAAATGAAATTGTCACTCCCGTGGTCATTAATTAAGATTTAATATTGATTGAAATTGATCGTTGAAAACTAATTTATTAATTGACTAAAATGGATAATCAAACTGGTTCTCTTATACGTAAACACACACTAGCTACAATGAATCTACAAATATTTTGTCGTAAATGTGGTTACAAAAAAGTGTTTTGCTTTAGAAACCGGTTTATTTTTTGTGTAAAAGATTTTATTTCTCTCTTTTAAGTTTTAGTACCCTATCACTAAAAAGTGAGCAAAGCCCAAGGTACCTAAAGGATTGATAATATACCCATAATAACTTAATTTATATATTCATGCTGTTTGTCGGTAAGGAGTTTGGTTGTATGTTCCATATCTTGAAAGCTGCTGAACCGATTTTGATGAAACTTGCACTGATCCCTAAATTGAGAGATACTTAATCCAATAAAAAAGATAAAATAAGAAGTTTCAGGAAAATGCTTGGACAAACATATTTACATACCAACAAACAAACATACAATTATTAAATTTGGCACACGTACTTAGAAGTCCATACAGAGTAACATGTGTATATATAGTGCAATTCCAACAATATTACATACATACATATCGAATTGATCACCTCCTTTATTTTTTGAATGCATTAAAAAAACACCATGGACCATAACAAATAAAATAGTATTATCCACAAAATATTCCTAATCAACCCTCTCAAAAAATCTATTGGCCAGAAAGTGCTCCGATCGAACTTGCAAATCTGTGTGATGGGCTTCGTTTCATCGTTCTTTCTAACAATTAAAAAAATATTCAAACTGTGTTTATCCCATGGGCCATAATTATTTTCTGAGCCGTATTTTAAAAGCCTTCTTCATGCAATTGAAAATAGGTTCTCAACTAGTTCCTTAAAGCGAAACGGATTGGAGCAATGAACTGCAAATAGAGACTGAATTAAGTCTCATGCACCAGGTAATCTATAGTTTAGGTATGTTGATTTACATAGTAAGAATTTTCACTAATTAGCGGAAAGAGATGAATCTTCTAGCTGGCCAGCTCTGGCCAGGGTCAGTTTCATAAATAGCAAGGATAAAAAAAATCAGGCTTTATGCTTAGATGGAGTAGGACGATACCATATGATGAAACAAGATTTTAAAAGTTGTTCACCTTTTAAAATCTCGCCGTAAATTAGTCAAGTTAGGTGCATCGTACGCAAGACTGCAAGCGTGCTTTTACTGGTCTAAGAACGTGACGTTGCCGTTGGTTCGTATCTAACTCGATGGATATTTAGATAAGGAAAATCAAAGTACTTATATATAACAAAAACAAAATGTTTAATGACACTAAAAAAAAGTAGTTTCGTATACATTAACCGTGAGAACTAATCACGTGGATAAGAAAAAAAGTCAGGTGGTAATCGTTTTCTTGCTAATGTAATAATTAAAGAAAATATCAGATCTGTCTGTAATTTTCTCAAAGGTAGTCTAGGATTAATAAATGTAAAACTAGTTAGCAATGGACCAGCATGTATAAATTTAAGTATAAATATAAAGTTAGTTATAAATAAGAACTCGCATTGTACATTAAATTAGAACTATGATAGATAACTATTACCATAGTTTTCTCCTATCTATTTTATTTTTAACTTTATTTGTATTAATAAACGTTTTCCGGTGAACACGTTAATCATTTGTTTTTTTTCAAACAGCTTTTAATCGAGTTTGTCGTTTTTAACCATAAAAAGTAACTTGGGTCTGGTCACTTTTTAACTTTATAGAAAACTAGCTTCTGCCAGCGGCTTTGCCCTCGTGTAAAAAATAGATAGTAGCCGATTCTCAGACCTACTGAATATGCATATAAAATTTCATAAAAATCGGTCAAGACGTTTCGGAGGAGTATGGTAACTAACATTGTGACACGAGAATTTTATATATAAGATAACTTTTTTTTTATTATTTAAATATTCAGAAGGTATATAATACCTACACAACTTGGTAACCTGCACCTTCTTTTGTTTTTTTGTTCCTCGTTTTATGTCCGTTTTATGTCTGCCATACTCCTACTGACTAAATACCACCCCGGTGTTTCATCTCACACCTATGCCGGGGATCGCGGTAAGGTACGATCCTTCGGCAACCCCCGGCTGTGGTAACCTCTACCTAGACTAAATAGAAAATATCGGAAACTTTGCGAATATATACAATCTTATATATATTTACTTGGCAATACAACCCTTGAAACATGAGTTTTTTTTTTGGCTGTATCAAATATGTTTCATCGCAAATCTGGTACCTATTACTTATCGCATTAGTATAGAATAGTATATTTCATTATAAGTGCGGAAAGCCTGTCATTGCAAAGAGTTCCGACAAATGTCTACCCGAGCCGAGGCGCAGCCGAAGGTGAGGGTTGACAGTCGGAACAAGTTGCAATGGCGGTTCCGCACGTGTCTTACTATTTTTAATACAGTTGCTAAAAAAAATTAAGCAATTTAATAAAATAATAAAAACACAATAAACTCAACTAACTAATCATTTATTTCTTATAAAAGTTATAGTTCACATATACATTGAAATTGGTACAGTTTTTTATACTAACTGGGGAAGTTTTAGGTTGCATATTTACTGTTTGAGACAAACTATTATTAATTTCGTATGATTGTTCATGTATATTTGTCAAAGGCGTTATACAATGGCGTTTGCTACTTGTAGGAATTGGATCTGATGAATTATCATTATCAACGAAGGTAGATGGAAGAACGTTCTCTTCAGTATTGTCATGTGAAGGAGACGGACTGGACTTTAAATTAATGGATTGTGTGTTTTTTTCCACTGTTTCTAGTTTGTTGTTTAATGAATCAGCAATATAGCTTTCTGCAACTTTGTCTGACTTCCAACCTCCTAGTCGCTTTAAGCACGTCAAATTGGCTCCTGAATCTGCCAATAATGTAGCAGAGGTCCTCCTGAAACTGTGCCCAGTATAATACTCAGCATTCGGCAGACCAAGAAACGTTTATCACGATTACTTGAGCTTTAACCAAATTTGTTTATCCTGATTGCTTGAGCTGTACAATTCCCTTTTTGATAATTTTGGAAAAAACGGTCGGTTTTTGCTTTTGGGACCGCTGATTCATATATTTTTGCAATATTTTAAGAAAATCTCCTTCAACAACAAAGCTTCTTGGTATCTTATTTTTTGTATTCGGAATCTTGATAAGTAGCATTTTTCCATGGGCTTCTATATCTTTAGTAATATTGGCTAACTCCTTTCTGCGGCAAACTCCAACAACGCCAAAAATCAGCGCAACCTACAAAAAAAGGGATTTGGTTAATATTTTTTTAAATAATATATTGACTGTATTTTGCGATTTCGTATACTGAATACTAAAGTAAAATATAAATATTTATTAATAAATTACCTTTATGGCTAAATAACGATCATTGGGAGCTTCGTTCAAAAACCTTTCCACTTCATTCGATGTTAATATTTTCGACTTTTTAGTTGTAAAACCGTCTGATTGTCGTTTTAAGAAAGCATTTAGTTTTGGGTATTCACTTATATCCACGTTGTTCCTTATTTTTATCATTGAAAACCTCGACCATAACGTAGAAGGTTTTAATTTTGCTGAGAGTTCGGCGAAGTATGCCAACATAACATTTTCTGAAAAACTATTTGCTTTTTTCTCTTCTCTCCACGCAATAAATTCGTCGTATGTAGATATGTAGCGACTTTTTGACTTTTCCGGTAAAATGTTCTCTGAAGCATTTTGTGCAATTATACTGAGTTCCGGTGGTGTTAATTCAAATAAAATATCGTCGAAATTACTCATTTTGGTGCAACAAACAACTAAACTCGCAAAGAACATTTTTGGAAAATGGCGCCAACCGTAAAAGAATATAAGCAGAGATTTTTTTTGTTTTCTTCACCCAATCTGGGTAGGCAAAGGGAACTATGCCCATACAGCCAAGTCTTCAGTTGAGTTTTTTATTGATATGAAATTAAAATGAAATTTAATGAGATGGAATGAAATAAGACCTAACCTAACTCATTGAATCAAATCATTAAATCTGATATTCAAACAAATTAGTAGCTTAGAATAGAAAAGTACTTAGTACTTAGCTTAGAAATATTTGCATGAATCATAAAAACTTCTATGATTTCTTTTAGTTAAAACTTCCTGGTTAGTTTTTTCTTTTTAATAGACATTAATTTGACAGTTGGGAAAGAGAACGCACGAGTTCGGAAAAGGTAAATAAAAAGCTCGAGTATGTAATAGCCCACATCCCGAACGCTATACGTCCCTGCATTATGCCACTTTTTAAGAAACTGTATTAAAAAAGTCTTTAAATAAACGTTTTCATATTAAAAATATCGCACTTCGATGTTAATAATCAATCAGCTGATATTGCCCATATAAGCTTAGCTAAGATAAAAATGAACACCCGAGGTAACGATCTTGATAATGATCGCATAATTATTAAATATTAAGCAAGGGTCAAGATCGAAAAAACATTTTAATGTTTTTTTTTATAATTACTATTGATAGACTCGCGCTTGACCACTATCTCACCTGATGGTAAGCGATGATGTGGTCGACGATGAAGCACGCTTATCTAGAAGAAACCTATTCACTCTTGACTTAAAGACTACCAGGTTGTAGCTATCAGGAAATACAGACTCCGGCAGGGAATTCCACTCCTTAGCTGTACGCATAATGAAAGTATTCCCAAAACGTATGTCAATAGTGCATGCATATTTATATATATAAATGAGATCGTGGCAAAAAAATTAGCTCGTGGCTAAATAATAATAACCACACGGGTTGATCTTCAAGGTTAAGAAACTCTTGTCAAGGTTGGTTCGTGGAAGGGTGACGATCTTTGGATAGCGAGTTTTCTCCGTGACTCGGAAAGGACGTTAAGCCGTTGTTCCCGGCTGCCATTTCAAAAAATCTTTAACAGTACTTACGGGTAGTCAGAAGCCTGATATCTGACACCAGTCTGGGCAAACGGTATCCTGTTACCCAGTTACTGAGTTGTGCAGGTCAGATTGGCAGTCACTCCATGCAAAATAGATGAGAAAAGGCTAGGCAGATTGATTGATTTGAGTACATGCATATTTATGAATTGCTACTAAGACTCCACTGTCCGTCTGTCTGTCTGCCTGTCTGTTACCAGGCGGTATCTCATGAACCGTGATAGCCAGACAGTTGAAAATTTCACAGATGATGTATTTCTGTTGGCGCTATAAGAACAAATACTAAAAACAGAATAAAATAAATATTTAAGTAGGGCTCCCATTCAAAAACCTTGATATTTTGCCGTTTCGCGATAATGGTACGGAACCCCCCGTGTGCGAGTCCGACTCGCACTTGTCCTGTTTTCTAAGTGCCTTAACGTGACTCTGCCACACCTTGTGTTTATATATAGCATATGCAATTAGCATACTAATAAATAAGTTAGGTAAGAAAATCAGGAGTTAAATAGCAAAACAAATTCCAGGTCCGAACTTGAGAAACGTCACTTTGTCCTAGCGTTCCACTGCAACCTCACGATCAAGGGTACCTACGATGCTAAAGGAAGAATCCTCCTATTCCCTATTGATGGAGAGGGTGACGCCAAAGTTAAGCTGAGTAAGTAACACTGCCATTAATAATTCAACAGTTTGTGATGTCTACAATTTATCTCACTTTTAAGTTTAGGATCTTTGCATTTTCAAATTCCCGTTTTATTGAAAGTTTGCGGCAAGATTGAGAAATTATTATTTAAAACGATTGTTTATTTAAACACGACAAGAAAGTCATTTTCATGTTATATATTTTTAGGAGTGACTTGAGATAGCATGGGTAAAAGTTAGATTTTCCCCTTAGAATACTTTGAACTGAGACTAACAATTTCTAGTCTGTTGGATTTCTCGTCCAATTTACTTTTATAATATAAATAAACGACTGCTCACAACAAAGTTTGTATCCTTATTGTATAATTTATTCACACACAATACAATGTTATTTTTATGCACATAATTATTGCATCGTACCCAAATCATGAACCAAAAGGTATATTATGTAACTTTAACACCTAGCACATTTTTGTTACAGCCAATCTCAGAATGAATATTGATATGAAAACTAAGTACATTAAAGACAACAAAGGCGTCAATCATTTCTCTGTGAAGAGTTACAAGTACACTTTCGACTATGGAGATCGAGTTACCTTTGAACTTGCGAATCTCTTTAAGGAAAGCAAGGAACTTAGTAAGTATACAGATCTGATAAAGGACAAAAATCCTTGTTCCAATCCTCCATATTACCCATAAGACAGTAACAATGATTTCAGGATGAAATTAGGGAAATCCAAGATAATGTAGTCACAAAAGAGATATTAACTCAGCCTGCTATTGGCTGTGACGATCGAGTGATTAAATAAAGTCTCCCGAAGAGGGAGACAGGTGCGACGTAACAATGCGACACCGATGCGATGATGGCTTTGCAAAGAATGTATCGACGATTATTATATCCGTACAATATATATAAATATATATTATCGATACTGGAAATATGAAGTAACGTAAGGGACAAAACTAAGGTTTTCAGGAGAGCGAAAATAAGATATTTGTCTTACAAAACTGACTATAATTTTTTAACTATATGTTTTATGTAAAAAGTGTCTAAGACAAAGTTTCTCAGATTTCTTTATTCTTTAAAGCCAAAATAGCAAAAAAACAATTAAGCCTATAGTTTCAAAGATAGCATGTCCCTTACGTTAAATAAAAATGAATACGGCTGATATACGTTAACAAAATTTTTAATGTAAATGAACAGAATTAATGTATGGGACATTAAAGGAAATAAACATTCAGAGTTTTTCAAAGTAAAGGTCTCTTAAGTCTTAATGGTGTACCATATATTGCTTATACTGTTAACATAATTGTAAAAATAAAATTTTAGACATTCGTGACATACTATGCCTATGCCATATAGTTTATAGTTATGCCTGTTTTCTGGTTTGTTTTCTTTTTCGGTACTACATCTTCTTGACTATGGTTACTATTTGTTTTCATAGCTACCTTTTTCCTCCTTCTTGATTTGTTTTTTTTTTATTATCAACTGAACTGTCTGAAAATATTTTTTTTTCTTCCTGAAGTTAAATCGTTTTGTCTTACGTCAATTTTAAAATCCATGCATGATTTTGTAGATTTTGATGTATTACGATGATTTCTTTGGTCTAACACCTAGTTCATCATTTCCTAAAATATCATCTTCCTAAATCAAATGAAAAGAAGATGCAACTGGTTCAAAAATATGAATGATGGATGGTGAATTAAGGATAGCATTACTTCAGAAGCAGGTGCTTCTGAAGTCATGCTATGATCTATTTCATTCACATTGCATTGAAATGATACTGCAGAGTTTTGTGTGGTTTGTTTTGTGTGGGAGTGTAAATGGAATATGATTCTCAAGCGATATCTGTGTCAACGATATGTCGGGAGCCAAGTCTTTATCTTGTCTCTTTTTTTTTTATTTTTTTATTTATTTAAAACTTCATGCAACATACAAGTATATAGGCGGACTTAATGACTGAGGAATTCTCTACCAGTCAACCAAGGGTGGTGTAGAAATAAAATGGCAATAAATAAATAATAATAGCCGCATGGGTCGATCACCAAGGTTAACAACGCTTGACGAGTTCGGTTCATGGATGGGTGACCATTTCAACATACCGAGTTTCCTCCGTGCCTCGGAAAGCACGTTAAGCCGTTGGTCCCGGCTGTCATTTGAAGATATTTGACAATCGGTACGAGTGTCAGAAGCTTGATATCTGACACCAGTCTAGCCAAGGGGTACCTTGTTACCCAGTTATTAGGTTGTGGAGGTCAGATAGGCAGTCACTCCATGTAAAACACTGGTACTTAGCTGAATCCGGTTACACTGGAAGCCGACCCCAACATAGTTGGGAAAAGGCTAGGCAGATTAATGCATAAAAAATGAAATGATTATTGATGTTAAATTAAATAACAACATATAAATTATAGTTGAAATAAACATATTTAAATAAATTAAAAAATATTTTCTATAGTTTTATAAATTAATAGAAAGGTGATTGAGACGACTAATTTAATGGTATATAAAATAATGCCGCAACTTCCGCTTAAATGCATATTGACTGATGGCCGTCCTGATATTGAGAAGAAGCGCATTCCACGGAAGAATGGACTGAATATGAAAGGAAGAATGAATAAAATCAGAAGTATGTGAAGGACAGAGCAAGAGAAGATTGTCAGACGAACGCAGATTTCTAGCGTGTGAAGTACACAGATATTGAAAGTGAGAGATGAGATAAGAAGGGTGGGCGATGATGGTACTAACATCTGATTTATCCTGGTGATGTACATTGCTTGGAATGAATGGATTTGAAAAAGTATCGACAGTGATGTTGGTTACTAATATTATATGTTATCGTTAAAAGGATCCTTATCAATTATGATATTAACATCTGATTTGTATGAATAGGGTGTTTCAGCGACACACGTGGAACTATTTGATAAATATCTTTTTCCATCAGATGAAAAAGATCCAAAACTGTTACGATTTTCTTTGAAAAATGAATGTGATCGAGATAGAGAAAGAGTTGACGTATTTATAATTTCATATCCCATATCATTTTATATACTCATCTCATTACTACTATTCGGAATAACGATGTTTGCTTTCGTTAGTTAAGTCTCCATTTCTGTATCGCTATTCTCTATTTAACTATCCAATGAATTAATTGCACGTTTTTCATGGTTTGCAGAAGAATTACACCTGTTAAAAATAATTAAATGATAGAATACCATCGTCTTAAAACGTAATTTTAGACGTAAAGGACAACGGTGAAATGAACTAGGGTTAACATTTTAACGTAAGGGACCTTATTGTTGTGGGTTTCAAATGACTAAAAGTACCTTCAGCAAATAATAGCACATGTTATTGTTATGAAATGAATAGTGTTAAGTATTATTATTTTATAGCTACATATTTGCATTTCATAAAACAATTCTAGTCATAACAATAATACAATAATGTTTTTTGTAAAAGCAAAAATTAACGTAAGGGACATAGGTAACGTAAGCCAGAATGTCCGTTATAAACAAAAAACAATGTATTGTTTTTTGGCTACGACTGTCGTATTACAACTAGAAACAACGTCTTATTCGTGCTTTCCGAGGCACCGCGGAGGGGTCTCGGTATGAAATGGATGGTCAACTATCCACGGATCGACTGTGGCAAGTGTCACTTAACCTTGATCGATTATAAAAAACGCTTTTTACACTCATTCATACTGCGTTAACTGCTTATTATGTAGTTATTTTTACATGACCTACATAATACTACTAACAATTATACATCATACTTACAAATATTTTACCTAATGGAAGATATGTTTTATTAGGATTCGAATTATTATATCTAAATAACTGAACTCCAATCTTAAATTACTGAACTCCATTCATGACTACACAAAAATTTGAAAAGGTAGTAAGAAATAATTACCTAATGTTTATCAATTTTTGCCTGCGGGCTAGAAGTGAAAATAACTTTTTATCACTCATGTTTGGAATCCAGATAAAACTTTCACTACTTGCAGTTAGATCAACGAAAACGATGATTTATTACTTAAATGAAGATTTTAGTGTCACAAACCATGTTATTTTTACTTTTAGACGCACGTAAACAATGTTATCGACGCACGTGGTTCAAGCTAAATCACACACAAAATTCGTATTGCTATCTAGCTCAGACAAGTTGCACCGTTTCGCGTGTGTTTGAGAAATTGTATGGATCACGCAGTCCAGTGTGATGTAAAGGACAAGTCAAGTTATTTTCGATGCTGACAAATTAGCGTAAGGGTCAATATGATAATGATAATTTGAGTCACAATTTAATGTAAGGGACATGATATTTGTACCTTCTTAGAGAACACTAATGTATAAGACAATACTAAAACATCTCAAATTATGGTATAACTTATGTGACCTGTTGTAAAATGTACTCAATTTTGTTTAAATGTAAATACCAAAGACTGTTAGTAAAGAGACTTACATTAGTTTCTATACAAATATTAAATTGAAATGTCATAATACAGCTAGTCTCTAGAAAAAAAATGGTCCAGGCCTACGAAAAATATGTGATGTAAGGGACTTTCTTTTTGAGATATCGAGATTTTAAGTATACCAATCGATAGAGCAAGAAATTTCGAATCCAACGATGTATATAACTCATTTTCTACAAAATGTCCCTTACGTTATTTCATATTTCCAGTATCGTTATGAAAAACCAGCCAAGTGCGACTCGGACTCGCGCATGAAGGGTTCCGTACCACTATCGCAAAAAACGGCAAAAATCACGTTTGTTGTATGAGAGCCCCACTTAAATATTTATTTAATTTTGTTTTTAGTATTTGTTCTTATAGCGACAATAGAAATACATCACCTGTAAAAATTTCAATTGTCTAGCCATCACGGTTCATGAGATAATGCCTGGTGACAGACATACAACAAAACACATAACATAATTGTTGTTTATTGCTTTGTTTACATAATTGTAAACTTAAAGTACCTACAATAATCTGTATTTTTGGGAAATAAAGATATTTATTATAATTATTATTATTTTACAGACAGACGGACAGTGGAGTCTTAGTAATAGAGTCACGTTTTTACCTTTGGGTACGGAACCCTTAAAACGGTCATCTTTTAGAGCCTTTAGTATAAAACTGAAATAGAAAATAGGTGTTACTTCATTTTCATGGTTGTCAATTGTCACCAAATTGCTACAGCTAATTACTAAAACTATGCGATTATCGGAAACAGCTATATCCTCATTTCCTTTGCCTGCCAATGAGCCACAATAGTAATTATTTTACTTAATTGTCCCCAGCGCTGTATCCTCCAAGGAAATCCTATGCCGATCAAGATGTGCATATCCGTGAATTTTCCGATGTTTATTTAAAAACTTTATTGACCTCTTTTGGAACGGCGAATTCCTATACAGATACAATGTCTTTTATGATAATCATCACCTTGTCAAGGTTTATGTAGTTAATTTCCAATGCGTTAATGTAATCAAATTAGAAATAATGCTCACTGTGTTTCACCTTGTTTTACTTTAAAACGATATAGTTAATGAGCCTTTGAATGTTTCAGGCAGGACAGTTCTGGAATTCCTTAATACGGAGTGGAAGCAAGTAGCAGAAGAATTCGGAAAACCAATCGTAGACTACGCCGTAGAACTAGCTATAAGGACTGTTGAAAAGTTCTTCTTTGCCGTCCCCTACGAAGAACTGATTAATGTTCCCATTCCTAAGTAGTAATTTAAGTTTACCAATGAGAGTATTACGATAATTATAAGACATTACTAGAATATATATATTTTAAAGCTATCATTTGTTTTATTTATCTCACTCAAATTATTTTTACGATGCTCAATTGTTCACTGCCCAGCAAAATGTAGTATAAAACGTTGCAGTATCCCCAGTAACTGACAAGTGTGATTTGGATATTCCTGTCAATGAGTCACCTACTATTGATAATATGCTGACAGAAAGCACTGCAGCATCACCAGCTGTATTGACCACAGGACCTGTGAATAACATGAACTCAAGCGCTAGTACTCTTTCATCCACTATAAAGACGATGTTAATCCACAAGACCAAACCTGTGCAACAGAAGAAGGTCATTGTTTTAGGTGATGACCAAGGGTGAAATATTCGATATACCTTGCAAGCCCTTCTGGGCAATTAATTTCAAGTATTATGCTTCTGAAAACCTGGTGCAAAAACAACAGATGTCTTAATCAATACGTATAACTTTAATTCTTTAACCAAAAATGACTATGTTATTATACTGTCAGGTACTAATTATGGGAATACTCCGAAATATTTTATTCCAAATTTCGATATTCCGATTTTTCCTAAGAATTATAATGTCTATTATTAAAAAATCACGAAATTTATTTTACCGAAAGTCGTAAATGCGATTTGTTAGTTTTCCGATTTTCATACGTTCGAAGAATCAAATGCTCGTAAGGTTCTAGGTCCGAAAAACGACATTACGATTTTCAATACTTCGAAAAAATTAAAAGGCAACATGTTGTGCTATAAAATTTAGTGACAGAAACGAATCGCTGCATAACCGACTTCACGCAGTCTTGTCTGCCCTACACTAGAGTGTAATTTAAGCCCGAGTAGGCGCGAAGGGGTGGGGCGGCCCGCGACCTGAGGAGCAGGTGGCTTGAAGGTCCGCCGCCGCGGCTGAGGCGGGCCGGCGACGCCGGCCATCAAGCCGAAGCTGCGGGGGTAAGCGTTAAAACCATCTGCGACGATAAGCTCACGTGGGGCCGCCCAAACCCCGCAGCGCCGGAGCCGTGACAGAAACAATGCTTGCTGCATGCAGCATGCCTGGTTGCATGTTGCATGCTTGCTTGCATGCTGCGTGTCTGCTTGTATACTGTGTGTCTGCTTGCACGCTGCATGCCTGCTTGCATGCTACGTGCTTGCTTGCATGCTACGTGCTTGCTTGCATTCTGCAAATCCACTAGTTGTCCCTATTTGTCTTGCTATACAGGTTTACAAGGCGTTTTTATTTCGGAATTTTATTAATCGGTATTTTAATAATCGGAATTCGTATTTTTGATTTCTAGAATTATCATTAAGTCGGACTTTTTGTTATTCGATCTATTAAAACTCGGTATTTTGAGAATAGTAATTATAAACGTTAGGAATATTGAAATTTTGGAATTATAAAAATAGGAGTAATGATAAGTCGTGTGAGTAGAGGAGCTCTTGGCTAAATAATAACAGCCGCACGGGTCGATCTTCAAGGTTAAGCAACACTTGACGAGGTCGGTCCGTGAATGGGTGACCACTTCAACATACCGAGTCTCCTCCGTGCCTCGGAAAGCACGTTATGCCGTTGGTCTCGGCTGTCATTTGAAGATCTTTGACAGTCGTTACGAGTAGTCAGAAGCTTGAGATTTGACACCAGTCTAGCCAAGGGGAATCGTGTTACCCAGTTACTGGGTTGTGGAGGTCAGATAGGCAGTCGCTCCATTTAAAACACTGGTACTGAGCTTAATCCGGTTAGACTGGAAGCCGACCCTAACATACTTGGGAAAAGGCTAGGCAGATTGATTGAGGAGTAATGATAAGTCGGAGTAGTTATATTCGGAATTTTGAACCATTCGGAATTATGAAAATCGGTATTTTGAAATTCGTATTTGTGACTGACGGAATAATTTTTTTCCTATTTATGTGGTGTACCCCTAATGATACCAATCCTCTGGATTTTCAAATTGACCTCGGTTTTTGGTTTAGAAGTATTAAACATGCCAACATAATTGTACCAGAAGTTCCAACAATCATTTAAATGAATGGAGATTAAATAGTTCGCTACGCTACGCATGTATTAAATATAATGGTATGTTTGTGAATATGGGATATAGTCAATCTGTACCACGAAGACTCTTCTTACTGTTAATATTTGTAGATACTAACTGAAAGAAATATCATATATTGATTTCAAAACTAAATTTATGACATAATATATATTAAGCAAAATTGAATTCTCACTAAGCCAAAACCTGACCAATCAACTCAAACTAGTAACATATCTGGCGATGCTGTTATTACTGCCTGTGACAAATCTACTCAAACTTGTGAATAATTACTAACTGCAACTTGTCTATTTGTATGGAAAAAGTTCCTAAAGCTGGTGGTCGCAATTTTTTTCATGTATAAATTCGTAAATATCTTTCATGAAAATGTTAATGGCTTGATTGGTAAGTCGGACCAACGTACTCTCAATTTAGAAAAAATATGGGACAAGGGAAAAAACATTGACATATTGTGTATCACTGAACACAATATGCTGATTGGAGATCAGTTCCATCTATTTAACCCTAACTACGAATTAGCTACGTTTTCAATGCGGAATACTAGACGTGGTGGTTCATGCATCCTTATAAATCGTATGCATAAATACAAAAACATTGACTTCGGTAAATTCTATGAAGCTAACGTCCTTGAATGCAATAGAATTAATCATTGGTATAGATTAATTCTATTGCACAAATAGAATTAATCTATACCAATATTATAAAGAGGAAAGAATTTTTTGGTTGTTTGTTTGTACCGAATAGGCTCCAAAACTACTGAACCGATTTCATAAATTATTTCACCGTTGGAAAGCTACTCTATCCCCGGGAGACATAGTCTACTTTTTATCCCTGTATTCCCACGGCAACGGGAACTACGCGGGTGAAACCGCGAGGCGTCCTCTAGTAATCTATAATTTAATAGTGATTTGCATCTACAGACCACCTAAAATTAAGAATGATTGTTTAGAACATTTTTTTGCAAACTTGGATTGTATTTTACGAATGTGTAGCCTCGGTGATTTAAAAAAAGTGGTTATTTATGGTAATTTCAATGTAGACACTTTGACACAATCAAAACCATTTAACAATTTTAAAACCCTTCTTTTAAACTATGACTTTAAAATTGTAATTCACCAGCCTACACGGTTGGCTAGTGGAAAATGTATAGACAATATCATACATAAGATTAGAGGTAAGTGTTCAAAGTGATCAAATGCACTGTGAAAAAAACTTGTTCTATTAAGCATTGGTATACTCTGAGGCGCGACTATTGCCAAGACTGAATTCATTGACTCTCTTCATAATCTTAGTTTTAGTGAAGTCTATCTACACGACAATCCTGAGGAAGCATTTAACTGTTTTTATGACCTTTTTATGCTTTTTTATGACCTCTGTTTCCCTTCAAGGAAAATAAGAATCTCTCAGCGTAAATTAACCAAACTGGATTTCCAAGGGAATGAGGCTCAGTTGTAAATGGAAAAGAAAAATTTTATGGCAATACAGTCGAGCCCCTACTTCTGTAAATAAACTTTTATTAAACCAATATATTGCTCGTTTAAAGAAAATAATAACATTGACACAAAAATCTCAGAATGACTTTCACATAAATTCGGCCAGTAATCAATCTAAAGCGACTTGGAGCACTATCAATAAAAATAAGATTAACTATCCTAGAGAAAATATACCTGAATACGAGTATGTAACAATAAATGACATTAAAATACATAAACCTCGACAAATTGCAAAAGCTTTTAATGACTATTTTATAAATGAAATATTTTCCTTTCTATGCAAATATTGATAATCATTGTAACTCCATATTTATTCCGCCTACAGTACCAGCAGACATGGTTGCTATAATTCGCTCTTTAAGTAATACCAATAGCCATGGATATGACGGCATCATTACAAAAGTGGTCAAACAAGTAGCGCCATTAATAGGATCTGTTATGAGTTATATCATCAATCTTGGCATTGAACATGGCAATTGCCCGGACAAAATAAAAATTACTGTATTTAAACCTATTCTTAAAAAAAGATGATAATAGTATCATGGGTAATTATAGACCGATAGCACTTATACCTATTTTTCCAAAATTATAGAAAATGTGATATACCTTTCGTCGTTTTTTGAAAAGCATGATCTCATAGTAAGAGAGCAATTTGGATTTAGGAAAGGTAAATCCATTAACATGGTGATCTATGACGTGATCGAGAAAATTGTTTCTAGTGGTGATGGTAGAATTCCAGTAGCGGCCTTGTTCATGGATATGTCTAAAGCATTCGACCATGTAGATTATGGTATACTGCTTAACAAGTGAGAGCGATGTGGGTTTAGAGGAACTACATTAAACCTATTACAATCTTATCTCTCTAATTGCACTCAAATCACAGCGCTTGATAGGCTATGTGCAAGCCCGAAAGTTGAAAGAACATATATGACACATCCTAGGAAAACTACATTTGGAGTTCCCCAAGGTAGCATTCTTGGCCCTGCATTATTTAACATTTACATATGATATGCCTAAGGTCGGTGAACATCAGATGGTCTTATTTGCTGATGATAGCACTATTTCATTCTCTAATAATGACATTAATATTCTGGAAAATGACATAAATGACGATCTTAAAAATATAATAAATTGGTTAGTTAAAAAAAACTAAAAATAAATCTTAACAAAAGTAATTTAATGACATTTAATCAAAGAACAAATAAACCGAAACTAAATATAAAATATGGTAACGTAGCAATCTCTGAATGTGACATCACAAAATTTCTGGACCTTTACATAGATAGTTAAATGACTTGGAAACAATATATCGACGCTTTGGCAAAGAAGCTTAGCCAATTTGCGTATGCTCTGTACGAACTATCAAATACAGTTAACCGCATTTCAGTGCAAATAGCTTACAATGCTTATGAGGCTTCTGGCAGGTTCCCTATCCATTTGCATAAAAACTTTAGACATAATATAACATGTCATACTTTTGTTTATCCTAATAATATTTGCGCATAACATTATTTTCGCATAACAGCTTGCGCATATTTTTTTTTAGCATATTCACTCTAATCATAATAACGTTTAAGCATAATATTCTAAAGCATAAATTTACAAGCAATTGCTAAAATTATAAACCTAAAATAATTTAAAAATTAAAAGACACAGCTACCTTGTCAAAAAGTGATTATTGTCAGATGCATGATTATTAATTAATTAATTAATAATTTGTAATACATGACAGTTACATAATATCCGACAGTTATAAGAAATTCCTTGTGTGGGGCAACGTTACTTAAAAAAAATGAAATGAATAAATCATTTGCATGAAAATTCAAAATAAAATACGTAAAAATAACTCACATTTGTTTCCGTTATTCCTATTATGTGTTATGCTTTAATACTATTATGCTAATAGTCATTAGGGCTAGTAACATTATGCGAATTAAAATTATGCCAAAATAAATTTGCTTTCAAGATAATTATGCCAATATAAACAGTACGGCAAAAAAAATAGGGCAATGAATTATTATGGCAAAATAAATTATGGCAAAATAAATTATGCCAAAACATACACCTAATATACTTTGGCATAACGCCAAAGTATATTAGGAAAAAGAAATGTACGCGAAAAATAGGGATCCCTTCTGGCATTAGGTACGGAATCATTTTCTGGGACACCTCCACTGACAGAGACATTGCTTTTAAAGCTCAAAAGAAATGCTTGCGAAAGTTTACCAAATTGCGATTGATAATTGTAAACCATTGTTTAAGGAACTTAGTTTGCTCACTCTACCGTCTATGTACGTATATGAAATGGGAGTGTTAGTTCGCTGTAACTAGCATTTATTTGAAAAACTGCGATCTCGCCTTTACCAGAATACCATTCATGTTACCTCTCATAAAACTAGGCTAGGTGTGGCCCCAAAAATATATAACAGTATACCAGCAGCAATTAGAAATAAAGAGTGCCTGGGATCATTTAAAAGGGCTTTGTTTAAATTCCTTGCAGATAGATGTTACTACTCCATCACTGAGTTTACTACTAATTAACAGAGGTATGGCCATTCCGACTTGCCAATTAAATACTTATGATTTTATTTATTGTTTAGATGTTTTTTTTTTTTTTTTTTGATTTTATGATTTTTTTTTAGGACGCCTCGCGGTTTCACCCGCGTAGTTCCCGTTCCGGTGGGAATACAGGGATAAAAAGTAGCCTATGTCACCCGGGGATAAAGTAGCTTCCCGTTGGTGAAAGAATTTTTGAAATCGGTCCAGTAGTTTTGGAGGCTCCAAAACTACTGGACCGATTTCAAAAATTCTTTTTAATTCGGTACAAACAAACAAAAAAATCTTTCCTCTTTATAATATTGGTATAGATTATGAATGAATGTGTTTATTTATCTAAAATTGTAATGACCTGTTTACCTAATTGACATATTTTTAATTGATTTATTTTTTAATGTAATCTATTGACATGCCACCTTAATTTTATTATTTTATTTATTATTTATTGTTAAAACCTAGGGGTCTTCAAGTCAAGAGTGAATAGGTTACTTCTAGGCAAGCGTGCTCCACCTTCGACCATATCATCACTTAACATCAGGCGAGATAGTGGTCAAACGCGAGCCTATAACGAATAAAAAAAAAACATATTGCTTGCTTATGTTAATTTATGATGATATTGGCAAATTTGTATTGATTGATTGAAGTATTTTGTTTCACATACACATTTCGTTACTATAAAACTGCTTTAGGTCCGTCACGTCGTCGGTCACAGGTCCAGTTGAAAACCAGCGTTGGGCACTAGTTGCCCAACATTTTGCTGAACTGGTCCTTTTTGGCGCAGCCGTGGGACACACAATGATACTTTTATATTGTTTTCTCTCTTTTATATTATTGTTGTTTAGTCTAAGTATTCTTCTTTCTTTTTTTATGTTTATGTTGTATACTCTGGCTTGTGTCAAATAAATATGTTTTCTTTCTTTCTTTCAAGAATCCCATACTTTTTTGCAGCTTGCTGAGCTTTCGCCTCAACGAATGGACCGAAATTGAGGGTCGATGTCGTAAACCAAGAAGATCGAGATAGTCCATTAACAGCACGGTTACACCAGAGGAAATATAGAACCGGGTGGAATTGGCTCCATTTAGCGGAAAAAAGACACGCCTGGGTCTTAGCACCATTGAAACTGACCAGACTGACATCACCCCATTCGGTGATCGCCTTCAAGGACAAGTTCAAGCGTTCAACCATGGCCTCCCGTAGAGACCGAATCTGAGGCCCAACCGGATGGAACGATCCCTCAAAAAGTCCACAATCCAATTACACAGACCACTTGGCAAACCAAAGCGAGGAAGCTTACCAATGAGGCTTTCGTGCCAGATCCTGTCGAAAAGCTTCGAGATGTCGAGGGAAATGGCTAGCGCTTCCCCGTGTCTCTCGATGGCCTCACTCCAGATGTGAATGGCATACGCTAGAAGATCCCCAGTGAACCGATTTTGGCGGAAGCCGTATTGGCGGTCACTGAGGATGCCAGGAGCTTACTGTTGAGCACACGTTCCATACTCTTACAGAGGATAGACGTTACAGAGATAGGTCTGTAGTTGGCCGGGTCAGCACGACTGCCCTTCTTGGGCACGGGCTGTACATTGGCTTGCTTCCAAGCTTTCGGCACTGTTCCAGTCACTATCGAAAGGTGAAATAGTAGTGTCAAGAACGAAGCCTATTCAGGCGAACAGGTTTTAAGTACTATTGCTGGTATCCCGTCGGGGCCACTCGTTTTTTATTCACATCAAGGCTACGCAGCATACTACGGACATATTTTTGATGATTGCGAATGTCCGACGTACTCGTCAAACATCACAAACAAATTTGCCTTCTCCTCAGCGGAGTGAGCCAATGACCCGTCAGCTTTCAACAGTGGTGGTAGTGAGGGGCGAAAGAAGTTTGATTCGACCGACTTCGGCAGGGGCTAAAACGCTTTTCTACCCGCTGGGTATGAAGCAAGTTTGTGCCCGATTCTGCTAATGTGGTCAAATCGTGCTCCTCGCATCATATTTTTGCAGGACTTGACAGCCGTGTAGAGGGCTCTCTTCTTCTGACTCAAGTCATTTGCCTTGCGCGTTCGAGCGTCGACCCATGCCTGGTCAGCTCGTGTTTATCCACGTCGGCGCGGTTACACTCAGTTCCAAACCTCGGCTTATGCGGTGGGACTGCCTCCCACGGCCAACTAAGATAAGCGAATGGATAGTTCCAAAATAATGGTACTTCTTACAAATTGCTTGTTTAACTACTTACTTAAATAACACATTTTACTGGGCAGTGAACAACTGGGCCGTCCTTAAAATCAATTTGAGAGAGATTAATAAAACAATGATAGCTTTATAAATATATAATATATATTCTAGTAATGTTTTATAATTATCGTAATCTCATTGGTAAACTTAAATTACTACTTAGGAATGGGAACATTAATCAGTTCTTCGTAGGGCACAACAAAGAAGAACTTTTCAACAGTTCTTATCGATAGTTCTACGGCGTAGTCTACGATGGGTTTACCGAATTCTTCTGCTACTTGCTTCCACTCCCTATTAAGGAATTCAAGAACTGTCCTGCCTGAAACATTCAAAGGCTCATTAACTATATAATTTTAAAGTAAAACAAGGTGAAACACAGTGAGCATAATTTATAATTTGATTACATTAACCCATTGGAAATTAACTTCATAAACCTTGAAAAGGTGATGTTTATCATAAAAGACATTTATATATCTATAGGAATTCACCGTTCCCAAGTAGGTCAATAAAGTTTTTTTATGATGATTGGCATAGGATTTTCTTGGAGGATACAGCGTTGGGGACAATTAAGTAAAATAATTGCTATTGTGGTTCATTGGCATGCAAAAGAAATGAGGATATAGCTGTATCCGATAATCGCATAGTTTTAGTAATTAGCTGTAGCAATTTGGTGTTAATGTAACCATGAAAATTAAGTAATACCTATTTTCGATTTCAGTTTTATACTAAAGTCTCTAACAGATAGCTACCCATTTTTAGGGTTCCGGTCCTAAAAGGTAAAAACGTAACCTTATTACTTAGATTGCACTGTTTGTATATCTTATGAACCGTGATGGCTAGACTTTTGGAATTTTCCGATTATTCCCGATGTCCACCACTTGGTTGGCCACCACTGGGTGACAGCGGGCAAACCTTTTAAAAATTATTCCCGCTGTCCACCACTGAGGGACAGCGACACGGATTTTTTAATTATTCTCATTGGCATCCACTGGGGTTAGTGACACAGAATTTTAAACATTCCCTATGGCCACCGCTGGGAGACAATGTTACAATATGTTTCACTTAAATATAAAAAAAAATATCATCCTATTACATATTAAAGGTGTGATTGCTTATTTATTTATTAAATTGGGTCATTAACGGACATAATATTTTCACAGCGATAACAGACTTCTACAGACTGTTCTTCGGGAAGAATAATTAAAAAATCCGTGTCGCTGTCCCCCAGTGGTGGCCAACCAAGTGGTGGACATCGGGAATAATCGGAATTTTCCGGCAGGTGATTTATTTCTGTTGCCGCTATAACAAAAAATACTAAAAACAGAATAAAATAAATATTAAAAAGGGGGTCCCATACAATAAACCTGATTTTTATGCCAGTTTTTGCAATAATGGTACGGAACCCTTCATGCGCGATTCCGACTCGCACTTGACTTGTTTTTCATAAATTATACGGATATATCGTTGAAAAATTATTTGCAAAGCCGTCATGGAATCGGTGTTGCAATGTTACGTCGCACCTGTCTTCGGAAGACTTTATTCAATTACTCGATCATCACAGCCAATAGCAGGATGAGTTAATATCTCTTTTATTACTACATTATCTTGGATTTCCCTAATATCATCCTAAAATCTTGTAAGTAATATGAGGAGGATTGAAACAAGGATTTTTGTCTTTTATCAGATCTGTATACTTACTAAGTTCCTTGCTTTCCTTAAAGAGATTCGCAAGTTCAAAGGAAACTCGATCTCCATAGTCGAAAGTGTACTTGTAACTCTTCACAGAGAAATGATTGACGCCTTTGTTGTCTTTAATGTACTTTGTTTTCATATCAATATTCATTCTGAGATTGGCTGTAACAAAAATGTGGTAGATGTTAATGTTACATAATATACCTTTTGGTTCAAGATTTAGGTACGATGCAAAAATTATGTGCATGCAAATAACATTGTGTATGTGAATAAATTATACAATAAGGATACAATTTTTTTTCTGAGCAGTCTGTTATTTATATTATAAAAGTAAATTGGACGAGAAATCTACCAGACTTTCTTCTAAGGGGAAAATCTAACTATACCCATGCTATCTCAAGTCACTCTTAAAAATGCATAACATGAAAATGACTTTCTTGTCATGTTTAAACAAACAATCGTTTTACATAATAATTTCTTAATCTTGCCGCAAGCTGCAATGAAACGGGAATTTGAAAATGGTAAGCTCCTAAACTTAAAAGGGAGATAAGCTGAAGACATCACAAACTGTTGATTTATTAATGGCTGTGTTACTTACTAAGCTTAACTTTGGCGTCGCCCGCTCCATCAATAGGGAATAGGATGATTCTTCCTTTAGCATCGTAGGTACCCTTGATCGTGAGGTTGCAGTGGAACGCCAGGACAAAGTGACGTTTCTCAAGTTCGGATCTGAAAATATTGCTATTTAGCTCCTGATTTTCTTACCAAACTTATTTATTAGCATTACGAACGGGGTTCAGGGATAAATTATTTAAACAGCAGACTTCAATTAATCACAGTTTATTACAAAAACACTTCTCAAACAATTTTATTTCTTCGCACTTATCTCCTTTTCCGATCGCTCTGTGTCGCTTCCAAATCGAAACTGACTCACAACGATTTTTTTTTTTTTTTTAATGCGTGGCGTCTCGCAGTTCGGCCAAAGTAGCCGTCCTCTGCTTTACCGGACTAACCTGTGGAGACTAAGCTATGTAGCCTCCGGCCAGGCTTAAAGTTTCTAAACCTAAAGCGACAGCACTAAGGGCTACCCCAGTTGGGGTCGGACCTTGGCTCAGGGCGTCGCTTGGACCAAGGTTACCAAGGTGGCACATTCTGGGGTTGAGAAAAGTACGAAGAGAGGGGGAGGATACAATAACTCTTGAATCGGGCCACCTTATGTATTTCCGAGAGGGCGACTAGCTATCCCAAGGCGGTGTACGGTTCCTGGTTAACTAATCCATCTGTGGCAACTCTTTGGCAAATCTGTGTGAAGTCTCCAGTGTGTCGAATAGGGTAGCGAACCTCATAGTGAAGCTAACCGAGAGGTATAGCCTCAAGGGTGTGCAAGTCTACGCACCGACCTCGGCGCATTCGGTCGACCAAATGGAGGAAATGTTCGAGGACATTTACAAGACCTTGCACTCCACCACTAAGACCCACTACAGCGTTCTCATGGGGGATTTTAACGCTAAAGTGGGAGTACAGAATTGCAGCGAATCGGTAGTAGGATAGTGCTCTAGAAAGATGACAAGCATTTGCCCCCTACGATTTATGCTGAATCGTAGGGGGCAAATGCTTGTCATCTTTCTAGAGAAGGAGGGGCTTTTTGTAATGAACTCCTCTTTTAAGAAACAGCCTCAAAGGAAGTGGACGTGGCAAAGCCCCGACACTATGACAAAATTTGAGATAGACTTCATCATAACAGATAAAAAGCATAAATATTCAGGGATGTCTCAGTAATCAACCGATTTAATACCGGCAGTGATCACAGACTTCTTTGATGCTCTCTGAATATCAACTTCAAGCTTAAGAGAACTCGTTTGATAAAAACAATTAGGAAACTGGTACGACGCGACCTCCGACGATCTAATACGCTCTCTACAGAGAAAGCGATTGAGCAAAACGTGAAAAGTGTTCTTCCAGCAACTTGGGAGGAGCCATCTGACGAAGCTGGCTTAATCGAGTGGAGATATCGTCGTTTCGAGGCCGGAGATTCTTTCGGAAGTAGAAGATTTCTACAGCCAACTGCACGCTTGGCATGCATCTCGGCCTGATCCCGAAAATGAGGATTCTCGAGCCAACTTAACCCACCATTATACAGAAGACCTGCCTGAATTAAATCAATCTGAAGTAAACCAAGATGAATTCGAGGCGGCTCTCAGACAGCTTAAAAATTGAAAAGCTCCTGGAGAGGACGGGATTACAACCGAGCTCCTGAAAGCGGGAGGACGGCCGATATTGAAGGAACTTGGGGAGCTCTTTAGCTCTGTCCTGTTATCTGGGAAAGCTCCAAGGGCGTGACAGAGGAGCGTGGTTGTTCTTCTTTTTAAAAATTTTTAGTCACGTTTATAAGTAAGACTCGACGAGTTTCAGCCACCGGAGCAGGCCGGGTTCAGAAGAGGATACAGCACCATAGACAACATCCACACAGTGCGGAAAATTATACGAAACTCCGAAGATTATAATCGGCCCCCGTGTTTTTGAAAATTGGAATTGTTTAGTAACGCGGTGGAGGATATGTTTAAGACGCTGGACTGGGAAGGACGCGGCAAAAGTTTGTCGACATAGCTTACAGAATAAGTAAGCTGAAGTGGCAATGTGCCGGCCATATAAGTCGTAGAACCGATGACCGTTGGGGTAAGCTTGTTCTTGAGTGGAGACCGCGAACTGGTAAACGTAAGGTAGGACGCCCTCAGGCTAGGTGGAGCGACGACCTTCGCAGTAAATATTATATATTAAATATTGTAAAAAAAACTTTTTTATTTAAAGAATATGTATTGATTTTCTTGTGCGTTGTTCTCCATAACAAGCTACTTTCCGAATACACGGTAGAATCAATTTTTATTCCTTGTAAATTTTAATGTAAAGTTCAAAAGTGCCGCTTGGTGGCCTAGTTGAAATAAAATATCTTTGTCTTCTTTGTTTTTGTCTTTGTCTTAAATTAATCTGCCTAGCCTAACTATATTGGGATCGGCTTCGAACCTATCGGATTCAGCTGAGTACCATTGCTTTTACTTTGCATGGAGTGACTGCCAATCTGACCTCCACAACTCAGTTACTGGGTAACGCGATACCCTTTGGCCAGACTGGTGTCAGATAACAGGCTATTGACTACCCGTAACGATAGTCAAAGATTTTCAAATGGCTGCCGGGACCAACAGGTTAACTTGCTTTCCGAGGCACGGAGAAAACTCGGTATCTAAAGATGGTCACCCATCTATGGACCAATCATGGCAAGCGTTGCTTAACCTTGAAGATTGACCCTTGCGGCTATTGATATTTAGCCACCAACTTCTTTATATATTACATAAATATGCATGCAATATTGACATTAAAATGTGTATCAATCTTGACCCTTGCTTAATACTTAACAATTATGCGATCATTAACAAGATCGTTACCTCATGTGGTCATTGTTATCTTAGCTATTAAGTGGGCAATATCAGCTGTTTGATTATTAAAATCGTAGTGCGATGTTTTTAACATGAGAACGTTTATTAAAAGACTTTTCTATACTTATGCGATAAATAATACCAGAGTTTGCGATGAAACATTTTTGATATCGCCAAAAAAATATATATCTCTTGATTCAAGGATTGTATTGCCAAGTATTGTATATATTGTGTGTCGCATAAACAGGAAGCCGGACGCCCGGTGTCACCACTGCGTCGAATGCCGGTAGGACACGGCGTGGCGTACGCTGGCAGACTGTGCCGCTTGGGAGGAGCCACGCCATGCCCTCATCTCAGAAGTAGGCAGTGACCTGTCGCTGCCGGCCGTAGTCGAATCTATGATCGGCAGCGAAGAGTCCTGGGACTGGTATCCTTCTACGAAACAGTCATCTCGCAGAAGAAGGCTGCGGAGAGGGAGAGGGAGATTTCATCCGCTCACCCAATCCGCAGCAGACGCCCCGGGCGTCGGCGGAGGGCGGACAACCAACCCCCCTAAATGGATCCAGGAGCGACGGACTCGGGTCCGTCGCCCTCCACACATCAGGACCCGAGGTAGCGGCGCGTAGTGTTCCACGCGCGCCCCTCTTAGACGTCGCGGGAGGAGTCCAACACCTCTCTCCCCCCCCAACCCGAGATCGAGGCCCGCAGAGGCAGCCGGGGTTTGCGGAAGTATAGTTGTTCCCGGGACCCCCAGCGTAGGTGTGGGATGGAATACCGGGGCGGTTTTTTAGTCAGTAGGAGTCCTCCGCCCTAAGGGCGGAGGACATCCAATGAAATAAATCAAAACCATAAAATTATCAATTGAAATAAATTAAAACTATAAAATGATCAATTAAATTAAATTATTAAATGATCAATTGAAATAGGTAAATCAGAACTATAAAATTAGCAATTGATTTAAATAAAGAAATTAACAATTGAAATAAATTAAGAATTTAAGGTAATAGTATTCCTATCATAGTTTTTTATCACTTTTTTTGTGTCATTATTAATTTGTTTTTGTTATATGTAAGTAAGTACTTTGATTTTTATTATTTAAATATCCATCGAGCTACATACGAACCAACGGCAACGTCACATCGTTAGACCAGTAGTTAGACAGCACACTTGCATTCTTGCGTACGATTCACATAACTTGACCAATTTACGGCGAGATTTTTAAAGGTCGGCAACTTTTAAAATATCGATCCGTCGCATGGGTGCTTACTGATGATTAGAAAGGTATCGTCCTACTCCATGAAAGCATATCGCCTGAAAAATCTTTTCCCAGCTATTTATGAAGCTGACGAGCTGAGCTGACTGAGCTGTTGCACTATCTTGGGGCACATTCAAGTTAAGTGGCTAGAAATGAAAAATCTGTAACAAATATATTTCCGTAACGGCTTGCAGCGACATCTGGTGTCAGGCATATTAATTATCAGGTGTACTCTTTCATCTGGGTGTGTCACTAGGTGGTTGAGGCACTTTGGTGCTAGATGGCGTTGAGGTCGGGCGCAATTATTATAAATTCTTTACAAAACCTGTTAGATATTGTGTGAATTAATATAATCCAACAAGCATACAATTTCCTACATATATAGGTTACTAGCACTTCGTTCGCATGATTTCGTATTTTATTCAACTAAATTATGTGCAGTTAGTGAAGGCGACAAAAAAATAAGCTAATGTTAAAACAATAATAAATGTGAAAATAATAAAAGGAATCGTAAATATCTACGGTTCAAGTTAGGATTTAGAAGACATAGAACCTCCTCCCTTTTGGAAAGTCGGTTAAAAATCTTATTCCTTGGGCAATAATAAATTGCCATCATTAGTTTTTCAGAATTACCCCAGAAGATGTTTTAGGTTTTTCAACGGTTTTTTGAAGAATCTTATGGCACTAAGACGACCTGTTCCTCGATTTGGAACTACAAACACAGTGTTGTTTGACGGAGATATCGGCGAACATACACAAAAAACAATTAAGTGCCAAAAGGCAAATTGGCTGTTGGTACACCTAAAAAGTGAAAAACACCACAAACACTACCGACACTGAAATCCAACTAAAAACACTACAAAGTGAAAAATAACTTTCTTTTTCGAAGTCAGTGTCCGTAACGAAAAAAAATTGTACCTACCAATGAAAATTTATTTAATCGGTAATATTTTTTTGTAAAAATGTTTTTATAGAAATAAATGTCTCTTTAAAGGTTCAATTTAAAAAGAAGCTATGTGCAATAAAATACTTCAAAAATCTTGAACACCCCATAAATAGTATTTTGCGGATAGTTCCCAAAAACTAATAACTAATAACAACCTACATTATTTATGAAGGTTAGTATTTGTGCCAAATTCCAAGTTTATTAACCCAAGATCTTCAACACCCCCATAATCACCTTTTAGGGGTAGTTTCTAAAAACTAATAATGATATCGTTTATTATTTACTTAGGTTAGTATTTGTCCCAAGTTTATTAATCCAAGTAATGAGTTTTCCATACAAACTTTAACATCCCTTACATCGTCTTTTGGGGGTAGTTCCGAAAAATTTACGTTACTTTTATTATTTTGCCCAAGGAATTAGAATTCCTTCCAACAAATATCTCTCGTTTGCTCCCCTACATCAAAAAAAGAAGCCTCGTGCAATAAAATTCTTCAAAAATCTTTAACACACCCTATCCCAATCGTATTATAGGAGTAGTTTTGAAAAACTTGTAATGACAACCTTTACTTTAAAAACAATAATAAAATATCAGCTGTTAGTATGTATGCCAAGTTTCAAATATATAAGCCCAACAAATTGCCACCTTTAACCTCCATTAGGAAAAAAAAAATTTAAATAACCGGAAATCTATAAACTCATTACTTTTTTTATTAATCAAGAGCGTAAAGCTACTATTTCAGATATTTTACCTTCCAAACCGAAGAAATTTCATATGAAGTTTCAACCCCTACTTTATTCCCATTAGGGGTAGAATTTCTAAAACATATTAAATACATAAATTCTTTTTATAAACCAAGAGCGTAAATATAATATTTCACGTGTCCAACTTATAAACTGTAGAAATTACATACAAACTTTCAACCCCCTTTTTAACCCCGTTACGGGTGGCATTTCCGGAAATAATTAAACTCATTGTTTTTTTATTAATCACCGTAAACCTACAATTCTAGATATTTTTCCTTCCAATCCGATGAAATTTCATATAAATTTTCAACCCCTATTTTATAGGGGTAGAATTTTCAAAAACAAATGAATACATTAATTCTTTTTTATCTACCTAGAGATTAAATCTTAAATTTCACGTGCCCAACTTACAAACTGTAGAAATTACATACAAACTTTCAACCCCCTTTTTACCCCCTTAGGGGTCAAATTTCCAGAAACCAATAAATATATTAATTCTTTTTATGAACCAAAAGCATAAATCTAAAATTTCACGTGTCCAACTTTCAAACTGTAGAAATTACATACAAACTTTCAACCCCTCTTTTTACCCCCTTAGGGGACGAATTACCAATAACCATTTTTTTTTATGAACCAAAATCGTAAAATTAAAATTTCATGTGTCCAACTTACAAACTGAAGAAATTACATACAAACCTTCAACCCTCTTTTTACCCCCTTAGGGGACGAATTACCAAAAACCAATAAATATATTAATTTTTTTTATGAACCAAAAGCGTAAATCTAATATTTCACGTGTCCAACTTACAAACTGTAAAAAAATCATACAAACTTTCTACACCCTTTTTACCCCCTCACTGGTCGAATTTCCAAAAACTAATAAATATATTAATTTTTTTATCAACCAAGAGCGTAAATCTAAAATTTCACGTGCCCAACTTACAAACTCTGGCAATTACATACAAACTTTCAACCCCCTTTTTACCCCCTTTGGGGTGGAATTTCCAAAAATCCTTTCTTAGTGCTCACTTACGCAACATGAGGAACCTTTCTGCCAAATTTCATTCTTCTAGGCCTAGCGGTTTAGGCTGTGCGTTGATCGATCAGTCAGTCAGTCAGTTTCTTCTTTTACGAGTATATATATAGATTAATTTCTGGTAAACATAATTACTCAAGGAAACTATAGACATGACGTCTCTATTGGTTAATAAAATGCTCAGTGTCTATGGCCGACAAGAGTGACATTTCTTTTTGCATTGCTAACTGATACGCAGGAGGTCGAAAATAAAATCCTATTTAAATAAGTCAAATAAAGCAATCGGAATGACTCGGAGGCGGCAGGGAAACAGCCCTAAATTTAAAATATTATGTGCCAGCAAGCGCTGTGAGTATTGTTGGAATTAAACTATATTTTCATGCTTGTGAGACATGTGCTTGTATAATGCTAATACCGCATTTTTCCCATCGACAGGGCTTGTTAAGACTAATTTTAGATAAAAACTATAAATAGAATAAAACATGGTCAACGGCGTGAAATAAGAACAGCTATACACCATTCAACAACAGGCTCCGAACACCCATGATATTCTGACCGGTGAGATACTGGATGCAATCTGCACAGGAACGATGCTGATTCTGATATCATGCATCTGTTGCTAAGTTTAATGGGTAGTTTATATCCCATACACAAGTAAGTGTGATACCTTTAAATTGTGGTGCTGCAGTGATGCCTGTGTATTATTAAACTAGTTGACCAAAAAGAAAGACTTTTACTTCTATCGACCCTCATGCGAAATCATCCCTGCAATTGTCTCATCCTGAACATCTACCCCTGAGCTGGCTGGTGAGTAAGGGAATTTACCTTACAAATCTATTTGCAACTTTTTATGATAAGTAGTGAAAATTCCAATTCTCAAAAATAACAAGCCCTTAGTCATCTGGTAGAAGCTTAAGAATCGCAGTCTTATTTGTCTAAACTGTAGATTATTTGGTGCAGGACTTAATTCAGTCGCTACTTACAATTCATTGCTCCAGTCCGTTTCGCTTTAAGGAACTAGTTGCGATCCTATTTTCAATTGCACGAAAAAGCCTTTTAAAATACGGCTCAGAAAATAATTATGCCCAGTGGGATACACACAGCTTGTCCAAAGAAGTTTTGCCATCCTTGGATAGTAGGCTTACCAGGCGTCTACTACGCTTGGACAGGAATGGCCTGCAGCTGGTGACGGGGGCCATCACAGGACACTGCTCACTTAAGAAATACTTCCACTCAATAGGCATAACGGACAGGCTTCTGTGCAAGGCATGCATGGAGGCTGATGAAACCGTTGCGCACGTTCTCTTTGAATGCACAAGTGTGAAGATAAGAACAGAAACCCTAGGGTCACCCAGATCTTACACAGATGTTCTGAGGAAACCAGGAGCTCTAATTAACTTCTGGAGGGAGGTGGGCTGGTTGGAATAACCACCAAACGGCCGCCATGGCCCACGCACAATGGTCCACCGGAAGGACTAAGTGCGGAAACCAAATCCCCTAACATAGAACATAGATACACACAGCTTGGATATTTAACAACGGCTCAAACTTATCAGCTCGTAGTTCGAGGGTTCGATCCTAAGCAGAATGGCTTATTTACTTTGTTCTTATTATTTTATGACTACTGCTCACAGAATATTGAAGGAAAGCTTTGTGAGGCAACCGGGTTGTGTGGTGAGTTCCACTCCAGTCAGTCCACTCCCTCACACACATTGGAATCTGCTGCTGAGATTCAGATCCTGGATCGCTGGTGTTCTTGAGGATTTTGTCATACCATTGGTTTGGGTAAAAAAAAAAACACAAACACATTATTTTCGACTAAGTAAATATCTGTAGAAACTTTGTTGCTAGTTTGTAGTAGCATTTCACGTAAAAGAGAAACAGTTCGATTATCGATTTTAGTCAATTAATAAATTAGTTTTCAACGATCAATGTCAATCTTTCGTATCATTTATTTCTAATGGGTTTTGATATTATATCTTCATTAATGACCACATGAGTGATCATTTCATTTTTAAATCTCGTTCTAAAATTTAGAAGATATAAAGATTTATTTGCCGTATACTGTTGAGGTAAATGATTTACATGATGAATTTTTAATTGCACTAAAGATTAAGTTATTTATGTTCGATGACGGATGTTATTATACTAATGATATTAATAGATTTAGCTTACTTATATTTTATTTTGACATCTAAAGAAAACGACTAGTGTTCATAAGCATTTTACCATCGATTATAATTATAATGCTGAAAATAAAAAAGTAAAAATTATTTTAACAAAAATCAAACTGACTTATAAAATAAAACAATACAAAGCGAAAAATAGCTTTCTTTTCCGAAATCGGTGTCATTTGTACCCATTGTTTTCCGTTATTCGACACCGACTTCGGAAAAGAAAGTTATTTATCGCTTTGTAGCGTTTTTTAAGTTATCAGCGAAAAGACATTAAAACAATATATATATACGGTCAAATTGAGAAACCTCCTCCTTTTGGGAACTCGGTTAAAAATGGGATTATCCGTCTCTTGGGTAATTCTCAGAATGCCAACATCGGAAGGACACTTCCTCCATTCCAATATACTCGGTCGCCATAACCAAGAAAAACCACTTAAAATGTAAGGGGTAATTTGTAATATCTTTATTAATATAATAATACGTTTGCTAGCTATGATATCATAAAACAAGAAAATAAATATAATTACATCAATTACGCGCAATTTTGCAAATAACCGGGGTTTCAAACTAGTTTTTAAAGACCAGTAATTAAAAACGATACTATTTTCCTCATCTTAGTTTCCTTTTTTCAATGGCATAGGACACAGCCTTAGAGTTATACAGCAGATACCTAAGCTGTATGTCGATACAGCACACATATTTGAGCCACATCGATTGTAATTTCTAGACAAACTATCTTATAAATTATTTTAATTATGAACCGAAAGATCGTTTATCAGCAGGCAAAGTACCGATCTCTAGCTATCACTACAAGTTCCAAATCACTCGACACTTCACATGACTCTTCTCTTTTTGTAAAAATAAAATGCCTGAGGGCTCGTCGTGATTAATATATATCACACCGATAAGCGTTTTTTTTTATTTCAAAAGCGAATTCCAAGTATATTCACATGAACGCAATGCCATGCAATTCGACCAATTTCAATTTTCTTAGAAAATACGTGCGCGTTATCGCCTATAGTCGCGTCGCGTCATTCGAAAGGTCCCTAAGACATCGTTTGGTATCTTGAGTATATTCTAACATATTTCTTTATCAAGCTATACCAGAGCAGTTACAAACAACATAAGTTAATACTTACACTATATTATCGACAATACATTTCTTGAAACCTGAAACTTTTCCATTATAGAAGGTGAAAGTCAATCCGTTTAGAGGGATGGACAGCTTTTCAATTTTGAAGGGATCCAGGACAGGCACCTCAAGATTTGGGATACCTTTGACGAATTCTGGGATGGCATCTTGCGTAGCTTTTATTAGACATGCACTGCTTGTGTCGTTGCAGGGATGAATGAAGTTGGCTAGAAAGAAAGACATTCTTTCAGTCATCATTTTGTGGTAAAATCATCGGTCGTTTTTGCAATTGATTGTCGATAAAATGAGACTGCTTTTATTTAAATGGTTTTGAAGTGAAACTTCTTTGGCCGCGTTGAGCGATTTTTGATAAAACCAAAGATTTTTGGTAAGTTTCAAGTTTTCACTTCTGTCGGCAGTCGCCAGGCCTGCCTATTTTTTACGGGAATGAACCTTCAGAGTATGTTTATAATAATAATATAATACCAGGCTGCCATACAGAGAAGTCACGAGTATTAATCACCAGGCTTGCTCAATGCGGGTTGGTATTTCAGACTTATATTAACTATAAGGCCAAGTTTCCTCACGATGTTTTCCTTCACCGTTGTCAGCGATGTCCAAGATAAACTTAGAAAGTACATATGAATTTGAAAAAGTCTTATTGGTACTTGCCCGGCTTTGTACCCATGTCTCCAAGCACGAGAGGCGAGGTCTTTAGCCACTGGGCCACCACGACTTTTTGAGTAGAGTATGTTTATTTGATGCTACATATATAATGTAAATAATAACAGTTTCCAGGTACCTTCGTTTAATTTAATTTTATTTTATTAGGACCTCCAACAAGGAATACACCTTACATGCTATATTATTATAAAATAACAGATCACAAAAACGACTATGTGCTTCCTCAATTATATGAGACCACATCATCAATTGAGAACAATTAAACAGAATATGGCAGTTAAAGTTACAGTTATTTAATATCGGCAGTTAAAGTTTCGTTGGCGTCGTGCATTACAGCTATATATCGACTTAATGTAAAGATTACTATTAGATCTTCAACTGCCGTCATTGTAGACAGAGAACCGGTCCGAGACGAACCTCTGCGGTAAATTATCGCAATTACTTCATTGATGTGTTGATTAAGAATTGAATATACCTGAAACAAAGGTTTAGAAAAAAAATGCTGATTTAAGAACTATTTTTAACCCGGTGAAAAAAAATTATGTTCGTATAATCTCAATGGTATTTTAAGTTTTGAGTTAACAAAGACGCATATTTAATCAATATAACTTTTATGACAAAAACATTAATCACCGTCATAAAATGCTAAATGCTCAAACTTTTTTCAATAAAATGATTTTACATGAAGTTTTTGGGACTATCCCTAAATTTCTAAGTAATAATTTTGAGGTTTGGGATATTTACGTTTGCGCGAAAATCTGTTAACCTTCTGCATTTAAATATGAAAATTCTTAATTTAAAATAATAAATGTATTATTTGAAATTATGATTCGTTTCGCAATTTTGAACGACAATTCTAATTTTAAACATAGTAATCAGCGAATAAAGATAAAATTAGAAACAATGATTTCCCTTCTGTTTATGATCGGCTAAACTTCATTTTTTTTCTTGGGTACGTGTTCATGCATACTGCGCTACCATGCGGAGACAGTGCAGTTATGTGGGAATCTAACCCATTAAAACTCCACGGTGTTCTCCTGTGCCGCATAAGGTGGGAACACGGGCAGGTGTAAGCACATTTTGCGAACCCGCCGCCACTGTCCGTCACCGGACGTTTCTCTGGGGAGTACCAATAATCACCGGCGCACCAGATCTCATTGCACGCCGTGACCAACCTAGCGATCAAACCAGCTCATGGGCGCCAGTCTACCTCGTGTATGGCACCCATGTTCCTCCTGGGATAGTTTAGATCAGTGATGTGTGATTGGCTACCCTGATTTAGAATGGAACTTTATATAAAAGTATAATAATAATATCTACCAAGATAGCAAGCTTTGAATGTCAAGATGGCTGTTGGTTATTTACTGCGAATCAGAGTTCCATTGTATGTGGTGTGTAAGGAAAGGGTTTTATGAATAAAAGCATAGAAAGACAAGACTAGGTATTTATTTAAATAAGGCTTGTCAATTAATTCATATTTAGAAGGCTCATTGAGCTTACCGCCCTGTCCCTAGACTAGTTCTCGTGGGGAAGAAGGGCAACAAACCCCACGGAAGCTCTTTCATAGTATTTATCGATATCTTTTACAAAAAAACGGCGGAGGAAGATCATTCCAGATACGAGAGGCAGCGAATTTGAAACTGCCACGGAATGCAGCAGTTTTGTGAGACGTCAAGAAAAGGTAGGCAGCAGCTCTCGTTCTGACTTTGTTTACATCTCGGGACCAGGTTAGTTTACTGATTAGATAGTCTCGCTTTTTTGTGAGAATTATGCCAAAGAGCAGGGTAGCCAAATGAAGTTTTCTATGATCTGACATTCTCATCAAATTACCGTTATTTAGAAAAGGAGTTACATGAGATCTAGGAGGAATGGTAAAACAGAATCTTGCACAAGCATTCTGTACTCGCTGAATCAACCTTTTGCTTTTGCCCAGAATGCACGCCCTATACACAGTGTAAGCGTAGTTCAGCTTGGATAGAATTAGTGAATCACAGAGCAAGATACGCATCTCCACTCTTATGTAGGGACGCACATGGTACAGGAGCTTAAGCATGTAAAAACAGTTGAACACAGCCTCCATGACGTGGGTCTCAAAGTGCAGGTACTCGTCAAATACTACCCCAATATTATGGGCTTCAGAAACAGCCGTCAATCTTCAAGTCCAAATTCCCATTAGCCATTTTACTTAAAAAAATCCTTAGATCCCATTAATATAAATTTTGACTTAACTGGGTTCAAAACTAAGGAGTTTCTCATAGACCAGGTCAAATCTTCATTCAGTCTTTTTACAGTGTCAACAGACTGCTGGGGATGAAAAGAGAGATGTATCAGCACTGTAAAGAATGAAGAGTAGCGGGCCCAGTATCGATCCCTGTGGTACACCCCTATTCACGCACTTAGGACCAGAGGATTGAACAGCTCCATCACTGTCACTCGTCACCTGGACAAACTGATAACGGTGAGTCAAGTAATTCTCAAACCACTTTACTGTCTCAGGCTGACATCCATAGTAAGACCACTTAGATAGGAGGAGCGAAGTATTAATAGAGTAAAAAGCGCGAAAAAAAGCAAGTAAAACCAGCAGGAACCCTTATCTCTAGCTTCCAGAATATTCCCAATCACATCAAGAAGAGCTGTGGCTGTGCTGTGCCCTTGCGAAAACCCGATTGAACAAGCGGCAAAATGCGGTGTTCCTCGAGGTAAGACCGAAGCTGATTAGAGACAATCTTCTCCAGGACCTTGCAGAGGCATGGCAATAAACTAATTGGGCGAAGTTCTTTCACGCTGGTAGGATTAGAAAATTTAAGGATGGGTCTAAAAATTGCCAATTTCCACAGATCCGGGAAAGATGAGGTGGTGATAGAACGGTTAATGATGGCCGTTATAGCTGCAAGGGACCGAGGAAGGGTCATCATCAGCATCTCAAGAGAGACACTGGCGTCACCCTAATAAAAAACATCTTTAACGCCTGGAAAGAAGCACAAGATGCCATTGGAATCTTTTGCGACCGCTCGAAAACGATCGATTGCGTTAAAAATGAGACAATGAGACACTATTGATGAAACTCGAGCCCTATGGGATTAGACATACGGCCCATGAGTTACTTACATCATATTTGAAAACCAACAACCAGGCAACTTAAAGTTCTGGTAAACGGCGTAAACTCACTAGGGTTTGAAATGACAATGGGCGTTCCTCAAGGCTCTATATTGGGTCCATTCCTCTTTTTAGTTTACATTAACGATTCCCCAATTATTACAAAATCAACCGAAGATCATATTATTTGCTAATGACACATCTTTGATATTTAAAATAGATCGGTGGTCACAAAATTTTGATGATGTGAATAAGTCTATTCATCAGGTCCAAACTTGGTTCACGGCAAACAATTTGGGTGTAAATGAAAAAAAAAAAAATAGATTCACATTCCCGAATGTAAGAAGTAGCGAATGCGATATTATATTGAATGGAGAAAAGCTGGACTATGTAAATCAAACAGATTTCCTAAGAATCACTCTAGACAACAAATTACAATGGGGGCCTCACATAACATCTCTTGCTTCTCTTGCGGGTCGGCGGATGGTTAACGGATGTAGAAACCGCGCGTTTGGTCTATTTTAGCTCCTTTCACAGCATTATGTCGTATGGTATTTTATTGTGGGGTCGGGCGGCTGCCATTGAAACAATATTTATATTGCAAAAGAGAGCTGTCAGAGCCATATATAAATTAAGTCACCGGGAACCTCTTAGGAAGCTATTTAAAAATATTAATATTATGACAGTTTCTTGCCAATTTATTTATGAAAATATTATGTATGTAAGGAAAATTATAAATCTTTTTTCAAAATAAAAATCAAAATCAATTTTTTTATTTCACATAGGCCTACATGGGCACTTATAAAACGTCGACAAAATGTGCACGGTTCGGGTTGGTCGTTTCCCATGGAGAAGAACCGGCAAGAAACTCCATGGTTACTCTTTTAAAAATGGTTTGGTTTTACAATATTTCCATGTTACAGCATTAGTACTTAGATATGGGGGGACAACGTAGGCCCGAATTATGACAATAAGTCGTAAGAAACCAAAAAAAAAGAAAAAGATTATATAAAAAAGTTAACAAATGTTAACTAGCATCTAGAAGGCCTACAATATTCACACATTCACAAAACAATCGGTAAAAGAATCTATACAACGGTAAAAAATAATAAAAATAAGTATAACAAGACTAAATTTAACATGTTGCACAAATTTTGTTATCAGTGCTGTAACTATTCTTAGCAAAGGGCTTTAAAGATGATTGAAAACCATTGTAAAAAGTCTAATTAAAAGAAGGAAAGAAAAAATGAGATTGAGAATAGTTAGAGACATCCACATATTTGTGCCGTTTACAAGTTACCAGGGAAGCTGCATGCGCAGAAGGAGCTAAGGCCAAATGTTTTTATCTTCAACGTAGTCCTTGATTTTATAATATGCTTTTTTAACAAGGATACGTTTGATGTAGTTTTTGAACCTTCCATCGGTCAGTTCTATAACTGACTTTGGCAACTTGTTATAAAAGCGTATACTGTGTATAAGAAAAGACTTGCTAGTTTTCGTTAATCTGAATTTGGGTATTACAATTTCGTGCTTACTGCGTGTATTTAAATTATGGAAGTCGCTTCTAGTTTTGAAAAGCCCCCGATTTTACGGACATACAAAATACATTCCAAAATATAAAATGAAGGTAGAGTCAGTATATCGATCTCTTTAAATTTTTCTCTGAGGGACTCGCGAGGACCCATTTTATAGATTGCGCGGATTGCCCTCTTTTGTAGGATGAAAATTGAGTCAACGTCTGCTGCTGATCCCCACAGCAGAATGACATAAGACATAATACTGTGGAAATAAGCATAGTATACTAACCTAGCTGTAGCTACATCGGTTAGCTGCCTTATTTTCCTTACTGCATATGCAGCCGAACTTAACCTACCCGAAAGAGTTCTAATGTGCGCGCCCCACTGCAATTTTGAATCGATAGTAATCCCTAAGAATACAGTTTCCGTTATAACTTCAAGATTTTTGCCGTCAAGATTTAAGTTTAGGTCATGTTGTGGTATATTTGGTAAAGAGAACTTTAGACATTTTGTTTTTTTCGCATTCAGTAAAAGATTTTAGTAAAGTTAGTGATAGAAACAATCTTAATACTAGAAATAAAGATAAGGTAGATCAACAATCTTATAGATAGATACATCTTTCATGGGTTCTGTGTTAAATTCTATAACAAAATACCTTGTGAGATATTAAAACTAAATGAAAGAAAATTTAAAACAATAGCTAAAAGCACACTTTGTAAACAAGTATATTACAAATTAGATGATTATATTCAAGATAAGAATGCTTGGAAACATGTTGGTCCTGCTCCATAGAGCAATCTACACTAAGTAGACAAAATCAAACTGGTTTATTGAAAAATAAATTTGCATTATATTCATAATTATAGTAACGGTTTACTTTTATTTATTTTCAAGCTCTCGACAATTGAAACCCGTCGTCCCTAATGATAATTTTGCACTTGGTTATTTCAATTGCTTCCCGAACCATTCTAGGTATGTAATGGCGTTCATTCGAGATCACCTGTGGATCATGTAATTCGATCCAGTGGTTTGGCCCTGATTCGAGAAGATTAGGGCAGTGAAAAACAACGATACCCAAAAATCGGCCATAGCAGAACATCTTCTAGAATCAGGACCCTGCTAAGAAGAAAATTCATGATGAGTTTCACAAAGCACATGGTTCCTAGAGTTCATGGTTTGGCTAATGACCTAATTAGCTAATCATCTTTCACTCCTACAAACATCTAAAAACTCCACCCACCGGCGCAACGAAAGCAGTAATTAAGCCTTGCTATTCATAACCGCCTAGTACACCATGTCTGCAGCTCAATCTCAAAATAAAGTCAATGAAGAGGCGTTGACTGTACTCTCCCAAACTTTAGGAGTAAAAGGATGAGGGAAGAAGACTTACATGGAGAGTTTTGTGATTAAAAAGCGGAAATGAGGGAGTTATTCCTATCTTTCACAACTTCGACGCGAAAGGAACACCAAGAAATTACCACTAATCTCAAAGAACTCCGGCTTACAAATAATACTATAGAAACATCTATCCAGCGTTTATCTACTCAGCATGAGGAATTTCAAAAAAGGATAGAATCACTTGAGTTGCAGTCGAAAAAAGATAGAGAGTACATTTGTGTGCTTGAAGACAAAATAGAGGATTTACAAAGAGGTAGTCGAAAAACTTGCGTCGAAATAAAAAATGTTCCAAAGAATGCTAAAGAATCTCAAGATACCCTCATCAATATGGTATTATGTCTCTCTAAAATATTAACCTCATTTTGGAATCGCGCGACATAATGGATATTCATAGGGTCTAGGGAAGGAAGGAAGGGGTTAAAAACACCCCTATTATTGTTGAACCAGGCTGTCCGATTATTAAATCTGATTTGCTACAGAAAACTAAGGCCTACAATATTTAGAAATAAAACAAAACTGCAATCTAAACATCTTGGATTCACCAGTAACGAGGATACTCCAGTGTTCATATCAGAACAACTAACGGCCAAGGGAACCCGACTTCACTTCCTAGCCCGGGACTTGGTCAAAATGAAAAACTATAAATTCTGTTGGACGAAGAATAGAAGAATAAGCCAGATATTGTGGTGGTGGACCGAATCGAGAGGCGAGCAATGATTGTTGACGTTACTGTCCCGCATGAGCAAATCAAATATCTTGACTTGATTGATACCGATAGTCGTATCAGCCAATGGGTTTTGGCCACGAGCCTCGACCAATACCTTAGGAGGCTCACTTTAGGCAGCTGGGTCATGGGCCTGATCCAGAAAGCAGTACTGCTGGACACGGCTTGTATTGTTAGGAGGTTCCTCTTTCTGGAGCCCTGACCACCGGAAGCTTGGACCCGGTTCCCGATACCACTGGACCTCTTTTTTGTATATTTTTAAATGTTTATGTTTTATAATTTATTTTATAAAAATAATAATATATTAAAAAAATACAAAATAAGAACAAGAAAGTTAAATAAAGGACATAATAATAATAAAAAGGTTTTTTTTTCCATGCAAGAAACACGTAACTTAAGTAATTTGTACGGGCCCAAAGAGGTAAAAGCCTCCTCTAAGGAGTGCCATTGAGTTTTGTTGCTGGCAGCGCGTAGCTAGCTTTGACCCACCATCTCCACTATCTCGTCTGCCCATCTAGCGTTAGGCCTGCCTCTGCTTTTAGTTCCTCATGGCCAGTTCATTTTACTGCTCTCAACGTCCATCTATCATCTTTGAGCCTGGCCAAGTGACCTGCCCACTTACATTTTCTTTGAAGCGAGAAGGTTATAGCATCAGTAACATAGAATTTCTTGCGAATTTCAACATTTCTCACCTTGTCTTTCAGATTTATGCCTAGGCAACTTCTCTCTATTCTTCTTTGTGTTGTCTGGATTTTGTTTCTGGTCTTACAATCGAATGTCCAAGTTTAGCACCCATAGGTTAGATATGGTAATATTTCGGAATCCATTGCTATTTATTTAGTAGGTAGTGAAAGCTGCGATTTGAAAACTTCCTTGTGGCACCTGTACTTGTTCCAGGTAATCGCAATTCTTTTGTCCACTTCTTCTAAATTTCGTTCTTTGTTGAAAGATATTTGTTTGCCTAGGTAAACATACTTTCGGAAAAACTCGAGAGGTGTGTTGTCTACTAAGACGGGTGTCATTAGGTGATTAGTAATAATTTTTGTTTTGTCGATATTAATTTCTAATCCAACTTGAATGCTGGCTCGGTGTTAGTCGTTTTTCATGATATTTAATTGTTGCTAGCATGACTCTACTCAAACTGTTGGCAGATGTTTTTTTTTATAATATTAATGTATTTTTAATTTATATTCTGATCTTGTAATGCCTCCCAGATACTGTTGTGTGATATACAGTTTTTTTGTAGTCAATGAAGGCAACATATAATGGTCTATGGTCTATTTATTAAACACTAAGTATTTCTCTATTACTTGGTCAACTACCTGAATATGAAATCAAAATCAAAATTTATTTTTTCAATTAAGCGGCACTTTTGAACGTCGAAAACAAAAATTAAAAGTAATAATAATTGATTCTACCGTCCATTCGGAAATGTAGCTTGTTATGGAGAAGAATGGACAAGAAACTCCACAGCTACTCTTTCAAAAAAATGATTTTAGAAGTATTTGGTTACATTGTTCTTGTTGGAAAAATACATACCTATATGTGAGAACGATGTAAAAAAAATACTTGCACGTAAAAGTGTCTAGAGTAAAACAAACAATTAAAATACAATAAATAGGTAATTAATAATAAGCCGAGGCTGCTAAGTTATGACCAATCTCAACTGATGGCACCCGTTCCCGAACATGACACATGGATCGGCACCACTCAGCTCAACCATCATGAAGGGAACCGAATGATCCAACACATGTGCCACCATCAGAGAGACATTAGAGAGAGCATGACACACTATCTACTGCCAGGGAACACTGAAGTCAACGAACGACACATAGGTACAGTAAATTATAGATTTACAGTTGGTACATAGTACTCACGTATGAGCTGTGCAGTTATATAATACTAAAATAGACTGAGTTTATACAACACAAATATATTCATACAGTCTTCAGCAGGTCCTACAATACTTCAGAACTTTTCTGCTTATTACTTGTCTTTGTGGCTGTGGAGCAGGACTAAAGTTTAGCCAAGCATTTTTATCAGCGATGTAATCCCCCAACTTCTAATATGCCTGCCTGCATAGGGTGCGTTTTAAACAAGTTTTGAATTTTGCCTCATTCTTTTCTAGAATGTGGGTAGGTATTTTATTGTAACATTTTATACAGTACCCCATAAAAGATGACGCTACTTTAGCCAACCTGAAACCTGGTTGAATTAATTGGTCCCTATTTCTAGTAACATAATTATGTCTATCGCTGTTTTCACTAAAAAGGTGTAAATTATTTCTAACGTACATGATGTTTTCGTAAATATATTAACAAGGTATCGTCATGATGTTAATGTCTTTGAACAGTTCCCTTACTGTATCGCGCCGGCGAAGATTGTATATCGCTCTGATGGCTCGTTTTTTAGAACAAAAATTTACTGAATGTCTGCAGCCCTTCCCCATAGTAATATACCATACCTATACTATGAAAGTAACTAAAATAGACCAGCCTCGCGGTATCTACATCAGTAAATTGACGAATTTTTCTAACAGCATAAGCTGCCGAACTTAACCGCCCTGCAAGTGATATTAAATTAGGACACCATTGTAACCTTGAGTCTAGCGTGATCCCCAAGTAAACCGTTTTTTCGACGAATTCTAGCTTCTCGTTATTTAATATAATGTCAAAGTCATAACTTTTGACATTCGGCAAGGCAAATTTTACACACTTCTTTTTTTTTTAGAATTTAAAACTAAATTATTAGCAGTGAACCAATTTTGAACTTGCCACAATGCATTATTTACGATGGAAACGTTACTATTACGTCTATTTATCTTAAAAATCAAAGAAGTGTCATCAGCAAATAACACCATGTTTAGTTTGTTTTTCAATAGATGGGGTAAATCGTTAATGTATACTAAAAATAAGCAAAGGACCTAAAATTGAGCCCTGGGGTACCCCCATTTTCACGTTCAACATTGACACCGTTTATTTGAACTAATTGCTGTCTACCATTCAAATAGGATTTTACTTAACTTAATGATGATTGGCCTAGCCCGTAATGCTCAATTTTCAAAAGCAATGTTTCATGATCAACGCAATCAAACGCCTTCGACAGGTCGCAAAGATACCTATGGCATCTAGTCCGTCCTCCCACGCATCAAAGATGTGTTTTAATAAGGTGACACCAGCGTCGGTTGTACAACGTCCTTTGGTGAAACCATCCTGTTTATCGTGTAGGATGTTATTCGTATTAAAATGAATGAGCAATCCCACCGCACTATTCCATAACAACTGCAACTCCTGAAAGCCAGAATCAACAGTGGCAACCACCAGAAAAGCGCCGAGGCAGTGAAGCTCGACGATGTCGCGGAGAATGAATTTAACTGTCTTGGATCCCGCAACGAAATTAATCAGAAAAGAATAATGGAGGAGTAAGAAAAAATACAAATTTCCACTTCCCTCCATATCAAGCAGGAGATAGAACAAACAATACCAATAGGCACAAAGGGTTGTTTACAACTGGGATAAGCCCAGTTGCCTAGCACCACGGATAAAAATTAGCATTAATATTAATGGGTCCTAACATTGTGAGCTGTTTTATTTGATTCCAATAATAGGTATGGCAAAGGTTGTCTGTAAGAGATTGCCCTGTGCGATAAGACCGCCCATTGTACACTTGTTTTTGTGAATGTTTTCCTGTACATAATTTGTGGTGTACCACAAAGTATATAATAAATAAATAAATATGGCGAAAACGCTTGAACGCACGGAAATTTGTTCTAGTTTCCACAAGGTCCGTATAGTAAACAGCTCCTGATACATACTGTACATATTCAACATAGTATTGCGTTCATTCTGCCAAAGAATACACTCCCATAAGATTGTAATTTGTAGAACACTGACATAAAGGCGAAGCAATATGCTTGAAGGAAAATAATTTACTTTTAAAGTTACTATGCCCTGTGAGAAGTTGGGCAACACATTGATCCACCTCCTGCTACGTCCTGGCCAGCCACACGCGAACGGAAGAAAAAAAAGAATTGGTGGAGGTGTCGGTGGAATTATCCCACCTACATTGCCATTCGGATGAAAGTTCCTCCCAGACGTTAATATGTGGTTTAAATAATCTAGAGATTTTCTCACGGTCTCTCCGCGTTAAAAAGTCCGCGTCCATGGTCTGTTTTGCGAAAATGAATGAGCATCTGATTTAGCATTATAAATACCTTGCTGAAAACCGGCAAAACGGATACCCGATCGGATTTAAAAGTGGTATAACCTTACTATGTTTCATTAGATCCGGAAAGACTGCTTGATCTACACACAAATTAAAAATCAAAGCTTAGTACGGCGCTATAGTCTGAATGGTAAAAAAGGAGGTACAAACTTTGATGGACATTCCCCATAGATCTTCGGTCAGTTTTATCTTTATTTGGTTAAAAGCTTTTATTACTGTTATTGGGTTTATATGTGAAAAGTTAAATTCAGTTGAACAGGCTGAAACGTTAGTATGTAATATAATGGACATACCACAAATTACACAAACTAAGTTTTTAGGAGTAGTAATTGACGAACATTTAGACTGGAAAGCTCAGGTCGATAATGTATGCAATACAATAAATAAATTTGTATACGCTCTATGACAGATCAAAAAGGTAACAAATATAAAAACGGCAGTGATGTCATACCGAGCCTATGTTGAGTCTTCGTTGCGGTATGGATTCATTATGTGGGGAAATAGCACTGAGCATTTGTCGCCCAAAAAAATGTATAAGAGCCATATACGGGATTCCATCTGACGAATCATGTCAACCAATATTTAAGAAGCTTGGTTTGCTACCGTTACCTTCATTTTATTTGTAAGAAACATACATTTGTTAAGAAATATAAAGAATTGTTCAAAACAGCTGAGGAAATATGTTCTCGAAGTCGCCGTGATCAATACAGACTTGTACTAGATGAGCGCCCTAGGTTAGCAAAATATAATAAAAGCTGTCTGGCTATGTGTGTACGTGTTTATAATAAATTACCGAATGTATTGAAAATTTTAAATTACAGGTTATTCAAAATTAAATGATATAAATGGCTAAATGAAAATAATTTCTATAATATTGAGAATTTTTTTGAACATAAATTATAATGTTTGTAAATTCAAATTTGTAAGTTAGCATGCTTTCATTTTAAGCAAAACATGTATGATCTCATATGCTATAATAACACCTATGTATACCATGTTTTACGCAAATAAATTATCTTATCTTAATAAACCAGAACCGAACGACGGCGAAGAATTTAAGGTTTCAGTAGTTTTAATTGGGATGCTGGTAAAGAAATTTACAGATTCTTGAGCAACTTCTTTGTTATCTCTAATAAGTCCATGTGTAGTCTTAAGTGTGTAATCAGTATTTTTGTTTTTGTGCCGGTTCGTTTCATTGTTTATAATTTTCCAAACAGTCTTAATTTTATTTTCTGCTAGTTTACACGTATGTTTAAAAATTCTTGAATAAGTAGCAACATATTTAGTAAAAGTTTCAGTGTTAATATAAGGCATAAGGCCATACAGATCGTAAAGTCTTTCCCTATTTTTCTGATTCCTTTAGTCGCCCAGTCACTGAATAAAAAATTAGGGCATATAGTTTTAGTTTTCTTCTTAAAAGTATTATTGAATTCTGTTTGAATCACTGAGAAAACTTTTTTGTATAAAATATTACCATCGTTCACTGTGAGTTCCTGATAACTTAACTTACTGATTAAAGTGCTGTTAAATTTATTTAATTTACCGGATGTTATTGGTCTAGATTGAATCTGCATCTGTTGTATTGGTATATTGGACTCAAATGTTACCGAAGGCAGACAATTCATAATGGCTTTGTTTAGTCTGCAACTATCTGAATTATTTTCTAATATATTTATATTTAAGTCACCACAGATTATGACTAGTTTATTACCAGTTGCAAGTTTTGCCAAAACACCTTCCATCACTGACTCAAATATACAGTAGTTTTTATAATTGGGGGGTTTGTAAGCGCACACTATAACATGCTTATCCAGCTCAACGCAGGACAATTCAAAACTATGTTCAACTGATAGATCTACAATATCTTAACGAGGTTTTGATTTAATACAATTTTTAATTAATATAAGTGAACCTCCACGCAATATAACATTTCTGTTAAAACAGCTGACCACAGTATAATTTTCATAATTAATAAGCATTGAATAATCTTTCAGCCAATGCTGAGTAAAACAAATAAGATCAAATATTGTCTTTTCTAAAACAGTTCTATTTCCAATTGCTTTGCAGAAAAACTTTGAATATTTTGATGGAATAATTTCAAAGAATTCTGCTTAGATCCTTTTTTTAGATTAACTATGTGAGAGCAAGAAGGTACCTTCTTGTTGGTGGATGTACTACTAACTATTTCGTTATTGGTACCCTCCCTTGTCCTACAAACAAGTTTAAATTATAAATATTAATAGCAGAATTGCTAACGTTATTTAAGTTATTGACCACCTGTAAATTAGTTTTACTACTAATATCAACTACAGTACATGACTTCGACATACTATTTAAAAATTAATTATTAATAAATTAATTTTTCTTTTTTTATTTATGTCTGAGTTTAAAGTAAAAGATAATAGCCTCGCTATTTGACGTCTTACTCTAATAGGCAGATACACTTTATAGCCTGTCGACTTTAATTTATCAACAAAAATGTTGATGTCAAAAAAAAACTAATTTGTCACTATAATGGCTGACAAGGTAATGAACATACTTATTCAACATGTGAATACAATTATTTTGTCTACTACCCAATTTTTCAAATATGGAAAAGCACAAAACATGATTTTATTAGAATAATCCACTGTGTTGAATCCGCTTCTGAATTCTGCTTGTTCAATCGGTTGGTGTAATTCGAAGTCTGAGGATATTTTTTTGAGCAGACAGGAGGCGAATACTTTATAGAGACAGGACATCAGGCTTAATTTAACAAAATTTTTAATAATCTGATTTGTAATTCTATGTTTTAATTTGTGTTTTATTGTTCAATGTTTTATTTTATGTATGGATTTGATATCTGAAATAATGGACATGGACAGAAAGTACATTCTATTTATAAATACATTGTAAATATTATTGAATAAAAAAAATAAAAAAAATGAATTACTAGACAGTTTTTACCTCTCTGAACTTGACGTTTTTATTTCAAAATAAAAAGTAGTGCAAGACGAATTAAAGTACCATGTGTCACCTGCCACCATAATAGACCATAGAGAAAGATAAAAAATATATTATTGGACGTTCCTCACCACGCACGTAAGTTATTAGACGTGAATTGTACGACAATTTCTCTTATTAGGAACATTTTATTCACACGAAACTGTCTTGTTATTGTGTATTGATATTGTTTACATGAAATAAAATATTTTTATTTTATTTTGATGAATTAGTTATTTTTTTTTCTCACAAAATAAAATACTTGTAACGGAACGCGACGTGTTTGACAGACGATGTGTCAGACTTGATATTTGTGTCTATGTCTTCAAAAACTTTAAAAGCTATTCTTTGCTAATACTGCCACATTTTTTGAAGCTCATCCGCAACCAGACTCAGTTTAATAACATGCTAATCATTATACAGCTTAGCAGTCCATTACTTTGTTTAAATAACTAGTATTGAGATTGCCCTGTGCAATAAGACCGCCCATAGTACAATAAAGAATATAATCTATAAATAATGCTCTAACCATATCAGATATCTGTATTCTCACAACCGTGTGTTTATTAAAAGCGCTGTAACGCTTCTTGCTGGTTTCCCTACCTACTAGGTAGCTAGAGGGTATTAATGGAAAAACCAACTGAAGGTTAACAAATTTTATTAGACCTCAGGGTCGGGGTTGTCACTCGCGGTCCGAAGTACGTTGCGTAGCCACAAGATAGTGTACAACTGGCCTTAGCGTTAGAGGCTTCCGGCGATGTGCAGGTGCAGTACAGTCTCCACTCGGGGGTAGGTCCCGGGAAGGTTAATAGGTTAGGTCTAGGTAAGTTAATAGGTACTCATGGCTTCCGTTACCCAGTATCGTAGTAGAAGAGCCAGTGTCGAGCAAACCTATTAACGATTCTCCCTTAATAGAGACACGGACATAAGGATTGGACCTGTCTATGTTAGTTTTATTATTACGGATTGAAGATACAGCGTTAAAGTCTGAAAAAGACGATATAAATTTTAACCAGTCCTTCCAATCAATAGGATCAAAGTTATCATGAACTGCTGGCAGATCTGTAGCACTGTCTCTCCAATCCTGTTTAATTAGTTTTTTGAACTATCAGAACGTGTTGGATTACAAACGGGACATTCTGAAAAACGGACGTCTTTTCTTCCACATTTGAAACAGATAAGGAACTTTTTCTCTTTGCAGTTCCTCAACGTGTGATCATTTGTTCGGCATCGCGGGCAGAATAAAGGCTTATGAGCAGTAGGAACTAGAGCCGCAACATTAGTATTTGTGTTATTGAAGGGCTTTTCTGCTTGTTTGTTGTAGTTAGCGTTATTGTACATACCAGGCTTAGTATTGACAAAGTTTTCTGATCTATACGCAAATTCAGGGGCGATTGTGCTGCTGGATGCTTTAGGAGGCTCCCGAAATTCGGTGAATCGAGCCTGAATATTCTCAAAATTACGGCACACTGACTTTAACGTATCAATAGTTTTGATGTCTGGGGAGGCAGACAATACGCTAGCATAGCATGGACGAATATTGTGTAGTAAAATGTCAAATTTATCGTTTTCAGAAAGAGGTTTATCGAGTCGTGAAAACATGCCGTGCATTATTGACAGGTATATGGTTATATTCTCTTTATCACCTTGAGTGCGTGAGCGAATTTCCGCAGCAAGCTTGTAATCGTAATCACTGCTACTAAAATCCTCCTTAAGCAATTGACGCAACTCATCCCACGTATTTATCCTACTAGCGTTACAACGATACCAGTGCAGGGCATCATCATTAAAAATTTCGTAAGCCAACGTTAGAATTTTCCCATATGAGATTCCGCGAGATTGGACGAATTCCTCGACTTTCTGTATAAAAGAGCGTACGCATGTCTTGCCAGAGAATTTTAATTTGCCTATATCCGCCTGTAGGTTGCGCTCACATGTAACAGTACTAAGCTCTGCAGCTGAATCTGTATTTGAAGGTGATGACTTATTTCCGGTATTAGATGTTTGTGGTTGTAGACCACATAACTCCTTGTATTGAGAGTTAAAGTTCGAACAACAGATTTTATAGACTTCAGCAACTTCTGGACTTTTATTTATTCTATTTAGTCTGTGATAAACATGGTGTAATATGGTTTCCGTACGACTAAGTAAGTTTTTATCAAATTTTGATTTCAGGATAGTCAAATTGCCTTGAGATTTGAGAAGTGATTCCATCACACCTTTAAGGTCATCACTTGGCTCAAGGTGTGATTCAAGGATGTCTTCCGATGGTAATGCTTGAGACAATTTAACAATTTGTTTGCGCAGCTCTTGAACGGATTCCCCTACACCACCACGGAGTTCTACTTCGTACTCCAGTTCAGACTTTTGAAGTGATAGGAACTTAATCACATGAGCCATTGTGGTTTAAAAATTGGGTGAGTGTTCAAAATGAATAAAAACTAACTATTATAAATTTGATCAGCTCAACACCACCAATCAACTTAGAAATTGCCTTGTGTGAATTACCAACAGAATGTAGCTAGTTGCAGATAACAGAATTATACAATAGAATCAATTGCGCTGGAACATTCACTCAAGTCAACTTCTTTTCAAAACTAAACTATGATTCACGACAAACCAGCACCAATGATGACCATTTAAATGCGAAGAGTTAGGCAACGTAATTCGGACACGAATGAACCTTAAGTGGGCGCCAGTGTAACGCTTCTTGCTGGTTTCCCTACCTACTAGGTAGCTAGAGGGTATTAATGGAAAAACCAACTGAAGGTTAACAAATTTTATTAGACCTCAGGGTCGGGGTTGTCACTCGCGGTCTGAAGTACGTTGCGTAGCCACAAGATAGTGTACCACTGGCCTTAGCGTTAGAGGCTTCCGGCGATGTGCAGGTGCAGTACAGTCTCCACTCGGGGGTAGGTCCCGGGAAGCTGTGGTGCAGAGTAGATGTGTAGGTAGTCACGTAGCTCGGCGACACGGAGTAGGCAGCTAACAGTGCGTTGGAGTAGGCCAACACACGCGCTTGGTAGTGTGAAGCCGATCTGAAGGCGGGGTAGGAACCCTGGAATTCATTTCCAGACGTGTTAGGCAAAGTCCACATTCCCTGTTTGACTGCGACATCACGTCCTCAATGCAAAAGCGCAATGGTAACTAACAGCATGAAATAGTGATCTATGATGAGGCAGTCAAACAGTGATAATAATACAATAGTAATGTAGGTAGGAATGAAAATGATAATAATATGTACATGAAAGGCAATGACAATAAGATGTTTGGCACTAATTGTTACTAATTAGGACTAATTAGTACTTGTAGTTTTAAGGCAGAGAATAGTTGTTACAATTATAATTCTACCGAAACACCAACAATAGAAAGAGTGGTTCCGCCATGTTAACGCACATCAACTTTGCTTACGTTCTAGCAAAAAATTATAACAATAAGAATACTCTAGTTAGTTGATAGCATACTATTATAAAAGCGGTAAATGTCTATACAGTTCTTACATAGCCATAGGTGATTATAAAATGTAACATTCATCAATATTTTTGTGAAAAAATATGATGTGGCTAGTTGTGTGGGTTTATGAATGTGATTTAAAAGATGATCAATATGTGACCCAACCAACTACGATGAGAAACAATAAAAGCAAAACAGTTTAATAACAAGACAGCTGAGTATTTGGCCGTTAGGTACAAAGTACAAGGCTACTCACCAATATCACCACTAAACATAACACAGAATAATATTGAACACTCACCCAACACTTTGGGGTAAACTTCGCGTACTTATGAGAAGGAAGAGTGCCAATAACTGTTGGCTTTGTTATATTTTAAAATAATTATTTTGCATGGATAAAAATGTGAGTAGAATGACAGTGCAACTTGTCTGCTCGCTCACCGTCGATGCAATCAAAAATCCTATCCTCGTTCAAGAGCTTTAGTTCCGGGCGGCTCGCACCAACTTCACCTCGCTGCGTTCGGATACTTAGTTTGCGTTGATAGATAATTAACTATAGGGATTTTATTATAATTAGGATATTAGTAATTACATGCATAAATAGGATTAGATTTATTTTATAAGTATTTAATAGTGATAAATTCACTATTAAATACTTATAAAATAAATGTTTGATTTTATTTGTAATTTGATTATTTTGTGTTATTAGTTTAAATTAGAAGAAGTTAAATTAAGTAAGGAAAGATTGTAACGAAACCGTTACAGCGCCTGGCGTTTTTTTAATAGCGATGTCATTATCTGTACACTTATTGCAAAGATCTGAATAATAGGTTTAATGAAACTGTTTTCTTCTAGTATGTTATTGTGACGAGTTCCTGGAGTTTTTTATTTATAGCAATTGTATGTGCTCATATTCACGAATATAAAACAGCAAGAACAATTGTTGTAAATAAAATTCGATAACTATGCCGACGCCCATACAAAATCTGTCCATGTCCTTTATTAATAATTATGGGGCGATAGTTGCCTATGTTAGCTGGATCACCTTTTTTATAGAGCAAGATTATTTCGGATTCTGTCCACGAATGTTGTAAGACTTCTTGTAGTATCTTGTTCCATAGGAACGTTATATTCGTTCATGAGTCCTTCGAGACTTGGGCTTTTTTGACATAAGCTTCGTTATTTGTAGCAGGATTTCAGGTCCCGTGAACTCATGGACCGGAACGATGTCTCTAAATTTGTTGATGAATCTTGCTGGTTGTAGTGAGTCCGGGTGGCTATATAGTTCAGCATAAAATGTTGTACCTTTATTTAGGATCTCTGTGCGGGACTTACATTTGGTAGAGCCGGTCAAAGTGAAGGAATCCATTTCTTTGAACTATTTAGAGCTTTATAAGCTTTTTCGGTGGATCTAGATTTATCAAGATGACTTTGTATAGTGCTTATTCTGTAGGTTTCAAAGCATCTTCTTATTTTGTTGCTTTGTAGAGATTTTAAAGGTTTTCTTAACGGACTTGTCTAGTTTTGGCTTATTTTGGAGTTTGTGTCTTTCGTTCATGAGCTTCAAAGCTTTCTCTTGATAAGTTTGTGCAATTTCCTTTTGATTTTGAGCTCTTTAAACTTCCTAATATTGGTAGTATGATTTTTTGTTGTTTTCATTTGAATACAACGAAAAATCATATACAACATACAAATCATAACAAATACTCCGAAATATTTTATTCCGATTTTCAAAAGTCCGAATTTCATAATCTATCACATTTCTAGTCTATTATTAAAAATCACGATAATTATTTTACCGAAAGTCGTAAATGCGATTTGTTAGTTTTCCGATTTTCATTCGTTCGAAGAAACAAATGCTCGAAGGGTTCTCGGTCCGAAAAACGACATTCCGATTTTCAATACTTCGAATAAACTAAAAGTCAACATGTTGTACTACAAAATTTTGTGACAGAAACGAATAGTTGCAAAACCGATTTCACGCAGTCTTGTCTGCCCTACCCTAGAGTGTAATTTAAGCCCGCTTAGGCGCGGAGGGGAGGTGCGGCCCGCGAGCTGAGGAGCAGGTGGTTTGAAGGCCCATGACGATGAGGAGGAGGTGAGCGTTAAAATCATCTGCGACGATAAGCTCGCGTGGGGCCGCCCAAACTCCGCAGCGCCAGAGCCGTGACAGAAACAATGCTTGCTGCATGTTGCATGCCGGCTTGCTTGCTGCTTGCCTGCTTGCATGCTGCATGCCTGCTTGCATGCTGTATGCCCGCTTGCATGTTGCATGCCTGCTTGCATTTTGCGTGCTTGCTTGCATGCTGCGTGTCTGCTTGAATGCTGCGTGCTTGCTAGTTTTTTCTTTAAAATTATTTTATTTATCTTTTCTTCTTTCGCTATATATTTTCTTCGTTTCGGTTTTGTTGGGATAAAATTTCCTTTATGGGCCGCTGATTTCAAAGTTCATTTTTTTTATGTAGATAGTACTCACAAATAGAAAGCTTTTTACAAAGTTTCACAATTCGGAGCATCACGGTTTACGAGAGAAAAAAAATTAAAGTTTCCATACAAATTTTGTTTTGTGCAAATTTTTAGGTTAGATAAATTGTCATGGTAAACGTCAAAGTTCACATTTCACGTTCCGTTGACGTTGAGGTGTATTTTATTCAATTTGAAGTCATATTTTTTACATAAATACTATTTTATTTTCACTTACTCTCATATTTAATTTGGTGTGTAATTAATGTGCACAATAACCATAGTGTATTATGCAATTATATTAACTTTTTACACAAAAAATAACGAATTATTGTTTACACTGTGGAACGGAACGTGAAGCGACCGACGACGCCGCGCTTCTTTGCTGTCAGTGTCAGTCATCGTTTGTTGCTCTTGTAACATTAATAAAATTCCTCATGACAGAAATAGGAGTCCCGCGAAGCGGGGCTCCGTCGACATAGTTGGCAGAAATAGTAAAAAAAAAATTTTTTTTTTGGATATCTCCATAACCATGGGGTTCCGCGGGGTGGGGATGATACTGGGGGGTAGCCCCCAGTACCCCCCACTTCCCTACCTCCTTCCCGCCCTAAAAATCGATGGACATTGGTGGAAATTTTTATTCTATCCTCAAAACTTTAACCATGGATATCTCCATAACCATGGGGTTCCGCGGGGTGGGGATGATACTGGGGGGTAGCCCCCAGTACCCCCCACTTCCCTACCTCCTTCCCGCCCTAAAAATCGATGGACATTGGTGGAAATTTTTATTCTAACCTCAAAACTTTAACCATGGATATCTCCATAACCATGGGGCTCCGAGTAGTGGGGATGGTATTGGGGGGTAGCACCTCTTCCCCCTCCCCTCCCCTCCCTCCTCCCCGTGTCTTAATTCAGCGGCCCATAAAGGAAATTTTAGCCCCTCTTCATAACTCAAATGACTTAGTGCAAAAATACATTTAATGTCTTTAACAAAATCTGGGTTGTTTATGTACAAATTTTGCAGTCCCTCAGTTTGTATACGTCTATAAATCATTTGGCCAAAGTGAAAGTTACAACCTTTTGACAATACATTATCAAAATTTTGTCGAATACTCAAAATTTCTGCTTTTTCAAATTTGTCATACAATAGTAGTTTGGTTCTAAGTGAATCAGAAGCATATATAGCAACAGTTCAAACAATCTATCGTTTGATTTCTTGTCTTTATGTGTACAAAGAGCAAAAACCATAGGAAAAATTTCTGCTCATTTATAGATAAACAACCATGGGTCGTATATAACTGCTAGAATATAGATGGCAAAATTTTAATCGTTCCATCGAAAATCCAGTACGTACGTAATTTGCGAGTAAAGAACAACATTATCCTCTTTTTAATGTATTAGATATCTTTTATCAAGAAAATGTCATCATTAATTTTGATCAAATCCATATTAACCTCAAAGTGAACATTGTCTGGCTCAATCTGTTTTTTATAATTACGTTTTCTCGATAAATACATTGTTTCATAGCTGAAACCGACGGAAAATTATTTAACTCATTATTGGAGCAGTTTCCCAGCACGTCTTGAACAATGTTACAGGTCTTTTTTGTTGTGTTCCTGCATTCATCTTTTAAGTTATTTTTTTATTTCTGCTATAGACTTCCTCAGTGGCTCAGGTTCGTGATTATGTATCGGTTTTGTTGATAATAATAAGTGTTGGTCATTGTTATCTTCATCTAATTTAGTTTTCAATGTTGAATTACATCCATATAATTTATCTTTTTTGTATTCACACCTCCAATAATAATTCTCACTGCACACTTTGTTTTTATCATATGTAAATTCATCCAAAATCAATTTTAATCCTCTTTTATTATTGAGGAATGTACGGCACTCTGTATTATTATCTTCGTTTTCACTCATTGTCAAAACACACAACTTAGATATTATAATATGATGTAATAATATACACATAGTTGCACAGTATATAGTAAAACAAGCAGTATGGTACCTTATTAATTACTTTATAGGATATATACACTACATAATAACTGTAAACAATCTATGCACTTCACTTCACGTCAATTCTTGTTTGAATGGCACAACTATTCTATTCTATATTTATATATGGCAAGCAAAGCCGATGTCGACTATTCTGCCAATGTCTAAAGTTAAATGGAAGAGCAGGTATATTTAAATAACAATCTAAAAAGAAGGAACTGTAGACACAAACTAAACTGCTTGATTGATACCGTTGACACTTGTTGGGTTAGTACGGGACTGAAACAAACAGAAAAAAAAAATACATATATAATATAATTGTTAACACATTAAAGATACGTTGCCACACTTAAATAAATGGTATTTGGAAGTTTTGTGAGACTCATAATTTTATATTATTGTGGCGGATGAAAATCATCAACGCCACAAGGAGATCTGGGGAGGAATAAGTCAGAAGAGATGAGAAATTTATTGGGAGAGGGATCTTCAGTTTAGAGAGACGGCGGTATAGATCAAGTGAGGAGTCATTATTTGGACATTCAAAAAATATGTGATCCAAGGTACCCTCGCCTAATCCGCACTCGCAGAGAGAGGAGTCACGTATACGGATTTTATGAAGAAAGACAGGGGTACAGCAAAAACCTAAACGGATTCTGCAAAGGACAGATATAGCGGTTTTGGAGACCTTTCTAAAACCAAAGAACCATGGTTTTGGATTTATGACCGGTTGGACAGCATGGAAGAATTTGCCTTTCTTCCTGCTAGACATATTCCAATGTTCCTGCCTTGAATCCTGGAGACTCAATTTGGGGAGGGACAACAAGTCATAACTCAGGTGAGTGTTATGTGAGATATCAGCCGTTACAGATGAACAGGCGTCTTTAGCCAATGCATCAACATATTCATTACCCTTGATGCCGCAATGACTAGGTATCCAAACTAGCTGAACATCTCTTTGACTATTAGCACAAGTTAGTAAAGATTTTTTGATTTTAATATAAGAGGGCTATGTAATTTACTTTTGAAAGGACTTTGTTCCAGGGCCTGCAAACAACTAAGAGAATCTGTAAATATAACGGCTTTCTCAATGTTATTGTGTGACTCTATAAAGAGACAAGCTTCCAATATAGCCACACACTCGCCTGTGAATACAGAAGACTCCTTAGGACACTTGAACTGTAATACGATTCGAGAGCTTTGGAAATATACCGCAGCTCCAGTGTTGTTAAAACTATTTAATTTCGAAGCATCAGTGAAGAACAGTTGAAAACCATTCCATCTCTCGCCCACCACCGCATTGAAGGCCGAATTAGCTGATGGGGATCTTTTGGATATACCAATATTATAGATAATTTTGGGGGTAAAAAATAATACTTCGTAAGCAAAGTCAAAAAGGGGTAATCTAGGATGCTGGAGAATCGGACAATCTAAATTTTGAACACTCCGAAATGCTTTTATAATTAATGGGATTTCTTTATTTCTCCAATAATTTGAGCTTCTGCATAAGGCGTCTAGCTCATGCAATCTAACTATAAGGGGATGGGACGACCTAGAGATTAGCCTAGATAAAAAACGGGTGGCAAGATATTGTCGTCTTAAGGCAAGGGGGGGTTCGGAACATTCAACCTGCAATGCGTTAACGGGGGAGGACTTCATGCAACCGGAAATGATCCGAAGGCACTTGGACTGAACTTCTAACCCCGCCAAAGCACCTTTGTTACAGGGCATCAAGTGATACGTTCCATAGTCCAGAACAGAACGGACTAAGGCGTTGTACACTAACTTCATGGTGTAGGGGTGAGCACCCCACCAAACACCCGATAAAACTTTTAAAATTGAGATAACTCTTTCGCATTTTTTAATGAGGGAATTTATGTGAGGCTTGCCTGTTAATTTAGAATCTAAAAAAACGCCTAAAAACTTAACTTTATCTACTATAGGGATATTATGACCTAAAATGCTCACTGATATCTGAGGGAACTGTCTTTTGCGAGAGAAAATTACTGCCGAGCTTTTTGGTGCGGAGAGGGAAAGACCATGGCTTAAAAGCCACCGGCTCAGAGAGTCCAAAGAGAGGCATAGAGAAGAAGCCGCGTCAATGATGGAGGAATCTGTCACGTATAGAACAATGTCATCGGCGTATTGCAGGATCTGACAATTATTGTTTAGGAAGACCCAATATCGGCCGTATACAGATTGTACAGCAGGGGGCTGAGGACAGAGCCTTGAGGGAGTCCCCTCCACGCCTGCCTCTTATCGAACTCCTCTCCCTGAACTCTAAGAACCAATGACCGGGACAAAAGAAGTTCACATATACACTGTATCATCTTTGCCGGTAAACTCAGCTGTTGCAATTTTTGCCTGAGTACAGGAAGAAGTACGTTGTCGTATGCGGAGGAGATGTCAAGGAAAGCGGCAACAACAGATTGATTTCTGGAGAGGGCCAAACGGATATCCGTGACTAGGACGCCAACACTATCCATAGTACTGAGCCCTTTCCTGAAGCCAAATTGGAAATTCGGCAGTAAATCTCTCGATTCGACTAACCACTCCAGACGATTTTTTATAAGGTGTTCCAGCAGCTTGGCTAGGACTGAAGATAAGGCTATTGGCCTAAGGCCATTCGGATCATTTGCATGTTTGCCAGGTCTCAGTAATGGAATGATGATCTGTAGCTTCCACTGATCTGGTACCCAGCCATGACTATAGCAGAAGTTAATTATGTTTAAGAAATACATTTTCGCCTTGTCGCCAGAGTGAGAAATAAAAGAATATGGCACACCGTCAATACCAGGAGCTGAGTCCTGGACATGACGGAGTACCACACTCAGTTCTTCCAAAGTAAATGGCGCATCAAAGGGATCCGCTGCTGAATTAGATAAGGGAACATTCACACATTCAGAATAGAGGGGAACATATGGTGGTGCTATTTTGTCAAAGAAAAGTTCAGCTGTTTCCCTAGTTATTGGCGAAGTGGTAGAAGGGGAACAGCCTCGCCTAAACCTATTGACGCTTTTCCAGACTGCTGAAATTGGAGTAGAGGGGGACAAGGAGGTACAAAATTTAACCCAGCCAGCACGTTTCTTCTTGCGAAGAAGACGTCTGACCCTGGCATTACACTGGAGATAAGCCAAGAGATTACTGTTACTCATATCAGCATTGTAGCGCCTCTCGGCCTCATTCCTGGTTTTAACTGCTGAGGTGCATTCTGGATCCCACCACGGAGGTGAAGGGATTTTGTTTCTGGCACTGTTTCTTAGCGGAAAAGAGGAATCTGCACTCGAGGTAACAGCTGTGACAAAACCCTCATAGCAACTTTTGGAAAAAACATGAATTTAAATATGGAAGAGAATCAATTTTTTCCTCCAATAGTGATACAAATTTAGTCCAATCTGGTTTGGACAGGTTATATTTCAAAAGTGGAGGAGAAGTTTTTTCTAAATAAGTTCTATTAATTAAAGATATAATAATAGGATAATGGTCACTACCATGCGACAAAGTTGTACATTCCCAGTGAGTTGATGCAGCCAATTCAACCGAACAAAATGTAAGGTCTACACAACTCTTTTGTTGACCAGGAGGGGAACGACGAGTTGGACAGCCATTATTCAGAATGCAGAGGTCTAGATCATCCAACAACTCAACCAGAGCTACACCGAAGGCATCACAGCGTTCAGATCCCCATCTATAATGGTGGCAATTAAAGTCACCCATGACCATCAATGGGCCTTGCACATTGGTTAAAATGTTTCTTAAAACAGCTATGAAATCAGGGTGAGGGTGTGCAATATAGATAGAAAACACTGTGATGCCCTCAACCCTTCCTGCTACAATACTCAAATTGCCCTCAAGTACAGGCAAAGAAAAGGGAGAAAGTGGGACCCGATTATTAACGAAGAGAGCCGACCCTCCGTACCCATCGGATCTATCACACCTAAGGATATTAAAATGTGGCATACGGAAGCTAAGAATTGGGGTGAGCCAAGTCCCAGGTATGGAACAAGCCAAGGGCTTGTATTTATTCAGGAGGAATATGAGGTCGTGCTTTTTATGCCACACGCTCCTCACATTCCACTGGAGAAATATTTGGTGGGACGACATTTTTAAAAGATAATAGGAGAGATATAAGTTGATCGGCAACGTTGGACGGTATTTGAGAGTTACTAGAAGATGAAATAAGTGAAGGTAAAAGTTTAACTAAAAGTTCAATGACTGAAACAGTATTATTGATGGGGACATTATCATTGATAGCACAGCCATTACACTGTGAAGATTGAGGAATACTTACTATTTGCTGATGAGCAGCTTTATTATAAGATTGGGAAAGTGGGGCATGGGTCCTAGGCTTGAGAGTGACGGTTTTTCTGTATGACTGTGATTTAGTGACATTGGCATAGTTGCGGGAGACTGCTGGAATTGTTTTGCTTGCCTCAACATATGAGACTGATTTCTCAGCCATGACTGTCTTGATGGCTTTCTGCCTACCATGCTCGGGGCAAGACTTGCTATTAGCGAAGTGGTTACCCGAACAAAGCACACAGAATGCCTCGCCTTCAGAAATGTTGCAACCATCACCTGGGTGATCATGGCCACACTTATTGCAGCGTGGATTCGACCTACACACGTTTGCTACATGCCCAAATCGACAGCATTTACGGCATTGGATAGTAGGGTAGATGTATTGTTCAACAGGGAGGGATGTGTAGCAGCAAAACACTCGTTTAGGTAAGGCTTGTCCGTCAAATGTAGTACACAAGTCTCTGTAGGCTTCCACTCTACTATTCCTTCAGTCTGAACCTTCCGGTTGATTCTGCGCACTTTTAAAATTTGGCCAAAGCCAGTGGGCACAGCCAAATATGTAAGAGCCTCTTCTTCGCTTAAATCCGAAGGAACGCCTGTCACAACGCCCATTCTCGTAATATTAAATGTAGGAATTGTAGCTGTATAACCGTGTTTGGATAGCAAACCGTTAACTAAAAATGCGTTTGAGTCTTGAGGAGATGAAAACTCAACCGATACCTTATTTCTACCGACTTTATTGACTCCGCCACGAACGATGTTAGCTATCTTGTTAATTATTAAAAACTTCCCAAAGTTCACGGGATGCAGAGTGGTGCCAGCATTAACCTGAGTCTCAACTCGAGAGACATGCACAATATATGGTCCCTTATCCATAACCGAGTATCTTACACGGCCAATTTGGCTCTTAGGCTGTTTGTTAGGGGATGTCAGCGTAGATGTTTCTGCGTTATTAGGACGTTTACGTGAGGTTTGCGAGGTTTCCATTTCGGAAACGCTGCAGACCACATCCGCAAACTGCGATAGAGGATTCGGCGAGGGAGTAAAAAGAGGTAAGGAAGCTGGGATGTCCGGCGGATCAGGGTCGGGCGGTTTATTCCTGTCCATTTTGAGCTAAACTAATATAAAAGGGGACAAACACAGTACCTACCTGTTAACAACACAAGGACAACACACTTTTACACAAAAACAAGTCCAAAGGCAGCAAACTTTAAAACAAAACCACAAGTACTTGGAACTACACGTGCTTTCCCAGAAACCTGTGGCGAGAATCCGAAAATATTATGCTTAACTAGGCGTCTTTCGACGAACTGAGAATGGCACAACAATCTATGCAGTTATGATAAGGAAAACGCATCTGTCATTAGTTTTTTAATTCTACCTCCTCATACTAAACATAATATTATATACTTCTCTTCTGACGAGCAATAATTCTTTATAGATTTATTAATATTAACAAAATCCAACTGTAGCTAGTATTTCTATTTATGTATTATATACTTGAAGTTTTAACATTTATTTTGTGCTGTCCTATATGTTTTAACCAAAATTGTTTTGTCCCTTTTTAGCATGGTGAACAATGGAGGTCATCGCTACAAACACTGATCAATAGTTATATGACAGTATTCATAATTTTAAACCGACTATTTTCATCTACCTTGACATTGGCAAAATCATCGAATGTTCATCGATGGAGCTATAAACATAAAAAATTGAATTGATTATTGACGAGCAATATATATGTTTATTTGTCTTGCTATTCAGTTTTACAAGGCATTTTTATTTCGGAATTGTATTAATCGGTATTTTAATAATTGGAATTCGTTTTTTTGATGTTTCGAATTATCATTAAGTCGGCCTTTTTTTTGGTAGTTCTCAGCAATCTGTGGTCTGATCCGTAGCTGAATGAAGATAGTACTTCTTACTAAGAAAATAAGTTGGGTTTTGTGGACATGACGAAATCAGTCTCGTTTCTAGTATTTCTGTCGGGAGAAATCCATGTCCGTCTGTTGGTACCTTTGAGCTTGAAAATAGTGTTGATTATTTTCAGGATATATTCGTGAGCGTATTGGATAAGTCTTTCTCCACGGGCGCTTCTTTTCCCAAAACCATGTGAGTCGGCAACTGAATGCTCATGTTTTTTGGGTATTCCAATCTGCGCGTTGAAATCTCCCATAGAGATAATGTAATTTGTGGAGATAGAGTCGTGAGCTTTCACCTGGCCTTAATAAAAATTGTCTATACTTTCTTGAGATGCGCTCTCTGTAGGTGCGTATGCCTGTATTATTGCAAAGAGTAAGTTTTCGAGCTCTATTTCCAGAATGCAGACTCTCTCCGATATGCATGTGTTAGAATTTGAAGTATGTGTGACGTCATTAAATCATAAATTTTCATTTTTCAAGTCACAATGTTTTGCTACATAATACATACCTGTCATATTTATTAAGCCCTAATCTACCTAAATTATTATTGTGTTGTCAACTACCTACAAATGTAAAAGAGTACCCACCTAAGTAACTATTGTTGTGCGTACAGGAAATAACTCTAATCTTAAAGGACATGGACAGATTTTGTATGGGCGTCGACATAGTTATCGAATTTTATTTACAACAATGGTTCTTGCTGTTTTATATTCGTGAATATGAGCACATACAATTGCTATAAATAAAAAACTCCAGGAACTCGTCACAACAACAGACTACACGAAAACAGTTTCATTAAACCTATTATTCAGATCGTTCAATAAGTGTACAGATAATGACATCGCTATTAAAAAAAAACCCATTATATACCCCTCAATATGGTTTGAGCATTATTTATATATTACATACTTTATTGTACACAACAAAAATGCCAGCAATGCCAAGACCGTCAGATTACTGCTTTCCATGGCTGACCTTATATCATCCGTAATGTTTAGAAGAGCTGTAGTGGTGCTGTGACCAGCACGGAAGCCGGACTGTAAGGGATTGAGGAGATTATTTTTGGATAGGACAGTGCTTATTTGATTATGAATTAACCGTTCTAGGACTTTGGACAAGAATGGTAAGTTGGATATTGGGCGGCATTCAGAAAAGGATGAGGTATTGGATTTTTTGGTAAAGGAATTATCTGCGCATCTTTCCATGAGAATGGGAAGAGACTGCTAGACGCAAAAAAGTTAAGGATGTAGCAAATGGCAGGAAGGATAACGTCCAGCACCGGGAATAACATTTTACGGCTGATACAGTCACTTCCCACTGCATTGGAAGTAATCGATAGTATGCTCTTCTTAACATCACATGCGGAGAATTGACTAAAAACAAATGGAGTATAACTGGGAGTCGGAAGAGATGAAAGATAATCCAATGTATTCAATTTTACTGTCCTATCGAAATTGGACGAAGCTGTGAAATGATTATTAAATGCATCTATGTCTAAATCTTTAGGGATTGATTCTTGTCGCATTTTACCGACCCCCAATGATCTTAGGAAATTCCAAACTTTGGATGCGTTTCCGTTTTGGACAGAGTTATGAATGTGTTGGCGATTAGCATTCCTACACATCTTATTGCAGACATTGCGGATAGAGACATATTTGTCCCTATTCGCATCAGTAGGCCGTCGATTATGTTTAGACTTTTCTGCAGCTTTTTTGTGCAATAACTTTTTGATCTCATCCGTCAGCCACGGCGCGGCGGAAAATGTCTAACTGTAACAGCTCGCACAGGTGCATAAACATCATAAAGCTCGCTGAGTTTAGTATTGAAGACATTAACCTGCTCATCGACCGAAGTAGCGGCAAACAAAGGTGACCAATCAATACAGCTGGCATCCTCACAAAGACTGTCAGCGTTCATACCACCAAAATTGCGTTGCATGATAATTTTGGCTTTAGCCTTAGGAGGACGAATTTTATATGATAGAAAAATCAGGTCATGATGCGATAAAGCGTCGGGTGAGCATTGGTCATGTTTAGCGACGCGACCAGGAGAGGAGACAAAAATCAAGTCAAGAAGCGAAGGAGTACAGTTTGGCAAATGGTGAGTAGTACTTAGCGGCATAATGGAAAGATTGCTAGAAGTTACAGCATTAGTCAGACAAGATGAGCGATGCTCTTTTTTTAGGAGACAAGTGTTAAAATCACCCATGATTATGCTATGACTGTAAGAACGGACCAGAAGTTCTAAGAGTTTTTCAAAAGATGAGAAGAAACTGATGCGTAAGGAGGGACAGTAATAGACGCCAAGAAGTAATTTCGAGTGATGTAGTTCGACTTCAAGAAAGAGGTGTTCAACATTTGATGGTGGTGGCTGCGCTGACACATGGACTACAGAGAAGGGAATGTGCGCACGGAGGTATATGGCAACACCACCACCACCACCACCAACCGCCCTGTCGTTTCTTATAAGTACGAAACCGGGAAGAGAGTAGCTAGTTGAACGGAGATAAGGTTTAAGCCGTGACTCGGTTACAAGAATGGCATGAATGTTTTTACAGTCAAAACTTGGCAACATATCGTGGAAATGGGCCAGAATACTCTGGGCATTGATGTGAATAACGTTAAAATTCTTCGGAACATCAGAGAACTGTGCTGTAAGACTGCCAGCCAGAGAAGGAATGCTCACGAAACTATCGTCGTTGCTTGCAAAAAAAAAACTATTGTTATTGCTGCTGTCATCTATAGACATAAATATTTCCTATCAATCATATAAATATATATAAAACTATCTTAAAACTAAAATCCAATAAGTTCACCAGCCAGTTGCGTTATTACAATTAAGTACAAAAAAAAACAAACATTTAGATGATTGACCAGGCAACACTAGCTAGCAGAAAAGAGCAAAATTAAAAAAGTTTATCATAAAGAAACATAAAAATAAAACATCTAAATTAAGATTTACCAGTGCGCCGTTACATAAAACGGAACGCACCCATAAAAACGAAAATTGACCTCAATCCATACCACATAGTGACAGTGACAAATGACAATTTGTGACGTAAATAAAATTGTAAACACTAGAAGTTTCATTAAATAAAAAGAACTAAGTGAAGGTGGAAAACAAAACAAGAAAATAATGTTACCCGATCCTACAGTAAAATATCACGAAGATGATAATATCACTTCCTCACAGCAGCCACGCGCTTTAACCTTGCGCTCTTCATAGCAGCAGCGGTCGGAACAGACTCTGGCACTGCCACTTTAGGATCACCCTGCTCCGGTTCACAGGGAATTGGCGCAATCCTGTCCAATTCAGCTAGAGATTCGACCCGACGCCGCGTATCGTTGGGACCAAGGACATATATGCAGCCCACCTTAGTCCAGCTCTTGGAAACACCGAATCTTTTCCGTGCAGCCAAGAATATGTCATGCCGCCCCTTTGTTAAGAACTCAGGCAAGGTGACGCCTGACGCCATTAATTTGGATTTGGAAAACCAAACTCTGTCCCGGACCACGAGGCTGCCAAGCTTGAACAGGATAGGCCGGGTTTTATTTGCCACTGCCCGTCCCATTCTGTGACATCGGCTGATGTCAGCAACAGTAAATTCACTAAGCTGCAGCTTGCTACGTACCACCTCAGCTACCACCTTGGCGGTATCCTCCTTCTGCTCTTTATTCACACCATACAAATGCAAGATCTTTCTCCGTCCTCGCATCTCTATTTGGTCAAGGCTGTTCAGAGCTTGCGAGATGAAAGTCCGGAACATGGTGAATTCTGCAGCTAGGCTGGAACTTGTGACAGGTGACGGAGGGGCTTTCTGCAGTTCAGCTTCGAAGATGGACGATGCGTGTGTGAAATAGGAGTTATTTCGTTCACCCAAAGTACACGTCAACGAATCCATGGTGATGAAGTGATAATTTTGTTTTATAGAGAAGAAATTACAAAAAGATAACGCTACACCAGCAGGTACCGATTATGAACTCTTAAAATATGACATAGAATTACTTTAAATATTATTATATTTTATTCTTCATCACGGAGTACTGCGCGAGAGTAGCACCCACCACCTCTGGTCGTTCTTTAAATATAATACAGATGGTGGAGCCTACCGGCCAGGACGATCTGACCGCAATCCTTCTTAGATTTAGAATGCATAAGTACGTCCTCTCTGCTGACGTCGAGAAAATTTACAGGCAGGTGTCTGTACATCCTTCAGACAGGCACCTGCAGCAAATTATTTGGCGTGATGATGCTTCTAGTCCTCTTAAAACCTACCAATTGCATACAGTAACTTACGGTACGGCTAGTGCACCGTTTCTCGCTACTAGGTGCCTCAATCGCTATTGAATGTCAGGATCAAAAGGTCGCAGAAGTTATTCTTCATGATTTTTACGTTGATGACCTTTTGACCGGTACAGACGTGTTTGAGGAGGCTCGAATGTTGCGTCATAAGGTGACTGATGCGCTTGCATCTTCTTGTATGCCTTTAAAGAAGTGAAAATCTAACGAACCCAGTTTAATTTAAGAACCATCTGGTGATTCTTGTTTTGATTTCCACAAGGATAGTTATGATGTCAATAAAACACTTGGGCTTAGTTGGCAAACTAATACAGATGATCTGTGTTTTCCTATAAATGTTCCTGAATGCATAGAAAATACTAAGCGTGGTATGCTAACAGTAATCGCGCAAAAATTTGATCCTCTAGAGTTGTTAGCACCGTGTGTCGTGAGCATGAAGATGTTGCTTCAAAAACTTTGGCTGGACGGGTTAAAGTGGGATGACCAGTTATCACCTGAGTTTGGAACAATATGAGCGCACATAATTTAAGCCTTGCCTTGCCTTCATAATTTACGTGTTTCACGTCGTGTAGTCTGTGACGCATACAAACAGGTTGAATATGATATTTTTACTGACGCTCCGGAGCAAGCTTACGGCGATTGTTTGTATATACGCAGTATCAATGAGCAGGGTGACGTCGAAGTGCGATTATTAACAGTTAAAAGTCGTGTAATTCTTATTAAACCGTTAACAATACCACGACTTGAGCTCTGTGCTGCTTTGCTTGGTGCATCGTTTGTATCAAAAAGTTGCTAGTTCCCTTCGCACTAAACCATTTAGTGTAGTTTTTTGGACTGACTCCATGATAGTTCTTGATTGGTTAAAAATGCTACCTATTAAATTAAATACTTTTGTTCGCAACCGTGTTGCCGAAGTATTAGAATTAACCATCCCAGGCACATGGAGACATGTGTCGACACACGACAATCCAGCTGATTTAATAACTCGCCGGGTGGAACCTACCGCTATGCAATCACTGGATTTGTGGTGGTTCGGTCCATGTTTCTTAAAGTATGACAGTGTTGCATGGCCACATCCTGTTATGAATCCAGGCATCTTACTATACATTAAATCTAATATTTTGATTAATTTAGCCCACGATCATACTAACGCAGATTTATTTAAAGCATTAATCGAGTTTAGTCGTTTTTCAAATTTAACTAGATTACAGCGTTCTATTTGTTACGTGTTTCGTTTTATTATTGCATGTTTGCATTTTTACATTGCATTCAGCAAATACGTCCTATTTAAATGTTCATCAATTACAAAATTCGTTAAACTTCATTATTATTCAATCTCAAAGGGAGTCTCCTCCTCTTTACAATTTACTATTAAATAATAAAAAGTTACCACAAAAAAATCAATTATTAAGCTTAAATGTGTTTCTAGATGAAAATAAAATTGTTCGTATAGGTGGTAGATTACACAATTCCGAATATTCATTTGAAAAGAAACACCCAATCTTATTACAGTCCACTCATCACTTTGTAAAACTTTTATTTAGATTTGAGCATATCAGCTTAATGCACGCAGGTCCTCAATTATTCCCCCCCGATGGGTTACCGCATTGTCAAGGCGGGGGGGCTTAGTAACCGTGGCTTGGTCACCGACGGTGAAGCGAAGAGGAACCCGAGGAGGGGCCGCTCGTCAGGGCTTTTGGCGATAAGCCGACGACGTAGCGGCCAACATGTAGGTTGCGGTGCTGCCTAGGCGACATCGCAACTGAGGCGGGCCGCGATCTCATATGGGGCCTCCCAAATCCATACGATGTCGCTGCTGAGGGTTGGAGGCCGCAGCGGGAGAGTAGTGCCGGTATTACGGTGCGCCACTCTCCCTACCTTCCGCGGCCTGGACGGGGTCGACACCGTCTGATGGCCGCAGTGGGGCCGCAGGGGAAGAGGAGTGTCGGTATAACGATGGCTGCTCTCCCTATCCCCTGCGGCCGAAAAATGGTAGGTGGCGGGGCCATTGACCTCAACTCGTCACAAGGGGACCAAGAGTGCCATACACGGGGTCGTCTGGCACCCATGTGCTGGTATGGTCCCTGGGGTAGTCACGGCGCACAGTGTGTTCTGGTGCGCCGGGTGATGGGGGGTACTCCCCCGATGAGGGTTCGGTGACGGACAGCCGCGGCGGGTTCGCGGTGAGTGCTAACGCGTGCCCGTATTCCCGCCATAAGCGGCACAGGAGGACACCGTAGAGTTTTAGTGGGTTAGGGTCCCACATAACTGCGCTATCTCCCCGTGGTAGCACAGTATGCATAAGCATTATCACAAAGAAAAAAAAAAAAAGTTCCTCAATTATTACTAAGTACAATTAGAGAGACTTATTGGCCACTGGGTGGTCGTAATTTAGCTAGAGCCTGTTGTCGTCATTGTGTTCGATGTAAGCGTCTAAAAGCACAGGTTGTTGTCCCTCAGATGGGTAATCAGCAGACTCTCACCAGCTAACTTTCCCTTTCAAAACGTAGGAGTTGACAACGCAGGCCCTATAACCTCGTCTAGTCGTCAAGGTCGTGGATGTAGATCGTGGATATATCGTTATTTTCGTGTGCTTCACTACAAAGGCCATTCATTTAGAGTTGGTAGGTGACTTGACGAGCAGTAACTATTTACAGATGTTACGTCGGTTTATGTCTCGAAGAGGAAAACCTCTTAACATCTACTCCGATAACGGAACGGCGTTTGTAGGAGCTTACAATGAGATAGCTGCTTTCTTGAAACGCAACTGTGACTCCATAACTGATAGTGCAACTCAAGATGGTATTAAATTTCATTTTATTCCTGCTTACGCTCCACATTTTGGTGGTCTTTGGGAGGCGGGTGTCAAATCAATCAAATTTCATTTGTTACGAGTGTTGGGCTTGTCATCTAACATACCAGGAGCTTAACTCCGTTTTGATTCAAATTGAAGGAATTTTAAATTCTCGGCTGCTCACACCGTTAACGTCAAATCCAAAAGACCTGTTGCCTCTCACTCCAGGTCATTTCTTAATTGGACAACCCCTCACGTCTCTTCCTGCCAAGGATATCCGGGACTACTCCACTCATCACTTGACGCACCATCAACGCATTGAGCAGCTGCGGCAGCTTTTCTGGTCGAGATGGAGCAAGGAATATGACTCCGAGCTTCAACAGCGAGAAAAGTGGCGTACCAGCAACGACAGCCTGAACCTGGAGTCCCTCGTCGTCGTTATTAAAGAGGATAACCAGCCACCGTTGAAGTGGAAGTTAGGCCGCGTTGTTGGTCTTCATCCAGGCACAGATGGCATAAGCAGAGTTGCCGACATCAGGAATCAAAATGGGACTATCAGACGGGCATTCTCCAAGATTTTTCCGTTACTGGAAGACAACTGTTGAAAGGCGAGCTTCCAACGGCCGGGGGCATGTTTAAGCATCAGTTAGCTCAGCGCAATTTGTAGTCAGTAAGACATTTAACTATAAGTTTTTAATCAGGCATTAATCTTACGGTCCAAAAATTCATGTAATGTCATTTTGTAGTCAAATAAAAAAGGTGGATCACTGCGTGCTACAGTCCTGAGTTTTTAATTACCTTAATTCCCAAGAAGTTCCTCCAGTTTTTATACATTCACCTCATTTTGAGATTATTTAAAGTAATATAGAAAATGGCGGGATACCGCGCCATTTTCTCATATTGGACGTATTGAGACAAAGATAGACCCGATATTATAAAATATTGTGTAATTGATAAGGTGACTTACTTTTTTTGTGAACTACAAGCCAGTACAGGCCAGATATTGTTATTTAGAAGTATACTACTTATAATACTTGGTGTAAGATCGACTACACAAGACTAACATAAGTTATTTGATATTATAACTTTATTATTGCTAATGGTGGTATTGAGAAACTGAAAGTAGAATTAACCGGCGATTATTCGTCGATTACGTTAACAGCCCGATAATTTAGAGCTGGGAAACCGGGTGTGAGCCTTCTCTTTATGAATTAATTGACGAGCCTTATTTAAATATACTTGTCTTTCTGTGCTTTTATTCATAAAATCCTTCCCTTACACACCACATACATTGGAACTCTGATACACAGTAAATAACCAATAACTATCTTGACATTCAAAGCTTGCTATCTTGGTAGATATCAATACTTTTATATAGAGTTCCATTCAAGATTCTAACACATGTAAATGCTTTTATATTTTCTTTGTGTTTTTTCTTGACTAGGAAGCCCACACCATGTAAACCCTTGGTTTCTTCCATATAGTACATTATTTAATCATCATCTTCAATAATATCTTCTCCTAGTCGGCGTATTTCACTCAATCCCACTATATCGTGTGTCGTGGTGGCTCAGTGGCTAAGACCTCGCCTCTCGTGCTTTAAGTCGTGGGTTCGAATCCGGGCAAATACCAATGTGACTTTGTCAATTTATGTGTACTTTCAGTTTATCTTGAACATTGTTGACAATGGTGAAGGAAAACATCGTGAGGAAACCTGTGTTGTAATTGCTGCAAGGCGTTGCAGTGCGAGGATAAACTAATAAATAAATAAATCGTGGTGAGCGTTTTGAGGTAATGCATTTAGCTGGATGAGTTTATCTGCTGATGATAATGTTTTAGCATTGAGAATACAAATATACAAACTGCTTTTGCTTGCTACAGGTGAGTGTTTAGTTGTGCTATCTCTATTTTCCTGTTGCTGGTTTACTTGATGTCTTGGAGGTGTTAACTTGTTTCTTGTGTGTTTGTTAATGACGGTTGTTTTTTCGGTTTTGTACTAGTTTTGGTTTTTAAATAACATAATTTTTCAGAGTCGCTGTTTTGTTTTCTTCGATGGTTTTGTCTTATTGCGTTCAGTGTGCTGGTTGCCATTTTCTGTTGGTTCTGGCGATTCAGACAAGTTTCTTTTATTTGTTTCGTTAAGAGACGAGTCGTATTTTTTGTTATCCAATATAATAAGTCTATCATCCTTACATAGTATAAAACAAAGTCGTTACCCGCTGTCTGTCCCTATGTATGCTTAGATCTTTAAAACTACGCAATGTATTTTGATGCGGTTTTTTTGAGTGATTCAAGAGGAAGGTTTATATGTATAATATATGCGGGCGAAGCCACTGGCAGAAGATAGTACTTAATAAATGCCTTTTTCACGAATTCTTTTCCTTTTTTTAATTGATCCTTTAAGTCCCTTTGTTTTTGAGTACTTCCAAACGGTAGTCTTGTTCGATGTAATATGATGTGTTTTCAAGGCATTTACTATTTTTCTGAATATTGATTTTAATCCGAGTGTAGAATACGTTATTATTACTGGTCTGACCTTTTCGATCTTTTTTCCAAGTATTCTAACATATTCAATCTCTGTTCACGTATTGGAGATGAAAGTAGGTATTAATTATGTCAATAATAAATTTCTCCAGTTCGTGGTATGATTTTTTCGTTTTTCAACCCCAAACATGATTAAATTTTTGGGTCGTGGGGCTTTTGGGACCGGGACCGCCGTCCCGGATTCCATCTATAAATACAATATTATTTTCGAGTAGTATTTTGGGACCACAAGAAAAAAGAAGGTAAATTACAGTTAACAAAAAGCTGATATAATATTTTAATCAACAATTGCATGAATATCAGTATCGGTACATTTTTTTTCTATTAAACAGCTTAAGAACTACAAGGCACCTGGTGATTGCGGAAGTACAACCGAACTATTAAAGGCGGGTGGAAAACCAGTACTTAAAGGCCTTCAGAACCCCCCCCCCGCCCCGGTGGGTTCCCGCATTGTCGAGGTGGGGGGGCTTAGTAGCCGTGCCTTGGTCACCCACGGTGAAGCAAAGAGGAAACCGAGGAGGGGCCGCTCGTCATGGTTTTTGCCGATTAAGCCGGCGCAGAGCGTCCCAACAAGTAGGATGCGGTGCCGCTTGGCAATAAAGGCGACATCGCAACTGAGGCGGGCCGCGATTACGTGTGGAGCTTCCCAGAGCCTTCCATATGATATCTGACCTGACCCGTCACACGGGAACTAATAGGTACCATATTCGGGGTCACCTGGCGTCCATGTTCTGGTTTGGTCCCTAAGGGTGGTCACGGCCTGCAATGTGCTCTGGTGCGCCGGTAATGGGGGTTACCCGAGAGGAGAATCCAGTGACGGTTTCGGTTTCAGGATCAGACCTCAGCACCTATCTCCTTACCTCCGATAGTTCACCACTGAGCTAGAGGATGTATTCAAGTTTCTGGATAGGAGAGGGCTAGGCATCAACGTTCGGGAAGTTGCGCGGTATCTTCTCGTCCAACTTGCCACAGAGTCTCAAGACGAAAGTCTATGACTAGTGTGTGTGGCCAGTTGTGACCTATGGCTCTCTGAGACGTGGTCGCTCACAATGGGACTTATCAGAAAGTTAACAGTTACTCAAAGGGTAATAGATAGGGCTATGCTCAGAGTATCCTTGCTTGATCGAATCAGAAATGTAGAGATCCGCATGAGTACCAGGGTTACCGACATAGCCCAAAGAATTGCCAAACTTAAGTGGCAGTGGGCAGGGTTCATTGCTCGCAGAACGAATTTCCGACGGGGCAGACAAGTTCTGGAGTGGTAACCGTGCACCGGAAGACGTTGCGTTGGAAGGCCTCCCACCAGGTAGACCGATGACCTGGTGAAGGTTGCGGGGATCCGCTGGATCACAGCAACACGCACCGCAGGACGCACGGGACCAGTCAATGTGGCGACGCTTGGGGGCGGCCAGCAGTGTACGTCTTTCGGCTGATATTGTGATGATGATGAATAAATACATATGTATATTGTGTTGTAATTCTATTTCGTAATGCGTATATTTTTATAATACTACTTTTTAAAATACTACTCAAAAATAATATTGTGTCTGTAGGTGGCATCTGGGACCGCGGTCCCGGTTCCGAAAGCCCGACGACCCAAATTTTTGCGCCTTATTGTCTCTCCAGGTTGTTGGTAGCTGTATTTTGTTCTCTAGAATATCTTTTTAATTTTATTTATTTTTCTTTCATTTTGTTATTTATAGTGTTATTTATGTCTTTTATTATTTCCATCATTTCAGTTTTTTGATATTTGATTTATTGCTGTATGTCTAACAACAATATCCCATTTAGGATAATAATATGTTTGTTATTGTACACACAGCGCCCTTTACACCTGTTACGCGCATCACTATCAAGTAAAGCGCTGACACAAAGGCACGAGGCACAGCGCGTGCGCATCATCGACCCAGTTGCTACGAGTGGAAACTGCTGACACAGAACACGAGGCCCGAAGACACCGTCTACGTGACCGAGCCCGCGCACTTTGTATCCACCATCGATCGGGTCAACTTAATATTCTTATAATTGTAATTTCTTTATTAAAATAAATTAGTTTGTAATAAATTCGGTATTTTTTGAGTCCTCCGGCAGTAGCCTACGTAATTGGCGCAGTCGGTAGGATTCCCGGGTCGTATTTGCGATTACCGGTATATCGCACCGCGTTCGCTACGATAGACTTTCAACGTCGCACCGGGAGATCCTGAACAACGAGACTACGCTGGAGATCCAGACTTCGATACCGCTCAACGAAGACCAGAATGTTCATGTAAGTCCGCTGAATTTTCTTAGTGGTTGCTTGCTTCCTTTTTGTGTGTAGGTTCCATATACTTTGTCCAACATTTTTTATCCACGTAGATATAGTACACGTAGGTTAGTTAATAGTAGGAATAGAAGTGTAGATTCTAGACGTAATATTAATCCTGAAATTGAACCCGAGATGGCCGATTTAGACCATATATTTAAAGCCCTCCGCTTAGTTCCCGATTTTGATGGGAATCCGAACGTACTTACCAGGTTCATCAAATTGTGTGACCAATTAGTAGCGGAATTCGTTCAAGAGGGTCAACCGTTAAATAACTTAGCACTTCTGAACGGCATATTGAACAAAGTTACGGGGCCCGCCACCCGTCTGATTAACGCGAACGGTATACCAAATGATTGGGCAGGCATACGTAGTGCTCTTGTGAACAATTTTGCTGACCAGCGGGATGAGACCGCTCTCTACAACGATTTGGCTTTACTTACAAGTAGTATATAATTGGGGCATCTGGATCACATGAGATCCAGACACCCCAATTATATCTATTCAAATAGATAAAAATGTCTATTCAAATAGAATTAATTATGGTTTTTTGAATAGATGGTCTATTCTAATATATTGTTTAATTCATCGAACTTATCTATTCAAATAGATAAAAAATATATATCTTGTTCTTGAATAGATGGTCACCTCAATTATATCTATTCAAATAGATAAAAAAGTCTATTCAAATAGAAGTAATATTGTTTTTTTTGAATAGATGGTCTATTCTAATATACTATTTAATTCATCGGTAATTATCTATTCAAATAGATTCTTCTTTTTTTTTTTTTTTGTTCTTGAATAGATTGTCTTATCTAAATGGACTACCTATTCAAATTACATTGTTCTATTCAAATAGGTTAATGTTTATTGAATAGTTCTTCTTCTTGATTAGAAATAATAAATAATAAGTAAATTATAATTAGCTATTCAAATTAGCGGAATCTTCAATCTTCTTATTAGTTATTGATAAATTATTAAGATATGTGTTTGTTTCGATTTTTAAACTAAATGAGAGCGATTCCAAGTTGCCTCCACTACGTATGGTTGTCATGCGGTCTGTTGGGCCAACCACTTGGTGTTCTTAGTAAAGCAGAAGCCGGTGTCATATGTATCTAAGAATTAGTTAGTTGTACTGCGCTTGAGCATCGTGCTGTCAATGTCTGGCAGATAGGAATCAAGACAATATTATGAGTATTAAGAAGCTTATGTGATGATTACAACTGAATTAACTCCTGGAATATGGGCTGGCAAACACGATCAGACAAGAAACAACTTGACTTAGTTACGTCATCTGATAAGTGAAACTATTTAATTCATTACCATATCTGTCATGCTATCTGATACCGGCGACTGCATGACGCCTGACATGCATTGTTGATAAAGTTATTATATTATCTTTTAAACAGTCTCTTTGATCAAGCTGACGCAAATGCAAAAGTGGAAATGTCAATCATGAGGTTCTAGGTTCGATTCCATCCATGGCCAGGAATATCATTATTGATACTTATGTGTTAGTTTTCCATATTTGAATTTAAAGCAAAATATTATTTACCAGGGTATTAACAATAAAACCATTTTTTATTTAATAGATATATATATTTTTATACTTCATAAGTACATAGTTATCTAATATGAAAAACAAGTTATATTTATTATTATTGTATTTACAGTTACCTAGCTCTGATATAAAAGCTCCTTATTATAACATAATTTTTGCCTGTTGAATAAATTAATAGTAACAATATGAATAGTTATATACGATACACAGATTTCTATGATGTATTTTCTATTTCGTCTTGAATTTTGCTTATAATTTGTTTGGCACTGCTGTATATGTCATCAAATAACACAGTCTTAACCACATGTTGAGCGCACACCTCAGCTTCACAATTACACATAGAATTTTCAGATCTTGGCATATTATCAGCGTCGTAAATTTCAATTTTAATTATTTTTGTACCCCGTGTCACTGGTTTCTTTATGTATGAATATATTGTTGGTTCTGTTCTTGCTCTCTTGCGGGCAGGTGGAACAAGTCCCAGGGATTTTTGTCCTGGTCTTTGAACAGCGGCCGGCTGCTCCACTGACACAAAATTGAATAGATCTTCCGTATCCTGAAAAGAGAAAGATGTAAGTGGGAATAAAGTGCTAATATACCTACTAAAATAACTAATATGTTGCTATAAGTTACCTAAAGATAATAACGATATTACTACATACATAAAATAATTTAAATACATAAAATTCTGAGCACTTACCGACATACTGGAACAATCTCGCTAGGCTTCCCCGTTCAGGCTTCAAAACTGGAATGAATTCTGGTGGTATTTTCAGCTATTTATATTAAATAATTTATTTATTTATTGGTTAATAGAGTTCAAAATAGATTGTTTTATTGATGTAGACATTTCCCAACATAAAAGGTAAGATGAAATTCAAAACCAAGCGTTAAACTATGTAGAGCAGAGATTTCGAACCCTTGGCTCAAGACTATAATTTAGCAGATCATCATCATTCCGTTTGCCTGACTTGGATATCCATACATTATATGCCAAACCACTTACCACCTAACATTTTAATGACAACAGTATGCAGATAAGACGAAGAAAAAGATTCACCATCTCTGAACAGTTTTACCTCTAATATATCTATAAAAAATAACAATGTATGTTTGTCCATTGATTTTTTTATCTTTTTAGTAATCGTATGTCAACATCAGTGTATAAAGGCATATTTACAGTAATGACAGTACCTAATCGAATTCGAGTGAAAGGTTAAAACTAGTATAATTTAAAATACATAAGAAGTACGTTTCTTTGTTATTAATTAAATAAATCTAACAAGCAAACCCAAGATATTTCTATAGTATGTGCAATTGCATCTGTTGTTAGGAAGTTTAGCGGAGTAAACAGTTTTAAAATCGTGTGCTCTCTCCATATTTGGGATTGTGACGTATAATAATTAAAAGTATTTAAGCCGTCGGACAGGAAGCTGGATCAACATTAGCTCTCCTGAAGGTGGTGACCTCACATCTTCTAATTAATTATCTACCAAATCTGAAGTGAAAAGTGAAAAGTGAAACAACGGCTCATAATGTAAGTACCTATCTTTAAGTTATCTATTCAATAAGTATCATCAACTCTTTACTGTTTTGTGAGATGATGTTTATGAATAGAATAGCAAGTGCGACTGCTGAGCGTTAGTACCCGGGTTCGATTTCCTAGGTCAGTCAACAGTATTTTTCATACTATGTCTATTCGATATTTGATTTCTGTCAATTTTAAGGAAAGAAATTAGGCAGTTCTCTAATATGTATCTGCTCCCAGATAGTTTCTTATCACATTTATTATGAATATAATTAAAATTAAATATGCTATGAATAGAATAACTACTCAGCAAGTGCGACTGCTGAGCATTAGACCCTGGGTTCGATTCCTTAGGTCATTCAATAGTTTTTATCGTATAATAGACATTACATTAGATATTTGGTGAATGTATATACTGGAAATAAAATGGACAGTACTGTGATATGTACGTGAGTCTGCTCACAAATAGTATCTAATCACAGCTATTTATATTATTTCAGGTCCAGATTTGCTGATGACCTCTTTCTGTCGGATGACGACAAGAGCTCCGTGCAAGATGTGGTAATCAGTGAAAAAAAGAAGAAGCGATCGAAGCCGTCAAGCTCGGAGTCGAGATCGGGTCATCAACCACTGAAAACCAATCCATCTACGTCGTCATCTTCATCTTCAAAGAAGATGAAAATTAATCCAGTCAGCATGCCTCATCTCACCGCTACAGATTTATTCGGCACCGACAGCGATGAAGAAGACGGGAACACGCAGACAACCACCGGTAAAAAACCCCCTACTGTTCTTCATTCGTCAATAACTCGAAGGCTGGCAACGGGCCATGCTCGCCAAATCTTGCCTACCAAAGCGGGTACGCATTACATCGAACTGAAGGTTTATCGGTGCGATGAAATCGAAAATGTAGCGCCGATGAACCGATGGCGTCAGGCAGTTGTAGCTCTCAAAAACCGGACGGATGAGGGGACTGAGGCTTGGGGTCATCTGACTAAATTTATGAGCGCAACACGCAAAGAATTTAAATCTAGCCCTCAGACCTTTATGAGTTCTTATTATTAGACACAAATATGAGTTTTACTAATGGGTTCTATCTACATTTATAAAGCTAGTAGGCAGTTATTAGTTAAGATAATCATGTAACAAAGTTTGTTATTCATATTATAATTATACAATTAAAGAATCATCGTACTTATATAATCAATTTTGTTTTCTTTCCAGTTGCACCAACTACCAACACAATTCAAAAAGATATTTTAAGAGAATGTGATAAATGTAAAATCGAATTACCAAAACAGAAATATAAATATCATGTGAGAACTAATATGCATAAATCAAACTGTTTGCTTAAAACTGAATTGAAAAACTTTGAAATAATTGCAACTGCTTTTCGAAACAGAATAAACACATATCGCCTAAATCCAGCACCAGATGCGGAGTATTTAACTCCAGAAGCTTTTCTGATTGGGAATCAAAGCGATATTCTGAAACTTATTAAAATATTTTTAATGAAACATAATTGTATTAAAGTAAATTTCGAGCTGTTTGCTTACTTCTTATTACCAAAAACAGGTGAACAGCAGCTAAAATCTTTTAATACAAAGTATGCTAATATTTACCTAAATACTGATTTAAATGAATTATACATTAATGCTAAAGAGACTTTTCAGAGGAAAATGACAGAATTTAACCAACGTGATTCCGGTTGGTCATTTATTTCTATAAGTCACTTAGAAATTAATATAAACAAATATTGTCCAATGCGAGGCGGCACGTATATCGAGCTTCCACCACCTATAAGAAATACGAAAAGTTGTTTAAACATACAGAACAATGACAACCATTGTTTTTTATGGAGTATTATTGCTTCTCTATTCCCATCACAGGATAATGTTTGTAGAACAAAATCATATCCTCACTATACAGATGTTTTAAATATTGAAGGAATGACATTTCCACCAACCTTGGTTGATATAAAATTGTTTGAAAAAACGAACCCTAAAATAAGTGTTAATATATATGGTTTAGATAAAAGGTGCCGTGTGACTGGACCTCTATACATGACAAGCTCAAAGAAAAACAAACATGTAAATTTGTTGTATTTTGAGCGGAATGGTTCAGGACACTACTGTCTAATTAAAGATCTAGCGAAACTTATCCGTCGTCAAGTTACTCATCACAAAGGTAATTTTTTACTTTGCGATGCTTGTTTGCAAGTTTTTTCTGGTGATTCAAAATATAGCTCACACGACTGCTCTAAAGTGTTAACTATATTACCAAAAAAAGATAGTATGATACAATTTAAAAATTATGAGAGACAACAAAGAATAAATTTTATCATCTATGCTGATTTTGAAAGTATATTACTAAACAGTCCTGAAAATATATCTAAAAATACACAGAACTTAAAAGTGCATGAACCATCCTGTTTCGCATATTACATATGTTGTTCACACGATCCAGATTTGAATAAATACGTTACGTATAGAGGGTTGGATTGTGTAGAAGTATTTATAAAGCGTTTAATTGAAGATGTCACTTACATAAATTCCATACTGTCTAAAAATAGACCCATGAAAGCTTTGTCTGTCAAACAACAAATAGAGTACAAAGAGGCTACTCGTTGCCATATTTGTAAACATTTGTTATTGGGTGACAAAGTTCGAGATCACGACCATGTTACATCCGAATACAGAGGAGCAGCACACTCTCGATGCAATTTAACTTTTAAAATATGTCCATTTATACCTGTTGTTTTCCATAATTTGTCTGGATCTGATGCTCATTTCTTTATTGAAGAACTGGTTAAATACGATGGCCCTATTAAAATAATTCCAAAATCAAAAGAAAAATACATTTGTATAATGAAATGCCTCACAATTAAGAACAAGCCTAGTTGTGTTCAAATAAAGTTTATAGATTCTTATCAATTTTTAAGTTCGAGTTTAGATGAATTATCTAAGAATTTACATGTACAAGATTTCGTAAATCTTTCAAGAGAATTTGACGATAAAGCCGATTTATGCTTATTGAGAAAAAAGGGTATTTATCCATATGAATATATTGACACATGGTCTAAGTATGATGAAAAATGTTTGCCACCTAGAGAGTATTTTTATAACACAATGAAACTAGAGCATATTTCTGAAGATGAATATACACATGCACAAAAAGTTTGGTATAGTTTTAATATCAATTCCCTTGGTGAATATACTGATCTTTACCTAAAATGTGATGTATTATTATTATGTGACATATTCGAACATTTTAGAAACACAAGTTTAGAATATTACAATCTTGATCCAGCATATTATGTATCTGCGCCAAGTTTAAGCTGGGACGCAATGCTTTTGTGTACTGGTGTTAAATTGGAGCTGATGCATGACTTAGAAATGTATAACTTACTCGAAAAGGGAATACGTGGAGGATTAGCGCAGTGTTCCCTACGACATGCAAAAGCGAATAATAAATTTCTTCCATACTTCGATGATACTAAGCCTCCATCTTTTTTAATATATCTTGATTGTAACAATCTTTACGGATATGCTATGAGGAAAAGAATGCCTGTATCGGAATTTAAATTTTTATCAGAAAATGAAAATGCTAACTTTGATGTTTTGAATATATCTGATGATTCTGAATATGGATATATTCTGGAAGTCGATCTGACCTATCCAGAAATATTGCATGATTCGCATAGTGACTTACCATTCGCACCAGAAAGATTTGTACCACCTGGTGGGAAAACTACAAAATTAATTGCGAATTTATATGACAAATATAATTACGTTATTCACTACGTACATTTAAAACAATGCTTGAATAATGGGTTGATTTTAAGCCGAATACATCGCATTCTCAGATTTAGACAAGATAATTTCTTGCAAAAGTACATTGATTTAAATACTCGTTTGCGTCAAGCTTCTACCTCAGCGTTCGAAAAGGATTTTTTCAAACTTTTGAACAATGCTGTGTTTGGAAAAACAATAGAAAATAAACGCAAGCAAGTAAATGTAAAGCTAGTAACAATGTGGGAAGATTCTAATAATAAAACAAATAAATATATAGGTGCTGAAAAACTTATTGCACAACCCAACCTGAAAAGTATTTCAATCTTTTCAGAAAACTTTGCGGCTGTTCAGTTAAGCCCTGAAAAGTTAATATTGGATAGACCGATTTACATCGGTTTTACTGTATTGGAGTATGCCAAACAACACTTATATCAATTCCACTACGATTTTATCAAAACCAAATATGGCACAAAAGCTAAACTATGTTACACTGACACGGATAGCCTACTTTACTTAATAGAAACGAATAACTTTTATAAGGATATTGTTAATAATATATCGGAATTTGATACCAGTAATTTTGCTGAGGATAATCCATACGGAATACCTAAAATTAATGAAAAAGTACCAGGCTTGTTTAAAGATGAACTCGGAGGCTCAGTAATTTATGAATTCATTGGCTTAAGGGCTAAACTTTATTGTTTGAAAAGTGTAAAGGCAACATTAAAGAAGGCAAAGGGTATAACGAAACCCGTAACAAATCAATTAAAGCTTTCTGATTATAATGCTGCTCTACACAAAAACAAAATTATCAAACGTAAAATGAATGTAATTAAATCAATTAAACACGTTCTCTATTCACAACAAGTGAATAAAATTGCATTAAATAGAAGTGACGATAAAAGACAAATACTTCCAAATCAAATTGAAACCTTACCATGGGGTCATTGCGATACAATTTCTTAAAATGTATTATTTAGTTAAATATTATATTTATAAAAGTATCTACTTTAAAAAAGTATCAAACTATAGCTGTGTATTCATTCTACTATAAAAAAAATGATTATGTTGAAAAGGTGTAATTTTATTAAATAAAATAGTTACACAAATTTTTGTCTTATTTATTTTATTTACTCATACATACTATCCACGCATTTAAAGGAACTCAAATATTGGTTCGATAAATAACTCTGATAAGAATTATAAATACTAGAGCCTGAATTGTTCCGTAACAGATACAAACATGAAGTGGGTCAAGCAACAAGTATCATTAGATGTTAAAAATATTGATATAAAGGAAAATTCACTACGCCCGAAACACAGCGTACTTCTTCCAAATAATATTCGATGCATAATATGTGGTCCATCGAATTGTGGGAAAACGAATGTTATGATTAGTTTATTGATTCATGCAAACGGATTAAAGTTTAACAATGTTTATCTGTATTCTAAGACCAGCTTTCAGCCGAAATACAGGTTTCTAAAACAAGTTTTGCAAAGAGTTTCTGATGTAAAACTTTTTATTTATAATTTTGATGATGATGTTATTCATCCTAACGAAGCATTGTTGAACTCTGTTATCATATTTGATGATGTAGTTTGTGAAAAACAAATAAACATACGAAATTATTTTTCAATGGGAAGACATAGAGGTATAGACTGTTTTTATTTATCTCAAACGTATTCAAAAATACCAAAGCAGTTAATACGTGATAATGCAAACTTTTTGATCATTTTCAAACAAGATGAAGTTAACATGAAACATATATATGATGAACATGTTAGTTCTGATATGGAGTGGTCTAGGTTCAAAGATATGTGTTCTAAAATCTGGATGCATCCTTATGATTTTTTAACAATTAATAAGGATTGTGAATTCAACAAAGGCAGATATAGACAGTCCTTTGATAACTTTATTTATTTTGATTAATGGTTATATAAATTATAAACGAAGACAAAAAAAATCATTTGAGCATAAATACTTCTGCAAATAAGTCGTACAATGGACCACAACATTAAAGATCAATTAATAAAGTCTGCTGACGCTATAAAGGAAAAGGTGAAACAAATGAAAGATTATGAATTTAGTACTGACACTCATCTGAAGTATTTTTTTAAACCTCTTGCTGACCCTCTTAATGCTATAGCAGCTAACAAGCAATTTTCTATAATAAAAAATGAAGATACTTATGATGACCAAAATAAAAATACTGGTATAGATTCAAAAATGTTTTTGCGTGATAAATCACATGATATGTACAAACATGAATCATCTGAATCAGAAAAGTTTTATTCTGAAGACGAAGAAGGTAACACATCTGAATCAGACAAAGTTAATAATATGTCGCTGAACAAAGAAGATATCTTTGAAATTTATGATGATATGAATATACCATTTGGTGTACGTAGTGAAAATGATAAGCATATGATTGGAAATACAATTGTTAATTTCTCTACCACTCGCGAGAACTCTGATAAAGCGTATTTTATTCGCGTAGCTAATAAAAAGTATGAAATAACCCCTGGTCTAAAAGAATTATTGCTTCGCAAGAAGCCTGATTTAAGTTTAGTCAATTTAAAAGATAAATTAGTTTATAAAGAAATACTCATCACAACTAATGCTCATAAAAGAGACTTTGACCCTGCAGGTCAAGTTAAAGGTGATAAGGGTCTAAAATATTCTCAAGTGATCAAACCTTTATTTCCTGAGTCTAATAAACGTTTACAAGAACCCACAGAAATTAAATCTAAACAAAAACGAGGTGCTGGACTGCCGTATCTTAAAAAATATAAAAAAAATACCGAACTTGTGTATTGGGATGATCCTAATGAATTAGTGGATCGGCTTAAACTGCTAATCGCATCTAAAACTGCAGGTAATACTAATCTTGACAACGAAATATTATCAATTATTGAAGAGTTAAAGGAAGCGGGGGTAATAAAAGAATAAAAAGACTCATCATATAAACTGAATATCAGTATAATTTTGTAATTCAGAAGTGACAGTTGACAGAATGAGCAAAGTGAAAAGAGACATAGTAAACGAAATTCATAGAAGTGCAAGAATAAATTTTCCTCGAAGGCATGTAATATTAAAAGATATTGATGACCTTTGGCAAGCTGATTTAATGGATATGCAAAGTTTCTCCAAATTCAACAACAACAACAAATACATTTTAGCTATAATTGACGGATTCTCTAAGTACGCTTGGGCTATTCCACTTAAACAAAAAAACAAAGAATCTGTATCTGAAGCTTTTATTACGTTGTTAAGTAGAGAAAAACGAATCCCTAGAAACTTGCAAACAGATCTTGGAAAAGAATTTTACAATAAAAGCTTTAAAAAAATATTAGTAAACAATTCTATCAACCACTACTGCACTTATTCAACGAAAAAGGCTTCAATTGTAGAACGATTAATAAGGACGATAAAGAATAAGCTTTTCAAGGAATTTAGTTTGAAGGGGAATTATAAATGGACTGACGGGACACTTGCAAAAATCATTACTAGATATAATAATACAATACATAGAACAATTGGTTTACCGCCTGCTCAAGTTAATCATAGCAATAAAACAAAAGTACTACAGAGATATTTCAATCAAAATCGAGCGAAAACGAAATGCTCTAAGTTAAAGACAGGCGATTATGTTCGAATAAGTAAACATAAAGGTTGTTTCGAAAAAGGTTACACTCCTAATTGGTCAACAGAGATATTCAAGATCATTAAAGTTCAAAACACAAATCCTGTTACATTTTTATTACAAGATGTGAAACAGCAACCTATTTTAGGGGCATTTTACGATCAAGAATTACAAAAAACCAAACATCCCGACATTTACCTTGTTGAAAAAGTTTTAAAACGCAAAGGCAGAAAAGTTTTCGTGAAATGGTTGGGGTTATCATCCTGCGAAAATAGTTGGATTGATGATACCAATGTTTTATGAGTGTTTTATCAATATAACATCATGGTTTATGACGGTCATCTCATTCTGTTTGTATACATGAAAGGAGAAGGACTTATTAATAATTTAATTAATAATTTACCATTTGAGCTCCATTTGCCAGGTTATAATTTTTGTGGTCCAGGAACTAAATTACGTGAAAGATTAGCTCGTGGTGATAAAGGTGTAAACAAGTTAGACGAATATTGTAAATATCACGATATTGCATATAACAATTCCAAAAGTTTGGAAGATCGCCACAAAGCAGATATAATTTTATTAAAAATGGCAAAAAAGCGTGCTTTGTCTTCCGATGCAGGGGCAGGAGAAAAACTTGTTGCCAATTTAGTTAATAATATTATGTTATCAAAAGTAAGTTCTGGAGCAGGGCTCAAAAAAAACTTTAAAAATTTAGTAAACAATACTAAAAAATGCATTAAAAAGGTTAAACCGAAGTGTAGGAAAAAACTAATAGAATTGGCCTACGCTGCTGCTAGAGAATTGAATCGTGATTCATCTGCCACGATTCCACGCATAATACCAATTCCTAAGACTGGAGGGGTTCTACCTTTAATACCAATATTTGCTGGTTTGTCCGCTGCTGGCAGTATTGCAAGTGGAATTGCTGGAATCGTCAAAACCATAAACGAATATAGAGTTGCAAAAAAGCGTTTAGAAGAAATGAAAAGACATAGTAAGAATGTGGAAGGTGTACATATTGGCAACGGACTGCGGCTTAACCGTTACAAGGATGGACTTGGGATATATACAAATTTAAAGAAAAAAAACTAAATCAAAGGCTACCTAATCGTGCTCTTACCAATATAGATATCATACATTTTACCAAAAACGTTCCATATTTTCGTGGAGTGTATATGAGAGATACCTTACCGAAGTCTCCGTTTTCAAAAGAGTGTGGAATCATAAACTTAGATAATTCTAAAAATTCTGGTACACATTGGGTAGCCTATGTAATTATAAATGAATATGTTGAGTACTTTGACAGTTACGGCAACTTGAAACCTCCAATAGAATTTGTTCGCTATGTAGGTTCTAACAATATTAATTATAATTACAATAATTTTCAAAATAATAACTTATTCAATTGTGGACATTTATGCATTAAATTTCTTAAAGAGTTTTGGAAAAAGAAAGGTTGCATTAGGTACTTAAACATGGTTTAAATGTTAGGTATTGCTACATAAGACAACACTTTGACATTATCTGCCACAAGAGATGAATGTCAATTTGATTAGAGAAAAATAAAATAAAAAAATATGATAGTTTACAATATAAAAACGGCTGCCAAAGTTAATAGTTTTACTCGTTCTCGCACCATCAAAAGACGAAGACATATAATACGAACTATAAAAAAAATAACTAAAAGTAATAGATTATTTCTTCGAGCTTTGGGATTTAAATTATGAGTATTCTTCATGTGAATGATTTACCACAATTCGACAACTCTATAGTGAGTTATGAAAATCATACTTATAATCCATATAGCAACTGTTTTAATGAAAATGATGAAATACGTATACCCATAAATCAACAAGATCTGTACGTATTACCTTCAGCCAGCTACATTTACGTTGAAGGTCGAGCCACCACGGTTTCGAAAGATGGGGCAGGAAAACTAACACGAAAGACTGTTAATTTTACCAATAATCATATATCATTTCTATTTCAAGACATTCGATATGAAATTAACGGTGTAGAGATTGACCGAATAAAAAATGCAGGTATTTCTACAACTCTAAAATCATATGTTTCAATGAGCGATGGTGAAAGTAAGGCTGCCGCTATTTGGGGTTGGAATTTGAAAGGGATTAAAGATAATGATGGTATTTTTAGTGCCCTTATACCTCTGAATAAAGTTTTAGGATTTGCGGAAGATTATAATAAAATTATCATTAACTGTAAACATGAACTTATAGTTAAAAGAAGCAGTTCGAATCTTAATAGCGTTATACTTGATAATAATGACACTATTGAAGTAAATATAGAGAGACTGCAATGGCGTATGCCTCATATAAAAGTTTCAGATCGGGAAAGATTAACTTTACTCAAACACCTAGAAAAGGATCGTCCTATTCAAATAGCTTTTAGAAATTGGGACTTGTATGAATACCCTTTATTACCTAAAACTACAAAACATACCTGGGTTGTTAAAACTGCTTCACAACTCGAAAAACCAAGGTATGTGATCTTTGGTTTGCAGACAAATAGAAAAAATATGAAAAGTAAAGACTGCTCAATATTTGACCATTGTAAATTAACTAATGTTACTCTTTTTTTAAATTCTCAATACTATCCATACGAATCGGTGAATGCGAAATTTTCTGAAGATAAGTATTATATATTATATGAAATGTTTACCAAATTTCGTCAGTCTTATTATAACACTCGGTCTGAACCAATGCTTGGTTTGGACGAATTTAAAGAAAAAGCTCCTTTATTTGTAATTGATTGCTCAAGACAAAACGAAGCCTTGAAAACTGGGGCTGTAGATGTGAGACTGGAAATAGAAAGTTCTGAAGATATACCAGAAAATACATCTGCCTATTGTCTAATCATCAACGATCGTCTATTTGAATATAAGCCCTTAAGCGGTATTGTAAAGAAATTATTATGAACGCTATAGTCGATGTGCAAGGGTTTAAGATGGAAAGTAACGAGTTCGTCGTGAAAGAAATAGCAATAGCATGTGGAAATCAAGTTATGGTATTATTAATCAAACCACCATTCCCATTTTACAAACTTACAATGAAAGAAAGATTGCAAGTAAGTTGGATAGAGAGAAACCGAAATATTTTCTGGAAAGAGGGTTTTATAACATACTTAAACTTACATCAATATATTGTACCTTACCTGGAAGATAAAAACATTTATGTTAAAGGATGTGAAAAAGTGTTGTGGTTAAAAAACATTGTAAAACATGATAAAATATATAATTTAGAAGATAAGAACTGTCCACGTTTACAGAAATTATTTGAAGATTATGGAATGTCTAGTAATATATTTAGCTGTGTGTATCATTCGAATGTATGTGCTTTAAAACATGTTACTTGTTTAAAAAAGTGGATTGATAATAACAGTAATTTAGAAGATAAGAAGGATTGCTTTGAAAAAAATTATGTTAGAAAGTAATTTGTATAGCTGTTTATATCATAACAATATATTAAGATTAAAAGTTTTTGAGTAAATGATTTCTTGTTTTATTTCATAACAAATACATTAAATACAGAATACCGCAACGAACTGTGCTATAATATTCAAAAGAAAAAAAGTAAAGGTAAGTCTTCGCCCATAAGGTCGACTCGGAGTACGTCTTAATATATTGATAACACCGGATACACGACATCATTATGCTTTCATACATACCCGTATCAAGACTCATAAAATGATTCAACAATATTCCAGCCCGCGATATGAAATATATAATCAATACAAAATTCGTTTATGTTCATTCAGACATTATTGGGCTACAGTAGATTCAAAACGAAGATTGGTGATGGAAATGGCTGACGCAGGTTTCTTTTACTGTGGAAATGGTTTAACCGATAAAGTTATGTGTTTTTCGTGTGGAGGTGGTATCGAAGATTGGGAGTATTACGATGATCCCTGGATGCAACATGCTATATATTTTCCTGATTGCTTTTATTTAAATGCTGTAAAAGGAACAGATTATGTTGACAAATCAAAGCGTCTATTTTTTAAAGAAACAAAAATATAAATAATATCTAAAGTGGACGGCCATAGATTGATTGTCTGCTGAATAAGTTACTAAATGCTATTAGTAATGGAGTCGCAAGTAACTATAAATTTACTTTCAGACATTTTATGCGACATTCGATTCCTACAATTGAAGTTAAAAGGTTGAATTGTAAACTGAATTAAACAATTTAAAAATAAATTATATTAGCTACAATGCAAGATTCAGTGAAATATGCTTCTGAAGGCATATCTAAACTTATTTTCAAGAATGCTAGTGGCGAGATTCTATTAACTCAAGACATGACTGACCAGAAAATAATGAACACCAGTTCATCCAAACTTCAGGATAGTACAAATAAGACAGGACAAAACTCAGTAAAATCCACCATTTTTGAAAATACGCGATATCTCACACTCAAGACTGGCCACAATGAGCTACTTACATTTGTTGAAGTTGGTAAAATACATCCTAGTCCAGAAAAATCGGCTGTAAGGTCATCAAATACTCCGCCTGTCATTCAATTAATAACAAGAAATATAGTGCGTGATATAGTGTTTCCTGATTCAGAAGACATTCTATGCTACCAGATGCTGCCAGAAGATGAAATTCCTTGTTTTTATTAAACTGTTAATATAAAACTGTTCTATAATCTGAATAGATAAACATAGGACAAATGTATGTGCTTTAAAACGTAGTGTTACATGTTTAAAACTGTGGATTGTGAATAAAGGTATTTGTGACTAAATTGATGATTTTTTTTTCCAAGACAGAAACTATATTATTACCATTATGAATTAACACAGTGCTCTAGTGAGTATAACTCATAAAGTGGTCCAATAATTTAACACATCTTTGACGACACGTTAGTGCGAACAATGTTAATTGGCGGCTATTAGATAAGATTCCACCAGTTATAATAGCTAATTAGAATATATTTATATCTGATAGCCCTCCATCATTTCAAATCAAGAAGAAGAAGAAGAAATATTCAATAAACATTAACCTATTTGAATAACAATATAATTTCAGTAGGTTTTCCATTTAGATTAGACAATCTATTCAAAAACAAAACAATCAAAATAAATAAATAACATCTATTTGAATAGATATGTTCCGATCAATTAAACACTATATTAGAATAGATCATCTATTCAAAACAAAAGAATGTTTCTTCTATTTGAATAGACATTTTATCTATTTGAATAGATATAATTGGGGTGTCTGGATCTCATGTGATCCAGATGCCCCAATTATATACTACTCTTACACAAGGTTCCGGCACGCCGCAGGAATTCTATGAGCGTTGCCAGGGACTTTTCAGCACCGTCATGACATATGTTTCATTGCACGATACCCTAGATTCAACTATTGCGGCAAAACGTGATTTGTATCGCAAACTAACTTTGCAGGCCTATCTTCGAGGTTTGAAAGATCCCTTAGGCTCGCGTATTAGATGTATGAGACCAGAAACCATTGAAAAGGCTCTAGAGTTCGTGCATGAGGAGACTAACACTATGTATTTGCAGAGTAGAAATGATAATTGGTCGGATAAAAAACCTTCAGCGCGTATGTCACTCAATCAGCAGAACGAAATTAATCATAAAATGCCAGTCCATCCAAGTAACAATATGCTTGTTCCGTTTAGGCCTAATCCTTTTAACATGCCCGGTCCGTTTAGACCGCAAGGACCGCAATTTATGCCCCGGCCTTGGCCATCTCAGCACCAACCCGGAATGCCTTTTAATCCAAATAACATGCCACAACGCGGCCCGACCCGCACACAACAGATATTCAGCACACCACCGCCTAATAATAAGCAAGGTGGTTCTGGATTTAGAATGCCCCCAAGAAACCAGTACCCGCCGAATAACGGTGCCAAGCCGATGAGCGGCGTGAGCCACTTTGTGCCCAGGCCCCTGCCTGCTACCAACAGCTGGAATTGGGCACTACAGGGCAATCCACCACCTTCCAACTATCTTAAAACTCGCGATGTTAATGTGAACGAATGTTCGAATTATGGGGAAGTCTATTATTACCCTGACCCATCCGACTACCTTTACATGGACCATTACAACCAGGACTACATTTATTTCGACGACTGTACATATGACCAGTTCATACCGGAACAGACCGACGGGACTAACGAAACCGACAAGGCAGGTAATGCTGACCAACAGCAATCCACAGCCAGTCAGGATTTTCAGAAAGCTCCGAAGTCAAACAGCTTAGGATAGAATTGAACTTGCAAACCCAAAGGCAACTACCATTTGTTCGTATCCATAACCCTCCACTTAACTTCCTGATAGATACCGGTGCAAACCAATCATTCATCAGTCCAGAAGCAGTACAGACTTACTTCCCGCACATACCTCTTAACTATGATCCATTCGAGGTCACTAATGTTCATGCCACAAGCAGGAGTGAATACTCTATTAACTTACCCTGCTTTCCCGAATTTGGTGAAACGGAATCAATAAAACTATTCGTATACAGATTCCACGATCGTTTTGATGGTTTGATAGGAACGGATCTGCTCACCAAATGGGAGGCTAAGTTAGATTTGAAAGATCTTACATTTATAACTAAGTACGCCATTAATCCCATCCAAATTTATAATTCTCGAAATTTAAATCTTTATGAGGAAATCATACCAGCAGGGAGTTCTAAATTAATACAGTTACCCATTAACGCACCGGATGGTGATGTTCTTGTTGAAAATCAGATAATTTGCAACTGTATTATATCTGAATGCCTGACCACCGTGTCTAATAACCGCGGTATAGTTGAAGTGACCAACCCAACCCACAATGATATAATATTCTCATTGGACCATGCCACTCAGGCAACGATACTCAATGTTGAATGCACCGAGCAACTGTCACCTCGCGCTAAAGATGTTACATCCCGGCTACGCACCGATCACCTAAACAAGGAGGAAACGGCAAACTTATTGGCACTGTGTTCAAAGTACGCCGATGTCTTTTACATTGAGGGCGAGGCCTTCACCAACAAAATAAAGCACAGTATTAAGACCACAGATGAAGTTCCAATTTATACCAAAAGTTACAGATATCCGTTTATACATCGCCAAGAAGTTAGTGACCAAATAGCGAAAATGTTAGATCAGGGAATTAATAGGCCGTCTGAATCCGCTTAGAGCTCACCAATTTGGGTCGTCCCAAAGAAAAGTGACGCTTCTGGAAAACAGAAATGGCGTATAGTCATTGACTTTCGGAAGCTCAACGAAAAAACGATTGATGACAAATACCCTATCCCGAATATTACAGACGTACTGGACAAGCTAGGCAAGTGCCAATATTTCACTACTCTTGACCTAGCATCAGGTTTTCACCAAGTCGAATTGAACCCTAGTGATATTCCTAAGACTGCCTTTAATGTTGAACATGGGCACTTCGAATTCTTGAGAATGCCCATGGGACTTAAAAATTCCCCTTCCACGTTCCAACGAGTGATGGATAATGTACTCAGGGGACTCCAAAATATTATATGTCTTGTCTATCTCGACGATATAATCGTTTTTAGTACTTCTCTCCACGAACACATGAACAACCTAGAGAAAGTATTCCAGAGGTTAAGAGAATCTAACTTTAAAATCCAGCTAGATAAATCAGAGTTCTTAAAACTCGAAACCGCATACCTAGGACATATCATCAGTACCGAAGGGATAAAACCTAACCCAGACAAAATCACAGCTATTCAAAATTACCCCATACCTAAAACACCTAAGGAAATTAAACAGCTCCTCGGTTATTACCGAAAGTTCATTCCGGACTTTTCTCGTATTACCAAACCTCTTACTCAATGTCTAAAGAAAGGGAAAAGGGTAACTTTAGACTCAGACTATATTAACTGCTTTGAGAAATGTAAGACACTACTGACCAACGATCCTATCCTTAAATACCCAGACTTTGACAAAGAATTCATATTAACCACAGACGCCTCCAATTTTGCAATCGGCGCGATACTATCACAAGGTTCTATTGGCTCGGATAAACCCGTAGCATATGCGTCGCGGACACTTAATGAAAGCGAAGTAAATTACAGTACGATAGAAAAGGAACTGTTAGCCATTGTATGGGCAACAAAATACTTTCGGCCTTACCTTTTTGGACGCAAGTTCAAAATAGTAACGGACCACAAACCATTACAATGGGTCATGAGCCTCAAGGAACCAAATTCACGATTAACCAGGTGGCGGCTAAAATTAAGCGAATACGATTTCACCGTCATCTATAAAAAGGGTAAACACAATACCAATGCCGACGCTCTTTCTCGTGTCGAAATCTACAACGAGGAAGTTAGTTCGATGATTGCAAACGCAACTGATAGACCACCATCCCTAGCTAACTCCAACACCCTGACAGCACACACCTCTGAGGAAAACCCCATACTTGAAATACCTATCACCGACGAACCACTTAACAAATTTCACCGACAGTTATGCTTAACCGTTGTAGGCGATTTTAAAAAACGAACTATGGCAACCAAGACATTTGACACCCACACTCGAACATCCGTCCAGCTATCTGAATCCAACCTGGAGGAAGATCTAATTAACGCCATTAAGGAGTATGTCAACCCTAAGATCAAAACTGCCCTGTTGATAAATCCACCCCTTGCAATGTACAACATAATCCCCCTGCTACAAAAATACTTTAAAAGTTCTTCCATGAAATTGGTATTGGCAAAAAAGGAACTCGAAAACGTAAAAGAATACCTGAGGCAGCAGGAAATTATTTGTCACTACCATGAGGGCAAAACCAACCACCGTGGTATAAACGAGTGCTTTCTAGCGTTATCTGTTAAATATTATTGGCCTAAAATGCGAGAGCACATAACAAAATTCATTAATGACTGCACAATATGTGGGCAAGCAAAGTACGATAGGAGCCCCATAAAGCAGAAATTCAACATAGTGCCCCCTGCCACCAGACCGTTCGAAATAATACATATGGATAGCTTTTCAGCACAGAATGAAAAATACGTCACATTCATAGACGCCTTCTCAAAGTATGGTCAAGCTTATCTTCTTCGAGATGGGACGGCAGTTAGTATTATACAAGCTTTACTAACTTTCAGCACGCATCATGGCCTACCACTAACCATTATTACAGATCAAGGGACAAAATTCATCAACCAGATGTTCACCGAGTTCTGCAAGGTTCACAAAATAATCCATCACCAAACACTCGCATACTCGCCTAACGCTAACGGAAATATAGAACGCTTTCATTCCACCATACTGGAACATCTTCGTATTTTGAAACCAAAACACAAAGATGAGCCAGTTGTACATTTGATGCCATATGCTATCATAGCATACAATAGTTCGATCCATTCTTTCACACGATGCAAACCATACGACCTTATATTAGGACAAACTGACCCACGAGATCCGACTGACATAGATCTGACCGGACACCTATTGCAACAGTATACAGATACACATAGAGAACGTATGCAAAAAGTATATGAACTAATCAATGATACGTCTCTCGCTAATCGAACTGCGCTAATAGAGGTACGTGGGTAGGTGAATAAAAATAATACACATACGCTCTGAATAATTATAACTTTTAATTAGTATTTTATACAATTATAATCGAAATTCCTACGGATTATAAATAATTTGCTTACCATTAAGCATATATTGTGTGGGCAGTAGCATTCATATGTCCTAAGTGCAAGTTGCATAAACTTGTCGGCTGGAGCTGTCACTTTTTAACTTGGCTCAGACTTCTGAACATAAGGCTGATACCATGACCACTATGGCTGAGATTGCAGAGACCCAGCGAATGGCTATCACTTCACTGAACCAGCGGATGGCTGATTTTGAGGCGCACTTGAAAGCGTCACCACCTGGAGCTGACCTGAGCGGCCTCCACAAAGACTTTTCGTCCTTCAAGGAGCATGTTTGGAGTGTCCTCAGTGCATTGCAGCAGCAGATTGCTGAGCTGAACAGGAGTGTAGACATTATAGAGATGCGGCACAGAAAAAAGTTTCTGTTGCTTGGTGGCGTTCCTGAAAATCCAGGTGAGAAAGTTTCTGAAACCGTGGCGACCATTCTGCAGACTAAGCTCGGCTTAACAGATCTGGTCCACTCGTCGCTGACTGTATGCCACAGACTAGGTGCTGCTTCGGAAGGTCATGCTAGACCAATCCTGCTTCGGCTCGCGGACTCAGCTGTCAGAAGCGAGATCTGGAGAACCAAGACGAAACTGAAGGGATCTCCTTATGTGGTGTCTGAATTCCTTACTCGACAGCGGCAGTCTACGTTTATAACAGCTCGCAAGCTCTTCGGTGTGACGAACGTTTGGACCAGGGACGGCAACATCAACGTCAAGCTTCCGGACGGCAAGCGGCGCCGGGTGATCAGTGTGGAGGAGGTCGTCGCGCTTGGAGCGGAGCATGGTAAATTGCTGGAACAGGAGGTTCCTCTGGTTCCCAATGCTAGCCAGCATAAACTCGCGTCGGCACAGTCTTCATCTCGCTCAAGGCGGATAGCAAAGAAGAAATAATATTTATTGTACGATTTATGTATTGGATGTTTACAGTCTTTATTTCGTCCACTTTGTTTTCTATCTGTGCTTGTTATTTTCGTATAAATACGATAAGCACGCACAATAGAACATTACAGTTTTTTGTTCGGTTTACCGGCACCATATTTTGTTTATTTTGTTTTTGTTGACAAGTGCTGTCAGAGTCACCTGTCACTGTCATAGTTTTCTTTTTTTTTTCATTTATATAAATCTTGTCTATGCCACGTATTTTACTTCTTGCGAATTACGTCTGCGTTCGGATGCACGCATTAGTAATTATGTATAATTTTGTTTGTGAACAGTCTGCCGGCAGGTTATGCAACTATTATGTGAATTTTATCTTCACATTCCTATAATCTATATAATTTTATTTTATCTATTATATATCTATTTACGCTTTATAATGATTAAGTCTGACGACGACTCGTTTTATTCTTGCCGTAGTTCCTCTACGTCTTTTTCTTCTTTAGACGATTCTCTCTCAGTTAACAGTTTCTTAAGTGGTGAGTGCCAGCGTTTTAATAACTTTTTTAATGTATGTCATGTGAACGCTCAGAGTATCCCTCAACACCACTCTGAGATGCTGGAGTTATTTTGTGATGTGGCGTTACACGCTGTCCTGGTGTCAGAAAGTTGGCTCAAGCCCGAACTTCCCTCTGAACATTATAGCTTACCCGGTTTTATCTTAATTCGCAATGATCGCACGGCAAAAAGGGGCGGTGGTGTTGCCATATACTTGCGCAGTGACATCCCCTTCAAAATTCTATCATCTTCTCCGACAACATATAGCGGCAATCCCGAATTCTTAGTCCTTGAAATTGATGTCAAAGGGGTTAAGGCCGTTCTCGGAGTAGTTTACTGCCCACCTGCTATTGATTATTTCTCTATTCTCGAATCACTCTTTGAATCTTTTTCCTCGGAGTACAAACATCTCGTAGTCATGGGCGATTTCAACACCGACCTCTCGAAGGATAACATAAGATCGCGCAGATTGAGAGCAATCCTGGAATCGACGAGTCTGTCACTTCTCACGCTCAATCCGACTCATCTTAATCCTGACTCAAGCGATACCTGGCTTGATCTCATACTTGCGTCTTCCGAGAATCTAGTTGCTAACCATGGCCAGATTGCGGCCCCTGGGCTATCTAGACATGATTTGATTTACCTGTCGTACAAAATTAAGCCACCTAAACAGCGGCCTGCCATTATGTTTCTTCGGAATTTTGCGAGGTTGAACAGGGACAAACTCAATGGTGATTCCAAAGCTATTGATTGGGTCGATGTTGCTCAGGCATCAACTGTGGATGAGAAAGTGGATTTGTTCAACAGATCCGTGCTTCAGCTTTTCGATGCGTATGCGCCACTCAGGGCTGTCCGTGTTAAGCGCCCGCCGGCTCCATGGATTAGTCCTGGAGTTCGTTTGGCGATGAGACGGCGTGACAGGGCTTTTCGGCGATATAGAAGGGATCGCAGTGAGGAGAACTGGAGCCTGTACAAGTTGGCTAGAAACCGCTGTAATCAGATGGTAAGAGCTTCAAAACGCCGATACATTTGTGAAAATGTCCTTAATTCTTCACCGGCTGACATATGGAAGTTTCTCAAATCTATTGGAATCACGCAATCATCCTCTCATACTGTATCATCTCATATGTCTCTGAATGATTTGAATAATCACTTTTCATCGTCAGCAATGCTCTCGGCTGTTGTTAAGAATAATACTATTCGTGATATTACTTCCATGCCAATTGTAACTCCCGAATCTTTTTCGTTTTCCCCGGTGACCGACGCTGAGATCCTCAAAACGTTCAATGCAATTAAGTCCAAGGCTGTCGGCTGTGATGGACTGAGCAGATCCATGTTGTCCCTCATTTTCAAAAGTATCCTTCCCATTATCACACACATCATCAACTTCTCACTGCAGGCTGGTGAGTTTCCTACAACCTGGCGTAAGGCATTCATTATTCCTCTTCCAAAAATTTCCAACCCCACCTTATCTAATCACTACAGACCAATCTCCATTCTCCCTTTCTTATCTAAGATCCTGGAAGCAGTTGCTCTGAACCAAATATCCTCCTTCGTGTCCCGGAATAACCTATTGTCCCCTTTCCAATCTGGTTTTCGGCCCGGCCATAGTACAGCCACAGCCTTGCTTAAAGTTACTGAAGACGTCAGGAACGGCTTGGAGAGTTCGAGGTTGACGGTGTTGGTTTTAATAGATTTCTCCAATGCATTTAATACCGTCGATCACGACATTCTCCTGGCCATCCTGTCTCAAATTGGGGTTTCTTCGTTGGCACGGGCTTGGTTTTCATCATATCTTCGTGGTCGCCAGCAGGCGGTACGTGCTGATCAGAAATTCTCTGATTGGTGCGCGCTGGAAACAGGCGTCCCACAAGGCGGTATACTCTCTCCACTCTTATTTTCTTTATTTATTAACTCTATCACTACTATTCTCAAATGGTATCCATTATAGGAAACCTGGACCATACAGATGCCATCAAGTACGATAACGCCCTTAAAGCCCTTAATGATAATCAGCAACAGATAGCTATTGAGCAAAATCATCATATAAGCCTTAGCAAAGGTTTGATGAATGAGCATACAAAAATTATTACGAAATTAGTAGAAAACCAAGTACAATTAAATGACAGTCTGCATATTTTACTTGACGCCGATAAGTATAAACAACACAACCTCATAAAATTTGCAAAGTTTTCGCAAGTACTGAATATAATTAGCAATAACGTAGATAGTTTATTAAGCGAATTGAGTAGGTTAGAAAACGCGATAGCTCTTTCCGGTCAAACGCATACTCATCATTCCATGTTAGGTACAGAAGCACTAAGCAATATGATACGCAAACTAAGCGCGCTTTATAATAAAGACCAACTACTAGAATTAGAAATTAGAGAATATTACGACATAATTAAACCATTAGCTTATTATCGTGGAAGTCAAATAGTTTTCGCATTCAAATTTCCCATAACGTCTCCACTAAAATTCCTGTTGTATAAGTTAGTCATTGTACCAAATAGAAGTAAGCAAGCCATCATCCCGTCCTACCCATTCATAGCAATCACTGGGAATATTCATGCGTACATAGAGGCAGAATGCCCGAAGGTAGCTTCAGAGTATATCTGCGAAGAAAAACTCAACCACCAAATGAGAACCCACCCGGACTGCATCTGCGATATCATTGGAAGTCAAACACCACACAAATCATGCAACACGATTACTATCAGCCTGACGAAGCCCGCAATGGAGAAGTTAGATGACCGCCGCTACGCTCTCGTGTTCCCGAAACCAACACAAGTCCAGTTAATCTGTGAACAGGAAGAATCCATAACCCTAACCGGAAGCTTCCTAGCCACTATTCCACATAACTGCAAGCTACGAACAGACGAGTTCACCATCATCAACATCAACGACCACATTAGTGGACAACCTATGAAGATAAGCAGCGTGCCAGATGACATAGAAGTTTCAACCACGCCACCTCTTCAAATCAGTGCTATTAACCTGAAAAAGCTGCACGATATTCAGGATAGAATAGACTCACAGAAGCCAGTTCACGTTGAACCAACCTCAACCATTTACCATACGACCATCCCATTTTATGGTACACTACTGGCCTTATTTGTACTGGGAGCAATAGTATCATACCGAGTCTACATCCGCCGCAAGAAGCAGATGACAAGCCCAGATGAACCTATGTACGCCGAGCCGGAAACATCTGAAGCCCGCCGGAATCAGATGGCACCTCAAGATCAGTCTAAACTCTCGACGATATTTCATCTCAAAATCTGAAATAGTCGTCGATCTGAGGGGGGAGGTGTTACGCGCATCACTACCAAGTAAAGCGCTGACACAAAGGCACGAGGCACAGCGCGTGCGCATCATCGACCCAGTTGCTACGAGTGGAAACTGCTGACACAGAACACGAGGCCCGAAGACACCGTCTACGTGACCGAGCCCGCGCACTTTGTATCCACCATCGATCGGGTCAACTTAATATTCTTATAATTGTAATTTCTTTATTAAAATAAATTAGTTTGTAATAAATTCGGATTTTTTTTAGTCCTCCGGCAGTAGCCTACGTAATTCACCAATACACTTCGAGCAGTTTGGTGTTTTGCTCGTACTCTTTGTTTTGAATATTGTTCGATTTAGTGTGATTTCACAGAACACAGTTATCAATAGTTTTGCACTTGGGCGAAATTTTTACACTGCACTGAGTTATCACTTAGTTTTTTTATATAAAGTCTGGTACAAATTCACTCAGATCAGCAAAGCGTTACGATATTTTGTTATGTAGGGACACTATTCATAATTTTAATTTCACTTAATATGCGGAGCCGATGTAAACAGTGGCACTGTGGCGCCCTCTCTCTCTATCGTATCAATTAACATGTCAGCTAACGGCAGGGTGGGTCAGGTAACAGCTATTACCGACTGTAACTGTATTTTAGAAGCCAGTGTCCCTTCAAAGTTGTGTGCTTAGTGAAAACAGGATACACACTATACACAATAATCCATTAGAGCAAGTTCAAGAGAAACAAAATAAAAATAAAACATTATTACTATTTTGTTTGTCTGGAGTTATGTGTGTGTAAGTTTGAGAAAGAGTGTGTGTGACTTTTAGTGTAAGTATGAGTGATTGTGCGAACTTATGCGATAGTATAATACTTATCATAGTTGTTAACTCTTTTTTTTCTGAAAATAATCTCATGATATCTATGAAATATATTCTTTGTATTTTAAGTATTTAAAGGTTACACTTTTGTTTTTTTTCGTAGGTCAATACGAACTGCAAAGAATAAAGTTAACTGCATTCCATGTTACTTATTCTGATTTTATCTTAATAAAAAAGTGTGACTCCTGTGTTGATCCATCTGGACCTCTTGGAGCCTACAAAGACCTGAAAAATTAAAACGGAGGTGCATGAAAGGTAAATGGACGACGAGATCACGATACCGAAAGAGCAGAGATCTACTCGTACCAAAACATAAAAAATCGTCAAGGGCTCCACGTAGACGATACAAAGGAGAACTCCAGAAACAAGGACCAGTGTAGGCGATCGTCCCCTTTGGTGAGTTCCCACACTATCGAGGCGTGGTCTCTCAGTACCGGTATTGTCGCTCTCCCTACCTTCTGCGGCCTGAACGGGGTCACCACCAGTTTTGTTATAGTGTTGGCCGCCCTCCCTTTCCCCTGCTGCCGAAAATTGGTAGTTGGCGGGGCCACTGATCTAACCTATCACAGGAAAGAAAGAAAGAAAATACATTTATTTGTCACAAGCCACTAGAGCACACAATATAAAAAAAGATAAACACAATGAAAACTTAAAACTATACAGCAGTAAAAACAGAAAAAAAAACAATATGAATATGAGATTGTGTGTCGGCTGCGACAAATGGTGAAACCAAACAAAAAAATGGGCAAACTAAGGGTGCCATACACTAGGTCGTCTGGCGCCCATGTGCTGGTTTGGTCGCTGGGGTGGTCACGGCGTTCAATGAGTTCTGGTGCGCCGGTGATTAGGGGTACTCCCAAGAGAAAGGTCCGGTGACGGACAGCCGCGGCGGGTTCGCAAATAAGTGCTTACGCGTGCCCGTGTTCCCGCCTTGTGCGGCACAGGACACCGTGGAGTTTTAGTGGGTTAGAGTCCCACATAACTATCTCCCCGTGGTAGCGCAGTATGCATGAGCGTGCACCCAAGAAAAAAAAGTTAAGTCGATCGTAAACAGAAGGGAAAATATTATGTTTCTAATTTTATCTTTATTCGATGATTTAAAATTAAAATCGTCGGTCAAAATTGCGAAACGAATCATAATTTCAATAAAAAAATTTTTTTTTTTAAATTCAAAATCGCCATATTTAAATGCAGAAGTTTGACAGATTTTCGTGGTAAAGCAAAGATCCCAAAAGTCAATTTCTAATTCATAAATCTAGGGATAGTCCCCAAAACTCCATGTAAAATCATTTTATTCAAAAAAGGTTAAGCATTTAGCATAGTATGACGGTGATTAATGTTTTTATCATAAAAGTTATATCGATTAAGCTTTACCTAATCAGTGTCTTTGTTACCTCAAAAGTAATATAATAATAATAAGAATAATAATCTGTGGCTCGACTTGACAGACGGTTGACAAAAAATTTCCCTACACAATTTCTTCCAAAATATTAACTAACTGAATATTTTCAATAACCACAAGACAAAATGAAACGAAGAAAAAAAAAATAAACATAAATAACAGAAACATGATCCAAGAAATGCAATTTTTATAACAAGGAATGAGAAAATCGAAAATGTCATGTTGACAAGAGCCGCAGCAGCTAAGCAAGCACGCCCACCACCTCCGGCCAGATCCGCCTCGTCGCCGCCGGAATCCAGCCCCACCGTGAGAGCTGTGACACCGGCCGTGGCAGTTGCGTCGAGCTCGAGCGACGAGTACTTCCACCACCTGCGCGTCGACGGGGAGGACGCCGGTCGCCGGACCGCTTAGGACCTCGAGGCCTACCGGTTTCTGATAGGGTCCCAGCACCCGGCGGAAGTGTGCTGCGCATGAGATGAACACCATCCATCAATGAAAATGTCATGCGCGCATACTTTGGAGCTACAGAGGGAGGAAACAACCTGACCGCGTACCGTGTCCGGATGCTCTCTTTGTTTCAGGTGCTTGAGCCAGCCGTCAACGTTTCGGCCCAACGACTTTCGGATTAGGTGCGGGTCATCCAGCGTAACCGTATGTTGGATGATACTGTACTTGATCGCCTCCGAACGGAAATGGGTAACCGTGTCACTGCCCCATCGTCGCAGGCTGTGGTGCTACCACAGTCCAACCACGCTGACGAGGAGAGTAGTGACAGGGTTACAAACGTAAGTACCCAGTGCAATGAAGAATTGAAGAGTGCTTTGGAGTGTGCTATTCGGGAGTATTGCTACATGCCACCCGAACTTAGGCCACGATTACCTCGTTTGCCCATGCATAACAAGAATAGGGCGCTGGTGGCTGTTCTGGATTAGCAGTTGTCAAACTATTTGGATGACTGCGAAGACCTCACTGATACACATTCGATCATGTACTGCGCGGCTGTAGCGGCATGTCGTGTAGCTCATGTCAAATTTGCAGATGACAGAGCAACACGACCGAAACCAGCCGTACCGGCTTGGCAGTGCAGGATCGAACGTCGTATTGGTAGGGCCAGAGCACTCATCGGCAAACTAATTTGTTTCAGGGAGGGCAATAGCCGCCCAAGAGTGATGCGCTTTGTGAGACGGGCGTTTTCGGGGACTGATGTCAGCCCCCGAAAACGCCCGTCATTAATTCAACTTGCGGATTCCATAAACCTGAGATCCCTCTCTACAAACGAAACCTATAAATATTTGGGTATGTCGGAAGCGTTAGGTATCGGTACTACTGACATGAAGCAATCGTTGAAGGAACGCTTCTTTGGCCGCCTGAAGAAGGTATTCAATAGCCTTCTTTCGGGCGGAAACAAGGTGCGCGCCTTCAACGGTTGGGTCATGCCGGTACTGATGTACTCGTTCGGCATACTCAAATGGACTCAAACGGAACTTGACGGCCTGGATAGGCGGGTCCGTACACTGCTGACTGCATATCGAATGCATCACCCACGATTGTCAGTCATGAGATTGTATATCCCGCGTAAATGTGGAGGCCGAGGCTTTTTAAATGCCAAAAACCTCCACAACCGCGAGATATGCAATCTCAGAGAATATTTTCTAAACACCGACGTTCATCGAGATGTAGTAGCAGTGGACAAGGGACTCACCCCGCTCTCCTTGGCGAATGAGAACTGGCGCAAGCTTGTAGTGCTTGACACTAACGACCGCAAGGAGGTATGGCAGAGTAAGGAGCTTCACGGACGCTTTTGCCGGGCCCTACATGGGTCCGAATAAGCGTCCGTGGCCTGGCTGCGATTTGGTGACCTCTTTGGGGAAACCAAAGGTTTCGTCTGTGCAATTATGGACGAAGTTATCATGACGAATAACTACCGGAGATTTATTGTGAAGGATGGCACGGTTGACATCTGTCGGGCATGTCACCGTCCGGGTGAATCGATCAAAATCAAAATCATTTTTTTTTATTTCACATAGGCCTACATGGGCACTTATAAAACGTCGACAAAAGGTGCACGGTTCGGGTTGGTCGTTTCCTATGGAGAAGAACCGGCAAGAAACTCCATGGTTACTCTTTTAAAAATGGTTTGGTTTTACAATATTTCCATGTTACAGCATTAGTACTTAGACACCCCATGTCTGGATGGAAAACGTAGGCCCGACTTATGACAATAAGTCGTAAGAAACTAAAAAAATAAAATAAAAGGATTATATATTTAATAAAAAAGTTAACAAATGTTAACTAGCATCTATAAGGCCTACAATGTTCACACATTCACAAAACAATCGGTAAAATAAAAATAAGTATTACATGACTAAATTTAACATGTGGCACAAATTTTGTTATCAATGCTGTAACTATTCTTAGCAAAGGGCTATAAAGATGTTTGAAAACTATTGTAAAAAGTCTAATTAAAAGAAGGAAAGAAAAACGAGATTGAGAATAGTTAGAGACATCCACATGTTTGTGCCGTTTACAAGTTACCAGGGAAGCTGCATGCGCAGAAGGAGCTAAGGCCAAATGTTTTTATCTTCAACGTAGTCCTTGATTTTATAATATGCTTTTTTAATAAGGATACGTTTGATGTAGTTTTTGAACCTTCCATCGGTCAGTTCTATAACTGACTTTGGCAACTTGTTATAAAAGCGTATACTGTTTATAAGAAAAGACTTGCTAGTTTTCGTTAATCTGAATTTGGGTATTACAATTTCGTGCTTACTGCGTGTATTTAAATTATGGTAGTCGCTTCTAGTTTTGAAAAGCCCCCGATTTTTACGGACATACAAAATACATTCCAAAATATAAAGTGAAGGTAGAGTCAGTATATCGATCTCTTTAAATTTTTCTCTGAGGGACTCGCGAGGACCCATTTTATAGATTGCGCGGATTGCCCTCTTTTGTAGGATGAAAATTGAGTCAACGTCTGCTGCTGATCCCCACAGCAGAATGCCATAAGACATAATACTGTGGAAATAAGCATAGTATACTAACCTAGCTGTAGCTACATCGGTTAGCTGCATTATTTTCCTTACTGCATATGCAGCCGATCTTAACCTACCCGAAAGAGTTCTAATGTGCGCGCCCCACTGCAATTTTGGATCGATAGTAATCCCTAATAATACAGTTTCCGTTATAACTTCAAGATTTTTGCCGTCAAGATTTAAGTTTAGGTCATGTTGTGGTACATTTGGTAAAGAGAACTTTAGACATTTTGTTTTTTTCGCATTCAGTAAAAGATTGTTAGCTGCGAACCATTTTGAGAGAACAATTAGACTTTCGTTGACATTTCAAACATCCGTATCTTGCCTATCTATTTTAAAAATTAGCGAAGTGTCATCAGCAAATAGAATTATATCCGATAATTTGGCCATCATAAAAGGGAGATCATTAATGTAAACAAGAAAAAGGAAAGGAAAGGTTCCGAGAATTGAACTTTGGGGCACGCCCATCTTGACTAGAGACCCGGAGGACGTCGCCCCATTAACATTTACTTTTTGCTGTCTGTTTGATAAATAGGAAAGCACGAGATCAGCAGATTTTCCACGAATTCCGTAGTGGTGTAATTTACAGATCAGTGTGTTGTGGTCGACGCAGTCGAAAGCTTTGAGAGATCACAGAAAATGCCAATGGCATCCTGGGACCTCTCCCAAGCCTCCATGATGTGGCTGATGAGTTTTACTCCCGCGTCCGTTGTCGACCTACCTTTCGTGAAACCAAACTGTTGACTATGCAGGATCCCATTTGAATTGAAGTGAGACAACATCTGTTCCAGCATGATTTTTTCATAGATTTTACTCAATGCTGGAAGCACGGATATAGGTCTATAATTAGAAGGATCACTCTTACAGCCTGATTTGAAAATTGGTACTACTTAACTGTGTTTCATTAAGTCAGGAAAAGTGCCGCTGTCCAAACATTGATTGAATATGCCTGTTAGGACAGGAGCAATTGAGTCAATAATATCTCCAAGAACCCTAACGGATATCCCCCACAAGTCTTCTGTATTCTTTATATTGAGACTTTTGAACGCGATTTTAATTGTATCAATACATATTGGTTTAAATTTAAAGATTGGTATGTCCTTAGTAAAGTTTTCTTTAAGAAGAGCTTCAGCTAATTTAGATGAGGAAGGAAGAGACTTCGTAACCTCTAACGGAATGTTGGTAAAGAAATTTTCTAATGTCTCAGCGACTCCTTGCCTATCAGAAATGGTTTGATTAGTTATTTTCAAAGACAACTCATTCTGATCGCGTTGTTGTATCTTTCCAGTTTCTCTATTAATTAATTGCCACACAGTTTTTATTTTGTTATTAGAAGCACCAATTTTGTTAATTATTATTTGAGATTTTGCTTGAGCGCAGACTCTTTTGAATATTTTAGAATAGTTTCTAACATAAGTGTGAAAAACTTGATCGCAAGTCAAAGATTTTTCGTAATATAAATTATATAATATATCTCGGCTTTTTCTTATGCCCACAGTGGCCCATTCACTAAATTTCGATTTGGAATTGTTGACTTTAACTGTTTTTACAGGACACATTTTATTGAATTCTTGGCAAACTGTTGAAAACAACTTGCCGTAATTTATATTGGGGTCGTTTGAATCAAAACTGGCGTTACAAAGGTTGCTAAAAACATTATTATTAAAAGAGATTAATTTATTTTTAGTATGTGGTCTTAATCGAATTGATTTAGCTAGGTTATTTTTTTTATTTGACTCAAAAGATACTAGTTGACCAGTATGGTCTGACCTAACGCCACTAATTAAAAACGAATCTTTTACTTTACAATTAGTGAATACATTATCTATGCAAGAAGCTGAAGTCGCTGTTATTCTTGTTGGTTCATTAAATAAATATTTTAGGTTAAATGATTTAAATAATGAAATGAGCTTACATTTTCAGGCGAGTTGACTAACAGATCTATATTTAAGTCACCACAAACAAAAACTAATTTATTATCTCTGAAAAGTTTACTTAATAATTCTTCCATTGTAATCAAAAACAATGACAAGTTTGATGCTGGTGGTCTGTAAACGCACAAGACAGAATGCCCCTCGTCCTCTGCACATGCTACCTCACACAAGCGATCAACAGAGTAAGCAGTGATATCCTTCCTTTCCTTATATTTTAAATGACTATTACAAAGTATCAGGGTACCACCACCCACTGTGGATCTGTTGTACGCGCTAGCAACTGAGAAATTATTTACATTAAACAACATCCTATCTGGTTTTAACCAAGTTTCACAAAAACATAAGATATCCATGTGGTATTTATCTACTAACAATTCCACGTCTAAAATTTTGCCGGAGAAGCGATTTATATTTTGATGATATAGTAAAATATTACTATTCGACTTCTCTTTTGTCGGCTCTAATCGTTTAAAGAATCATCGTTTAAAGTATTATCAGAAAAACTGGATAATACTGTTAAATCACTAAACCTAGTCTCAGTTAAATTATCAATAACTGCGTGTATATTAAAAGCTAACAATGTAGCTAATAAATGTCGACTATTTTTGGGAAGAAACATATGGTTCCCAATCAAAACTAAATCACTAACAAAATTGTTGGTGTCAAAAAACAATAAACGGTCACTATGACGACAAGATAATATAATATGCATCAGGTTATTCAAACTAGAAATGTATTCATTTTAATGAACAAGTAACTTGCCAGAATAGGGCAATGCACATAATATTAATTTGCCTAATCTTAACTTAAGTAGGGTGTCAATACCATTAACTATGTCCCTTTTTGTTATACTAAGGCTATTTCCAATAAGAAGTACTACGGTAGTTTGCTCATTCAATTGTGTCTGTTGAATTTTATGGATAAGCTCATTAAATTGCAGTTTATGATAACAATGGTTCACTATTGTATGTTTAGAACGGTTATTTAACAAAGATCCAAAACCTGTTCCTAATCTATCAGAAAATACTAAGACATTACTTTTGGTGGGGTTCAAAGTTGTTGCAGATCCGCCACATTATCTCTGGTTGTTCTCGTCTAGCTAACGAAGAGTACTTGCATAGGCACAACCTTGTAGCCAGGATTATCCATCAGCAACTTGCTCTGAAATACACTCTTGTGGCGTCGGAGGTGCCGTACTACAGGTATGCGCCCGACCCAGTTCTCGAGAATGGCAATATCACATTGTACTGGGATCGGTCCATCATCACTGACAGGACTATTTTCGCTAATAAGCCTGATATAGTGGTGGTGGACCAAATCGAGAGGCGTGCAATGATTGTTGACATAACTGTCCCGCATGACAGGAACCTCGTGAAAGCCGAGAAAGATAAGCAAATAAAGTATCTTGACTTGGCTCGCGAGGTTGTCGACATGTGGGATGTGGACACAGCGATCATTGTACCGATAGTCGTGTCAGCCCATGGCTTAATAGCCACGAGCCTCGAACAACACCTTAGGAGGCTCTCGTTAGGCGGCTGGGTCAAGGGCCCGATCCAGAAAGCAGTACTGCTGGACACGGCTCGTATTGTTAGGAGGTTCCTCTCTCTGGAGCCCTGACCGCTTGGACCCTGTTCCCGATATCGGTGGGCCTCTATTTTTTATGTTTTAAATGTTTTTCTTTTTTGTGTGTGTTCTATAAAAATATTTAAAAATGTAAACAATAAGAAAAAATGTAATTAAAAGACAATAAGAATATAATACATTGCCATTAGCCAACAGGTTCGCCGTTCCCGCAAGGATCTGGCGACATGTTGGATAGATTACAAGAAGGCCTATGACTCAGTGCCACATACATGGCTCATGAGGGTGCTGGAGTTGTATAAAATTGATGCAACTCTGCGCGCCTTCCTGACGTCATGTATGGGGCAGTGGAGGACGGTCCTTTACTATCCAGGATGTCGACAGATTCAGGAAAACAGGGAACCTATAAGGAGCGAGCGCGGAATATTTCTGGGCGACAGTCTGAGTCCTCTGTGGTTTTGTTTAGCCCTATACCCTCTCAGTACACTGCTGGAGGGTTCAGATCTGGGCTATCGGTTGAGGAGAGGTGGTCAGGTCATATCACACCTCCTTTACATGGATGATCTGAAGCTCTTTGCCTCCAACAACTTGCAACTGATGAAGCTACTGAAGGTAACAGAAACCTTCAGTGACGCCATCCGTATGGAATTTGGTGTGGACAAATGTGCAGTCATGCATGTAAAGCGAGGGGAGATTATGGAATCCGTGGGAATAAAACTCTCGGATTCCATACACCTTCGATCCCTTTCCTCAACCGAAACTTACAAGTATTTAGGTATGTCGGAAGCACTAGGCATCAATGCTACTGACGTGAAACAGTCGTTGAAGGAGCGCTTTGGCCGCCTGAAAAGAGTACTAAATAGTCTTTTATCGGGCGGTAACAAGGTGCGCGACTTCGACGGCTGGATCATGCCGGTATTGATGTATTCTTTCGGCATACTCAAATGGACTCAGACTAAACTTGACGCCCTGGATAGTAGGATCCGCACGCTGCTTACCGCAAACCGCTGACGTGGGTATGCATCGAGATGTGGTAGCGGTGGACAAGGGCTTTACCCCGCTCTCCTTGGCTAACGAGAACTGGCGCAAACCTATAGTATTAGATACTAATAACCGCAGGGAGGTATGGCAGAGCAAGGAGTTTCACGGTCGCTTCTACCGGGTCCTACATGGGCTCGATGTAGATCTTTTAGCGTCCGTGGCCTGGCTGCGATTTGGTGACCTTTTCGGGGAAACCGAAGGTTTTGTCTTTGCGATTATGGACGAAGTTATGATGACGAACAACTACCGGAAATACATGGTGAAGGACGGCACGGTTGACATCCGTCGGGCATATTACCGGCCGGGTGAATCAATCCGTCACATTATCTCCGGTTGTTCTAGTCTGGCTAACGGAGACTATTTGCATAGACACAACCATGTAGCCAGGATTATCCATCAGCAACTTGCTCTTAAATACAATCTTGTGGAGTCGGAAGTGCCTTACTATAAGTATGTGCCCGACCCAGTTCTCGAAAATGGCAATGTCACGTTGTATTGGGATCGGTATATCATCACTGACAGGACTATTGTTGCCAATAAGCCTGACATAGTGGTGATAGACCGACTAGAGCGTCGCGCAATGATTGTTGATATAGCGGTCCCACATGACGAGAACCTCTTGAAGGCTGAAAGAGATAAGAAAAGCAAGTATCATGATCTGGCTCGCGAGGTTGTCGACATGTGGGACGTGAATACAGCGATCATTGTGCCGATAGTCGTTACGGCCAATGGCATAATAGCCAAGAGCCTCGACGAACATCTGAGGAGGCTCTTGTTGGGCAGCTGGATCAAGGGCTTGATCCAGAAAGCAGTACTCCTGGACACGGCGCGTATCGTTAGGAGGTTCCTCTCTCAGGAGCCTTGACCACCGGTAGCTTGGACCCAGTTCCCGATACCGGTGGGTTATATTATATTATTATATATTTTTGTATTTTTTTTTATAGTATAATATTTAAAAATGTAAAAATATGTATATAACATGAATAAATGAAATAATAATATAATATTTATTAGCAGAAAATACAAGTTTGACACATATGAAAGTACACATAATTGTCAACTAAAATAGTGTGCGTAAGATAGGAAAGTACAGGCAATACATGAGCCCTGACTCCTAAACTAGGAAGATCCTATATCTTAGGAAGCAGTGTCTACGCATAAATAGTGGACAAGCAAATTGTGAGCGTACTAGCAGACATGACAGTCATGATATAGAGTAAATGGTAAATATATATTAAGTACATAGAGTGAGTGTGCGTCTGTGTTTGTGGATGGAATTTAGAGAGGACTGCTGCCGTCGTTGTGCTGTGATTGATATAAATGGTTTAGCATATCCAGGTAAGAAGGCTTTCAGTTGCCACGTAATCTTGGTCTTTTATCCACTCTTCAATTTTAACTTTAACCCTATAGGTATCCAATTCAATTATGTTTATTTTTTTATTTATTTTATATATAGGTGTGAGCATAAAATATAATGCTGGCGTCTAGCGAAAGTGGTAGTATGTGTTACTGTTAGTATAAGAGGTTTTTTCTTACGGCGTGTTGGGTCTGGCGGAGGGACCTTTCTGTGTTTCCTCAGTATGGATCGTAGCACAAACAGTTGCCTGACAGTAAGTACATTTGCATATTTGTATAATTGTGTGGTCGAATACATAAAGTGCTTCTTTGACATCACCTTCAGAACAGCTCTTTGAGCTCGTTCCAACTTGAGAAACTTTGTCCGAGCAGCGCCTCTCCATACTATGAGGCAATAGGTGATAACGGACTGACCGATATAAACCATTCCAATCGTGTTGAAATCAGCAGAAGACCTGTATAGCTTGAATACATAAATCATTCTTCTAACCCTTGTGCTAATACTATCCAAGTGCAAGTACCTGTTGAGTCCGCTATCAATAACTACACCCAAATACTTAAGACGTTTTACCTCACGAAGAGAAAAGCATGTGCAGGGTATGTGGCCATAACATATGTGGGCGTTAATGCCAAAGTCTGTAGGAGGTTTAGTATAGGGGTGTAGGCCGAACGGGATGAAGTAGGTATTATCCAAGTTCAGGATAAGGAGATTTAGCTGCAACCAACTGATAACAGATTTGAGTGACGTTTCGGCAGTAGTTCTCATGTTCATCTCTCTCAAGTTTCCATGAACAATAATTGCAGTGTCATCAGTATAGGAGAAAATTTTGGAATTTGCGAGAGGTATGCAGCAAATCCCATTGATGTAAACCTGGAAAAGGGTCGGGCTATCACACTTCCCTGCCGTACTCCGACGGTGGTGGTTTCCTCTCATGGACTAAGCCACGTATGCTGATCTCCTCCAACTTCGTGCCATTGAGATTAATCGAACATAAAATTTGCTACCAGGTTAACTATAGTTCTTAAATCTGCAATTTATTTTCTGAACCTTTTTCAGTTATTTCCAATAATTATTAATCAACACATCAATCAAGTTATTGCGATAATTTACCGCAGAGGTTCGTCTCGGACCGGTTGTCCATCTACAATGTCAGCAGTTGAAGGTATATATATATATAGTTATCTTTAGATTTAGTCGATATAAAGCTGTAATTGTTGACGCCCACGAAACACTCGGTGTGGGTCTTTACTTGTTCAACATTGTGTACACCGAAAATGAGTTCGCAAGCTGGAATCGGTAGTGTTTTGTTATTTTTTATTTTCTTTTACTGCGGTCATGGATATGCCAGACTGGCACGTAAGTTTTCTTTTCTTACGCTTTTTTACAGTTCATGTTGAATTTTCCTTTAATTATTATATCTTGTCTCAGTTCATTTGATGTAGGTAATATCTAATTAATCACTTAAAAATAATTAATTATAAATGAACTTTATTATTAATTGAAAAGATTGCATCCCATGATAAACAGGTAGAAAAATAGATTATAATTTTTATAAAATAGTTAATAAACACTGATAACAATAAATTAGTTTCCACCATAAAGGTGCACTTAATCATTTAAAAATAACACTAAGTCATCACTCATTTATTATTATAATTGTATAAGCCCTTCTTTCTCCTGTTAAGTTATAAAATTAAACTAAGGAACGTATCTTGAAATAGTTGTGGTAGCCGTCTCTAATGTTTTGAAGGAAAAGCTTGGCTGGAGTAGACTGTAATAGACTACATAATTTGTTAGTAGAAATCCCCTCTTCGCTCCGGTGGCCCATGCCACAGTCCCCACAGGTAACATTTGCCAGGAAAATAAGTAGCCTTAACAGCACGCAGTGCAAGCGCGAGCAATATGTTACTTACTTGCAGAGATTATCTGTAACAAACGTAACATAAACAAACAAACAGTTTAATCTCTTAAAAATATTTGTTAAGTCAATACTGTCATCAAACATATTTAGGTAATTGACAAGATCACCAACGTTCACGGTAATAACTGATGGCCATTACCATCAGTTATAAACAGCTGAAGCAGTTACGATATATGGACACCGAGTCCAAACCGATTCATATATTAATATAACTTGGCTTTTTTAATACAAGTGGATGTGTGTGAGCAGCGGTGGCCCAATGGTAACGGCTGTGACTTACAAGTTGTAGGTTGTGGGTTCGAACCCAGGTAGGCGCTTTACTTTGTGTAAAATATTTCATCACCAATACTCTCAAAACGGTGAAGGAAAACATCGTGAGGAAAACGGCATGTCCTAGAACCAAAAGTTCGAAGACATGTGACATCCAACAAACCGCAATAGGCCGGCGTGGTGGACTACGGCCCATTCCCTCTCATAGAGTAGGCCTGTGTCCCAGCAGTGGGAACATTAAAAGGCTGATGATGATGAATGTGTGTGAAGGAAGAATGAGATGACTTCTGCCAGGGTCGTAATTTAAGAAGCTTAAATTGTTAAAATATAATTATTACCAACTTTTGCTTTCTGGAATCAGAAAATGACTTTTCAAAGTAGCATACTACCGGGATGAAAAGTACTTCCTATGTCCTAATCCAGGAAATGGTTTTCCCATGCAGTTTTATTCAAATTCGTTCGCCCTTAAGACATAACAAGGTGTCAAACAGACCGTCAGACGAAGTTACTTTTGCATTTATAATATTAGGGTGGTCTAATCGCACAGGACGATCAATTACAGTAAATTTTGGGGGCCGAAAGAAAGGAAAAAGACTTGGACTGTCATTGTACACAGTATCAGTTTACATGAAAGACTTGGACTGTCAGTACCAGCAACAGATATAAAATCTAGCTAACCTAATATAAGTAAATAAGAAACAATGACAATAAAGAGACTATGTTCCAGCACTGGGAAGGCTTTTTTGAGTTTGGCTACAAAGGTGAAGCGCCGGGTAAAAGCTAGTATGAGATTTTTTTAATATAGTGGGTTAGCTATGAAAGTTCTACAAATGATCATTTTGTACTAAGCAAGGAACACTTAATGTAATGCAGTACGAAGTGCACTTGATCAATAAATTTATATCCTACCCAGTTGAACTTCATACCGTATATTATTCCATGCAAATGTAATTTCTAAATTATATGAAAGAAAATAAGAATAATATAAGTTATTTATCAAGGTGGATTTAAAGTGACTTATATACCGGACAAGACGCACAAGGTCATTCTTTTATTTTTAGCTAAATCCAGTTTAAATGTTAGGTATGTTTTGTTGGCGAATTAATAATGATACAAAATGAGAAGTCGATTATTTAATTTTAGAGATACGTCCTTTCCGCTCAAATAGAGCTGACCTCCAACGAGAAATGCAAATTCTCTAATTTTTATTTTGTTTTTGCACAAACGCATCAGCCTCAATATTGATAATTAACATTCTATATATATATAATTATGGAACAATTGTGAACGTTGACTTGCTTTGGATTAATAAAAGCATTTTCGTATAGTCATAGACCACTGTAAATAATTACAATTCCACTACCAAAATAATTTTATTTTTCTTCTATTTAAGTAAGGCACACCAACAACATAAATTTGCAATTTCATTTACAGGGTTAACATTAAATTTGAAAATGGGTTAAATTTGCAAACAGGTCAGTTACAGGCGTGCACATCGCCCACCGTCTTGTGTTCGTAAATACAAAACTTTTCAAATTATAATAAACTACTGATTAAATTTGGAATTATATTAAAATTGAACAATAATAAAAAATAAAATTTAAATTAGATTTCAAAATACAAATTAAGATTAAATATAACAAATAAGATACCAGGGAGTCAGATATAAAACAAAATTAAAATGATAACAATGCGAATAAAAAATATGTCCACATTAATTACATAATAACATTAATAGTGCGAGAACATATCAAAACAGATGGAAACAGTTAAAGAGAAGACAGGACAGGTGAGACTTAGGGATCAATCTGCGATATCAAATAACATTGCTACTCAAACCAAAATAACCTGGGGAACTACCATAAGCTCTTAGAGTAAGGTTATACAAGTCCAGTTACATCTGTCCCTTACACACACTCAAAATAACCTTACTCTAAGAGCTTAAGGTCATCCGCCTGATTTTAGTTTGGGTAGCAATATTATTTATAATTATAACTTTTGAGGTTGTTATTTTAGGTAATTTAACCACAACATTTAGCACAAGAAACATCCGTATAAAACACTTTATTCGCTGCCAAATATAGAGAGATTGAATAATAGGAAATATTTTTTTTCGCAATTCTACCTGCACCACATTATGTGCACAAACTTTCAATCACAATCCAAACGATTACATAAAAATAAAATCCATTAGAATAGAATAGAATAGAATTTTAGGATAAAATTTCCATTATTGATTTGGAAGTTTGTGGAAGTATTTGGGTCAAGCCTATATTGCCATAAAAGGTGTCGCTTTTTTTTTGCTGCACGTTCTGATGCCACGTGATACCCATTTTGATTTTCTCGTCGTTTGTACGGTAATAGTTACTTCAGGAAAGCATAGATCGTAGAACAGTGAAAAAGTTTCAAAAAAACAATTGTATGCAATATTGGGATCACTTGTTTCATATATTTCAGAGAAGGACAAACTACGTAAACAATTTATAAATTTTGTAACATATTCTAATTTATAAGCACGCCTATTCCGACGCCAATATTTTAAAGAGCATCGGTTTTGGACAGGTATCTTAATGAGTTGCGCTGTATGGTCAGATAGCGCAAATTCAAATACTTTTGCTTTACAGGCTCTGTTAAAGTTATGCGCAATGTTATCGATGCATGTTTGACTCTTCAATCTAGTGGGCTGGTTAACAGATAATCTCAAATTGTAGTTTAATAGCAGACATGCAAATTCTAAAGTTTGATAAGTTCTTTTTAGGATATCTATATTGAAATCGCGCGCTATTACAATGTTTTGAAAATATTTATTAGTGAGCGCTCTTAAAAGCATGTGCAATTTTTCCATGCACGTATTGAAGTTACTAACTTTTGGAACTCTATAAATACAAACAATTACAATCTTATAGTTAATCAATTCCATTGCACAACATTCAAATATACCGGTCTCAGAATTTTTTGCAACCTGTTTTAATTCCCTATATCGAAGTCCATTTCTCGCAAGTATGCATGCTCCACCTCTTTTGCTTTCCTTTCTAGTATAGCTCGCCGCAAGCTGATAGTTAGGAATAGTCAAATACTTTTCATAGCTCTCCATAATAAAATGTTCTGTGATGCACAGGATGTCTACACATGATTCTTTTCCTGCCAGGTCTTCTAGACACACTGTTATTGCTTCAGATTTTGTAAGCAGCCCAGCGATGTTTTGATGCATTACGTATAGATGTTTAGTTACGAAAAAAGCTTGTCAATTTCTGCTCAATTTCAGAGCTGTTTTCATTGTTAATATCCGCATAAGCATTGTCACAACTCGCAAAAGTACTGTTATTGTATTCACTAAAACAATTGATATTAGAGTATTCTATGTCATTAATTAGAGCTTTCAGGTCTCCAAAAATTGTCCTTAAGGCAGTGTTATTTATTAAACCCGATCTTTTGTCAAACATACTTAAGGTTTAAATTTGTATCCAAATAATAAGCGTGTTCATATGCCAATAGATCCAAGTAAAGGTTATTAAATGTTTCAATCCTCCATTTGTAAAGGCTGTTATGATTTCTATATATGTATGTAGGAAAGCCTAAGATTATGTTTGTATGTTTAATTCTGCTTAGCACATCTCTTATGTAGATTATATAAATATAAAGTAATTATATTTATTATATAAATATTTAATATATAAATATAAAGTGTTTTACTGAGTATAAATTGCTTTCCGGTGTACCTGCGTACCTACGGCGTATAACGCCACAGTCCGATTCCCCTACACATCTTGCCTATCTACCGCACGTGGTATAAGAGCTGTGGCAGACAAGCAAACAGAGACGCGCGCAGCCACAGCGCCCCCATTTCAGCACGCGCAGATTCCTGTTGCCTACTCATCCACCTACCTGCCCGATCGCCTGCTCATTTGCCTATCTCATTTGCCTGCTCATTTGCATACGACGTTATCCTGCCCGTCCTACTGCCTGGGTACGCACGCTGGTAGCGCACCATCAGCCGTCTCATCACACCGTGCCTCGTCTGCCTGCCCTACCTGTTGCCCGGTTAACTGCCCACGTCGTGCGAATCCGGACCATCTTATCTTATCTTATCTTGTGGAGGGGCTTGGATATCCAGCCCCTAAGAGACTCATTCGCTTACCAGCCAGTGCATCGCATGTGCAAAGAAGGTGCTCCATGCGTTCCGTATGTTCCCCACACAACCTGCACATGGGTGTCGCGGTTAGACCCATCTTCATGAGCATGTCGTTGGTTCCAAAGTGCCCAGTTAAGGCCCCAAGCAGGTAGCGGATTTGCCCCCTGCTCATGTTCCAAAAGCATTCCCGGGCTTTGAACGTAGAGCCTAGGAATTTCTTGGAGTGTTGTAGACCGGTGCTAGATAGCCAATGAGTTCGCTTTCTGTGATCTGCAAACTCCCTAAATGCGGCTTTAACGAGGCACGTCGAGATGCCTACACATGGTTCTGGACCCACAAAGTCATTTGCTGAGCCCTCTCTTGCCAGTTCATCTGCCATTTCGTTACCATGGATTCCTTTGTGCCCAGGGACCCACATCAGTCTTACCCTGTTGTGCTTCCCAAGCCTGTTTAGGGTTTGGACAGCATCCAGAATAAGTCCGGAGTCCACTTTGTAGAATGCCATGGCTTTGATTGCAGCCTGACTGTCACTAAGAATATATATGGATTTACCTCTGGATCCTCTGTCTATATTCTCTTGAGCACAGGTTATTATGGCATAAGTTTCTGCTTGGAATACAGTTGCCATTTTCCCTAGGCTTTTTCTACATTTGTAACCTTTTGCGTATATTTCCGCCCCTGTACCTGATTCCATTTTGGATCCATCAGTGTACCACACCAGATTGTCTTGTTCTGGTGGATCGATTCCCTTCGTCCAGTCCTCTATTGTAGGGATTTGGACCTTGAAAGACCTTTCAAACACAAACATAGTTTGCATTTTATCGGATAACATGCTTGTTACCCGATCCAGGCCTTCATTCCCGTCAAACTTTGTATGGTTGGTCCTTGGCTTAGAGGCATCCCATAGTCCAGCCACAGCAAGTCGATGTAATGTCTTCCTTGCCTCGAATTCAACCATCATATGCAGAGGAGGAATATTGAGGTATCTTTCAATCGCTGCCGTAGGTGTTGTCCTGAAAGCACCCGTGATGCCTAGACACAATGTTCTTTGTAATCTGGTGAGTGGCGCTTTGCACGAGGCAAGCTTTGTTCTGGGCCACCACACTATGCTGCCGTATGTGATAATAGGTATTATCATTGTCCGGTACAACCATCGTATCACTTTGGGCTTTAACCCCCAAGTTTTACCGTAGGTGGAACGACACATGCCGAACACTCATAGGGCTTTCGTCGTAATATTGTCCACATGAGTTTTCCACCTAAGTTCTTTATCAAGCGTTACACTCAGATATTTAACTTCGGTAGAGCAAGGCAGCTTTATTCCATTGAGGGAGAGCTCTCCTAGGTTTCCTAGTTGTCTCTTCCTCGTGAATGGAACAATGACTGCTTTGCTTGGGTTGATAGAGAGGTGGTTCTTTGTACACCATTCCTCTGTCATCTTCAATGCCTGTTGTAATACTCCAAAGACTATGTTCGGGAATTTACCATTAACCATTATGGCTATGTCATCTGCATAGCCTACTGTGTAGAATGGTCCAGTATTGAGCTTGGTAAGTAGCGAGTCTACTACCAAGCACCATAATAATTTGACAGCACTCCACCCTGCGGACAACCTCTTGTTATTTTTGCACTAAGTCTGTCTCCCATCAGTTCCGATCTGACTATTCTGCTTCTCAGCATATAGTCAATCCAGTTGCACGTGGTATCATTGATGCCATGTTCCTTTGCAGCGATGCGTATGGACTCAAATGTTTTTTTGTCGAAGGCTCCCTCTATGTTGAGGAAAGCCCCGACACACATCTATTGTTCCTCTAGCGCAGCCTCGGCTCGACTCGCAACATAGTGCATAGTAGCCGTTTCTGTAGATTAGCCAGTGCTGTAGGCACACTGTAGTTTATGTAGAGGGAAGATTTTAAGTGGTCCCTCTCTTAGGTACCTGTCTACCAGTTTCTCCAGAGCTTTTAAGAGAAAGGATGATAGACTAATTGGCCTGTAAGCTTTAGCTTATTCGTAAGTCGGTCTACCTACCTTCGGTATAAAGGTGACTTTTACTTCCCTCCATGCCTTGGGTACGTACCCAAAGGCTATGCAGGCTCTGTAGAGCTTACTCAAATGAGGTATCAAAACAGATGCCCCTTCTAGCAATAGTATTGGGTAGATGCCATCCGGACCAGGGGATTTGAGAGGCTGGAAGCCCGCTATGGCAAGCTTCAATTTATTTTCATCTACCACTTTCTTTGCCGTGAGCCAGTTATTTTTGGACGTGTGCCTTGTGAGCTCGTCCCTTGTGACTGGTTCCTCTTCATCGCTGTCGCGCAGTATACATTCCGGGAAGTGAGTTCTAAACATCACGCCCAGAGTGTCCTGTCCAGTTTCCGTTAGATACCCATTCTCATCCTTTACAGATGATAGTGGGTTTTTCTTAGTCATGGATATTGCTTTGCACAACCTCATTCCATTTGGCAGAGCTTCGATGGAGGTGCAATGCTGCCGCCAACTAGTTATTTTGGCCTTGCGTACCGCCGTCTTATACCTCGTCAGCATGCTATGATAGTCAGAGAAATCTTTCCTGGCTTTTGCATCATTAAAGGCCTGTCGTGTTTCCTGACGTATTTTAGCTAGTTCAGGAGTCCACCATGGTACCTTTTTGCAAAAGGTCTTTTTCTCTGGGCAGTTATCTACCTATGCACCGATGGTGCCCACCTTGATTCTATCAGCTTCAAATTCTATATCTAGTATGGAATTAAGCTTACCTTTAGGGCTCCCTAGATTTACTTTTAGGTCCCTCCTGTACGAGTCCCAATTTGTATGGCTTGGGTTTCTCCTTCGTCTAGTTTCGGCTTCTCCCGACGTCCTAAACCTAAAGCATATATAATTATGGTCAGACAGAGAGATTTCGTCCGATACATGCCAATTTTCGATGTAAGCGCTGGCCTTATTTGAAGCCAGTGTCAGGTCAATAACTTCAGTTCTCGCCGAGGTCCTGAAAGTAGGTTTATTGCCTGTGTTAAGGATTTGTAAAGAAGAGGTTACCACAAAGTCCAACAAATCCTCCCCTCGTTTGTTGACATCCGAGCTGCCTCAAACGACATGGTGTGTATTCGCATCGCAGCCAAGTATCAATTAAGTAAGTATAAATTTTTTGCATTATTAAATGGCATTAATAATGCTAAAACATTTTAAAAAGTTTGAATAAATTCAACAAAATTAAGTAGTACGATATAACTAGGACCTAGAACCTGGGGCGATGCAGAATGTTCCCCTTGAATTAGTTTTACAAAAATATTGCTACATTTATTTGCGGTCACAGTGTCCTCCATTTACAAATAATTCTCCAAACAAATAATTTTGTCTTAAAAACTAAAATATCCCTTAAAAATAAAATAATATGCAAACTCGTGAAATAAATAATAACAGTTTCGAGGTACCTTACCTGAAAACTGTTATTATTTACATTATATATTTAGCATCAAATAAACATACTCTACTCAAAAAGTCGTGGTGGCTCAGTGGCTAAAAACCTCGCCTCTCGTGCTTGGGGACATGGGTTCAAAGCCGGGCAAGTACCAATGTGACTTTTTCAAATTCATAAATGTACTTTTTAAGTTTATCTTGGACATCACTGACAACGGTGAAGGAAAACATCGTGAGGAAACTTGACCTTATCAAACTAATATTATAAAGGTGAAAGTTTGTGAGTGAGTGTTTGTATGTTTGTTACTTCTTCACACTCAAATGGCTGGGTGGATCTAGATGAAATTTAGAACGAAGATAGATTATAGTCTGGAATAGCACATATAATGCTTTTTATCCCGGGAATATGTTCCCTTTGGATACATTTCGACAATCACGCGGGCGAAGCCGCTGGCAGAAGCTAGTAGTTAATATAAGTCTTAAATGCCAACCCGCATTAAGCAAGCGTGGTGATTAATGCTAGGGCCTTCTTTGTATGGCAGGCTGGTATTATATTATTATTATAAACATACTCTGAAGGTTAATTCCCGTAAAAAATAGGCAGTCCTGGGGACTGCCGACAGAAGTGAAAACTTACCAAAAATTTTTGGTTATATCAAAAATTACTCAACGCGGCTAAAGAAGTTTCACTCCAAAGTATTCAAATTCAAGCAGTCTCAATTTATTGCAAAAACGTCCCACCACAAAATGATGACTTAAAGAATGTCTTTCTTTCCAGCCAACTTCATTCATCCCTGCAACGACACAAACAGTGCATGTCTAATAAAAGCTGCGCAAGATGCCATCCCAGAATTCGTCAAAGGTATCCCAAATCTCGGAGTGCCTGTCCTGGATCCCTTCAGCATTGAAAAGCTGTCCATCCCCTTGAAAGGGTTGAATTTTACCTTCTATAATGGAAAAGTTTCAGGATTCAAGAAATGTATCGTCGATAATATAGTGTAAGTATTAACTTATGTTGTTTGTAACTGCACTGGTATAGCTTGATAAAGAAATAGGTTAGAATATACTCTTAGAGATCTTTCGGATGACGCGACACGACGATAGGCGATAACTAGCGGTATTTTCTACGAAAATTAAAATTGCTCGAATTGGCATTGCGTTCATGTAAAAAACGCTTATCGTGTGATCTATACCAATATTATAAAAAAGGAAAGATTTTTTTGTTTGTTTGTACCGAATAGGCTCCGAAACTACTGGATCAATTTTAAAAATTCTTTCACCTATGGAAAGCTACATTATTCCCGAGTAACTTAGGCTATAACTTTGACGAGAGCGAAGCCGCGGGGGTCAGCTAGTATATTATATAGAATCGCGTCGAGCCCTCAGGATTTTTGCTTATGACAGTGCAATATATTTTACAAAAAGGGATGAGTCATGTGAAGTGTCGAGTGATTTGGAACGTGTAGTGATGGCTAGAGGTCGGTACTTTGCCTGCTAATAAATGATCTTTCGGTTCATAATTAAAATAATCTATAATATAGTTTATTTAGAAATTACCATCAATGTGGCTCAAATATGTCAATTACTAGACTAGTGGTTGCAATTGTGCTCTATCGACATACAGCTTAGGTATCTACTGTATTACTCCAAGGCAGCGTCCTATGCCATTAAAAACAGGAAACTAAATTGAAGACAATTGTATCAACTTTAATTCAAATTCAAATAGCCTTTATTAACAAACATAAAACTAATATTTACATAATTTTTGAGAATATCAAACATCGGTTTGTTTGTCTTGCTCACTAGCAATCCTCCCCCAGACCATTCCACATTACACGATCTTGTGTTTTTCTCCTCCACGCAGCGCCTGCTGTCGATCTGAGATCATCCTCCCATCTACGTACTGGTTCCCGTTTCCTTATCCCCTCTCTCGGGTACCATTCAGTAACATCTTTGGCCCACTTCTCTATTCTACTTCGGAGTGCGTGACCTGCCCACTGCCACTTTAGTTTTTTAATTGTATGTGTCACGTCCATAATATTAGTTTTTTTCAATTTGACTTTATCTTTTCTCTTCAGCTTTAATACGCTGCGTTCCATGTTATGTTGGCATGTTGCTAGTTTGTTTATGTTTTCGTTAGTAAGAGGCCAGGTTTGGCAGCCATACGTTATAACGGGCAGCATGCAGGCGTTGAACGTATGTCTTTTTAGCTTTAGAGGTATAGATGGATTTAAAAAAAATTATTTTAATGACCAATTCCTTTTTCATGAAGAGTTAATCCTATTTTGTATTTCTTTGGTGGTGAGTTGAATTGGGGAGATAATTTGTCCTGGGTATACATAGTCTTCAACATATTCGATGTTTCTGTTGTTTATCGAAATTGGTGCTTTTATGTGATTGGTCTTTAATTTAGTTTTAAGCGTGTTCGACTGAAGTCCAACTTTCGTGCTCACTGCTACTAGCTGTTCTAGCATTTCTTGTAAATGCTTAGGGTTATCCGTAATGAGAATGAGATCGTCAGCAAAGCGTAGATGATTGAATGTTGCTCCGTTTAGTTTAATTCCATAGCCGTCCAGTCCAGATTTCTAAATGCCTGTTCTAGAGTGGCAGAGAAGAGTTTCGGTGACAGTTGATCCCCTTGTCTCACACCCCTCTTTATTGCGAATTTTTCTCCTACTCTTTCTGTTTTTACTCTAGCTGTCATATTTGTGTAGATTTTCTTAATTATTCTGATGTATTTCTTGTGTACACCTTGACTCAACAGCGCTTCCCAGATACATAGGTGTCTTAGACAATCAAATGCCTTGTTGTAGTCTACGAATGCAAGGTAATACGTCATTTGATACTCGTTGTATTTCTCAATAACCTATTTTATCGAATGTATGTGGTCCACTGTTGAGAAGCCGCTGCGGAGTCCTGCTTGTTCCTTTGGTTGGTTCTCATCTAAAATCTTTGTTATTCGGTCCAGAATTACCTCAGCGAATATCGTATACAAGTTCGACATCAAACTTATCGGTCGATAGTTACCGATATCGTCCCTGCTACCCTTCTTCTGGAGTAAGATAATCGTTGAAGTTGACCACTGAGGAGGTATTTCTTCTTTATCCAGTATTTTGTTAAACAGGTCCCGCAGAGTCTCCATTATGATGTGAGTTGAGTGATTTCTCGCTCTTTTAAGATTGAATCGCTTTACAAACTTCAGCATTCAAGATTGGAGGAACTTCTTCATCGTCGTGCTTGTCTATTAGGCTGGGTATTTGAGTTGGGCTTCTGTTATTCTCGCTGTAGAGGTATCTGTAGAAGTTGGTCGCTACCTTCAGTATGTCAATTCTCTTTGTCTTGTCTTTCTTGCTTCTTTTATCTTGTAGTTTTGGTATCCAATCTATAGATTCTTGTAATTCTTTCCAAGCTTTTTTCACTCCTCCTGTGGTTTTTATATGGAATTTTATTCTTTCAGTTCTTGTTTCTTGTCTATGTTTCCTTATATATTCTTAAATTCTCTTGCTTATGTGTGCTATCTCCTTTCTGTCTCTTGGTATTTGTTGTTGTAAGGTTTGGCGTTTTATAATAGTTCTCTTGCTTTTTCACCTACTTTATCTTTATTAGTTTTGATTGATGCTACTCTTCTCTCTGTTTCTTGTAAGTCTTTTTCGAGGTTGTCATATTTTGAACCGTAGTGATAATTTGTAAAAGTCTGTCATAAATAACTTAATCTTTAGTGCAATTTGACGAAATACAAATATTTTGTCGAAAATGTGGTTACAAAAATCTATTGCACAAAAAATAACCGACTTCTAAAGCAAAACACTAAAAAGTGCAAAAATAACTTTCGTTGGTCGTCGGTGTCATTGGTGCCTCTTGTTTTTATCGTTTATCAACGCCGACTTTCGCAACGAAAGTTATTTTTGCACTTTTTTGTATTAGAAATCGGTTTATTTTTTATGAAAAGAATTCATTTATTACCAATATATAATTTTACATAGTATCATATCAGCCGAAAGACGTTCACTGCTGGACATAGGCCTCCCCCAAGCGTCGCCACTTTGACCGGTCCCCTGCGTCTCGCGACCAGCGTATCCCTGCAACCTTCACCAGGTCGTCGGTCCAACTGGTGGGAGGCCTTCCAACGCAACGTCTTACGGTTCGCGGTCGCCACACCAGAACCTTTCTGCCCCCATCGGCCATCCGTTCTGCGAGCAATGTGTCCTGCCCACTGCCACTTAAGTTTGGCAATTCTTCGGGCTATGTCGGTAACACTGGTTCTCTTGCGGATCTCTAGATTTCTGATTCGATCACGCAAGGAAACGCCGAGCATAGCCCTCTCCATTGCCCTTTGCGTGACTGTAAGCTTTCTGATGAGGCCCATTGTAAGCGAACACGTCTTAGAGCCATATGTCATCGCTGGCAACACACACTGGTCATAGATTTTCGTCTTGAGACACTGTGGTAAGTTAGACGAGAAGATACCGCGCAACTTCCCGAACGCTGCCCAGCCGAGTCGGATTCGACGGTTGACCTCTTTCTCGAAGTTGGCCCTACCCAACTGGATCGTTTGTCCCAGGTAGACATAGTCGCCCACAACTTCGAGTGTATAGTCTCCGACCTTAATAGGAGTGGGTGTAACATGGGCATTCAGCATCACCTTGGTTTTGTCCATGTTCATCCTAAGACCCACTCTTTCGGAAGCTCTACGGAGGTCATCGAGCATTATACTGAGGTCCTCCATAGTCTCAGCCATAAGTGGTTATATATCGTCGGCAAACCGAAGGTGAGTGATGTACTCGCCATTGACGTTGATGCCTAGCCCTCTCCAGTCCAGAACCTTGAAGACGTCCTCCAGTGCAGCGGTGAATATGACTTCGGAGATATGACGTCTCCCTGTCTCACACCTCGCTGCAAATGTATGGGTTCCGAGGTCTGATCCTGAAGCCGAACTGACATGGTGGCGTTTTTGTATAAACACTTCAACAACACGATGTACCGGTAGTCAATTTGGCACCGTTGGAGAGACTGCAGTACAGCCCAAGTCTCGATCGAATCGAAGGTTTTCTCGTAGTCCACAAACGCTAAACAGAGAGGCAGGTTGTACTCTTCGGTCTTCTGTATAACCTGCCGCAGCGTATGTATGTGGTCTACGGTGCTGAAGCCTTTACGGAATCCGGCTTGTTCGGGAGGCTGGAAATCGTCAAACCTGCGCGCGAGACGATTCGTGATGACTCTTGAAAACAGCTTTTAGACATGGCTAAGAAGGCTCTGCCCAATAGACAGATCTCTTGCAAAGACCTTGGAGCCCTTATTCCGCTCAATCGCGTCTTTAATACTTTCGGTATTAAAGCGGCGGAGATCGCTTTTCAAGAACTTTGAGATCCGCCTATTTAGTTACCGGTATTTCAACGCATCGTCTGAAGACTGTAGAATCATATCACGCCTCTCCTTCATGAGCTTGAGAGTAGGACCAGAGAGCTTTCTGTTCCTATATGTACGGCGGGTCTTGAAAAACTTAGATCCGTCCGTATGGACAGCTTCCACGAACCCATCGCTGTATTCGTCCACGGAGCTCCCTAGGCACTCGAAACGATTCTGGAGTTCGAGTTGACTTCATCAGTCGAGACTTTTCAAGCTTGAAATTAATGTTCAATGTGCCTCTTACCAAGCGGTGATCGCTTCCGGTTTTTACCGAGTTGATCACAGAGACATCATTGAACATTTGCTTCTTGGTTGACATGATGAAGTCGATCTCGTTTTTAGTTACACCATCGGGGCTTTTTATATATATTTTTTTTATATAAATTAATAATATATACATATGCCCTACATATTTACACTTAAATAATAATAAAACTACGAACGCGTATAAAAGGGCAGAGGTCATTGGGCGTCAAAAAATTCGGCCACATCGCTGTCAACGAGAAAAGTGCACAGAACGCTGGCAGCATTGCCACTTTCGATGGCAATGCTGATTCTCTGGCCAAGGTAAAGCCCAGGCCTCTGGTCACGTGAAGAATCGACTAACCGTTTGCTTGCATTTCAAAATACTCGATGAGCACTCGGACCTAGTTTTTCAACCCCAAACGGTCCAAATATATAGTTTGGGATGGCGCAAGGGTGTCGACAAATGGTGCATCCCACACCAAAGGCCTACTTACCTTCCAAGGCATTATGGTCATCCCATCTGATCTCTTCCCATCGTCGCACCCCAAGCCATTGGGTTCTAAAAGACCTGGCACCCCGGCGCCACCGCTCGTACGGACTTGGTGGTGATCGATGGAGGAGATCTTATGGCAGATCGGTATGGAAGAGTTATTTAAGAATAAAATGTAATATAATTTGCCCCTTTATCAGGGGTCACTTCGTTTTGATCCAGGATAATGCTTGGCCGCATACCACTTTTTCATCTGCGGTCTAACTTAATAAGGCCAATATCGCAGTTTTGGCGGCGCCGGCGTGATAACCAGATATGCATCCGAAAGAACACGTCTGGGACCTGCTAAAACGAAGAGCTAAATTCATAATTCCTACGCCTGTCAATAAAGTGGGAAGCGCCGTTTTATAGGAATGATAGAGACAACCACAGAAAACAATGTATAACATTATTGTCAACATGTCTAGTCGCGTGAAATCTTTATTAAGATAACGTGGAGAAAACACTACATATTATGTAATATTACTTTTATTGTCAAATTGATTTTTAAATATCATTTTTAAGTTTCCTTACTAACATAAAAAAATCAATAACGTGCAGTTTTCACATAAAATCATGTTACTCACACAAAATGTACTAAATGCAATCTCATTTTTATTTCAAAATGTGTATTTTTAAGTAAGGAAACCTGTCCTAATATAAATTTCTAAAAATAAATAGTAACTTTAAAAAAATCTATGTATTTATTTTTAACCGAATTCTGGAGACAACCAGGATCACACAGTATCTGAGTGAGGCGGGTGATGTGGTCTAGCAACGGTACCCTTCCGCCCAATTAATGTTATTGGGGAACTTTAATGCCCTCCTCAGAAGTGGCTCTTCCCTTAGCAGTGCACTGACCATGCTGGACGAGACATGCGAAATCTTTCACAAGCACTAAATCTCATCCAGCTGGTGCGTAGGGCTACGAGGGTGCCGGATGTTAATTCACATACGGCCAATTGCTTGGACCTTCTGCTGACAACAGATCCAGACCAATACTCAGTGTCGATATAATCACCTTGGGGTAGTTCCGACCACTGCCTGGTGAAGTCTGCATCCGTCTACTCCCCGCCCGATCCCAGCCCCGAGGCACCCAGCGGGTTTGGCGGTACAGGTCAGCAGATTGGGATGGGATGCGATCTTTCTTCGCATGCTATCCTTGGCGGCCCACTTGCTTCTCTTCGGACGATCCATCGTCATGCGCTGACGCCGTGACTGATGTGTTGCGTTAGGGGATGGAGGTCTACATTCCATTCTCTGACGTAGCGCTGTCCAGCGTTGACCGATCATGGTTTGGTGCCGAGTGCAACCGCGCAAATGCGGTTAATCACAAGGCTTACCTTGCAGACAACTCAATATCCTTGCACATATTACGTAGGTAGGTATTGTGAGGACTCTGCATAACTAGAAGGCAACCTACTTGCCTATATTAAGACTTTCAACAAATAATGTCTTGAAAGGGAACTGAATTTAGAACGTAAAATAAGTAAAGAGGTTTTTGCAAAGCTATTGATTGTGAATTCTAGTGTAGCCGCCCAGCAGGCGGGCACGTTTTTGCTAAATATATCAGATAAAAGTAATTTCTGAGTTTAATTATTAGCCGTTGGCTACGTCTCCTACAGTATTATGGTCTTGTCTACATTTGCGCTGTATTTGTGCCGACATTTTATTGAGAGCCTTGATATCGGCTCCCGCTGCTTTCATCTTCCTGCGTTCTTCGACTAGCTTGAAGGTGCCATCAGTCATCCAATGCTTTCTTTTGTGACTTGTAATTGGTAGTGTGGCATTAGAAACAGTTGTAGTAATAAGTGACATAGCTCTGTCCCATAGTGCATCGGGTGTCTGGTTAGCCAGATCCGCTTCAGACCACTGTGATCAGTTCTGCTCGACAATCGAACGAAATCTCAGAACATCTTTTACTTCAACCTTCTTCGGCTTTTTAATGACTCTCTCAGCTGTAAGCTTGAGCTTCAGTTTAGAGATCAAAAGTTGGTGGTCAGATCCGCAGTCACCTCCAGGTTACGTATGGGCATTTGTCACAGATGATCTCCATCGTACAACCTGCGAGGGTGGTGTTGGAAAAGGCTATTTAAAATCAGCAGGTCATTCTCTGAAGTAAATTGCATTAAGCGTTTACCTCGTTCATTCCGCTTTCCGAGTCCAAATCTCCCCGCGCTTCTGCTCAGTTGCTGAGCGTTTTCTCCAATCTTAGCGTTCAAGTCTCCTAGGATTATAAGTAACTCTCTGTTGGGCACCTTCGCTATTGTAGATTCTAATTCGGCGTAAAACTTCTCGATTACCTCATCACTTGCGGTAGAGGTGGGAGCATATACTTGAACTATGTTAAGGTTCATTGGTAAAGCCTTTATCTTAATGCTGATTCGTTCGTTATCTAGCAAGGAGCTTACTCACTTTTCTTTATTGCCTTATGACTTTTCTTTATTGCCTTAGAGTTACTCATTTTTCTTTATAGCCTTTGTCCATTTTGCCTTGTCATGTGATTTCGTCGAGTTTTCATTTGTCATTTAAATGTATGTAGGACACAAATAGGTTACACAGATCAATTTAATTTTTATTTGTTTGTCCTTCATTCGCAAGGGTGAATATCAAAGTGGTTGGTAATATTTATTGATGTTTTCCATGTATTTTTGGTGCAGTCAGGAAGTGCATAACTTAAACATGGGAGTGTGTTTTTTTTCTCCCTTTGCTTTTTGCTTTGCTTTCCCACATACTAGGTAATCGAGAGAAATTTGTAGGAACATAGGACTATAAATAAAAAGTTTAATAAAATAATAATCAAAGTCTTGAATACTAAATATTATCTATTTGCAAAATCAAATCTATATCTATACTAATATTATAAAGAGAAAAGATTTGTATTTATGTATGTAACGAATAAACTTAAAAACTACTGGACCGATTTCAAATATTTTTAGGACAGCTAAATATTACAGAAATAATCTAAGAAAGATACCTATTGAATAAATTGGATCATTCTGCTCTTATCAGAATCACTGTTCCTAAAACTGATGCTTCTTGAACAAGATTAAATAACAAATGTTTAAATATGCTAATAGTATTGTGACTGTTCATAAATAACCCTAGGCTGGTAAAAGTTTAGTTTTTACTAGAATGCTATACATTTAGTGTTAAAGTCGGCTTCTCTGTTTTGAGAAGGGACAGCGATCCGACGTCCGCCTTGCCTATGAATTTCGCCTTCTGACTTGGATAATTCCCTACCGACTATAGTAAATTCCAAATTATGTTATTGTTTTGTTTTCGAATTTACAGTTATAAGATAATAACTTGGAAGTGGGTTATATAGATAAAATATAACTAAAGATATATAAACTATTTTGTTACAATTAACAAAAGCTTGTGTGAGAAACCCTTTACACTAATGTAAAGAGTACTTCATCATAGACCGAATAGTGGTCGCGGATAGTGAATATACATTCAAGAATTAATAAAAATACAAATAACTAATTCAGCAGAGAGTTTTAACTCAGGAAGTAACTGAAGTAGATCAACTCTCCTACAGACAGCCCCATAAGCGCCCAAACCATCATAATTTCCTAGTGTTTTAGCTGGTAAGAAGAAATGATGAAACAAACTCCCAGCACACCTTCTGTATGCCTATACTATAGTATAAGTAATACAATTAATAATGTATGAAGTTAATTGTACAAAAGGGTTGCAAAGTGCATTATTTACCTAATGGAAGGTTATTGATGGGAGCACTACGCTTGCATAGAGAAATACAATTATTGGAGTTACTTTAATAAGTTCATTGACAATCAACTATTCCTAGATTCCCAACCTAGTGACGTGCGACCGCTTTACAGCAGCAGGCACGTCGTACGTGTACTGCTGGTCCTAGAACGCAAGGCCTTAGAGAAGAATTGCAACGGTCGCAGCAATACAAGCACCCTTCTTTTTACTGTTGACATTTGAAATAATATTTACATAGATTTGACATTTGCTTAATATTTTTGGTATTGTTATTAATATTTAGTTTTTACTGTTGACATTTGACATAGTTTTGACATGGATTTGACATTTGCTTAATATTGTTGTTATTATTATTTTTTTCTTTTACTGTTGACATTTGGAATTATTTTTACATGGATTTGACGTTTGCTTGATATTTTTGACATTGTTATAATATAATTTTAGTTTTTTTTGCCGTAGTCAAATGGAATTATTTTATTTTTTAAATTTTTGATGTAATTAATTATTATCATTTAATTTTTTTCTACATAATATTTGCACGCCATAATATGGCAAACATGGCTGAACCTATGTTTTTTTTTGTCATCCTGCATGCAAGTGATAATGATTTGTTATATGTATACACATATTTGGGCAAATAAATATATCTTATCTTATCTTATGCTTCAGCATGTCTGACACAATCCTAAAGCAGTGGACAGTTTTGTGCCTAAATACCTCTGCCATTGAGCGAGACATACTACCAGAATTAATGGACGCGCGCTATGGTTTGAAAGATAAATCAAAAGTTAGATACCAGTGAACTGCGGCGGGTTCACGGTGAGTGCTAACGCGTGCCCGTGTTACCGCTATAAGCAGCACAGGAGGACACCGTGGAGTTTTAAAGGGTTGGAGTCCCACATAACTGCACTGTCTCCCTATGGTAGTGCAGTATGCATGAGCATTATTCAAAGCAAAAAAAAAGGTACAAGTGGAAGAATCCAGTCAGATTCTTTTAAGTCAAATAAAGTCATATACCCTCGGCACGTTCCGAGCACAACACTCACAATTCTGTTGGCTATTTTTATTTTATTTGCTTAATCACTTTTACGTCGATCACAGTCACAGAAATCCAAAGAAAGTCCAACTAAAGTCAGTGCTTACATCCACTATTGTTGTCCAGTCTTTCCAAGATATAATAAACAAAAACAAGTAAGAAGAACATCGCAAAAAGTGCGAAATCATAGTGACTACATTTGGAGTGTTGCCGATTATCACTACTAAGAGCAGGCCAGAAGTACTACAACGGCGTACGTGAGTCGTTCGCGGTGCCAACGTCATAACTACCCACATTCAGTGACACAATCGTTCCAGTTAAAAACAACGTGTACACCGAGATTTTGAACATTATAGTTTATTTTGCAAACACTAATAAAACGATATGTCGTGCCTTGATGATCAAATTATCGGCCCTGTACACGCGAAACCAGAGCCAAGTGCTGAAACCAACACCGGCAGAGTTACACATCGCAGCAACTAGAGATCCAAGCGTAGACTGCCCGACGACACAACGGATAAGTGTGGCCTATCCCTAGAAGATCTACGTGACACTATAAGAAGCGAAATTAAAGCCCCGTTCAACACTGAGATCACTAAACTGGTCGGAGATCACCTAAAGAACCTAAACGTCAAGATTGCCAGTTTTGACAATACTTTATCATTTAATAACACCCTCTTGGAAGACATGAAGCGCAAACTTGATGAAAAGGTATCCATCATAGAAACACTGGAAAAAGAAAAATTACGGTAGACGGTTTACAGCCTTTCACAAAGGCTAAACTCAGTTGAGCAAAATATGCGTAAGACTAACGTCGAGATCAATGGGATACCAGAGCACCGCACCGAAAATCTTCCAAACGTCATCCTGCAACTGGGCAAAATGGTTGAATGCCCGATTACTAGTGAAGACATACAACACGCCAAAAGAGCTGCCAAGCTTAACAGAGATAGTAATCGCCCTAGATCAGTAGTTGTTAAACTATGCAAACAAGCAACCCGCGATCACCTCCTGGATGCTGTTACCAACAACAACAAACGTCACAAGGACGACAAGGTCTCTACACAGCACCTCGGCCTTGGTGGTAAGCGTGAACCTATTTTTGTGTCCGAGCACTTGAGTCCCCACAACAAACATATTCACGCTGCAACAAGACAAAAGGCCAAGGCAGCGCAATTCAAATTTGTTTGGGTTCGTGACGGTCGGATATTTGCCAAGAAGAATGAATCAACCCAAGGAATACATATCCGTAGCTTCGATAGTCTAACCTTACTCAAGTAGAATACTATTATTATATAACAATGATCGTTGAAGTTTAGACTAAAATTCAATTCCCTCAGTAACTATTACCAAAACGTACGAGGTATCCGCACAAAGACAGCTGAACTGTTTAACAACATCTTACAATACAGCTACTCTGTTTTGGCGCTGACTGAGACCTGGCTTAACTCAGATATTTCAGATAGTGAAGTTATAGATAACCGATACATAGATTACGGTATGGACCTTGGACAAAGTTCAAAAACTAGTGGAGGAGGCGTCTTAATAGCAGTGTCCAAACTGATTCCTTCACGCCGAATGTACGCATGGGAAAGCGATTGTGAGGACCTCTGGATCACATTGGAGGTGGTTATATATAACAAGCATAAGAAAATAGCTATATGTGTAGTCTACCTGCCTCCTCCGGTTAAACTCGAAGCTTTGAATAGGTTTTTGGATAATGTTAGTAGAGTGGCTGATTGCGTGGATGATATTGTGGTTGTGGGTGATTTCAACCTGGGTTTCATCAATTGGACCTGGGATTGTAACTTGTCACGTATGATTCCTCACAACATAACAAGCTCGAATGCTGATAATATTCATAGTCGTTTGGGATTTGCACTAATTGATCTTATCTCGTTGTTAGAGTTACAACAGAAAAACTCGATATTCAACCATATGAACAAGATGTTAGACTTAATTTTAACAAATCAAAACTGTACAGTTTCAAAACCTGACGCCATTACTAAAGTTGACCATTATCATCCTCCCCTTGAAGTCATGTTAGAAATTAGGCCTCAGACGTCACTTAAATGCGCGCCTCGCTCGGTCTACAACTTTTACAAAGCCAATTATAGCGCTATCTTTTCCGAACTGGGTAGTGTGGGGTGGTCTGAATATTTCGATGGTCCATTGAGCGTTTATCAAATGGTCTCAAAATTGTATAGTAGATTTAAATGCTATTATCAGGGAACATGTACCCAAACGCTGGGCTCGCAGTGACCAGCATCCCATCTGGTCCACTCGTGATCTGGTACGTATTTTGAAGGAGAAAGATAAGTTACGATATAAATATCGCAAGTATAAAAATCCTCGGGACAAGCTCGAATACGAAAGCGTTAGACAACAATGCGATAAATTGTTGCGTAACTGCTATTTTAATTATATAAACACTGTTGAGAACAGCCTAAAAAAGAATCCCAAGATGTTCTGGACATTTATTTAAAAAAAAAGGGCGTCGTCAAGTACATTCACCTTCAGTAATGCACAACGATGACGAGCACCATTCCTCGAGTGGTCCTGATATTGCTAATTTGTTCGCGTCTCACTTCAGCTCTGTTTACTCTATTCCTACTTTCGCGCCCTCTTTATGTAGTGTCAGGCCATCTGTCGGTTCGTACAACAGCAAGCTCTCATGTCTCAGAATAACTGAGAAAGATATCCTTTCTAAATTGAAGACCTTGGATCCTAATAAAGGAGCCGGACCCAATGGAAACCCGCCTCTCTTCATTAAAAGATGTCCTCTTCTGTCGTACCCATTGAAGGAAATTTTTAACAAATCCCTCATAAGCGGCACGTTCCCTGTTGAATGGAAGCGGGCGCGGATAGTTTCGGTCTTTAAGAAGGGTGACAATGGTAATGTTAAAAACTACAGACCTATTTCGATGCTGTCATGTTTACCAAAATATTTTTTTTTAAGTATTATCTGTCCAGTACTAACAAGTCATACCAAATCCCTGATAGGAGTGGAGCAGCACGGCTTTCAGGAAGTCAAATCCATTTTGACTAACCTTGTCGCATACATCACGCCTATCATGGACGGAATCGATGGCAACCAGCAGATTGACTCGGTCTACACTAATTTTGCTAGCGCCTTCGACTGGGTAGATCACAAACTACTTATTAGTAAGCTGCAAAGTCAGTGTGGTATTTGTGGTTCGATGCTGAGTTGGTTTGAATCATACCTCGAAAATCGTGAGCAAGTGGTGATTTTGGCCGGACACGAGTCTAACAAATACATTGCCACTTCCGGAGTACCATAAGGGTCCCATTTGGGCCCAATACTGTTCTTACTCTTTGTCAACGATATCGTGACTGAAATCCACCATTGCCAGTGCTCCCTTTTTGCCGATGACATGAAAATCTCACGTCATATCAGCTCAGTAGCTGACGCCGATATGATGCAGCCAGACCTGGACCGGGTGTATGAGTGGTGTTGCGTCAACAAAATGAAGCTTAATGCGTCAAAATGCCAACATATTCGCTTTACACGCAAAGGAAAAGTGATTGAGACGGGTTTTCGCATAAATTACGAGGAAATCGCTGTTGTACCAGAAGTTAGGGACTTAGGCGTGATTCTGGACTCTAAATTAAGTTTTATTCCTCAGTATAGCAGCATGGTAAAGAAGGGTGCAAACATGTTGGATTTCATAAAACGCAACACCAAAGACTTCAAGCACACTGCCTCTAAGATAATATTATTTAATGACTTGGTGCGTAGCGTGCTTGAATTCGGCAGTGTTGTCTGGAACCCACACTATGCTGTACATTCTGATCGTATCGAGTCGCTCCAAAGGTCTTTCACAAACGGGGGTAACAAATGTAACTTCAAAAAGGGGTAACAAATGCAAGATGCCTATCTTGCATTTGTTACCCCTGGTGTCAGCATGCGGTGTTCGTATGAAGAGAGACTGTCTCGTTTCGGACTACGTACCCTACAGCATCGCAGACGCATGTTGGACTTGCTGTTCCTCCAGAAGATTGTGCGGAGTCCCACATCGTGTGATGGACTTTTGGAGCGTATCGGGATATGCGTTCCTACATTAAATGCCCGTCGAAAATGTAGGAACTTGTTTGGTACCCTCCAACATAAATCGAATCTTGGGATGAATTCCCCTATGACAAGGCTTCCTTCAACATACAATGCTTGGTGTGAGTTACTTGACCTAGACATCTTTCATGACCACCCCACTCAGCTCAGACGAAAGATCTTGGGAAATGAAAGGAAAGATAGTTGTGGCCTGTGTGATATGATATAATTTGATTTTAATACAATTATTTTTATTCTCATTGTTTTAATTTAATTGATTTCTAATTATTTTTTTTTATTTAAAAAACTTTGACCCACACTAGGAATTTCTTCCTGTATCGTGGGTGCGTTTACAAACATATAAACTCACTTTCATAAACACCCAGAGCCGGAACAACTATCTGTAGGTCATACAAATATTTGTTCCGTGCGGGAATCGAACCCGCGACACGCAGCGCAGCAGTCAATCGCTCAACCACTGCGCCAACCGTGCGCCCTCACTTGTTAACCACCTCCTCAATTGTTAACTCACGATTATTTTTTTCTATTTATAAATTTGTATTGTAATTTTGCTTATTTTATAACAAATTTTTTTCTTTGTTAAATTAGACTTTTGAAAGTGATTATGATTTATGAAAGTGCTGTGCACATCTGTAATTGACAAAGACACTAGAATAAGACCCCAGAAAATGTATGATGTCCATGTTTGTGTTGTTGATGTGCCTTAAATAAATAAATAAATAAAATGGCAAATAATCTGAAGTTAAAGGATTCTAGTGTCTATCTACTTTTTGGAATAGTGACTTGAACTCAAATTCAGTTGGTTTAATTAAAGAAAAAATAATGTAACATTTTGTAATTACCTAAACATGACACTGCCACACTGTGTGTTTTATCATCATCATCACGTCTTTTTACCCCCATTGCTGGGAAACAGGCCTCCTCTCTGTGAGAGGGAATGGGCCGTAATCCACCAAGCGGGCCCAAGGCGGGTTGCTGGATGTAACTTGTATTCGAATATTTGATTCTAGGACATGCCGGTGTCCTCACGGTGATTTCCTTCACCGTTTTAAGAGCAGTGATGGTGAAGTAATTTACACAAAGTAAATCGCCTGCTTAGATTTGAACCCACGACCCACAACTTATTAGTCACGGCCGATACCACTAAGCCACGACTGCACTCACCGTGTGAGTGCAGTGGTGGCTTGATGACATATACCATGTCTCAACATGCAATTAGCATACTGCTAAATAAGTGAAATAAGAAAATCAGGAGCTAAACAGCAATATTTTTCTAGGTCTGAACTTGAGAAACGTCACTTTGTCCTGAAGTTCCACTGCAACATCACGATGAAGGGTACTTACGATGCTAAAGGAAGAGTCCTTCTTTTCCCTATTGATGGAGAGGGCGACACCAAAGTAAAGCTATGTAAGTAACACTGCTATTAATAATTCAACAGTTTGTAATGTCTACAGCTTCTTCCTTTATCTACATTTTAATTTTGGGAGCTTTGCCTTTTCAAATTCCCGTTTCATTGCAGTTTGCGGAAGATTTAGAAATTATTATGTAAAACGATTGTTTGTTTAAACATGGCAAGAAACAACAACACAATACAGCATTTCAATCTCTCATTCAACATCCCAACAAACAACCTTTACATCTAGAATATAAATAAATTCCTGCTCAAAAAAAATGTATCCTTATTGTATAATTTATTCACACACACAATGTTATTTGCCTGCACATAATTATTGCATCATGTACCTAAATCTTGAACCAAAAGGATTATTATGTAAAATAGTTTAAATTTTAAGACCTACCACATTTTTTTTACAGCCAATCTCAGAATGAATATTGATATGAATACAAAGTACATTAAAGACAACAAAGGCGTCAATCATATCTCGGTGAAGAATTACAAGTATACTTTTGACTATGGAGATCGAGTTTCCTTTGAAATTGCGAATCTCTTTAAGGAAAACAAGGAACTTAGTAAGTATTCAGATCAAAAGACAAAAATCCTTGTTCCAATCCTCCTTAGTACCCAAAAGACAGTAACAATGATTTTAGTAAGAAATTAGGGAAACCCAAGATACTGTAGTAACAAAAGAGATATTAACTCAGCCTGCTATTAGCTGAGATGATCGACTGATTGAATAAAGTCGCCCGAAGACCAGTTCGACGTAACAACACCGATGTGATGACGACTTTGTAAATAAATTTTTGCCTGCCAATGAGCCACAATAGCAATAATTTTACTTGATTGTCCCCAACGCTGTATCCTCCAAGAAAATCCAATGCCGATCCTTGAAGGTTCCGATGTGTAATTAAAAACTTTATCTACTCTTATATATTCGAATTATAAAACTTCAAAATGAGTTTATATTGACATACTTTCTAAACACAATACCGAAATTTAAAAATATAATCTTATTAAAACACTTTTTCTCTAACAAAATAATGCTATAAAACATGTTTTTTTTCTATTACGATACAGGGCAAATCTAAGAATATCACCAAGGAGTTTCCATCAATTATTGTTTGTAATGGAAAGCTTATTCTGGGCGCTCCATTTTTATATTACCTATTATAAAAAGTTTTGATTCCAATTTTTGTATTCCAATTCCAATTTAGCGCATGCGTGGTTATTGCGGTGATGCACTGGGTTTTGGCACCATTCATACGTTTTGCTGTACAGAATTTCATGAGTTGTTTTAATTATTGCTTAGAAATATCTGATATCAGTGAACGTGAAGAAAATTTGACTCCATCCGATAGTTTAAATACGGTGACGGAAAATACTCATAATCAATCACCAGCAAAGTCGAAAAAATTATATGATAAATGCTAACACGAGTTTATGGCATGGAAAATGCAAAAAAAAGTATTTAGTAGATTCAATCGCAATGTATCAGCCAGATAAAGTAGTGTATGAAACTGCACATAACTAGGTATTAAAATATTCGTATTATAAACCTTGCCTGCGGCTCGGTTTTTAAACACACTCATGTTTTAATTCATATACTACTATTATTGACTTACCTGGACATGGTGAATACAATATAAATATAAATGTCTTTTATGATAATTATCATCTTGTCAAGGTTTATGAAGTTAATTTCCATTGGGTTAATGTAATCAAATTAGAAATTATGCTCACTGTGTTTCATCTTGTTAAACTTTTAAACGATATAATTAATCATCATTTGATTGTTTCAGGCAGGACAGTTCTTGAATTCTTTAATAAGGAGTGGCAGCTAGTAGCAGAAGAATTCGGAAAACCCATCGTAGACTTCATCGTAGAACTAGTTCTAAGGACTATAGAAAAATTCTTATTAGCTGTCCCCTACGAAGAACTGATTAATGTTCCCATTCCTAAGTAGTAAGAGTATTACTATAATTACAAGACACTAAAAGAAAATATATATATATTTAAAAGTATCATTTGTTTTATTAATCTCTCTCAAATTGTTTTTTAGGATGCTCAATTGTTCACTGCCCAGCGAAATTTGGTACTTAAGTAAGTAGGTATTTGTGAAAAGTACTATAATTTTACAAATATCCATTCATTTATCTTAGTTAGGCTTGGGAGGCAAGCCCGCCTTGTCCGCGTACATCATCTTGACAGGATCTTTCCTATTAGATGTGGCGTGAGATTTTCTACATATCGATCACTTAATGACGTTAGACAAAAGTATTGCTTTCTGTAAGTCTTAATACCATTTATTTGTAGACTACTTTTTTTTAGAGATTTTGACTAATGGATAAAATAAAAACTTTACCTTATTTACAATCATATTTTTTGTATCACTCGTCACACTAGCTATCTCGTTGCTATTTCTAATAGGTCACTTTCTCTCACTGGTACATCATAGAGTGCCACCTTACCTGCAGTGCATCGTAGGGGCTTAACTACGCGACCGGCACATTCGCTATGTGGGCCGGGATGGTAGCGTGCATCGGAGGGAAATTACGTGTGGGGTTCCGCAGGGGTCGGTGCTAGGTCCTCCCCTGTGGGATCTCGCGTATGATGCGGTCCTGCGTGTAGACCATCCCGTCGGCGTAAATATCGTTTGTTATGCAGACGACACCTTGGTGTTAGCCGGCGGGGACAATTTCGACGAGGCCATCCAGCTTTCCGAGCTCGGGGTGGCAAGAGTCGTGGCGTCGATCCGCGAGCTGGGTTTGGAGATAGCGCCTCATAAAACTGAGGCGCTATGGTTCTATAAACCGCCGAGGAGCAGGGAGCCACCCAGCTCGTCAGTGACAGTTGGATATGCGCAAGTCCAGGTGCCAAAATTCCAGGCGCCTTTTGAAGGTTTTCCCCAGTAAAAAAAAAGGTCACTTTCTCTAATACGTCACTTTGTACATGTTCCCAACTCGTGTCAAGCCGTATTTTGTCTCTTTCCCAACTCGTTCGACGCATATGTTCTATGTACAAAAAGTATAAAACTATAAAGTGAATGGGTCCCCGATGCATGTCAGGTCATGTGCAGGTCAGGAACAACTGGATATTAATGCCGGGATCCTTCAGGGGTCGGTACTCTCAGCAACATTGTTCTTGCTTCACATAAACGTTCTGTTAATACCCTTTGGGTATGCAGACGACAACACTGTTGCTAAGAGATACTTATCCGACGCTCGGGCTACTGGGCCTCAGATCCGGTCTCCCCGGGAGGCCATGGTTGAGCGCTTGAACATGTCCTTGAAGACAGTCTCCGAATTTTCCTAAATATTTTATTCACATATTTTGTGCTAAATTGTACATAAGCGTCGGACGAGTTGGAAAAGAGACGAAATACGGCTTGAGACGAGTTGGGAAACTGACTACATGTACAAAGTGACGTATTAGTGAAATATACCTATTAGAGATAGCGACGAGGTAGCTAGTGTGACGAGTTGTCATCACAACCAAATATTTATTGGATGTTACCGATCAACGAAGCACAATGAAAAATAATTGTCATTCTTGTAAATCATAAACATTGAGCGTTCATAGATTTGTAGACCGCTCATCCATGGTTTACTTTATGCTTCTAATTCCAATATAATATTTAATCAATTGTTTATAAAAACAACTGTATGTTTATTGATAAATGATAAATGATTTTATTTCTGTAAGTTGGTTTGTACAAACACTTTTACATGTCGAACATATTTTTAAAACTAGATGAGGTCGGCGTTTCCTATCTGACTACTCTGAGAAGAAAGGCCGAAACAAACTCAGAGGTCACAGTCTCTTTTAAAGTCAAGACAAAATCTTGATTAGATCATGTTAAGACCATGTAGACTGATGTCTGAAATGGTCTTTTGAGGAAAGAACCAGCCAGATTGAGTGGACCTGTCCAGTCAGTGCACGCATTTCTCAATAACCGAGCAGCTCAACTCAGAATTTAAGGAGCTCAACGATTCGACGAACAATACCAAAGAAAGGACATTCGGGTAGGCCGCATAAACTACTCAAACTGCCAGACCATGATTAAAAACTAAGATAAATTTAAATTAAAACAAAAAAAAAAAAATGATCGACATAGTCTTCACATTCACAATAATTAAAATATAAAAAACTTTTTAACAAAAAATCAAACCGACTTCCAAAATAAAACACTTCAAAGTGAAAAATAACTTTCTTTTCCGAAGTCGGTGTCTTTTGTACCCATTGTTTTCCGTTATTCGGCACCGACTTCGGAAAAGAAAGTTATTTTTCACTTTGAAGTGTTTTGTTTTGGAAGTCGGTTTGATTTTTTGTTAAAAAGTTTTTTATTTTTCTATTTTTAGTTTTGGTAGGTACCTCCAATTAATATGAAAATCATTTATAGCCAAAAGTACATCTTATGACAATTCCAATAAGCCCAAACACTTCTATGATACATTGTTTTATTTCGGGTTTCCATTGTGGTCTTCTTCATCAGTTCCACTTCACCAAATGATACTTTCTGAGTGCAAATGATTGCATTATTGATGAAAATACCAAAATCGCTACATGTATGCTTATAATATTTGAGGAGTTCCCTCGATTTATCTAGGATTCCATCATTAGATCCTGGTTTCCTTATCATGGTACCACCCTTGGGATATCTCCTTTCCAACAAAAGAAGAATCATCAAAATCGGTTCATAAACGATAATGTTATCCGCGAACACACATAAAAAAAAATATATATATACGGTCGAATTGAGAAACCTCCTCCTTTTTGGGAAGTCGGTTAAAAATAATATAATACTTTAAAAAGTAAATATTCTTGTCATTGCAAGAAAACCAAAAAAAACAATATAACAAAATGCATGGTGCAAAATATAATAAAAAAACAAAATTAATTGGAGCAGCTCAATCCCAAGCCTATTTGTCCTCAATGTAATCTTTTGTTGTATAAAACGCTTTCTGGCACAACTTACGTTTAATGAAAGATTTGAATTTATTAAGACTTAGATCTTGTACGTGGCTTGGAAGCTTATTATAAAAGCGTTCACATTGACATCTAAACGAGCCACCTATTTTCTTGAGCCTTGTTGTAGGTACTACAAATTTGTGTTTGTTCCTAGTATTTATGTTATGGATATCACTGTAGTTTTTAAACAATTTTGTATTTTTATGGGCATATAAAAGATTTTCATAAATATACTGAGAGGGCACAGTCATTACATTAATCTCCTTAAATTTCTCTCTGAGAGAGTGTCTCGGGCTTAATTTATAAATTGATCGAACAGCTCTTTTCTGCAAAACAAAGATAGTCTGGATATCGGCGGCATTTCCCCACAACAGAATACCGTACGACATTACACTATGAAAATAGCATTATTTGTGCATGCATCACGTAAAATGTACGAAACCAATGTAGATAACTTTTATATATAAAAAAAAATATATAAAATACATAAGTATTCTGCGTAACGTGTTTTATCGCAATCGGTTCACTCAATCAAAAGTTAGATTGAGTGAACCGATTGCGAATTTAAAGTGTTCTAGAAGTAAAATATCGGAACATACGCAATTCAGATACTCGGAATGTTGAACTCCATATTCGATAGATGGCGTTGTGCATTTCACGCCATTTTCTGAATGGCGGTGTTAGGATTTACCGTGGAAAAATGAATAAGAAAAAATTGGTAGGTAGTTAGGGTCCCTAAAATACGCCCGTACGAACAGGGGGGGTCGAATCAACGATATACCTTCAAGGGCTATTTCAAGTGTGGATAGAGTAAAAAATATAATTCGGGAGTCGGGACCTAACGCACGAGTGTAAAAAAATACATTTTATGAGATTTTAGGTCTCTTATCATACTACTAATGTCAATAATGGCGTTGACGGCCGTGCTATGTGGTCCGTAATTTCCCAGCTGCTTTTGCCCGTCTGAATAGCCTAATGATAAACGTGATGGTGTACTACATTTAAGGTTGCAAGTCCTAGTCCCAGCTCAGGATAAGTATTTTTAACCGACTTTCCATAAACTAGGAGGTTCGACATTAGGTATTTTTTCCCCCGATTTCTCCATCAATCGTGGACCGATTTACAATCCAGCCAAAAAAGCCAGAATCATCAGTGGCGGCCACCAGAAAAGCGCCGAGGCAATGAAGCTCGACGAAGTCCCGGAGAATGAATTTAACTGTCTTGGATCCCGCAACGAAATTAATCAGAAAAGAATAATGGAGTATTAAGAAAAATACAAATTTTCACTTCCCTCCATATCAAGCAGGAGACAGAACAAACAAGACCAATAGGCACAAAGGGTCGTTTACAACTAGGATAAGCCCAGTTGCCTAGCACCACGGATATAAATTAGCATTAAATTCATTCTCCGGGACTTCGTCGAGCTCCATTGCCTCGGCGCTTTTCTGGTGGACGCCACTGTTGATTCTTGCTTTCAGGAGTTGCAGTGGTTTGGGAATAGTGCGGTGGGATTAACCCAATAAAAAAAAACAAAAGACCCGACTGCTTAAAAAGCGAACTAAAAAGACGTACACAAGAAGAAAATCATGCTGTGCAGTCGGAGGATACGTATTCGCGAGCTGTATGACCAAAACCAGATGTATCCTCCGACTGCATAGCATGATTTTCTACTTGTTTACGTCTTTATAGTTCGCTTTTTAAGCAGTCGGGTTTTTGATTTTTTTATTTATATTTATTTATTTAATACTTCATGCACACAAACGTACAGAGGCGGACTTAATGCCTTAGGCATTTTCTACCAGTCGACCTTTGGGTGATGCAGAGACAACTAGTGGTAGGTGCAATGTTGACAATTAAACGAAACAGATTTATGCAAAAAATATATATAAATTATAAATACAATATAATCAAGAAAATTATACCATATATACTCAAAAGAATAAACTAAATATATAGATATACTTAAACATTAGTAATATTAGATTAATAATTGAAAAACATTAGAGTTGTGACGATACTACTGCCAACTTCCTGCGAATGTGCTCACGAACTTTAACTTTGAAGGTTAACCGGTTGGTTGCCATCCTGATTTCCTGGGGGAGCGCATTCCACAGAGAAATAGACTGAACGAAGAAAGAACAGTGAATGAAGTCAGTGCGGTGAGTGGGACATTGAAGAAGGCGGTTATGGGATGACCGTAGATTTTTATTGTGGTTGGCGCAAATGTAGTTAAAGTGAGGTGCCAGATAACTAGGGAAATTAGAAGAGGCGAGAAATGAGAACAACGTAGTTAGTGCCCATTGCTCTCTGCGCTGGCAACCACTTTAGAAGCGATCGATGCGCAGAGACATGATCATATTTACGCAAATAGAAAACGAATCGAATGCAGTAATTTAGAAGACGGTCAAGTTTGTTGAGAAGATCTGCATTCAGGTCATAGTAGCACACGTCACCATAATCGATGATAGGAAAAATTAGGGCCTGCGCAAGCATTGCCTTGGTGTTCGATGGTAATAAGTTTTTCATACGATACAGAGCCCGCAGCGTTCCAGTGACCTTCCGACTCACACTAGCGACTTGAGTACGCCAGTTAAGGGTATTATCGATGTGCAAGCCCAAGTTCTTTACATCAGTGCTGAAAGGAACAATTTTATTGTCAAACAATACAGGTGGCAAAGTTGTACCATCCACTTTAGCGATGCTTCGGTGACTCCCAATGATGATCGCCTGACATTTATTGGGGTTTACTGCCACACCGAATCTATCGGACCACGTTTTTATAGCAGATAAGTCCCTGTTTAATTTACTGATAACGTCAAATATTTCGTCAACACTCCCCTGACAGTACAACTGAAGATCATCTGCATACAGATGATACGCACACTGAAGTTCGAAAGTAATGAGATTTATGAAAATAGAAAAAAGAAGAGGAGAAAGAATGCCGCCTTGAGGAACTAGCTTAATAACTTTTTAGTTATATTTTTTCAGATTTAGGTACATTTTAACATATAAGTGTTGTATATTTTTGAAATCACCTCTTAAAATCCTATATTTTGATACCCTACACGATGGGATTGGAAGAAAAAATAAAATTTGTCCCCCACAATATGGCGCCCAAAATCCGCAATTTTTCTTTTTTTCAATTTTAATGTAGGCAGTTACACTCGCAGGGTTAACACGAATCGAATGACGTATGAATCATCAAAATCGGCTAACGCGTTTGGTGTCTAGAACGCCACATAGGAACAAACATACATACATACATACATACTTACATACATACATACATAGACTGATAAACACATTACCCTCCTTCGGCAGTCGTGTAAAAAGCAGACATGCGATTGCAGCAACCCCGAGAGATTTGCCGTCATTTATTGAAGAGTTCTATTGTATAATTATTTCCGACGATCTTTATCACATCTTCACCAAATTAAAATGGGATCAATTTGGGAACATTCTTTCAAATAAAAAATGTATTTTTTTAAATCGGTCCACAATTGATGGAGAAATCGGGGGAAAAAATACCTAATGTCGTACCTCCTCCTTTATGGAAAGTCGGTTAAAAATACCTATCCTGAGCTGGGACTCGGACTCGCAACCTTAAATGTAGTAGGCCATCACGTTTATCATTAGGCTATTCAGACAGGCAAAAGCGGCTGGAAAATTACGGACCACATAGCACGGCCGTCAACGCCATTATTGACATTAGTAGTCTGATAAGAGACCTAAAATCTCATAAAAGGTATATTTTTACACTCGTGCGTTAGGTCCCGACTCCCGAATTATAATTTTTACTCTATCCACACTTGAAATAGCCCTTGAAGGTATATCGTTGATTCGACCCCCCCTGGTTCGTGCGGGCGTATTTTAGGGACCCTAACTACCTACCAATTTTTTTATATTCATTTTTCCAAGGTAAATCCTAACACCGCCATTCAGAAAATGACGCGAAATGCACAACGCCTTCTATCGAATATGGAGTTCAACATTCCGAGTATCTGAATTGCATATGTTCCGATATTTTACTTCTTGAACACTTTAAATTCATCTAACTTTTGATTGAGTGAACCGATTGCGATAAAACAAAAAGTAAGTAATACTTCAAGTTACGCACAATATTTAAATGTTAAAGTTATCTACATTGGTTTCGTACATTTTACGTGATGCATACACAAACAAACAGGCAAACAGATAAACAGACAAAAAATCCAAAAATGCTGGAAATGGGTTCTGTTGGTTCTCCTTTAATACCATGGCAATTTTTTTGTGAGTGCCGGTATTGCCGCTCTTCCTAACTACTGCGGCCTGAACGGGGTGGCCACCGTCTGATGGCGGACGCGGTGGGGCCGCGGGAAGGACGTGTGTTGGTATAGTGTTGGCCAACCTCCCTATCCCCTGCAGCCGAAAATTGGTAGGTGGCGGGTCCACTGATCTAACCCATCACAGGAAGGCCAAGGTTGCTATGCACGAGGTCGTCTGGCGCCCATGCGCTGGTTTGGTCAAAGGGTTGGTCACGGCTTGCAATGAGTTCTGGTGTGCGGATGATGATAGGTACTCCCCAAAGAAAGGTCCTGTGACGGACAGCGGCGGCGGGTGCACGAAAAGTACTTACACGTGCCTGTGTCCCGCCTGTGCGGCACAAGAGGACACCGTGGAATTTTAGTGGGTTATATTCCTACATAACTGCACTATCTCTCCGTGGTAGCGCAGCATGCATGAGCAATTTATTATTTTAAATTAAGAATCCTCATATTTAAACGCAGACGTTTGAGAGATTTTGGCGCAAAAGTAAAGATCCCAAACCTCAATTGTTTTATTCAGACATCTAGGTATGGTCCCCAAAATTCCATGTAAAATTATTTTATTTAAAAAAGGTTGAACATTTAGCATTTTATGACGGTAATTAATGTTTTTGTCATAAAAGTTATATCAATTAAGCTTTACCTAATCTGCGTCTTTGTTAACTCAAAAGTCGGGCCATTGAGATTATCGAACATAAAATTTGCTACTGGGTTAACAATGGTTCTTAAATCTGCAATTTATTTGTAAACCTTTTTTTCAGTTGTATTCTATCATTAATCAATACATTAATTGCGATAATCTACCGCAGAGGTTCGTCTAGGACCGGTTGTCCGTCTACAATGTCGGCAGTTCAAGGTCGTTTAGTCGATATATAGCTGTAATGCACGACGCCGATGAAACAGTCAGTGTGGGTCTTTAATTGTTCAACATTGTGAACACCGAAAATGAGTTTGCAAGCTGCAATCGGTAGTGTTTTGTTATTTTTCGTTTTCTTTTGCTGTGATCATGGATATGCCAGACTGGCACGTAAGTTTTCTTTTCTGACGCTTTTTGCAGCTCATTTTTTTTATTTCCAGCAGTCTCAGTTAATTTGATGTAGGAAATATCTTCGTGTTTTGTAACACGAATAAATCTTTTAGTAACTTAATAATGAACTTCATTATAAATTGAAAAATATTGCATAAAATTTTAAATACATATAAAAATATATTATACATTATTTAATTTTAGATTTATACAGATAAGTATATCCATTTTTTTATAAAATAGTTAAAAGACACTGATAATAATAAATTAGTTGCCACCATGAAGGTGCACTTCATCATTTAAAATATAACACCAAGTCATGACTCATTTATTATTAAAATTGTGTAAGCACTTCTTTGTCCTGTTAAGTTATAAATTTAAACTTAGGAGCGTATTTTGAAATAGTTGTGGTAGCCGTCTCTAATATTGAGGAGGAACATCTTGGCTGGAGTAGACTGTAATTGACTACATATTTTGTTAAGAGAAATCCCCAAAACTCTGTTTCCCGCGGCTTCGCTCCGGTGGCCCATGCCACAGCCCCCACAGGTAACGTTTTTCCAGAATAGTTAGAAGCCTTGCCTGCGCGCAGTGCAAGCGCGAGCGATATTACTTGCTTGCAGAGATTATCTTTAACAAACGTAACATAAACAAACAAGCAGTTTAATCTCTTAAAAATATGTGTTAAGTCTGAATACTGTCGGTTTTTTTCTATCACCATCGAGAATTTTGGATGAAGACAAAAATATTTCCATCAGAGGAAGAAAACAAGAAGAGCGATTATCGAGTATAAACAAGTAAAAATTCAAAATTTAAAAAAACCCCCGACACATTAATCTTGCGAAAACATCACGATCTAAACAGTAAAACGCGCATAACTTTTGAACGGCTGAACCGATTTTATTCAAACATAGCTAAGAACACTCTCGATACAATCACCTTTCAAACAAAAAAAAACTAAATAAAAATCGGTTCATCCGTTGAGGCGCTATGATGCCACAAACAGACACACACAGCAACACACCTCAAACTTATAACACCCCTCTTTTTCCGTCGGGGGTTAAATAATTAAAACTATTTTTAAAATTAACTATTAAATTATATTAATTAATAATGCAAAAAAAAATTAAAAGGGACTATAGTTTGGATAATATGAAAAAGTTTAAAAAATATCTACAAAATATGTATTTTTCAAATATGTTTCAATGCCATGATTCGCATAAGACTTACAACCTATTTCTGGATACTTTTTCCTTGTTCTATCGTCTGTGCTTTCCATTTAAATTAATTAAAATAAGGCTTAACAAACGACCTCAATGGGTGTCGCGAGGAGTTAGAGCCTGCAGTAAAAAAAAGAGGACACTTTTGTGGAATTACCGTCTGAACCGAAATAAGGCAAATAAAAGAAAACTTAATACTTACACTAATACCTACAAGCGAATAGTTAAATTGACTAAACGTGCTCAAAATACATATAAGATAAAATCGGCAGTAAATAAATCAAAAGCGACATGGGAGATCATAAATCAATAAAAACCAAAATTACCTAAACACACAATTACAAACATTACAACAGGGAATAAAATATAACAGATCCCCGTGAAATAGCTAATATTTTCAACGACTTTTTCATTGATAAGATTAAACCTGTTTTTAATACGGGAATAAAAGTAACTTCGAATATATCCAAATCAAACCACTCGATGTTTATGGCACCAAGCCACAAAGACGACATAATACAAATAATAAAATCCTTGAGAAATACTAGGAGCGTAGGACATGACGTTATATCCACAGAAATAATAAAATATGTGTCAGAATGTATTAGCGGTCATTTAAGCTTCATAATTAATTTAAGCATATCACGAGGTATATTTCCCAACAAACTAAAGATCGCTGTAGTAAAACCAATTTACAAAAAAAAACGATAAAGATAAAACGGAGTCATACAGGCCTATTGCACTATTTCCTATATTTTCAAAGATATTTGAAAAATACTTATACGAACAAATTCATAAATATTTAGTAAAAGAAGACATCTTGGTTGACGAACAAAAAGGTTTTAGAAAAAACAATACAATCAATAGGGCCATATATGATTTCTTGAATAAAGTTATCGCAAATGTTGACCAAAATATGCCTGTTTGTTCTATCTACTATGATATGACTCAAGCGTTCGACTATTTAGATCACAATATCTTACTTAATAAATTAGAAGCATACGGAATAAGAGGAAAGATTCTACGACTTATCGAGTCATATCTAAAAAAAATCGAAAATAATACGTGGAAATTACAAACCTAGATCAAAAAACCAAAAAAGAAAGGGTCTGTCGGTCGCGTGATAGAACAATCACATATGGAGTGCCGCAGGATAGCGTACTTGGTCCCCCTCTATTTATCATTTATATAAATGACCTGCCAAAAGTGACGCAACTTCATATGACGCTATTTGCCGATGATAGCACCGTTACCATTGACTATAAAGATAAACTAAATTATGACAAACAAATTTATGAAAATGACGTATCTAATACTATACAATCAATTTTAAAATGGCTAAATAATAATAACCTGAAAATAAATATTGACAAGACTAAATTAATGACATTCACGCTACGAAAAAAATTTACTATGAATATTCATTACGAAAACAACCAAATAAAGCAAGTTAACACATCAAAATTCTTACATTTAACCATAGACCAAAGATTAGATTGGAAGGCACACACGATTGATTTGGCGAAGCGACTTAGCAAATCCTCATATGCTTTATATAAACTTGCGCCAGTCACAGGAAGTGACGCTATTGTTACAGCATAACATGGTTTAGCTGGTTCTATTTTAAGATATGGAGTTGTTTTCTGGGGCAACTCATGCAATAGGGAACTCATATTTAAAGCCCAAAAGAGGTGCATCAGGGCAATGTTTGGGTTAAAATGTATAGAGTCATGTAAACCTTTCTTTATTAAAAGTAAAATACTGACATTGCCCTGTTTGTACATTTTCAAAGTTGCAGTATTTGTGAAGACCAATCCAAATCGATTTCCCAAGCTGTCGGATAGAAATAACCGGAGTCGACGGTATGTCAATATGTTGTGTTCGAGACAGTCCAAGACAGCACTGATGCATAATAGTATTTTTTGTATGGCACCAACTATTTATGAACATATACCGGAGTCAATTAAAATTTTAAATATTCACCTGTTCAAAAAACATTTAAAGAAATTTCTTGTAAGTAGATCTTATTATAATATAACTGAATTTCTGAATGATAAAATATCATTATAATATCTTAACTATTGACATTCCTGTTTAATTGTATTATTGATTTGACATCTTATTTATCTATATTGACAAAACAAGATTGCATCATTGAATTTTTTTTGGTATTTGTTGTTTTATTTTATTGACCTTTGTTTACTTTATTACTTGACATCAAAGTTTTTAATGATATTAATTTATTGTTATAATTATTTAATAATTTTATTATTTGCCATCTAACTTTGGTGATATTTTTATATTGACCTTTGTTTAATTGTTTTATTTAATTGCAATATGATTTTGACATCCAGTTGTGTACCTAATAATAATACTTATTCACATGACATCTAATCTTTAATTTGTAACTTGACATCTAATCTTTAATTATATTATTATTTGTTTTAATTATTGCATGATTCATTGTTTGATTTCTAAGTTTTAATGTGTCTTTGATTCATTGACAATTTATGTTTGTATTTAATGTTTTTAACTATTATGTAATTGAATTACTTCTTGCTGATATTTTTCTTATAAATTAAATGTGATAATATTTGTACGCTTCACGGCAAAACATAGAGAATCTAGTTATGGATACACCTCGCCCGTCTGCTTTAGATTAAGCTAAGTACATTATATGGCTCCATTCTAGCAACTAGATATCTTTTGCAAGCTCAGCGGTCTATGTCCACCGGATGAGTCATGTACGTGTTATAATTAGAATAAAAGTCGCCTCCAAATCGGCAGTACGTCTTTTATTTTCATCCTCAGTCAAAATCCTGAGAAGTAATTAAGTTTAGTACTTAGTAAAAAGTTTCTCACGCTCCGAAACCAAAAGTGGCGCAGCCGGTAGGATTTCCTCCTAGAAATCCGTAGTTTTCGCGTTTTTCCGTCGTCCAAATTCGATTAGAAAAATTAGGCGTAAATCTACGAAAGCAGAGGAAATCCTTCGAACCAAAGAAATATTCTTTTGAATCGCGTGTGTGCAGAAATCATCGAGTATGGGAGTTGCGGGAAATTGGTGAGTAAATCTTTTCGCCAATCCTATGTTCCCCTAATCCTCCTATATTTTTCATAAGTTTTAATTGTTATTTTTGAGATCGAAACTTGCTCATTATAACAGTGTTTAGTGATTATTTAGTCATTAGTTGATATCTCCGTATGAAATTATATGGTCTTATGTCTGTTCAATTCTCAGAACATAAAACATAGAGTAGTGTTAATGTTAGAGAGTACACATTTATTTCGGTTAAGTATAATTTTCTAATCTTGATTGATTGAATTCAATAAAATAAACTATATTAACTGTGAATTCAATGAAAAGTAGTAGCTTTTAAGGAAAAACTATTTTTACAAAATCTTTGTTTTTATAGGTAATAGAAATTTTCCAAATGTTATTTTCCAAATTTAGCCAGTATTTCGATTATCATAGTGATTTATAATTGTGTGGTTCTTGTATTTTAAGTGTGTGTAAATTTTAATAGAATTGTTTTAAAGCGAGCTGCAGCCTCTGAACAGTTCATTACTCTGTACTATAATCATGACGACGCCCACATCAGTTGCAATTGAGCCAATACCAAATAAAATTATTCAATTAATTCCACTGTATAATGGTGATAAACGACAGTTAAACCTTTATTTGAGAAAATGTCAGTACGTGGTTGATCGATTTAAGGGCGGTGTGGAACAGAATCTATATGTTTTTAATGTTTTAACGAGTAGATTGAAAGAGGATGCAGCTGCGCTCTTATCGGAACGTGAAGATATTGTTACATGGTCCGCATTAAGAGAATTGCTGATTCAACATTTTGGAGACCCCCGTAGTGAAGCGTGTATTAATATTGAATTAGAATCTTTAAAAGTTAATTCAGGTGAAAGCTTTTTAGACTTTTGTAATAGAATCCAAAATGATCGCTCGTTATTAATGTCGAAGGTGAATACAATTAATGATATGGAATTAAGACGTGCTAAGTCAGTTATCTACAACAATACGGCTCTAAATGTATTTTTGTACAACCTTCCTGAAAATATGGTGCGTATCGTTAGGCTTAAATCGCCTACAACCTTAGAAGCTGCCTTGAGCATCGTACTTGAAGAAGTCAATTTCATGGACCAATATAAAATGCGTAACCGCATTCATGGTAATAGTCAAAATTCGGAATCAAGTTCAAGGTCATCGACCCAACCAGTAGGGAACAAACCCGCCTTACCTTTTCAAGCTAAATTTAATGGGAATAATCCTCCAAATACACAAAGTAAGATACCTCAAACTATGGGTCAAGGTCAAGCATTCAAACCAGTATTCGAGTATCGTCCTCAATCGGGTTTGCAACTGCAACAGTTCGGTTATAGACCACTGCAACAATTTGGCTATAGGCCATCCCTACAGTTTGGTTATAGACCACCACAACAATTTGGCTATAGGCCACCTCAACCGTTTGGCTACAGACCACCCCTACAGTTAGGATATAAACCACCACAACAATTCGGGTACAAACCACCGCAACCATTCGGTTACAAACCACCGCAACAGGCTGGATCGAATCCTCCCCAGGTATTAAAACCCCAAAATCAAAACAGTGACGTGTCTATGAGAACAGCCCAACCTCAGCAGCAACACGTATTTAATTTAAATGAACTTACTATGAATGATTACGGATATGAATACGATCCCTATTGTGACGAATTTTACTATTATAATCTAACAAATAACTATGACTACGCAAATGACCTCAACTATTACTATGGTAATGAGAGTAACACGAACGATTCTAACGTACCTAATGACAAATTAGAACCAACAAATGAGAGTCAAAATGTGGATTTTCAGGCAAAAGCCTCGTTGAAGGACAATAAGTCTTAGCACTAAATTGCGATCCTAATTTAAAGCTTCCCTACATTTACTTAGAAGAAATAGACGCAAGAATGATGATTGACACTGGTAGCATGAGATCATTCATAAGTCCTCAAAAGGCTTATCAATTTTTCAGTGAATATATTAAGAAAGAACATTTTCAAGTGGTAAGCACCCATGTTTCTAGTAGACACGATGAAGTAATGGAAATTCCTCCATCACCTACCTTTGTAACTAACGCTTGGCATAAATTTTATTTGTATGACGTTGACGCGCGATATGACGGGCTGATTGGTAATGACCTTTTATTACAATTAAACGCAGTAATTGATTTAAAGAACCAAGTGTTAACAACTAACACTACGCGTATTCCAATAATTATTAATAACTTGAATTATATAGTTGATATACCGTCAAGAACAGAACAACGAGTTAAGTTACCTGTAAATCAATATGCAGGCGATGCTATTCTTGATTTTCAAGGATTCGAGGATGGTCTGCGTATGCCTAGCGCTATAGTAAATTGCGTAAATGGATACGCATATACAGTAATCCAAAATACTTCAGATAGTCCAAAACAACTTAATATAAAACAACCCTTTACAGTGACTAAATTTGAAAATAATTAATGTAATATAAATTGTACTAAAAACAATACTGACACAGAGATAGATGAGTTACTTGAATACAATTTGAGGAAACTCAGACTCGATCATACCAATGATGAAGAACATGAAAAGATTTTTAGACTTTGCAAGGAGTTTAAAGACATATTTTACTGTGACCAAATTCCCTTGACGTTCACTAATTCGGTAAAACATAACATAAGGACTAAAAACGAAGACCCTATATATGTGAAACGAAATCAACAGACAAGTTGACCAATTAATAAAAGACAATGTAATACAAGAGTCCCATTCTCCTTGGAATGCTCCTGTTCACCTGGTGTGGTGCCTATGAAGATGGACGCATCTGGTGAAATTAAATACAGGATGGTGATTGACTTCAGAAGACTTAACGAAATTACTATTGATGACAGATACCCCCTACCGAACATTCATGACCTTTTTGACAAGTTAGGAAAGAGCACTTACTACACTACGCTTGATTTAGCCAGTGGATATCATCAGATAGAATTAGACGAGAAGGACAGACAAAAGACAGCTTTTTCCACTCAAAATGGACATTTCGAATTCCTCAGAATGCCGTTTGGGCTAAAAACGGCCCCAGCCACATTCCAAAGGACAATGGACAACGTTTTACGTGGGTTACAAGGACTACACTGTATGGTTTATTTAGATGATATTATCGTCTATGGAAATAGCCTTGATAATATGCTACAGAATTTACGGACTGTTTTTGACCGAATCAGGGCCACTAACATGAAAATACAACTAGACAAATCAGAGTTTTTACGTAAAGAAGTACTTTATCTTGGACACACAATTACCAAAGAAGGACTAAAACCTAATGACGACAAAATTACTGCTGTACTTCACTATCCCCTACCAAAAACCACGACTGAGATTAAAAGTTTTCTTGGACTAGTAGGATATTACCGACGTTTCATCAAAGAATTTGCAAAAATTACTCAACCATTGACGTCTTGTTTGAAAAAGCGTAATAAAATTATAATCGACCAGAAATACATTGACGCATTTAACAAATGTAAAGAATTCTTGACACACGCCCCTCTATTACAATACCCTGACTACGACAAACCTTTCATTCTTACGACTGATGCGTCAAACGTAGCTCTGGGCGCAGTTTTGTCACAAGGACAAATTGGCAGTGACAAACCTATTGCTTACGCTAGTCGCACTTTTAGCGATACTGAATCACGCTATAGTACAATCGAACGGGAATTGCTTGCTATAATTTGGGCAGTCAAACATTTCAGACCATACTTATATGGCCGAAAGTTTTACATATACACTGACCACCGTCCTTTAGTATGGCTCCGATCTCTGAAAGATCCCAGTAGTAAACTTACACGTTGGGGACTCCGTTTGCAAGACTATGACTTTGAATTAATTTACAAAAATGGCAAACAAAATACCAATGCCGACGCCTTTTCTAGGATTAAAATAAATGCTTTAGACTCTGATGATGAATCACTTGCAGTTAACGTTGATGAAAAAGATACAGAATACCTAGATAGTGTAGTTACGGCAAAGTCCACAGTTAAAAATAAAAGAGAACGCAGCGATTCATCAACTATAACAATATCAGATACAAGTCGAACAGCGACTGCTAGTTCTATAGAGTTTACCGACGAAAACATTAATGAATACCCTGTTCCATTTGAAACTAGTAAATCAGATACAATTCATTCAGCTTTAAACGAGTCCACTGGAATACCAATTTTACCCGAAGCTATAGACACTAAGCCAAATCAAATTTTAGTGTTCTCATGGCTCAAAAATGAAATGCAAGTGAAGGACCTCTCGAGGGACAAACAGAAAGTATTAGAAGTTTTCTTACCAATAGATAATACAGAATTGATAAAAGATTTTTTGAAACAATACATTAAACCAAAATTGAAGTATTTCATTTATTTTGAAGAGGATGAACATCGCATATTATTCGGTAATATAATCATTCAACTTTTTAGGAAAGATTTGATAATTTTTTATGAATGCACAGAACGAGTAATTTATGTAAATGATGAAGGAGAACAGAGAACTATAATAGCTAAGCACCATGAAGGAAACACATGCCATCGCGGCATCAAAGAGACATTAGTTAGGCTTCGTAGGAATTATTATTGGGATAGAATGCAGGAGACAGTAGCGGCAGTTATAAATACATGCGAGGCATGCCAGAAAATGAAATATGACAGAAAGCCCATTAAACCTATCTTACAGTTGACACAAACACAGAATGCTCCGTTTCAGGAATTATTCATAGATCTTTTTAGTATTGAAGGTAAAACTTATCTAACTCTTATAGACGCTTTTAGTAAGTTGGGTCAGGCTATCGAAATTCAGAACAAATCTACTCCAGAAGTTGTCCGTGCTCTAATGAAGTATTTTTCGTACTACGGCGTACCTAAAAAGATAAGTTCTGACCCAGGGTCTGAGTTTAATAACGAGTTGATGAAGGAATTTTTAAGCTTACATAAAGTCGAACTTCATATTGGCACACCCAATAACCCAAACTCAATGGGCTTGATAGAACGATTTCACTCCACTATAATTGAAATATACAGATTAGTGAAGTACGAAAAACGATGTACCGATGCGGTAATGATAATGTAATAAAAATAATCAGTAATGACGTATTCGGTTATGGCTTATAATCATTCCATCCACTCTGTTACCGAACTCACTCCATTCGAAGTTGTTTTCGGACATACTGATACAAATAACCCGTTTAGCATAGAGTTAGAAAAACAATATTTTCAGAAAATGGTTAAGGATCATGCAAAACGAATCAGATTCATGTATACATATTTGACAGATAAAATGGTAGCAATAAAAGAAAAGCAGAAGGAAAGGAAGGGTGGTGAAACTGAACTTGAGTTTAATAAAGGCGAAGTTATTTTTGCGAAAGACACAAGCGTAAAAGTAAAGACAAACCAAAACCAAGATACGTAAAAGCAAAGGTTATAGGTCAGGCTGAAAGAAATATTTTACCAATTCAAATAGGAGATAGAATTACTAAAACCCCCATTAAAAATGTAAAACGCCCTCCGCAGGTGGTGCGGCATCCTGTTGGTAGTGATGCCCTCGCTGGCCCTTCACCTGCAAAACCTTGAAGGAAACCCAGGTATATTCCCAGTAAAGGAAGGTCTGGCACACATTCAAACTGATCACTGGACTATAGTCAAGCTCATAAGCTTAGAACAGATTTATAATGATTTAAGTTACATATCCAGCAACTACCAGAAAATTTGTAAACTTATCGATTGGAATGCATCATATTCTCAAGAATTCACAAGTATGAAAATACATACAGAGTTTATACGCGATATAACAATAGAAAAATATCGACAACTAGTTCCGCAGAAACGTTCTAAAAGAGGACTTATAAATCCATTGGGTTCTATTATAAAATTAATAACTGGTAACTTAGACCACGATGATGCCGTTAGATACGAAGAACTTATTTCCAAATTAAATCATAATCAAATAATTACTTCAAAAAAACTAACGACCGTCTCCAAAATGTTTGATAGTTTCATCAATGTAACTGAAACAATAAATCAGAACACTGCATACTTTCATAATCGCCTAACAAAAATTGAAATTCTTCTAAAAGATTTATCGGCTAAGCAAAACAATTGGATTTTCTTAACTTACCTAACTGGATTATTTTCTGTATTCACAAGTAGTTTTCGTACTATCTTTGCAAAGCTAAGTGAAATTGAAACAGCATTAGCGTTAAGTAAATTATCCATACTACATCAATCAATTGTGAATTCTACAGAATTATTATATCATTTAGAATTGATTTCTTACTCTGGTAACTTAGTGTATCCTCCATTGGAAACAAATTTATTGAAAATAGAGGAGACCATTTGTGTAAAGTCATTCATTAAAGATAATCAGATTACATTTATAATGGAAATTCCACTTACGGATAACTCATCATATAACTATTTTAAGATATATTCCTTACCAATCTTTCATGAATCCGAAAATAAAACCTTGGCTATTATTCCCAAATATCCTTACCTTTTGGCGAAAGGAATGAATTACTTACCGCTAATAAAATCATGTCGACCACTCTCTGCTGGCGATCAGTTTTTATGCAATGCAGATAATCAAGCCTTATACTATGAACTTACCTGTGTAGAACAGTTGATGAAATTCGAAGATGACCATACTCCTTGTAAACAACGTGAAATCCAAATTGAGAATATCAGGGTCCAGCAAGTAAACGAAGCTAGCTGGCTCCTTTATAGTAGATTGAGAACAACACTGACTAAGCAATGCGGTGAAGAGATCAGTAACCAACTTGTATTCGGCACTTACCTGGTGACCATTGACGAGCCTTGTGACCTGCAAATTTATGGAATTCACCTTCACCATCGTATTTCTGTGGAGTTGGAAGTTGTGGAGAAGATTCCCATAGTCACACTACCCCAGTTGCACGTGAATGTCTCTCTTTCCAAATCAAGTGTAGTGAATATGAAAGGAATCAGTTTAGATAAAGTGAAATATATGGCCTTTTCGTTAAAGCATAGTGAAGTGATCGAAAGCGTTTTGAATGAAAAGAAAGACTATAACTTCAGTGAAAATTTAGGATACGTCAATTTAGGTTTAGTTATTTTTGGTTTTTTTGTATTCTTGGTTTATATAATCTGGCTAAAATCGCCGAAATGTTTATTGTTTTGGCAAAATGTTTATTGTTTTGGCAAAATTGTCAGAAGGACTCTCAAATCGAACCTTCCGATAATTTCGCTCTTAGGGTCGGAGGAGTTATGGATACACCTCGCCCGTCTGCTTTAGATTAAGCTAAGTACATTATATGGCTCCATTCTAGCAACTAGATATCTTTTGCAAGCTCAGCGGTCTATGTCCACCGGATGAGTCATGTACGTGTTATAATTAGAATAAAAGTCGCCTCCCAATCGGCAGTACGTCTTTTATTTTCATCCTCAGTCAAAATCCTGAGAAGTAATTAAGTTTAGTACTTAGTAAAAAGTTTCTCACGCTCCGAAACCAAAAGTATCTAATTAGTATTGTAAAATCTTGCACACCGTGTAACTACCTATGTTTACAAATAAAGATTCTTATAAAAAGTTTGAATAAATTCAACAAAATTAAGTAGTACGAAATAACCAGGAACCTAGAACCTGAGGCGATGCAGAATGCTCGCCTTGAATATGTTTCATAAAAATATTGCTACATTTATTTGCAGTCACAGTGTCCTCTTCTCCACTTAGAAACCTATAAAAACGAATAATTTTGTCTTGAATACTAAAATTTCCCTTAAAATTAAAATAATATGCTAACACGTGCGCACTTTATGTTTTGTAAGCCATTTAGTGCGACTTTTTTTAATAATGAATTCAAATTATCTTTCACACTTAATTTCAATTTTTAATTACCTTTCTAATTAATTATACCTTATTGGTGATTTTCTTCAGAAAGGCCAAGTGCGCAGTACTCGTAACCGGCGTGTATGTATGACTAGATGTATGAATGTGAGTGAAGCAAAAGAAGTATGTAAGAATCGGAGCAGGTGGCGTTCTGTAGTTTCTGCCTACCCCCATTGGAAAAAGGCGTGAGTTTATGTATTTACTAGCTGTCCCACGCGGCTTAGCTCCCGTCAACTCGCTACCTACCCTACATACATGATTCTTGCCCGTGTTTGCAAAATTTTTCATTAATGCTCCGTTCCTATTGGTCGTAGCGTAATGTTATATAGACTATAACCTTCCTAGATAAATGGACTATCCAACACAAAGAATTTTTCAATTCCAACCAGTAGTGCCTGAGATTAGCGCATTCAAACAAACAAACTCTTCAGCTTTATAATATTAGTATATCTAATTAATGTTAGCTCAGCTATCTTTCATTTCGTTTTAAATAAATATCGTAATATTTGGTCTGCTAATTATTTTTCTCAAAAAAGGTATGTAATATTGCCATAACATCTCTAAAAAGTCTCCAGAAAGTGAATTCTACCGGAGACTTATTCACAACAGTCCAGTAAGAAGCGAGATTTTAAATTTGGAATCTCCTACTGTCCAGTAAGTAAGTATGTAATTTACTTACTGGACAGTAGTGGGGATTGGTCTGATATATCAAAACGTAACTTATATCGGATATGTGTTAGATATTTTATCATATCGATATCTATATCAAAATAACCGATATTAAAAAACTATATCTAATAAAAACCTTATTAGCGTGCGAGAACGAATAAGTCAAAAATTAAAACCGTAACATTGCAAAAACGTAAAAACTACGAACAAAACGCAAACTATAGGAACCATATGCGCTACCTCTCTTTCTAAGTATTATTTCGCGTTCGTTGTTAGTATGCTTATCTAAATAACATGTTAACTTTTGCAAACTATACTACTGATATCCGCGCGTACCGAAATAGGTGAGCACGAGTTATTAAAAAACCAATAACGATTTTATCTACGAAGGAAGGAACACAGATATAGACAAATAAGTATTTTTAATAGAAACTTAACTACACACTGACTATTGTTTATCCCGCGTCCACTTTTTATTTTATTTTTTTATTTAGTCTTTATTAGGTATAAGGCAAAGATCTTGTCTTGTAGCCGCAACCGCCAAATAGTGATACTTTTGTTCTAAATTTGTTCCATTTTTAAAAACACCATTTACATTATCTCGATTTCGAAGTAATATTATAGGTACCTGGCTGTATGTTCAGAATGCCTTTGCTTGTGTTTTAGAATTTATGACGATTCGCATAATGCAATCCGATGTCGTTATGGGTATCATAATGAAACCGCTCTTAATTTTGTAATTCGAATATAACGAAACCGAAGTAGATAAAATATTAATTAAACGAATTTGTTGTTAAACTTTCTTTCATTTTTGAGAAAAGCACTATACAAGCCTCAACCAGTAAGGAAGCCATCCTGGCCTCGTATATAACCGGACCTCAACTGCGGGTCGGTCCGTTTAACTCATACTTGGCCAGGAAGGCTTACTTACTGGATTCTGCAGTAATGTACTAAAACGTAGGTACCTGGAATCTGTTATTATTTACATTATATATTTAGCATCAAATAAACATACTCTACTCAAAAAGTCGTAGTAGCCCAATGGCTAAAGACTTCGCCTGTCGTGCTTGGAGACATGGGTACAAAGCCGGGCAAGTAGAAATGGGACTTTTTCAAGTTCATATGTACTTTCTATGTATATCTTGGACATCTTGACAACGGTGATACTCTGAAGATTAATTCCCGTAAAAAATAGGCAGTCCTGGGAACTGCCGACAGAATTGAAAACTTGAAACTTACCAAAAATCTTTGATTCTATCAAAAGTCGCTCAAGGCGGCTAAAAAAGTTTCACTTCAAAACATTCAAATTCAAGCAGTCTCAATTTATCGACAATTTTACAAAAATTATCCGTTTTACCACAAAGTTATGACTTAAAGAATGTATTTCTTTCCAGCCGACTTCATTCATCCCTGCAACGACACAAGCAGTGCATGTCTAATAAAAGCTACGCAAGATGCCATCCCAGAATTCGTCAAAGGTATCCAAAATCTCGGAGTGCCTGTCCTGGATCCCTTCAACATTGAAAAGCTGTCCATCCCCTTAAACGGAATAACTTTCACATTCTATAATGGAAAAGTTTCAGGATTCAAGAAATGTATTGTCGATAATGTAGTGTAAGTATTCACTGATGTTGTTTGTAACTGCACTGGTAAAATAAATTGATATATACTACGAAATACTACAAAAATGTATACCAAAGTCGTAAAAGGGAACAAGTAATAAAGGAATATAATTCAGTATATGAAGAGGAAATTATGGATTATAAATACGATTAAATACTAGTAATGGAGTTGAATGCGCATCTTCATTCCTCTATCCTCATTAGCTCATCCTATTTTATTTAGGAGCGGTGCAGTGTATTTTTTTTCTTCCATAAATGTCTTCATTAGTAACATTAGTATATTCATTGTTTGTAAATAATAAATTTGTTCTTATCACAATCTTGACAGAACTACACAACATTTACTATCATTCCTCCTGATCAAATGCTCATAACATGACAACCGATTACCAGATGAGACGATTAATAAATACGGTACTTCCTGTAAACGAGCTGTCTGTATCTTTATTAAAATAATAATTACGCACTATTAGATAAGTTTGGTTCCGTTCCGTATGGTGTCGGACGTAAAGAATCTCACCATCCCATATCTTCCCGTGGGTGTCGTAAAAGGCGACTAAGGGATACATCAGAGAATGGGCAGCAGCGATCTCTGTGCTCTTTAACAAAAAACTGCGATCGTCAACCCGCCTGCCAATCGTGGAGATTAAGGCAACCCCCCCTCCCCCCCAAACAAAAATGAAAAGCACAAAGAAAAACGCCCCGAGTGCCTGGCAGCCCGTCGACCCTCGGCTACGGTTGCGGTCGAGGCGATGGCGTGGCCAGGGGTGCAAAGAATCACCGGATTGGACCCGGCTACCCCAATAAACACCGACGACTGGACCTAGCAACATATAACACGTGAACACTCCGGACCGACGAGAAGACAGCCGAACTCAAGGATGAATTGAGCAGGTTACGATGGAGTATTATAGGGTTATATGAAGTCCGAAGAGAGGGGGAGGACTCCATAATCCTCAAATCCGGTAACCTGCTCTATTTCCGAGAGGGTGTCCGGCAGTCCCAGGGTGTGTCGGGTTTATCGTCCACAAGTCCCTTGTGAACAACGTAGTGAATATCGAGAGCGTGTCGACCAGGGTGGCGTACCTTATACTCAGAATATTCTCGAGATATTCGCTAAAGGTCATACAGGTCTACGCCCCGACCTCGGCACACCCCGACTACGAGGTAGAAACCATGTATCTGCATGCATGGTTTTGAAAATCACTTCACCATTGTCATGGTGGACTTCAACGCGAAACTGGGCAAACGAAACAAGGATGAGCTGTAAGTGGGGCAATTTGGAGTTGGACGACGGAACCACCGGGGTCACTTACTGGCCAGTTTTATGATGAATTCCTTTATCAGAAAGCGTGAGCACAGGAAATATACTTAGCAAAGCCCCGATGGTGCAACTATTGACTTCATCATGTCAACCAAGAAGCAAATGTTCAATGATGTCTCTGTGATCAATTCGGTAAAAACTGGGAGAGATCACCGCATGGTAAGAGGCACATTGAACATTAATATCAAGCTTGAAAGGTCTCGACTGATGAAGTCTCCGCTCCATCCAGCACAGATCCAGATCCAAAACCCCGAGAGTTATCAGCTCGAACTCCGAATCGTTTCGAAAGCCTAGGGAGCTCCGTGGACGAATATAGCGATGGGTTCGTAGATGCTGTCCATACGGCCCGACCGTATGTTTTTCACGACTAAGTTTTTCAAGACGGCGGGTCTTGAAAAACACAGATATAAACAATATGGCCAGTATAGTCTTTATGGAGTACTTCTTCAATATTGAGCCGATCCTGTCCGTTACTACTCTGACGTAAGGCAGGTAGGCAGGCTGTCTATTTACCTCAGGATGCTTGCATCTTGGAGTGGGCCCTTTTATTCGCCGACTGACAACATACCCATTAAGTTTTAGTACCTCCTGAACATGATCGAATTCCCCTTCCAGGTGTTCAGGGTCCCACAAGTCATGAGCTCTGTTTTTTAATGACGTCATAACAGCTTGTAAGTGGCGTGGATGGTGAAGTGATGTTGCGTGCAGGTGTCTATCAGTGTGTGTGGGTTTCCGATAAACGCAGTGTGACTGCGTTCCATCGGGTCTCGCAGTGACTCTGACATCCAAGAACGATAACGACCTGTCTGTCTCCATCTCGTATGTGAACCTCATGTTTGGGAGAATGGAGTCGAGGCGACCTATATATTGTTCTACTTCCCGTCACGTCGGGTGAAATAGGTAAATAAACAATCGCGTTAAATTCCCGTGATATATTGTTTTTCTATACGGTGTTAATTTGTAATAGGATAAAAGGTTCTTAAATTGTCATCCTAAAGGTGTACCTTTAGTAGCAGAAAAAAACAGATACTGCACTTACTTACCTCAGAAACCGGCCATAATGGCCTGTTTCTGAGGTAAGTAAGTATGTGCTTATCTCGATTTAAGCATGTTGTCACTCTTGATCATCTGCCACTTTAAGTTTTCTGCGATGCTGAGCAAGGTTTGAGTTTACGTAGTCAAGTCATGCCAAAGTGTACCTTAGTCATACAAAAAACCTACATTGACGTTCAATTGGGTTTCACAACTGAGAAAAACACATTTGATCATTCTCAAACCGTTGTCAAAGTTACATAATCAGTGTGGCCAGATTGGGCGACTTTTCACCATTTAGGCTTAGACACGGAAGGGTGTCCGAGGCGACCAATTTTTACTATCGGAGACTGATCGCCAATTAGGCTACCTTAATAAAACTGGCCAAGTGCGTGTCGGACTCACGCACGAAGGGTTTCGTACCATTACTTAAAAAACGGCAAAAAAATCACGTTTGTTGTATGGGAGCCCCACTCAAATATTTATTTTATTCTGTTTTTAGTATTTGTTGTTATAACGGCAACATCTGTGAAAATTTCAACTGTCTAGCTATAACGGTTCATGAGATACAGCCTGCTGACAGACGGACAGACAGACAGACGGATCGTGGAGTCTTAGTAATAGGGTCCCGTTTTTCCTTTGGGTACTGAATCCTAAAAACATGGGTTGCCAGTGGCTTTTCCTGCGCGAAAACCGAGAGTTATCCTACAGGAACTATGTGAAAAGTGAAGATGGACCGGTCATATGATTCGCGATAACCAAAGGAAATAGAGAAAAGCACCAAGATGTAGGCACAAAGTGTAAGCGATGGCGCGCTGTGGTATTGGCGAGTAGTTCATGAGAGACCCCAGTGGAAACTGTTAGTGGAGGCCTAAGCCAAGAGGCTCACTGAGATTAAGAAGTTTTTATAAACTATAAAGATGTATTGTAAAGACTACAGTTTTATATCTCTGATTTCAGAATGAAAGGCTTTGTTATTCCGTTTATTTATTATTATATCTATTTTTTATTATTAAATCATTTTATTATTAGTCATTGTGTAATTGTATTCCAAATGATATATTATCAAATACGTTCAACCATTGAGGTGTGATTAACCAATATCTAAACATACAGACTTTCATACCTATATAGAATATTAGTAGGATCTTTACGATAAGAATAGGTGACAACGATGAAAATGTGTACAGAATTTAGCTTTTGTATGATACGATTTTGGTATCAGTACCTACAATAGAGATGATAAAAACAGCATGATAAGTCTCATTTATCTATTATTTTACAAAATAAGTAGGCAGATAATATATTGTTCGTTAACATATATTAAAACACAGTTCTCCTTCATCGGCACATATCCAATGGCATCGACCCTGGCTAATATTGTTTTCCTTCGGAGGCTCACTCATTACAAATTTTATCACAAAGGTCCATATTTGTTGGTAAATCAGAATTGCAATCAGATTCCAATGCAGATGCACGAATTCTGTGTGTGTGTTTATTGAGGTAATAATGTACTACGTGTTTGTGTCGGTTCTCTTCCCTCTTGAGAGATCTTATGAAATTCTGAGTAAAATATTCTGTAGTTCTATGAGGTATCACAAGAAGCAGCAACTGCTCACTCTGAACACATTCACTTTTAGTAATTATAAGCATTCTTGATTTTGGCAATAACAAATTATATTAGATATTATTTTCTTTCGATAAGACATCTTTGACAAAATAAATACGGTTGCTATGACAATCTTGAAGTAATTGACTAGTGCCTACGATCCATTTCATAGTTTCATAATAAGGTTGTATACATTTCAAATAGGTATCTATTAAATTGCTTAATTATGAAAAATCCAGTAATTAATATCTTGTTTTTTTTTAATCTTGAATGAAGTAATATAATAGTAACGTACTTTTTATACCTGTATAAAATTTATATTAGTAAATTTTATGCAATCTTGTGATGTCTCGGATTTCTATTGTAAAATGAAACGTAAGGGTGAAAGAGAAAGTGAATGGATCTTTGACAGGTCCATAGGTACTTATGTAGGTACTTAGGTACTTACTTAGCTGAGCTAGGTAGATACTCAATTGTGAAACGTAAAAAACTCAAACGCTTCCTAAATTATTTGACACTGATTTGACAATACTTAACTGATTATTGCTGCTTTACTCAAATCAGAAACCAGCCATTAGTCTATTTTGCTTGCTCATTTGATTTCGTCAAGTTTTCATTTGTTATTTAAATGTAGGGAAAAAATGGGTTACATATATCAACTCTATTTTTATTTGCTTGTCCTTTATTCGAACTATATACATGATATATACTTTATTACCTTGCTTTAGCAATAAAAAGTGCAAAAATATGAAAACTAAATATTATCGATTTGCATAATCAAATTGGTGTCTATTTTTGTAGGACAGGTATACGTCACAGAAATAATCGAAGAAATATAAAAGCTTGGCCTAAAGCCGATGAGATGCTAAAAGCATCTTCATATCATTTATATATTTTAGGCGATAAACGACTTTAATAATAAAGATGAAGGTCACATTACCTTTTTTTAATTAATGCATAACATAATTATAAAGAGTGTGTCGGCAGGTAGGTATGTCTGGCCACCGGTCTTTGTCATTGTCCTGTCAAGCGTAGTGTTTTTGACTTTTTGCGTTAAGCACTGCTTATCTTATTTTTTAATGTGGAATTAATTAACAAAGTACCTATCTACATAATTACTATACCATTGAGCAGGAAGGTATGTTTTTGCTTATTGACAAGTTTTTTTTATAATGTACATTGATTCATCGATAATTTTATACTATCACGCGGGCGAAGCCGCTGGTAGAAGCTAATACTACTTAATTCTGAATTCGTTTTAACGACTTTAACCACTCAACAGTCGCAATGACAACGGAAAAGTCCTCGATTAATTGCCATAAATTACAAGCTACAACTATTAATTTGAATGAATTGAGTGGTGGAAATGTAACTAAGAATATAGGGTTATTATTATTATGAAGGCAGTTACAAAATATTCTGTAATCTTTGAAAATTTATTAACTACCCAACAAAAGCCTTTCTCTTAATTTCATCTAATGTAAACGAACTTATATTCTTCTTTATACCTGTAGCATTAACTTTTATTTTTAAAAGTCCAAGTTCCAATCAATTTATTTATTTTTCAGAAAACACTGTTACAATGGTGTTATTAAATGTACATGTTTCAATTGGTTCGACTGTAAGGTATGCAAAATGTGTACAATCGTGGTTTATTTAATGGTAATCGTGGTTAATTAGATAAAATATTTCAAGATATTAAATTAATGTAATTTCCTCCTTATAATTATATTAATATAGATTATTCAATAATCATTTATTCAATTCATTCAATAATAATAATAATCAAATTATTTCAATGTCATTCCTAGTATTATTACAAAACATTTACATATAAATTATTTGAAGATACATGCATAATTGTTCTATTACTTGATGTCACTGTGAGATCATGAGTTTGGAAAATTTATCATTTAAGTAGCCATTAAAATTATAATAACATTTATCAGCTAAAAGGCTCTTTAGTTTTTTTTTTAAATAAGGCAGTATTTAAAAAATAGGAAATAGCTCTTAGGTTTTTAGGTAGTTTATAAAAAAATTCAGGAGCCATCCGAAACACACTTTTGTGCATTAATGTGGTACGGGTTTGGCGCACATAGAGGTGAAGTGCGTCACGCCTATTATTGACTTCTGAGACCAATGTAAATAAGTTATGATTGACCTTAACAAACATTGAAATCTCATAAATATATAGGCTTGGGAGAGTTAGAATTTAGTACTCTTGGAAATACGGTTTACAGGTCTCAACTATTTTAAGTCTAAACATAGCCCTGATGCACCGCTTCTGTGCTTTAAAAATTTGGTGGTCAATCGAATTTCCCCAAAAAATTACACCATACCTCAGGACTGGAGCAACCAAACCATGATATGCAGTTAAAGCCATAATTACGAGTAAAGAATTCAAACTAAAACTCGGCACGGTTGGCGCAGTGGTTGAGCGATTGTCTGCTGCACTGCGTGTCGCGGGTTCGATTCCCGCACGGAACAAATATTTGTATGACCTACAGATAGTTGTTCCGGCTCTGAGTGTTGTGTATGTGAGTTTATATGTTTGTAAACGCACCCACGATACAGGAAGAAATTCCTAGTTTGAGGCAACGTTTCTTTAAAAGAAAAGAAGAAACTTCAATGTCAAAACTAATGTTACTGGTGTCACTTTGACTTTTATTTCGTAAGTATGGTTTCCTTTTTCTTTTTATGTTGGCACCTTGTTTTTAAAGATACATAAAAATTGTAATAATTTAATTAAGATTTTGTGTGTTGTGCTGTGTCTTTTGTGTGCACTAAATAAATGATTTATCTATCTATCTATCTATCAATGATTTAATTAAAACTTTGTTTGAATATTTAACGCAGTCCCGGCATGAAAGCACTCCTAACATCATTGTTATTTTTATATTACGCACTTTTAAAAGGTAAATCAAAAGTTAGATACAAGTGGACTGCGGCGGGTTCGCGATGAGTGCTAACGCGTGCCCGTGTTCCCGCCATAAGCGGCGCAGGAGGACACTGTGGAGTTTTATTGGGTTGGAGTCCCACACAATTGCACTATCTTCCCGTGGTAGTGCAGTATGCCCGTGCATTCCTCAAGGCAAATAAAAACACATGCAAGTGGAAGAATCCGTTCGGATTCTTTTACGTCACAGAAAGTCACACAAACTTGACCGCCTTTTAAATTACTACATTCGATTCGTTTTCAATTTGCGTAAATATGATCATGTCTCTGCGTATCGATCGCTTCTAAAGTGGTTACCCATACGCCAACGCAGAGAGCAAAGGGCACTTACTACCTTGTTCTCATTTCTTGACTCTTCCAAATCCCCTAGTTATCTAGCCCCTCACTTTCAATACATTTGCGCCAACCACAATAAAAATTTACGGTCATCACATAACCGCCTTCTTCAATGTCCCACTCACTGCACTGACTTCATTCACTGGTCTTTCTTCGTTCAGTCTATTTCTCTGTGAAATGCGCTCCCCCAGGAAATCAGGATGGCAACCAACCGATTAACCTTCAAAGTTAAAGTTCGCGAGCATATTCGTAAGAAGTTGGCAGTAGTTTCGTCACAGCGCTAATATTTTTCAATTATTTATCTATTACTACTTATTGTTTATGTATATTTATGTATTTAGATTATTATTTGAGTATATATTGTATTTATAGTATAGGAATAAGTTTTTAATACGTTTCATTTTCGATTTACTTAACTCAAAGTATTGCACCTACCTCTATTTTCTCTGCATCACCCAAAGGTCGTCTGGTAGAAAATGCCTAAGGCATTAAGTCCGCCTCTGTACATTTGTGTGCATGAAGTATTAAATAAATAAATAAAGTAGCAAATAATCTGAAAACATCGCGAGGAAACCGGCATGTCCTAGAACCAAAAATTCAAAGACATGTGACATCTACCAATCCGCACTGGGCCCGCGTGGTGGATTATAGCCCACTATGAGAGGAGGCCTGTGTCCCAGCAGTGGGAACTTTAAAAGGCTGATGATGTGATGTGATGAAAGGATTCTAGAATTATTATCTACTTTATGGAATAGTAATTTGAACGCTAATAGTTGGTTTTGCTTAAAGGCAAAATAATGAAATATTTAATACCTAAACGTGACTCTGCCACACCGTGTGTTTCATCATCAACCTGTTATCCGACTGCCGAAGGAGGGTAATGTGTTTATCAGTGTATGTATGTATGTATGATTGTTCCTATGTGGCGTTCGAGAGAACAAACGAGTTGGCCGATTTCGATGATTCTTACGTCAATCGATTCGTCTTAACCCTGAGTGTCACTGGCTACATTAAAATGGAAAATAAAAAATGGTGGATTTGAGGCGCACCAAATTTTTTTTGTCTCAAATCCATCGTGTGGGGTATCAAAATAAAGGATTTCAAGAAATGATTTCAAAAATATATTACACTTATATGTTTAAATGTACCTAATTCTAAAACAAAAATAACTAAAAAGTTACAAATAAAAAAAGTTAATAAAAAAATAACAATAAACCCGACTGCTTAAAAAGCGAACTAAAAGGCGGAAACAAGAAGAAAATCAAGCTGCGCAGTCGGAGGATACATCTGATTTTGGTCAGCCAGCTCGCGTACATGTATCCTCCGACTGTACAGCATGATTTTCTTCTTGTTTACGTCTTTTTAGTTCGCTTTTTAAGCAATCGGGTTTTTTGTTCTTTTTAATTAACTTTTTTAATTTTTGCACTGCTGGGAAACATGCCTCCTCTCTGTAAGAGGGAATGGGCCGTAATCAACCACGCGGGCCCAATGCGGGTTTGTGGATGTATTCGAATTATTGATTCTAGGACATGCCGTTATCCTCACGATGTTTCCCTTGACCGTGTTGGGAGCAGTGGTAGTGACATAATTTACACAAAGTGAAGCGCCTGCTTGGGTTTGAACCCACGACTTGCAACTTAAGTCGCGGCCGATACCACTAAGCTTCCGCTGCATTCAACGTGTGTTTACATATAGCATTTCTCAACATGCAATTAGCATACTAAGAAATAAGTTAGGTAAGAAAATCAGGAGCTCAATAGCAATATTTTTCTAGGTCCGAACTTGAGAAACGTCACTTTGTGCTGGAGTTCCACTGCAACCTCACTATCAAGGGTACCTACGATGCTAAAGGAAAACTCCTCTTATTCCCTATTGATGGAGAGGGCGACGCCTTAGTAAATCTAAGTAAGTAACACTGCCATTAATAATTCAACAGTTTGTGATGTCTACAGCTTCCCCCTTTATCTACCTTTTATGTTTGAGAGGTTTGCATTTTCAAATTCTCGTTTCATTGCAGTTTGCGGCAAGATTAAGAAATTATTATGTAAAACGATTCTTTGTTTAAACATGAAAAGAAAGTAATTTTCATGTTATGCATTTTTAAGAGTGACTTGAGATAGCATGGGTAGAAGTTAGATTTTCCCCTTAGAATACGAAACTTTGAACTGAGACTGATAATTTATAGTCTGGTGGATTTCTCGTCCAATTTACTTCTAACACAACACAATGTTATTTGCCTGCACATAATTATTGCATCATGTACCTAAATCTTGATCAAAAATTAATTCATAAATAATTTAAACTTTAACACCTACCACATTTTTGTTACAGCCAATCTCAGAATGAAGATTGATATGAATACAAAGTACATTAAAGACGACAAAGGCGTCAATCATTTCTCGGTGAAGAAATACAAGTACACTTTCAGCTATGGAGATCGAGTTTCCTTTGAACTCTCGAATCTCTTTAAGGAAAGCAAGGAACTTAGTAAGTATACAGATCTGTTACAAGACAAAAATCCTTGTTCAAATCCGCCATATTACCCACAAGACAGTAACAATGATTTTAGGATGAATTTAGTGAAACCCACTGTAGTCACAAAAGTGATATTAACTCAGCCTGCTATTGGCTGAGATGATCAAGTGATTTAATAAAGTCGCCCGACGACATATGCGACGTAACAATGCAACACAGCGATGACGGCTTTGCAAGCATACTACGTGCAAGTGTGATGAAAAACATTATTCACGTACTTGGGAACGGCGAATTCCTATACAGATAGAAATAAATGTATTTTATGATAATCATCACCTTGTCAAGGTTTATGAAGTTAATTTCCACTGGATTAGTGTAATCAAACTAGAAACTATGCTCACTGTGTTTCACCTTGTTTTACTTTTAAACTATAAACTTAATGAGTCTTTGATTGTTCCAGGCAGGACCGTTCTTGAATTCCTTAATAAGGAGTGGAAGCTAGTATCAGAAGAATTCGGAAAACCCATCGTAGACTACGCCGTAGATCTAGCTATAAGGACTTCAGAAAAGTTCTTCTTAGCTGTCCCCTACGAAGAACTGATTAATGTTCCCATTCCTAAGTAGTAACATAAGTTTACCAATGAGAGTATTACAATAATTATGAAACATTACTAGAATATATATTTTCTAAAGTTATCATTTGTTTTATTAATCTCTTTCAAATAGTTTTTTATGACGCTCAATTGTTCACTGCCCAGGGAAATTTGGTATTTAAGTAAGTAGTTAAATAAGAGATTTGTGAGATGTACGATTATTTTGGAAATATCCATTCACTTATCTTAGTTGGCCGTGGGAGGCATGCCCGCCTCGTTCGCGTTTTCGCCATCTTGACAAGATCCTTTCCTATTAGATGAGGCGTCAGATTTTATACATGACATTTATTTCTTATTATCACTGAATGGCGTTAGACAGTATTGTCGCTTTCTGCCATGCCAAATCTTACTACCATTTATTTGTAGACTATTTTTTAGAGAATTTTGACACTTAATATAAAAAAAAATCTTTAAAAAAAAGAAAAATGATTGAATTCCTTTTTTACAATATTTTTTTTTGTTTCGTCCCTATTTTTAATATTTAATTGCAACACCATGTCAGTGGGCTGTCAACGATTTTGACAGCTTTTTGATTGACAGCTGACACTTGACAAGAGTCGAGAGAGAAAATTAGTGAACGGTGAATTCGGGTTCTTGTCGAAACATATCGAATCGAGATGTGTTTCGCCCATTTGTAGAGTTGAATTTGCGCCCGCCGTTCGCGATCGGTTTGTAGGGTGCCCGCGAAGTCGGTTTTGAATATATTTCAAGCGCATCGAAGTGCTTTTGCGGGAAACGTGTTCTGTCTGGTGGACGCCGGAACCATCGGTCCAGTCAGCCGTCAGTCTATCCCTTATTGTCCTAATATTATATATATTCTCCTATCCCTAATCTCCCGGCACGGCACGGTATTGATCGACCTCCAGGAGCCTACCGCAGGAATCCCAGGTAAGTGAATATAAACTATAATAATAAAGTGGTAGTAGTAGGAACCAGTATATCTCCCAATAAGGAGCAAATCCCCAGCTTTCCACTGCTGCGTTACGGAAGTTTCGTGGGATACAGGTTCAGAAAGGGTCCAGGGGTCCCAACGCCGCTATGGGCCCCGGTGTTTATCTCCTGGCTTGGGACCCGAAGACCTGTATTTAACATTTTTTGTTTGCATATCGAACTGATACATTGCCTTCTGAAGTATGTTTCGAATGAATTAAATTTAAATAAAGATGCTACACAAAATATTTAAATAAGTTTTTATACTGTTCTTTCCTAATGTCACCATAAGAATATATTTTTGGCTTGCCTGCAAAATTATTATTATTCTATTTGCTATTAATTTGTTATTGGAGTTAAAATTATCTCTATTCAAATAGACTCGCAATTGTCTTGTGGTAATATTGACATGACAAGGTATTTTAGTAACACCAATAAATTTTATATAATTAATTGGTGTTATAAACCCATAAAATAAATTTGCTTGCAGGCAAAGCCGCGGGAAAAAGCTAGACCATACATACAGAATTACACACAAATATGATAAATAAATCTATTAACATCGGTATCAAGACGAAGCTCTTTGATATATCAATACTTGTTCTTCTTCTTCTTAGCGAGTCGAATGCAAAAATCGTCTCCCAATATTGTGTTTTGCTCAGAATTATGCCACGGCAATGGTTGTTAAAGTTGGGCATTAAGGAAATGTGTTGAAAACAAGCTAGCAATATATATGTCTATGAAAAATGGAAAGGAGTATGTTAGGAATTAGATTATCAGATAAAATAAGTATCCAGGCTATTAGAAAATTAACTAAGATTACTGATATTGTGAACAGAGTGAGGGTTTTAACATGGAACTGGGCAGGTCATATAATTATGTCGGATGCCGAATGACAGATGGACCAAGAAAATTATAGAATGGATCCCAAGAGATGATACAAGGTCACGAAGACGTCAAAAGAAAAGATGGGCAGATCTATTCATACAAAGGTTAGGGCCGGACTGTATGACCAAGGCCAGGGACAGGTATTACTGGGAAAAAACGGGGGAGGCCTGCGCCCACTACTACTTAATAATTTACTTTATTTTTGTAATTTCTTATACAATTTTAACATTTTTATCAAATATTACACAATTAATTATTACCCAAAAAATTGAATATGCTATTCAATTTTTGTACCTAACACAACTCTGTAATCTATTTTACTTTTTCAAGTGTGTTAAACAGTTAATAAATAGTTACAATTTATGTTGTAATTTTAAAAGTACAAACATAGTTGTAATTTGAAAAAATATTAAATAGGAATTATAAATATATTGAATTGGTAATGGATAATTGACATTGAAAATGCAACTCAAATTGGAATTTTATTGAAATTGAATTGTTATTGATTTATCATTTACTTAACTGAACTGTTTTACATTATGTTTTTTACAAATTTGTAAATAGTTATTATAGAGACTGGATTATATGCATTTGCATCCTCAGCGGACATTGCATAAATGATAAATGATTTTATTTCTGTAAGTTTGTTTGTACAAAAACTTTTACATGCCATCATATTTTTAAAACTAGTTGAGGTCACCGTTTCCTATCTGACTATAAATCTGAGAAGAATATTATATGTAATATATATCTATTCATGTCTTCGCTATATTCATTATATTTTTCGTTAGGTTACCCTATACATAAGTGTATTAATAAACTCTATAAACAAACTTTCGCCCATACCCTTACCAACTGGTGAGATAGTGGTTAAGTGCGAGCCTATAGACAGATGATAAAAATATGTATATCAAAATATGTATACAATTTTTAGTTATAAAAATATTGTTATTATTTGAAGGCTCATTTAGAACACAATTACACACAATATAATACAGAAATAAGTACACAATTACACACACAATTACATATACAACAAGTGTCAAAACAGAACTGATATTTTGCCGCCATATGCAAAAATTATAGCATCTGCCGATAGAGTGATGAGTTTTGCGCGATACTGTACAGTCTAGATATGGTTACTCCAATTTGCTCACATAAACAAATTCGTCATCAGGAAGTTAGTATTTAATTATGCACTTCTTTTTATACCGCATTGGTGGTGTTTCTGTCTGGTGCGAAATGATCAGGCTGCTATTAGTACTTACTCTGGAACAGGCAAAGTAGAATTGCCCGTGTGAGAAGTAATTTCCTTTAAATATTTGCTTTAATGATTGACCCTCAGTTTTATTTATGGTCATTGCAAAGCAGTCCTCGATTGTAATCGTTTAAACTCAAAGACATAGTCAGAGGGTACCAGTGGTATTCGTGGTATAAAAACGGATTCCCTCGAGCACATTCAGTAATCACAGTGACCTCTATAATATTTTTGTGCAGTATTTTGATAACAAACAATTTATTTTTCATTCAAACTTTAATACCCCTTTAAGGGATGAAGTTCCAGAAATCTTTGAATACGTATTTGTTTAATTGTATAGAAGTGCAGAAATACTAAATTTCTTTTTATTTTGATAATAAACAATTTATTTGTCATACAAATTTTAACACCCCTTTAAGGGATGAAGTTAAAAAAATCCTTGCATACGTATTTCTTTAATCGTATTCAAGATCATAAATACTAATTCTACAGTAATTCGATTTTAAACAATTTATTTTTTATTCCATCTTTAACACCCCTGGATTATTTGAGTTTCGTCCCTTAAATTGGTATAAAACCACTTTAAGGGACGAAACTCAAATAATCCTTAAATACCTATTTCTTTAATAATATAGAAGAGCAGAAATACCAAATATCAAGTAATTTTGATAATAACAATTTATTTTTCATACAAAGTTTAAAACCCCATTTTACCCCTTTAAGGGATGAAATTCAAAAAATCCTTAAATACGTGTTTCTTTAATTGTATTGAAGAGCATAAATACTAAATTTCAAGTAATTTTGATAATAAACAATTTATTTTTCATACAAACTTTAACACCCCTTTTTAACCCTTTAAGGGATGAAATTAAAAAAATCCTGACAGACGTATTTTATTATTTTAAATGTAGACGCTAAATAACACATCTCATTCATTTCAAATTAAAAATGACAGAGTTTCATACAAACTTTAAACCCCTTTTTTACCCCTATAGGGGATGAATTTCCAAAAATTCTTTCTTAAATGACGCCTCCAGTATAAATTCAACATCCTCCCAAAATTTCAAACTTCTATCATTAGTCGTTTAGGCTGGGCGTTGATATGTCAGTCGGGACATTGCCTTTTATATATATAGATAGAAGATAGAAGATGACATACACAATCACACACACATTTACATAAACAAGAAATAAATGGTTTATGAATCAAAAAGGTATAGATGGTGAGAAAAACAAAACTTATACTAGTAACAAGCAAGATATACAAGGTTATGAAAGTACAGGATAATATATGGTAGAACATATTGATGTACTTACATGGTACATCTGTTGTCAATTTACGTTACCCTGTCTCTTAAAATAGGATATACCTGTATCTTAAGATTCAGTGGACGGTCATAAGGTTATGATTTAATATTGGGGGATAAAATATGCAATTGCCGATTAGTACTGAAAAATTGTTTTTTTCTTATTTAACTTATTTATTTAAACAAAATAATTACCATTATTATGTATACATTGCTGACATCTAATAGAAATCATTTATGCCTTTGCAATAGAACTCTGGTGATCTAGATTCGACAAAACTGTGTGAAAGCATTTTGTACTGCCTCCTTAGAAGAAAACTTTTTATCACGTAGAAAATTGTCCAAAACACTAAAAAAAGGGTAGTCCGTTGGAGCAAGGTCAGGCAAATATGGAGGGTGACGAATGGTTTCTAATTACAGTTCCTGTAGAATTAAAACGGTTTCTCGTGCTGTATGAGGTCTCGCGTTATCATGGAGCAATAATGGTGAAAATCGATTCATGAGTCGGGGCTGTTTCACTGCTAGTTTTGCTATCATTGTTCGGAGTTCAGCACAGTAGACATCTGCCGTTATTGCTTGACCAGATTGGAGAAAGCTATAGTGAATAACACCATGCTGAGAGCACCAAACAGTTACCATTACTTTTTTATTGGTAAGCTTTGGTTTAGGACAGTTGCGAGTTTGAACTGGGGTCAGCCATTGCATTTTTCGCTTACGGTTATCATTAAGAATCCACTTTTCATCAAATGTCATAATTCGATCCAATATTCATTCATTTTTGTATCGATTTAACAAGGCGACACAAGTTTCAACACGCGTTTCTTTCTGCAGATCAGTCAAATCATGAGGCACCCATTTTTTATATATTTTATTTTATCGACTTGACGCAAATGAGTCAATATTGTTGTTAAGGTAACGTTAAACCATGCCGCTAATTCCTGGGTAGTTTGGCTGGGATCGGCTTTCACCATCTCTTTCAATTCATTGTTATTCGCCTGTGTAGGCGGGCTTCCACGTGGTTCGTTCTTCAAATCAAAGTTTCCATCACGAAAGCGTTTAAACCAAAATCGCACGGTGCGTTCATTAGCAGTCCCCTCTCCAAACGCGACCTGTTTCTGCCGCGTTAGTTCCGCGTCGGTACTCGTATTCAAAAATCACTCAAATTTTCGAAGTATCCATCTTTCTTGTCTAAGCTGAATAAAAAAAACAACTGAAAGTCGATAATCGAATATTGCACATTTTTAAAAGAAGAACTTCAAAGGTGGTAATGTGAAATTATATGTCAATTCGAAGTTCCTATTACAATAAAATAGCAATTTCATACTTTAACCCCTATTATTACCTTTTATTTAGTGAGGACCCTGTCCACTCACAGTTAAACAATTTTCAGATAATGGTAATAGTAAGTTAAATTGAGAAAAAATAATAATGAACCAAATTGTTGTGATTGTGTATGTGTGTGTGTGTGTGCATGTATCTACGTGTAAGTGTGTGGTGAATGTATGTGCGTATGTGTATGAGTGTGCATGTGCTAGGTTATGCAAGTTAATATTGATTCTGTGTGATCATAGTCTCGTTGAAATAGCCACTCTGAAAGTTTTCGTTTAATGTCCCATTTTGTCAGATCAAGTATGTTTAGGTGATTTTATTTCTTTCTGTAGATGAGAGAGTTCAGAAACAGATACCGATATTCGGCAAAGGCGAGGGGGAGTACTTGGAGGGATGAAGGTGCGTTTTATTCGGTTGGAACGGGATAGACATAAATGTCTTTTAAGGACTCAGTAGAGCTTGGTTTCAGTCGGAATAGAGTTGAGTTGTTGGGTATCTGTAGAGTTTTCTGGTCATTACTTTAAGTGCAGCTCTCTGCGCTGTCTCTAGTTTGAGAAGGAATGTTTTACTCGCCCCTCTCAACATGCAAATCCTATTACCGATTCACACAGGCTAAAGTACACTATTTTAAAGTGTCGAAATTAGCGGATTCTCTCAGGGACTTGAAGATATGTAAGAGACGGAGGGTTCTGGTGGTAAGAGCATCTATTTGTGTATCCCATTTAAGTTCACTCTGATTGTTCTAGTAAGATTTTGACAAGAACACGATATGGGCGAAGTAGAAAGGACCTGACAAGAGTCAGCAGTAATCGAGAAAGTTTCCAATGGTAAATTATTACGTCTTATAGAAAACGGTATGTCGCGGGATTTTAGTAAATTGAGTGTAAGTAGGTTTGATTTTAGTTGTATAACCTTATTTTGAGAGCCTACATTACATCGTGCACTAGCGTGGGCGTTGCGCGTCGTTCGGGACTCCGGGCGCACGCCACTCAGACGCGCGTCGGCCGGAGCATTATGACGTCAGGCGGCACCCGAGTCCTGTGCGGTTTGCGGTCATGTGGGTGTGTGTAGTCTGTGTGGAACGTCCCTCGATACTTGACAATAACAACAAAGGAAGAAGAGAAAGTGTGATGACTAGTGAAAGAATGCCCAAACATCGCTGCCTGTTAAGGATCTCATGCCGCCGCCTCGAACCACCTGGATACGATGCCAATGGATTATGAACCTTGAATGAGTAATTTTAAAGCCTAAAAAGATTTTATTTATAAAATAGAAGTTGTTCAACCTTCTGTTATTCTGAAAGTTTTTTTTTACATGAAATTTAAACTTTGTTTTGTTTTCAGCGATCTTATGGGAGGCGGCAAATCATTCCAGCAGCGAGTGGCGGCATAATTAAAGCACCCTTTGAAGGCTGTAGTCCCACGACGAGGACGCGAGAGTGGTTTGGACGTGCAACGGGTGGAGTAGCTGTAGTGTTCGTGTCTCCAGCTAAGCTTTTTAAACAGGTATTCCGGTTTGTGTGCTTGAATAATGCCTGTTTCGGACCGGTTGTCCATCTACAATGTCGGCAGTTAAATGTCTCATAGTACTGTTTACGTTTAGTCGATATATAGCTGTAATGCTCGACGCCAAGTAAACAGTCGGTGTTGGTCTTTAATTGTTCAACATTTTGTACACCGAAGATGAGTTTGCAAGCTGTAATCGGTAGTAGCGAGATTGGCACGTAAGTTTTCATTTCTTACGCTTTTTTTGCAGCTCTTTTAGAATTTATTTCTAATTTTTATATCTTGCAGTCTCATTTCTTTGGATGCAGGTAATATTTAATTAATCACTTTAAAATATCCAGCGTGTTTTGTTCCCGCAATAAATCTTTTAGTTAATTATAAATGAACTTTACAATAAATTGAAAAAAATGCATAAAATGATAAACAGATAAAAAAATTGATCATAAATTATTTAATTTTAGATTTATACACATAGTAGGAATCTCCTATTTTTAGGATTCCGAAGTCAACAAGGAACCCTTATAGTTTCGCTATGTTCGTATGTCCGTCCGCAGCTTAGCTCAGAGACTCTTAGTACAGAAAGCTATAATTAAGCATGGATATATATATAATAATTCCGACGAAGTGGTAAAATAAAATCATGTTTTTTTTTTTCGGTTACCTCTTATTGACGTAAATCGGGAATTTATTTGCACATGATATGGGATATCGTTAGATAGGCCATACGAAATAATGGGTGGAAACTATAATGGGTCTCTACTACGTACTTGGAACAGTAAAAAATTTGTACAAGTGCCATTGAAAAAATACTTAAATAACAACTTTCGAGAACAAAATAGTGAATATACTAATTTTTTTTTCAAATTCCGAAAGAAAAAGAAACAGGTAGCGTGCGTGGGAGGATCCAGGAACGAACAAACCATTCCCCGTGGCTCTAACGCGCGCTCGTATCGCAATTGACGTTCCTCATACAGATTATTTATTTTAGCTTATTTACGTTGGTTGTTTGTTCCTATCATTGAATAATTTGTTTTTACTTTGTGATAGTTGAGTAGGTAGTTTTAAAATACTCATACTAAAATATTTGTTTTCGGTTTGTTAGTGATTGGCGATTTTAATAAAAACTATCTCCGTAACGGCAATATTGCAGTATTCAAATTATTAAGTGACACTGGTTATACATTTTTACTACAAAAGCTTGCCTCTACCCGCGGTGGTACTCAAATAGCTAATATTTTTTCCAACTTCACTTGCGAAGTTGGATTTTATAACTCCTTCTTCAGTTACCATCGCCCTTTTTTAGACGTTGTGAGCCGCTGAAACCGTTGTAATGTTCATGTAACAAAAACAAACTCTCTGCTTAGTCCGCATTATTATGCAAATTCGGAACCATATTACAGCGCGTGGCCCGACACGCTTTTGGCTGGTTTTTTATTAAATAGTTAAAATACACTGATAATAATAAATTAGTTTCCAGCATGAAGGTGCACTCCATCATTTAAAAATAACACTAAGTCAGTCATGACTTAGTGTTATTTTTTCATTTATTTCTTTTATTTAACTTTTTTCTTATTTATTACATTTTTAAATATTTTTACAAAACACACACAAAAAAGAAAAACATTTAAAAATATAAAAAATAGAGGCCCACCGGTATCGGGAACAGGGTCCAAGCTACCGGCGGTCAGGGCTCCAGAGAGAGGAACCTCCTAACAATACGAGCCGTGTCCAGCAGTACTGCTTTCTGGATCAGGCCCTTGACCCAGCCGCCTAACGAGAGCCTCCTAAGGTGTTGGTCGAGGCTCGTGGCTATTAAGCCATGAGCTGAAACGACTATCGGTACAATGATCGCTGTGTCCACATCCCACATGTTGACAACCTCGCGAGCCAAGTCAAGATACTTGATTTGCTTATCTTTCTCGGCTTTCACGAGGTTCCCGTCATGCGGGACAGTTATGTCAACAATCATTGCACGCCTCTCGATTCGGTCCACCACCACTATATCAGGCTTATTAGCGATAATAGTTCTGTCAGTGATGATGGACCGATCCCAGTACAATGTGATATTGCCATTCTCGAGAACTGGGTCGGGCACATACCTGTAGTACGGCACCTCCGACGCCACAAGAGTGTATTTCAGAGCAAGTTGCTGATGGATAATCCTGGCAACAAGGTTGTGCCTATGCAAGTACTATTCGTTAGCTAGACGAGAACAACCAGAGATAATGTGGCGGATCGATTCACCCGGACGGTGACATGCCCGACAGATGTCAACCGTGCTATCCTTCACAATAAATCTCTGGTAGTTATTCGTCATGATAACTTCGTCCATAATTGCACAGACAAAACCTTCGGTTTCCCCAAAGAGGTCACCGAATCACTTCCAGGCTACGGACGCTGATTGATCTACATCGGACCCATGTAGGGCCCGGCAAAAGCGTCCGTGAAGCTCTTTACTCTGCCATACCTCCTTGCGATCGTTAGTGTCAAGCACTACAGGCTTGCGCCAGTTCTCATTCGCCAAGGAGAGCGGGGTGAGTCCCTTGTCCACTGCTACTACATCCCGATGAATACCCACGTCGGTGTTTAGAAAATATTCTCTGAGATTGCATATCTCGCGGTTGTGGAGGTTTTTGGCATTTAAAAAGCCTCGGCCTCCACACTTCCACGGGATATACAATCTCATGACTGACGATCGTGGGTGATGCATTCGATATGCAGTCAGCAGTGTACGGACCCGCCTATCCAGGGCGTCAAGTTCCGTTTGAGTCCATTTGAGTATGCCGAAAGAGTACATCAGTACTGGCATGACCCAACCGTTGAAGGCGCTCACCTTGTTTCCGCCCGAAAGAAAGCTATTGTCATTTATTTTATTATTATAATTGTGTAAGCACTTATTTCTCCTGTTAAGTTATAAAATTTAACTTAGGAGCGTATCTTGAAATATTTGTGACTGCCGTATCTAATGTTTTGGAGGAAAACCTTGGCTGGAGTAGACTGTAATTGACTACATTTTTTGTTAGAAAATCTCCAAATCTTTGTTCGCCACGGCTTCGCTACGGTGGCCCATGCCACAGCACCCACAGGTACCTTTTTCCAGGATAATTAGAAGCCTTAACAGCACGCAGTGCAAGAGCAAGTGGTATGTGGCCGATTCTTGGCCTAGATTCCTATATTAATTTAACTCGGCTTTTTTAATAGAAGTGAATGTATGTGAGCAGCAGTGGCCAATGGTAACGGCTGCGACTTACAAGTTGTAGGTTGTGGGTTCGAACAAAGGTAGGCGCTTTACTTTGTGTAAATTATTTCATCACCAATGCTCGCAAAACGGTGAAGGAAAATATCCTGAGGAAACCGGCGATGTGCTAGAATCAAAAATTCAAAGACATATGACATCCACCAAACCGCAATGGGCCTAAGTGGTGGATTACGTTCCATTTCCTCTCACAGAGGAGGCCTGTCCCAGCTGTGGGAACATTAAAAGGCTGATGATGATGACGATGATGAATGCGTGTGAAGGAAGAATGAGAAGACTTCTTCGAGGGCCTAATTAAGAAGATTACCTTAATTTAAGAAGCTTAAATCGTTAAATTTTAATTATTTACCAAGTTTTGCTTTCTGGAAGTCGGAAATGACTTTCCAAGGTAGCATACTACCGGGATGAAAGTACTCCTATGTCCTAATCCAGACAATGGTTTTCCCATTTAGTTTAATTCAAATTCGTCCGTAAAAAGCTGTCAAATAGACCGTGAGACAAAGTTACTTTTGCATTTATAATATTAGTATAGTATAGTGTAGTTTGCATGACACATAATACACACACAAACATTAAAAAATCCGGTCAAGTGCAAGTCAAACTCGTGCGCCGAGGGTTCCGTACCTACCCATTATACCACCATAATAAAATCGATAAAAAGATATGGGCAAATTTAGATTTTCGCGAAAACTTGTAAGTAGCAAAATTTAGCTTAATATTCAACTTTTTTTTTTGGAATTTCTCCTTTATATGTGCTGTAAGACCATACTTTTTGCCAAATTTCGTGATTCTAGGTCAACGGGAACTACCAAACCTATAGGGTACTTCCGGTTGACTTAGAATTTTAAATTTTGGTTAAACTGTCTTACATCTTAAGTAAAGGGAAAATCCCGAAAAATAAAAAAAAACTTGATAATTAAGGTAAATTTTCTACTTACAAGTTTTCGCGAAAGTCTAAATTTGCCCATATATTTTTATCGTGTCGACTCAGGACCTTGATTGTGTGTATAGGGACTATTAGACTTCAGTATCTTATATAAATATCAACTTGCTAGGTCCACCCGATCCTGAGAAAATCGGTGGTGACACACGGACAGACGGATAGACCGAAAAGAAAGTTATCTTATAAGGGTTCCTTTTTTTACCTTTTGAGGTACGGAACCCTAAAAACAGGTGAGCAATCAAGCAATAAGGTCTATCCCACAGGACGATCAATTACAGTAAATGTTTGGGGGCTGAAAGAAAGGAAAAATACTAGGACTGTCATTGTACAAAAGTATCAGTTTACATGAAAGACTTGGACTGTCAGTACCAGTATCAGGAATAAAATCTAGCGTAACCTAATATAAGTAAAAAAGAAACAAAGACAATAAAGAGACTATGTTCCAGCACTGGCAATGAGTGAGCATTTTTTGAGTAAGGCTACAAAGGTGAAAGCTCCGGGTAAAAGCTAGTTTGAGTTTTTTTTTAAATAGTGGGTTAACTAGGAAAGTTCTACAAATGATCATTTTGTACTATTTAATGAACTAGAATAAATAAAGAAATTAAATATTTATCAAGCGTAAGGTCGATTCAAAGTGACTTATATACCCGACAAGACGTAAGAGGTCACTTTGTTTAATTATTTTTGCAATCTCCAGTTTAAATGTTACGTAAGTTTTTTTTGTGAATTGATAATGTTATAAAATGAGTTGTTGATTATTTATTTTAGAGATACGTCCCACCACTGAAATAGAGCTGTCCTCCAACGAGAGATGCAAATTCTCTACTTTTCATTTCGTTTTTGCGCATCAGCCTCAATATTGATAATTAAAATTCTCTATATAATTATGGAACAATTGTGACCGTTGACTTGCTTTGTATTAATTAAAGTATTTCCGGATAATCATAGACCACTGCAAATAATTACAGTTTTACTACCAAAATAATATTGCTACTCAAGCGAAAATAACCTGGGGGATGACTATAAGCTCTTAGAGTAAGGTTAAACAAGTCATAAACATCTGTCCCTTACACACACTCGAAATAACCTTACTCTAAGAGCTTGAGGTTATCACCCTTTTTTTAGTTTGAGTAGCAATATTATTTATTAGTATAACTTTAGAGGCTGTTATTTTAGGTAATTAAAATACAACATTCAGCACATACAACATCCGTGTAAAAAACTTTAATCGCTGCCAAATATAGAGAGATTGAAAAATAGGCAATATATTTTTACGTAATTCTACCTGCACCACATTATGGGCACAAACTTTCAGTCACAATCCAAAGGATTATACAAAAAAATAATCCATTGATATAATATTTGAAAAAAAATATATATTTTCTCAAAAACTTAAACATAACAACTTTTATATTGTGAATTTTGTTGAATTGTCTAATTGTTTACTGATGTCTCAGAAAATTTCTGACATCATCGAGAAATTTGGATGAAGACAAAAATATTTCCATCAGAGGAAGACAATTTTGACAAGAAGAACGATAATTTATATATATTTTTAAATTAGCTATTAAATTATATTAAATAATAATTATTAAAAAAATACAATATAATATTATCACGTAACTATGGATAACATTAATAATGCTAAAACATTGTAAAAGTATGAATAAATTCAAGAAAATTAAGTAGTACGAAATAACCAGGAACCTAGAACCTGGGACGATGCAGAATGCTCTCCTTGATAATTTGTTTTACAAATATATGGCTACATTTATTTGCAGTCAGTTTCCATTTAGAAACCTATAAAAACTAATTTTGTCTTAAAAACTAAAATATCCCTTAAATTATTAAAATAATATGCAAAATCGTGCGCCGAATATGAGAGAATGTTTTGCGAGCCATTTAGTGCGACTTTTTTGAATGATGAATTCAAATATTCTCTTACACTTAATATCAATTTCTAATTATTTAATTAATGTTAGCTCGTAATATTTGGTCTGCAAATTATTAAACGCAATTAAAATAATATTATACTCAAAAAGTCGTGGTGTGCCGGTGGCTATAGAACTCACCTCTCGTGCTTGGGGACATAGGTTCAGAGCCGGGCAAGTACCCAATGTGACTTTTTCAACTTCATAAATGTACTTTTTAAGTTTATCTTGGACTTCGCTGACAACGGTGAAGGAAAACTTCGTGAGGAAACTTGACCTTATAGTTAATATAAGTCTGAAATGCCAACCCGCATTGAGCAAGCGTGGTGATTATTGCGCGTGACTTCTCTGTATGGTAGGCTGGTAGTATATAATTATACATACTCTGAAGGTTAATTCCTGTAAAAAATAGGTTGTTCTGGGGAATGCCGACAGAAGGGATAACTTAAAACGTACCAAAAATCTTTGGTTCAATCAAAAGTCGCTCAACGCGGCTAAATAAGTTTCACTTAAAAAATATTCAAATTCAAGCAGTTTCAATTTATTGCAAAAACGACCCATTTTACCACAAAATGATGACTTAAATAATCTCTTTCTTTCCAGCTGACTTCATTCATCCCTGCAACGACACAAGCAGTGCATGTCTAATAAAAGCTACGCAAGATGCCATCCCAGAATTCGTCAAAGGTATCTCAAATCTCGGAGTGCCTGTCCTGGATCCCTTCAACATTGAAAAGCTGTCCATCCCCCTAAACGGGATAACTTTCACCTTCTATAATGGAAAAGTTTCAGGATTCAGGAAATGTATTGTCGATAATATAGTGTAAGTATTAACTTATGTTGTTTGTAACTGCACTGGTATAGCTTGATAAAGAAATAGGTTAAAATATACTCTTTGTGAGCTTTTGGATGGCGCGACGCGACGATAGGCTATATCACGCACGTATTTTCTAAGAAAATTGAAATTGCTCGAATTGCATGGCGTTGATGTGAATATACTTGCAATTCGCTTTTGTAATAAAAACGCTTATCAGTATGATATATATATTAATCGCGAGATTAAGCCCTCAGGCATTTCGCCTATGACAGGACAATATATTTTTACAAAAAGGGAAGAGTCATGTGAAGTGTCGAGTGATTTGGAACTTGTAGTGATAGCTTGATATCAGGACTGCTTGCTAATAAACGATATTTCGGTTCATAAATAAAATAATTTATAAGATAGTTTATCCAGAAATTACAATCGATGTGGCTCAAATATGTCAATTACTAGACTCGTGGTTGCAATTGTTCCCTATCGATTCTTATTCTTTATTGTAAACAACATAAAAACATACAAACACAATAGGACAGTTTATGTACAAAGGCGAGCTTAACCCATAGTTGGGTTCTCTAACAGCAAACCTCAGTTGCGTAGAGAAATATGCATTTGAGGATAGTACAACAAAAGCTTGTTAAAAACGCCTAACAATTTTAAATACTTACTCACTAAATAAATGAAACAAATACGTGTGCAACACACAATGCATAAACATAATACATACAGCATACTATAAAATACAAAAGTAAAATATTAAAATTTTAAATACATAAATTAAAGTGTCATGTTGATAGAGATTATTCCTTAATTCTTCTCTTGAAAACCTCCAATGAAGGACTATCCCGTATAGAGTGGGGAAGAGTATTCCAGAGACGGACAGCATCATCATCTTCCTGCCCCTATCCCATGATACTTGGGGTCGGCGCAACACCTTTTCTTCTTCCATACCGTTCTGTCCCCTGTCACGCTATTACTGACTTCCTTTTCCTTCATATCACTCCTCACACAGTCCATCCATCTTTTCTTTGGCCTTCCTCATCCTCTCCATCCATCCACATTTATATTCATAACACTTTTAATAACATGCGTTTTATCCCTCTTCATAACATGACCATACCAGGACAAACGTTTTCCCTTCAACTTTTTTGTCACTGGCGCCACTTTCAAACTGCCTCTAAAATACTAATTTCTCACTTTATCCAATCTCGTCACGCCGCACATCCATCTCAACATTCTCATCTATGCTACATGCAATCTCCTTTCATCCATCTTTTTCAAAGCCCAACATTCTGATCCATACAGTATGACAGGTCTAATCACGGACTTGTATATTTTACCCTTTAACTTGAGGGGCAGAGACGGACAACGCGAACAGTAAAAGATCCACCGTAACGACTTGAAGAGCAGGGATGAAAACGAAGGAGAAGAGATGATGACAGACGACAAGGTTTTCCTTTCGGAACAAGATAGTCAAAGCGTTCTCGAAGATACAAAGGAGAGTTAGGATAATTTGTTGCAGATCTGTTTCTCAGTCGGCATAGGCCTCCTTCAACCTTTTCCTGTCGTGTCTTTCTTGAGCCATTCTGTTCCACATTACTCTAGCCACTTGTTTGATGTCGTCGTCTCAACTTTTCTGTGGTCTTCCTCTTTTGATTTTTCCTTCTACACCATCAAGTCACAATTTTACGCCATTTGTCCTGCCCTTTTATAATGTGTCCTGCCCATCGCCATTTGAGCTTTCTGATTTTGTAAGTTATATCAGGGACTTTCGTCTTACTTCTGATGAAACAGCTTTTCAAAAAAAGCCTCACTAGATTAACATAAAGTTTGGCATCATTATTTTCCCTTATGTGCAACATGTCTTCTTCTACCATTTCAACTCCTCTTTTAGTCGTCATCTCAATAACCACCAACTTTCTTGACGTATTATAAAATATGTCGCCAGTTGATAATATCTTTTATCTACACTCACAACGTAATGTTCCAAATATGAATTAAAAAAATATTGTATAAACACGTACTATAAATTCGTGGAAAGGTTAAATAAATAAAAAACATTACAGTGCAACATTTTACATCGATTTTCAAACAACTGCATCATAAAATAACTTTATCTACTACGGTTTCGTTATATTCGAATTACAAAACTGACACCGGTTTTATTATGATACCCAAAACGACATCGGGTTGCATTATGCGAATCGTCATAAACGTTAAAACACAAGCAAAGACATTCTGAACATACAGCCAGGTATCTAGAATATTACTTCAAAATCGAAACAATGTAAATGATGGTTTTAAAAATGGAAAAAGTTTAGAACAAAAGTATCGTAAACTATTTGGCTGTTGCGGCTTGAAGATGTTTGCCTTATACCTAATAAAGAATAAATAAAAAAACTAAAAATAAAGTGGACGCGCGAAAAATGTTCTGAGTGAAATTTTATTTCAAACTTTATAAAAAATGTCTTCAACATCAAGTGAAAAGTGTGAAAATACTCCACCAGATATAACACAAATAGAGCAGTTGCGGCTACAAATAATTAACTACCAGAAAAATCAAGACATGTAAGAGAAATGAAATACTTAAACACACTGCCTGAAATACTTATTTGTCTATATCTGTGTTTTATTCCTTCCTTCGTAGATAAAATCTTGTATGCAACTGTACGTTATTGGTCTTTTAATAACTCGTGCCCACCTATTTCGGTACGCGCTACGCTTGTACCGAAAAATGGCACTCGTATTAAAAGACCGTCCATAACGTAACAGTTGCATAAATAGCTATTATCTACTTCGGTTTCGTTATATTCGAATTATAAAATTGACAGCAGTTTCATTATGATACCCATAACGACATCGGGTTGCATTATGCGAATCGTCATAAATTCTAAAACACAAGCAAAGACATTCTGAACATACAGCCAGGTACCTATAATATTACTTCAAAATCGAGACAATGTAAATGAAGTTTTTAAAAATGGAACAAGTTTAGAACAAAAGTATCGTATACTATTTGGCTGTTGCGGCTACAAGATCTTTGCCTTATACCTAATAAAAACTAAATAAAATAAAAAGTGGACGCGGGAAACAAATTCTGAGTGAAATTTTATTCCAAATTGTATTTAAAATGTCTTCAACATCAAGTGATATTGAAAATACACCACCAGATATAACAAATAGAGCAGTTGCGGCTACTAATAATTTACTACCAGAAAAACCAAAACATGTATATGAGAAATGAAATACTTAAACACACTTCCTGAAATACTTATTTGTCTATATCTGTGTTTTATTCCTTCCTTCGTAGATAAAATCTTGTATGCAAATGTACGTTATTGGTCTTTTAATAATTCATCCCACCTATTTCGGTACGCGCTACGCTTGTACCGAAAAATGGCACTCGTATTAAAAGACCGTCCATAACGTAACAGTAGCATAAATAGCTATTATCTACTCTCATATCGTAATATTCGAATTATAAAATTCAAAACGAGTTTATATTGGCATACTATATAAATACAATACCGAAATTTATAAATATAATCTTATTATAACACTATTTCTCTAATAAAATAATGCTATAAAACATTTTATTTCTATTACGATACAGGACAAATCCAAGAAGTTAATCACTAAGGAGTTTCCATCAATATTTTTTTTGTAATGCCATTTTATAGTACCTATTATAAAAAGTTTTGATTCCAATTTTAAATTGTCTATGACAGTGCCCGCTTTAGACTTAGCACGCACTGTGATTTTTATTCGCGCGAATTTTATTTCCTTCTACCTGTTCATAGAACTCAAAATATTCGGGCGAATAAAATTCGCGCCGTGGTGCGGATTCTGTGGCAAAACACGGATTTCTTGCGGTATTATTTCCGCACGATTTGTTTACCGCAATGCGAACAACTTCATACAATTCCATAGGTCGCAGAATGGGCGGAAAAAATCGCACGAATAAAGATCGCAGTGCGTGCTAAGCCTTAGCGCATGCGTGGTTAATGCGGTGATGTGCTGGGTTTTGGCGCCATTCATACGTTTTGCAAGTTTTGCTGTACTGAATTTCATGAGTTATTTAAATTATTGTTTAAAAATGTCAGATATCAGTTAATGTGAAAAAAATTCGACTCCGCCCGATATTTTAGATACGGCGAAGGAAATTACTCTTAATTTATTACCAGCAAAGTCGAGAAAAGTATATGACAAATGCTATCACGATTTTATGGCATGGAAAATGAAAAAAGAGGTATTTAGTAGGTTAAATCCCAATTTATGAGTGTAGATAAAGTAGTGTATGTAACTGCACATAACTAGGTATTAAAACATTCGTGTGAAAACTATTAAAAACCTCGCCTACGGCTCGGTTTTTAAACACACACTCATGTTTTAATACCCCTCATTATGCAACAGTTTCATAAACTACTATTTTAATTTATTGGGCTCATTAAATTAATTTAGAAAAATTGTGTCTATGGATGCGCGCACTACGCAGTCATGCGTAATGAGAATCTAAATTGCCCATCATACCACATATTTTATTTGTTTCCACATATGTTTTATTTCAACTGTATGAATGAAGATAAAATAGTGTATGCAACGGCATATAATTAGGTACTAAAACACTCGCGTAATATTATTATCACACTCGGCTTCGCCTCAAACCTACGCTCGTGTTTTAATAACACCTATTATATGACTGTTGCATAAACTACTTTATCAATGTTATATATACACCGTTAAATTTTGTTCGTAACAATCCCGTGGAGGGTCGTTCCGGTACATGAAACAGTATCGATTTGTAAAGATAAAATAAAATCACAAAAAAAATAAGCCGTCATCTGTCTTTTGTACCTCTTGTTTTATCATTTTGCAACTCCGACTTCCGAAACCAAAGTTATTTTTGCACTTTTTAGTGTTTTGCTTTGGAAGACCGTTAACTATTATGTTTTTTCTTTACAAATTGATACTGTTTCACTGAATCGACACTCTACGGGATTATAACGACCAAAATTTTATGGAGTATAAATACGATTAAATACTAGTAATGGAGTTGAATGCGCATCTTTATTCCTCTATCCTCATTCGCTTATCCTAATGTATTTAAGAACGGTGCAGTGTATTGTTTTCTTCTATAAATTTCTATTAGTAACATTATTAGTATTCATTTATTGTTTGTTTGGTCTTATCCCAATCTTGGCTATTCCTCCTGATCATATTATGCTCATAACATGATAATCGATTTCCAGATGAGACGATTAATAAATATGGTAATTGCTGTAAAGGAGCTGTCTAGATCGTGATAAAGGTTAACAAGGTTCTTACCGTTATCTTTATAATAGTAAGAGTTACGCAGTATTAGATAGGTCGGTACAGTGCATATAATAACAAGAACAAACGATGAAAAATATCAATTTATTAACAGTTTTAAAATTAATTATATGGCAAATAAAGATACAAAGTTTACAAAATAGATAATGCGAAGGTTTGTCAAAAATGCCGTAGAATTAAGCTAATTAAGAAAATTTCTTCTCACCAGCTAAATATATGGTGTCAATTTGTAATAGAGGATAAAAGGTTCTCAAATTTTCATCCTACATGTAGTTGAAATATACATATCCTGCGTTTTCTTTACTGCATTTGTCAATTTTGCTTGCTCATTTGATTTTGTCAAGGTTTCATTTGTCATTTAAATGAATGTAGGGCACAAATAGGTTACACAGATCAATTTTATTTTTATTTATTTGTCTTTTAATCTCGAGGGTGAATACCAAAGCGGTTGGTTTTCAATATTTATCGATGTTTGCCATGTATTTTTGGTGCTGTCAGGAAGTGCATACTTGCAACTTAAACCTGAGAGTGTGTTTTTCCCTCCCGTTTCCCCACTTACTAGGTAGTCGAGATAAACTTATAGGAACGTAGGACTATTAATAAAAAGTTCAATAAATATGAATAAAAAATATAACTATCTATTTGCAAAATCAAATTACTATCTATTTTTAGGACAGGTAAAAGTTACAGAAATAATCTAAGAAAAATACCTATTGAATAAATTGAATCATTCTGCTCTAATCAGAATCACTGTTCCTAAAACTGATGCTTCTAGAACAAAATAAAATAACAAGTGTTTAAATGTGCTAATAGTATCTTCATATCTTTTATATCTTTTAGACGATAAATTACATTAATAATGGCACGTGGGCGCATGGTTGGCGCAGTGGTTGAGCGATTGACTGCTGCGCTGCGTGTCGCGGGTTCGATTCCCGCACGGAACAAATATTTGTATGACCTACAGATAGTTATTCCGGCTCTGGGTGTTGTGTATGTGAGTTTATATGTTTGTAAACGCACCCACGATACAGGAAGAAATTCCTAGTGTGGGGCAACGTTATTTTTAAAAAATAAAAAATAAATAAAGATGAAAGTCACATTAGCTTGTTAATTAATGCATAACATAAAAAGAGTAACAAAAACTCAAAAACTGCCATTATGGTTTTCCTCTCAAGCGTAGAAATTTTGACTTTTTGCAACGTTGAGCACTCCTTAGATTATTAGGGTTTTTATTGCCTTTGTTAATGTGGAATTCATTAACATAGTACCTATCTACATAATTAGTATATCATTGACTATAAGCAGGAAATGTTTTTGCTTATTGACAAGTTTTTTTTATAATGACACATAGATTCATCGATAATTTTCGACTTCCACGCGGGCGAAGCCGCTGGAAGAAGCTTAATTCTGAATTCGTTTTAACCAAACTTAACACTCAACAGTCGCAATGATAACGGAAAAGCCCTCAATAAATTATATAAATAACAAGCTACAACTATTAATTTGAAAGAATTGAGTGGGGGAAATAACTAAGAGTATAGGGTTATTATTATTATGAAGACAGCTACAATATATTCTGTAATCGTCAAAAATTTATTAACCACCCAACAAAAGACTTTCTCTTAATTTCATCTTATATGAACGAACATCTATGCTTCTTTATACCTGTAGCATTAACTTTTAGCCATAATTACGAGTAAAGAATTCAAACTTGGTAACCAAACTTCAATTATTAGATTAAACTTTGTTTGAATATTTTACGCAGTCCCATCATCGTTATTTTTATATTATGCACTTTCGAAAGGTAAATCAAAAGTTAGATACAAGTGGACTGCGGCAGGTTCGCGGTGAGCGTTAGCACTCACACGTGCCCGTGTTCCCGCCATAAGCGGCGCAGGAGGACACCATGAAGTTTTAGTGGGTTGGAGTCCCACATTACTGCACTATCTCCCCGTAGTAGTGAAGTATTCATGAGCATTTCTCCACGCAAAACAAAAAAAATGGTACAAGAGGAAGAATCAAGTCGGATTCTGGTACGTCAAAGAAAGAGGCAAATAATCTGAAATTTAAAGGACTCTAGAATTATTATCTACTTTTTGGAATAGTGACTTGAACGCTTATAGTTGGATTTGCTTAAAGAAAAATAATATAACATTTTCTAAGTACCGAAACATGACTCTGTCACACCGTGTGTTTCATCATCATCAGCCTTTTTAATGTTCCCACTGCTGGGAAACAGGGCTCCTCTCTGTGAGTGAGAATGGGCCGTAATTCACCATGCGGGCCCAATGCGGGCGGATGTCACATGTATTGGAATGTTTGATTCTAGGACATGCCTGTTTCCTCACGATGTTTTCCTTTACCATGTTGGGAGCAGTGGTGGTGACATGATTCACACAAAGTGAAGCGCATGCTAGGGTTTGAACCCACTACCTACAACTTATATGTCGCATACTAATAAATAAGTTAGTTAAGAAAATCAGGAGCTCAATAGCAATATTTTTCAGGTCCGAACTTGAGAAACGTCACTTTGTGCTGGAGTTCCACTGCAACCTCACGATCAAGGGTACCTACGATGCTAAAGGAAAACTCCTCTTATTCCCTATTGATGGAGAGGGCGACGCCTTAGTAAATCTAAGTAAGTAACACTGCCATTAATAATTCAACAGTTTGTGATGTCTACAGCTTCCCCTTTTATCTACCTTTTAAGTTTGGGAGCTTTGCAATTTCAAATTCTCGTTTCATTGCAGTTTGCGGCAAGATTAAGAAATTATTATGTAAAACGATTCTTAGTTTAAACATGAAAAGAAAGTAATTTTCATGTTATGCATTTTTAAATGTGACTTGAGATAGCATAGGTAAAAGTTAGATTTTCCCCTTAGAATACGAAACTTTGAACTGAGACTGATAATTTCTAGTCCGGTGGATTTCTCGTCCAATTTACTTCTATAATATAAATAAATGACTGATCAGAACAAAATTTTTATCCTTATTGTATAATTTATTCACAAACACAAAATATTATTTGCATGCACATAATTATTGCATCATATACCTAAATCTTGATCCAAAAGTAATGCTTAAATAATTTAAACTTTAACACCTACCACATTTTTGTTACAGCCAATCTCAGAATGAAGATTGATATGAATACAAAGTACATTAAAGACGACAAAGGCGTCAATCATTCCTCGGTGAAGAAATACAAGTACACTTTCAGCTATGGAGATCGAGTTTCCTTTGAACTTGCAAATCTCTTTAAGGAAAGCAAGGAACTTAGTAAGTATACAGATTTGGTACAAGACAAAAATCCTTGTTCAAATCCTCCATATTACCCACAAGACAGTAACAATGATTTTAGGATGAATTTAGTGAAACCCAAGTTACTCACAAAAGTGATATTAACTCAGCCTGCTATTGGCTGAGATGATCGAGTGATTTAATAAAGTCGCCCGACGACAGATACGACGTAACAATGCAACACAACGATGACGGCTTTGCAAGCATATTTTCGACGATTCATATATCCGTAAAATATTTAAGAAAAACGGGCGTCTGTTAGTGCCTTTAGTATAAAACCCATATTGAAAATAGGTGTTACTTCATTTGCATGGTTATATTGACACCAAATTGCTACAGCTAATTATTAAAACTGCGCAACTATCGGAAATAGCTATATTCTGCCAATGAGCCACAACAGCAATTATTTTACTTAATTGTCCCCAACGCTGTATCCTCCAAGGAAAGCCAACGCCGATCAAGATGTGCATATCCGTGAATGTTCCGATGTGTAATATAAAACATTATTGACGTACTTGGGAACGGCGAATTCCTATACAGATATAAATGTATTTTATGATAATCATCACCTTGTCAAGGTTTATGAAGTTAATTTCCACTGGATTAATGTAATCAAATTAAAAATTATGCTCACTGTGTTTCACCTTGTTTTACTTTAAAACGATATACTTAATGAGACTCTGATTGTTACAGGCAGGACCGTTCTTGAATTCCTTAATAAGGAGTGGAAGCTAGTAGCAGAACAATTCGGTAAACCCATCGTAGACTACGCCGTAGAACTGGCTGTAAGGACTATAGAAAAGTTCTTTTTAGCTGTCCCCTACGAAGAACTGATTAATGTTCCCATTCCTAAGTAGTCATTTAAGTTTACCAATGAGAGTATTACGATAATAATAAGACATTACCAGAATATATATTTTTTAAAGCTATCATTTGTTTTATTAATCTCTCTCAAACAGTTTTTATGACACTCAATTGTTCACTGCCCAGCGAAATTTAGTTTTAAGTAAGTAGTTAAATAAGGGATTTGTGAGAAATACGATTATTTTGGAAAAATTGGCCGTGGGAGGCAGTCCCGCCTCGTCCGCGTTTTCGCCATCTTGACCAGATCCATTCCTATTAGGTGTAGCGTCAGATTTTCTACATGACATTTATTTCTTAGTATCACTGAAAAGCGTTAGACAGTAGTCGCTTTCTGCAAGTCTTACTCAAAGACCTTATATTTCTTACTACTAGACTGTGCACTATGGTGCAAAACCGTTCCGAGCGAGAGGGCCTCTTTTCTTCTTTGGTAGAGTGTATCTTTCTAATGAGGTGACCATAACCAAACAGAACACGGGACAAATTGATTGTAAAAACTATAGTTTAAGTATTCTGATATGTTGATGCTATCTAACTGCGCTACCTAAACCTACCTAATTTATAGTTAATCAAAAATAGAAAGTGTTTATATTTTTTGGTATCTCATCACTATTCGTATGGTGGTGGCGTAAAGAATTTCACCATCCCATGTTTGCCCGTGGGTGTCGTAAGAGGCGACTAAGGGAAAAACCAGAGAATGGGGAGCAGCGTTCTCTGTGCATTTGTAACAACACTAACAACCATACTGCGATCGCCAACCCGCCTGCAAAGCACTCCCCATGAATAGCACAAATAAAACATAGCCCCTATTGCCCGGCAGTCTGTACCCTCGACTACGGTAGCGGTCGAGGTTACGGTATAGCAAGGGGTGCTAAGAATCCCGGACGAGATCCGGCTACCCTAACAAATACCGACGACTGGACCTGGCAACGTACTACACGCGCACACTCCGCACCGACGAAAATATTACCGAACTCGAAGAGGAATTGAGCAGTTTACGATGGAGTATTAAAGGGTTATCTGAAGTTCGAAGAGAGTCCTCCCCGACTCAATAATCCTCAAATCCCAAGTTTCTTCAAATTTCATTCTTCAAGACCATCATATAGATTGGAACAAAAAGCTCTATGATCCTACTCTCAAGCTCATGAAGGAGAGGCGTTAGATGACCCTGCAGTCTTCTGACGGTGCTTTGAAATACCGGCAGCTAAATATACCTCAAAGGGTTCTCTATGATTTCACATATTGTCCAGTTGCTTAGACAGTTGAGAAATAAAACTACACCAATTGTATTCCACAAGAAATCAATTTGCAAATAATATTAACAGCCGCTGAATTTCACTCGAACAAAGTCCGCCAAAAAATCCGCAAACCACCATCCTACATTTAGTATTACCAGGCCCAAACATTTAAAAGTTCTACTCTTACTCAGGATTAATGAATATTTTAAAATACAACGAATTGATTAAATATAGGAACTGTAGAAATATTTATATACTTTTCTAGAAATATTTAAATACGTGTCAAAGTCTATGAATTGTTCGTTTTGGTATAACATAAAAAGAAAAATATAAAATTTTCTACCATTTCTACCAAACCCAATGATTAGTTGAGCTAGCAAGAGGTCAGACAAGGACACACCACCAGCGGAAACCGTCTCGCCAGGACCGCTTTTGGTTAGCTACCGCTTATAAGGAAATGGCTAACCTAGAAATACCTAACTATAGATTTCATTTTAGCTAAACAAAAAATTTTGGTACACAGTCTAGTAGTAAGAAATACGTATAAGGTCTTTGGTCTTACTACCATTTATTTGTAGACTACTTTTTAGAGAACTTTGACACTTAATATAAAAAAATCTTGAAACAAAATAAAAATTATTGAATTCCTTTTTTACAAAAATATTTTTGGTATTCATATCGAACAACATATCTTCATTTGGTATTCATATCAATAACATTATCTTCTGAAGTATGTTTAGAACGAATTAAATTTAAATAAAGATGTCTGTTCAGGCGTAAACGCCTGTTCTAAATAAATAGCAAAAGTTGTAAAAACACTTAATTATTAAAATTTGCATAGGCGTTGCGGCACGTATTAGTAAAATTCAATGTCATCCACACTTGCCCGACAACCATTGTGCGTGTATCTTCTCTATAGTATATTAAACCTAATTTCGTTAATTTTCGGAGTTTTTTATTACTTTGATTGGCACCATTACATCCTCTAAAGTTGTAACATGGTGGCCCATGAGGGGAACTAGTAAAAATCGACTATTTAATGTAAATCTACGAAATAACGGCTTGGATTGGGGCATCGCGACAACGCGTGCGCGGCAGCAACCTCAAGATTTGAAGCCTGCTGTGGAAGATCGAAAATCCACAGAGTCCAGCGTGTGGGGAATTGCTGTCTGGACAATTGAAGAAGCCAGCCTTCGAGCCAGTGGTGCCGCTAAAGCATCACCTCGTGCGGAGCGTCATCGTGTCGTACCAAAGTTGAGTGTCCATCCTTTGTCTATCCTTCCTATTACTTACCTATTTGAAATATTGACTATTGCATTCCATTTGTGTGAATCAAGGTATATTCGAGTAAATTAGGTATTACAAATTTTCTAAATATTCCGTTAATTGCGAAATTATACCGAACTATTTTTTTTTCCATGTACCGTCAATTAAAATAAAATCTTAAAGAAGTTGCATCAGATCAATTAAAACGATTCTAATAATACCTAAAATTTACATGCTACTGTTTCCAAATAATATCTATCCCTTTAACTAAAAAAGAAAAAATATAAAATTCATAAATTCTGTTAATTTGTTGTATCTTTGTCGTTCCGTTCACAATAAAAATAGGAACATTAGAACAGCATTAGTTTTTACTCAAAGTTAAGCGAGATTTGCCGACTATTTCAGATCTAACCGCGAGTGCGAGAACACAGACCGCGTGGGTCGGTTGCGGGGTCAAAGCCCCCCGCAGCTCACTAGCAGCGTTAGCGGCTGAGCGTGCTCGGCCAGCTTCTCTGCTTCTCAGGTGACACCGAAACGAGGAACGTGAGCCCATTCCATTTATTACTTAGTCAATCTTATTTTTTTTTTTTTTTTCTTTATTTGCAATGGCTGAAAATAAGCGTTTTAAAGAACTTTTTACGAAGAGGGCGTCCGCCAAAGGACAAATCACTAAATTTAAAAATTACCTCAGTAGTATTTCAAGCGAAAACGAGTTAAATGAAATTCAATTGACAGAGTTGAACTTAAAGCTTGCTAAGTTTGAAGCTTTAGCAGTCAGGGTTGACGATTTGCAGACTGAAATAGAGGTTCTGGATCCTGATAACACTGATGCTGAAATTGACGAACGTGATAATATTGAACAGGATATAGTGATTAATATAGCTACTGCTAAGAATTTAATATCCAAGTTTTCTAGACAGGCTGAACTCGAATTAAGACGTCATTCCGTTCATAATACTACATGCTGTTCTGAAGATCATCCTAGTTTAGGTTTGAAGCTTCCGCAAATCCAAATTCAACGATTTAATGGTGATCATTTCCGCTGGCTTGAATTCAAAGATACATTTGAAAGCTTGATACACAATAATGATCGTATTCCAGATATTAATAAATATTATTATTTGAACTCATATTTGCAAGGCGATGCAGCTCGAGTCCTTTCTAATCTCGAGATCTCATCCAAGAATTACAGTGAAGCATGGAAGTTGCTTTGCAATCGTTACGATAATAATGACATATTAATTAATCATCATCTCAATTCTTTATTGAATATAAAGCAGCTTCCACGCGAGTCAGAACGGTCTTTGAGGTACTTAGTCGATCACATCACCAAGAATTTACGTGCGTTGGTTAGTTTAGGTCAGCCAACGGATAATTGGGATGTCTTGATTATATTCATGTTATCAGCAAAGTTGGATGGTCACACTCTATTAAAATGGGAAGAATATCGTACCAGTAATGTGAGCGGAAGACCGAAATTAGAGCATTTCTTTAAATTCATCACAAATCGTGCTAATGTGCTCGAGTCAGCACACCGAAATAATAATCATGTTGATAATATTATGGGCTCTAAGACGCCTCAGCGTTCTACTCCCAACAATAACCAAACACATAAACATAGTCAAAATAAGACGCCAATTAATACGGTTAAGTCTTTTGCAAGCACTAGTAGTAATGTTAAGCATAAGGAACCAAAGGGTTTCACATGCATTGTTTGTGACGGCTGCCATCGTATCTACGATTGCCCAGCCTTCAAGGCCAAGGGCATTGATGAGCGAATGTCAGACGTGACAAGGTATAAACTGTGCATTAACTGTCTCAGACAAGGTCATGCTGTTAATAACTGTCGCTTTAGGTCATGTCAAGAGCCTGAATGCAACGAAAGGCATAATAGCTTGCTACACCGTCCGCCAACGTTGACAACTCAGACTGCATACGTTGAGGAATCAGATGAGATAGTAGCTAGTTATTGCAATAAAAACACAAGTTATCTTTTATTATCTACTGCCATGGTCGAGGTATCGAACCCATTTGACCAGCAAAAGGTCAAAGTTCGTGCGTTGTTAGACTGTGGCAGTCAGTCTTCTTTTGTAACCGAATCCCTAAAGATAAGGTTATCTTTAAAGTCCCATCATATTGACTCGCTAAAGGTCATTGGTATAGGCAACACACAAGCAAATAATGTCACTGAAAGCTGCAACATTATATTGCAATCATTAAATAATAAATTTAATATAAATTGTTCGTGCTTCGTTTTAAAGGAACTGACGGGTCGTTTACCGAGAATTCCCGTCGATATTAGTGCCCTAAAATTACCAGAAAATATCCAATTGGCTGATATTATGTTCAATCAGCCTGCCGACATAGATGTTTTGATAGGTGCCGACATATTTTGGGATATTTTAGGGAACGAACAGATTTCTTTGGGAACCAATAATCCTAAGCTACGAAACTCGCAATTAGGTTGGATAGTATCCGGTCCCATTAACTCAACAACACCGCATCAAAGCGTACACTGTAACCATAGCGTAGTGTCTAAAAACAACGATGGTACTCAGGGTATTGAAAAAATGCTAGGTAGATTTTGGGAATTAGAAGAAGTACCCAAAAAATCCATTATGAGTGAAAGTGAAACTTATTGTGAAAAACATTTCATTACTCATACCACAAGAACTAACTCAGGTAGATTTTGCGTAAAACTACCCCTTAAGGATTCAGTTGATTGTTTAGGTGATACCTACAAGTTAGCTAAGCGGCGATTCCTAAATATAGAAAAGAGATTTAAACGTAATAATATGTTAAAAATAGAATATAATAAATTTATTAAGGAATACGCCGAACTAGGTCATTTATCTTTGTTAAATAATGAAATATTAATTCCTAATTATTATTTATGCCATCACGCAGTTTTAAAGCAGGAAAGTGAATCCACAAAACTTCGTGTAGTGTTTGATGGGTCTGCTTCATCTTCCTCTGGTTGTTCCCTTAATGATATATTAATGGTAGGCCCCACAGTACAAGATACTCTTTTTTCTATTTTGTTACGCTCCAGGCAATACAAATACCTACTTACGGGCGATATAGAAAAATTCTATCGAAATGTGCTCGTACACAAAGATGATAGGCATTTGCAGCTCATTCTGTGGAGAGACGAGGAGTCTAAACCGATTCAGACACTTCAACTTAACACTTTAACTTATGGTACAGCGAGTGCAAGCTACCTTAGCACACGTTGCTTGTGGCAGGTAGGTCAAGAACAGAATGATGAACTAATTCGCACCATCATTCAAAGGGACTTCTATGTCGATGATTTAATTACTGGATCAAATGATCCACAGCAATTAAAATATATTCAAAACGCTCTATCTGAGGCATTAAGGTCAGGATGTTTTAATTTAAGAAAATACAAAACAAATCATCCGTCCATATTTGATAATGTTGCTATCAATGAGCAGGACAAGCTCATTTTTAGTGAGTCTTCAAGCACCCTAGGCTTGGGCTGGGCCCCTGCCAGTGATACCTTGAGCTTTCCTATAAAGGGATTTTCCCACGACACTAATCATAATATTATATCTAAGCGACTTATTATGTCAAACGCGTTCAAAATATTTGACCCATTAGGTATATTAGGTCCCATTGTAATAAGGTCAAAAATAATGTTACAAAAGCTTTGGCAACTTAAACTTGACTGGGACGAGCCTGTCCCTCAAGATATAAAGGAAGAATGGATCGATTTCTCTGAAAGCATAAAATACTTGCACAATCTACGCATACCAAGGTTAGTTTTAGGTGACTCACCAAAGGTCATCGAATTACACTCGTTTAGTGATGCATCAAGTTATGCGTATGGCGCATGTATTTATATGCGAACGATCAGCGCTAACGGTGACGTCACGGTTAAACTATTGTGCGCAAAGTCTAAAGTAGCTCCACTAAAAAGTACTACCATACCACGTTTGGAACTGTGCGCCGCCTTACTCGCTTCTCAATTCGTAAAATCAGTGGTAGATTCATTAAGGTACAAGCCAGACAAACTAATACACTGGTGTGATTCAAACGTAGTGTTGTGCTGGATACGTAGTAACGTCAGTAAATTAAAAATATTTGTGGCTAATCGTATCACGGAAATCAAAGAATTAACTTCATCGTCGGCGTGGCGATATGTACCTACAGATTTAAACCCCGCTGATTTATTATCAAGAGGAGTGCATGCTAAGCGACTAACGTCGATATCACTCTGGTGGACAGGGCCTTGTTTTTTAATTTATAACGAAACCGAATGGCCTAAATCCAACCTAAAAGACTTAGAAATAGTACCCGAATTAAAGGCGCATCCGATAGTCATAAAGTCACCCATTATCGATTTTGAAAAATATTCATCGTTATCTAGGTTAGAACGGTCATTTGCTTACGTTCTTAGATTCATATTTAATTTAAAAAATAAACATAACAAACGAGTTGGCACATTGTCCGCTAATGAGTTGCGTGAGTCATTCCGCTCGCTTTGTATTATCTCCCAAGGTCAATCGTTTTCTACTGAATACGACCTGCTGGTAACTGGTAAACAATTAAATAAAAATAGTAAGTTATTAGCGTTATCGCCTTTTTTAGATGAATACAATTTAATTCGTGTCGGTGGACGAATCGATGCGTCCTGTTATTCATTCGAAAAGAAACATCCAATATTACTTCATGCAGCGCATACTTTAACAAAACTTTATTTTATTAGACAACATATTAACACCATGCATGCCGGTCCTCAAATGTTATTGGCTACTGTCAGAGAAACGATATGGCCAATTAATGGTAGGATACTAGCGAGACGCACAGTAAATAACTGCGTACGCTGCAGGCGTTTAAAGGGTACAACTTTGCAACCTAAAATGAGCAACTTACCGTCTCAACGAATAACGCCAGACTATCCATTTTTATCCGTTGGCCTTGACTTTGCTGGCCCATTTTACATAGTAAACCGTAAAGGACGCGGCTGTCGCATTGTAAAATGTTATTTATGTCTTTTTGTTTGCCTTCGTTACAAATGCATACACCTTGAAGCAGTTAGTGACTTAACCAAGGATGCATTTATAATGTCATTAAAACGATTTATATCTCGACGTGGCAAGCTAACTGAAATATTCAGTGACAATGGTACTAATTTTGTAGCTGCCGCGAGAGAAATAGGCTCGTTCATCAAACAGAACCATGAACCTTTAGTTGATTTTGCAAGTCAGCAATCTATCAATTTTAAATTCATTCCGGCTTATTCTCCTCATTTTGGTGGCATATGGGAGGCCGGGGTTAAATCGGCAAAACATTTATTACGACGAGTTTTAGGCGAATATCACTTGACGTTCGAGGAACTTTCTACCTTAGTCGCACAAGTGGAGGCAATCCTCAATAGCCGTCCCTTGTGCCCTCTCTCATCCAGTCCTAACGACCTCCTTTCCCTCTCCCCAGGACATTTCATCATTGGCCGACCGCTGATCGCTCTGCCAACACCAAACCTGGAAGACGTGAAGGAAAGCCAATTGCGACGATATGAGCGCCTTGAGAAGCTGAGGCAACATTTCTGGAAAAGATGGCAGAAGGAATACCTTTCTGAGTTACAACAAAGGACAAAATGGCGGACAAACACGTCAAAGCTAGACGTGGGAGATATGGTGCTGCTAGCTGACGACAACGCGCCCCCTCTCGCTTGGAAACTGGGCCGCGTACTTCGCCTCATATCTGGACCTGACGGGATATCCAGAGTAGCAGACATCCTCACCACCAGGGGCTGCGTGCGACGCGCCTTTGTGCGACTCTGCAAACTTCCCTCAGCTGAAGACTTAAACGGTTGAAAGCTACCTTTCAACGGCCCGGAATATGTTCAGGCGTAAACGCCTGTTCTAAATAAATAGCAAAAGTTGTAAAAACACTTAATTATTAAAATTTGCATAGGCGTTGCGGCACGTATTAGTAAAATTCAATGTCATCCACACTTGCCCGACAACCATTGTGCGTGTATCTTCTCTATAGTATATTAAACCTAATTTCGTTAATTTTCGGAGTTTTTTATTACTTTGATTGGCACCATTACATCCTCTAAAGTTGTAACAATGTCACACAAAATATTTAAATAAGTTTGTATGCTGTTCTTTCCTAATGTCACCAGATAAGAATATATTTTAGACTTGCCTGCAAAACCATACCACCATTTATTTGTAGACTACTTTTTAGAGAATTTTGACACATAATATAAAAAAATCTTTAAAAAAAAAGAAAAATGATTGAATTCCTTTTTTACAATATTATTTATTGTTTGCATATCGAACTGATACATTGTCTTCTGAAGTATGTTTCGAATGAAATAAATTTAAATAAAGATGCTACACAAAATATTTAAATAAGTTTTTATGCTGTTCTTTCCTAATGTCACCATAAGAATATATTTTAGGCTTGCATGCAAAATTATTATTATTCTATTTGCTATTAACTTGTTATTAGAGTTAAAATTATCTCTATTCAAATAGACTCGTAATTGTCTTGAGGTATTATTGGCATGACAAGGTAAGTCAATCAATTAATTTTATAAAATTAATTGGTGTTATAAACTCATAAAATAAATTTGCTTGCAGGCAAAGCCTCGGGAAAAAGCTAGATCATACATACAGAATTACACACAAATATGATAAATAAATCTATTAACATTGGTATCAAGACGAAGCTCTTTGATATATCAATACTTGTTGTTCTTCTTCCTAGCGTGTCAATAGCAAAAATAGTCTCTAAATATTGTGTTAGGCCCTGAATTCTGCCAAGGCAATGGTTGTTAAAGTTGGGCATTAAGGAAAAGTGAGAAAAACAAGCTAGCAATATATATGTCTACGAAAAATGGAAAGGAGTATGTTAGGAATTAGATTATAAGATAAAATAAGTATCCAGGCAATTAGAAAATTAACTAAGGGTTTTAACATGGAACTGGGTGGGTCATATAATTATGTCGGATGCCGAATGACAGATAGACCAAGAAATTGCTAGAATATGTCCAAAGGCTAAATTAGAAACGACTTATGTATCAAAACCGAGACACGTAAGATATGGTGTCCCACAAGGTAGCGTACTAGGGCCGCCATTTTTTTTAATATATATTAACGATCTCCCAAAAGTAACATTAAACAAAATGGTTCTCTTTGCAGATAATAGTACAGCTATTGTAAAGTGTGCAAATATAAATAACCATGAGAATGACATTAATACTTGTTTAAGTGACATTATAAATTGGCTACATAATAATAATTTAATAATAAATCTAAGTAAGACAAAAATTATGCACTTTAATCAACGCTGTGAAAACCCGAACGTTAGTATTACTTACCAAGGCTCTGACATTGACGAAGCAAATAAAGCAAAATTCTTAGGTATAGTGATCGACAACAAACTGACATGGAAACCTCATATTGAAGAAGTATGTAAAAAACTGAGTAAATCAGCATACGCCCTCTTTCAACTTTCAAAGAAAGTCAATAGTCAGGCTCTTTTAACGGCATACCACGGACTAGTTGCCTCCGTTTTGCGGTATGGTATTATTTTTTGGTGGCAGTCTACTGATGGGGCGCTTGTATTTAGGATGCAAAAACGATGCATAAGATCAATGTGTGGTCTTAAGACCACAGATAGCTGTCTTCCTTACTTTAAATCTTTGAAAATATTAACATTCCCGTCTTTATATATATTGGAAACGGCTTTATTTGTGAAAAATAATCCACATCTATTTCAAAAATTGTCGGCAGTCAGAAGCAATCCAATACGAACTCAATATGTGAATCAATTGTGTCAAGTTAAATGTAAAATCGCACTAATGCAAAAAAAAATTTTGGCAATGCCCCGCGCATTTATAACAAAGTCCCTAATTTTATTAAAACTATGAGTGTATTCAAATTTAAAAGGGCACTATTGGAAATATTAATTGAAAAAAGTTATTACACAATTGACGACTTCCTTAATGATGAATCACTGATTGCTTGACATGCTATTTATACCATTTGACATTTTTATTTTATTTTTATTGTAACCTTGATGACATTAATGTAATAGTTCAATTAATATTTTTTCAATTTATTAAATAAGTGTCACATATCGTTGGTTTGGTGATATTCCGCGCCGTGGCGCTACACTCTCTACCGCTACCGTCTCTTGCAACCATGGGTTGGGTGCGCGCACATCATCACGCATCCTCTCGCCCAAACCTCTTAATTGAACCTACATGGAAAGTGTTATCTGTATTACCTAGACCTACTGTGTTGTGTACCGCTGGCCAGCATAGTGTACCTAGTCTGTGAGCTGAACTTCCCGAACGTGGCATCCGTCTGCATCTGCATGGGAATCGCTGTTTCAAAGGTATGTGGCATAATTAGTAAATTGAACTTTATCCATTGCCTTTCGTCTCATCTGCGTACTTTTCTCCTTCAATTTAGCACTGCTGAATCAGCAATATAGATGTTTCATCTTATTTGCAACAAGGTGTGGCAGACAGGAGTTTGGCCTTCGGAATGGACGCACACCGTTTTCACACCCTGCACAAAAAAGGTTCGACAAAGAAATGTAACAATTACCGCCTCATTGCTCTAATATCACACGCTAGCAAAATAATGTTACACATCCTCAACGAGCGATTGAAAACGTACCTATCAAAGGAGATCACTCCGGAGCAAGCCGGTTTTGTGAAGGGGAAAGGCATTAGGGAACAAATTCTCATAGTACGCCAGATCATAGAGAAGTCGAGAGAATTCAATAAGCCCATATTCATTTGTTTTGTTGATTTCTCCAAAGCATTCGACTCGGTGAAATGGCCGGTATTGTGGAGGACCTTACTAGATATGGGCACACCAAAACATCTTGTTCACCTTTTAAGATGCTTATATGAAGAAGGCACAGCCTCAGTGCGCACAAATGATGTATTATCTGATGATTTCCATCCTAGTGCCGGCGTACGCCAGGGTTGCATAATATCACCGCTCTTATTCAACGCGTACACAGAGCTGATAATGCGCATCGTTTTGGAGGATTGGACGGATGGTGTGACAATTGGTGGGTATAAGATTGCAAACCTGCGTTACGCGGATGACACCACCTTATTTGCAACCAGTGCACAACACTTGGAAGAGCTATTGTCAAGGATGGAACGGGTGAGTTATGAGTTTGGACTTAAAATTAATCGCAACAAGACCAAGGTTATGATTATTGACCGTGTTAGAAGTAATTCGCCTGAAGTAACCCAAATCGCGAATTGCACTGTAGTCCAATCTTATATTTATCTCGGGGCTATGATTTCGGGCAATGGTGGATGCGTGGATGAAATAAAAAGACGTATGGGCATCACAAGAACAGCAATGGACGGGATGCGGAAGATATGGAAGAATAGAAATATAACTAAAGCCACGAAGACCAGGCTCGTGAGGACGCTTATATTCCCCATATTTCTTTACGCTGGAGAAGAATGCTTGGAGTCTCGTGGACCGAGTTTCGCACAAACGTCTCGGTACTTCAGGAACTCGGCATCAGGCAGCGTCTATTTTCTGTGGTACAATCTTGCATCCCAACATTCTTTGGACATGTTTCCCGGCGTGACAACCAGTCCATAGAACGCCTTGTCATTCAAGGAAAAGTGGAAGGCACTAGACCGCGCGGAAGGTCACCCACACGATGGACTGACCAGATCAAGTCCGCGGTTGGAGGCTCGCTGAATGAGTGCAGCAGGATGACGTCTAGCAGGCAGCAATGGCGAAACGTCGTGAAGCGGATCACATTTGACCCCTCCAATAATACTACGAGCTCATAGCGATCACGACCGCTCTGTCAAGAGCGTACCGGATAAGAAGAAGAAGAATCAGCAATTATAGCCTAGATTACTCTAATAATTTAGGTTCAATCGCGTGTGATTTTACTAGTGATCTTCTAGAGGTTATACGCACCATTTTGGTCCTTCGAACTGGATAAATTAAATTTGGGCCTATTTACAGCCTTATTTTAAGTCCTAAAAGTCTAAATTTAAGCAAAAAGTTTGGGAAATTTCCATATTAATTATTTATATTTTATATATATTTATTTTTTTAGTTTTAACTTTTTATTTATTGATTACACAATTCTCGCCTTTATTGCGTTGGGAATAAGGTTGGCTGCCTTGCGTGTAGTACTTTCTACCGGCAAATTAATTGTTAACGTAAATCTTTACTTTCAGTAATTGAAACTCCGAAAAATACATTTAATTGAATATCAACGTTGATTCATTTCGCTAAATAAGTTTATTTAATAAATCAGTTAATTTTCGGTTTAATTACATATTTTTTTGTTCGTGTATGAAAATTGTGGGTAGTCTGTTAAAACATTCGTCATGTTGGCCTACGTGACTGTGGAATATTCCAGTTCTTGTTATCGTACGGTTAATTTTTATTTACGCATTGGAAACTTTTATATATTTTTTCTAATCGAGATTTTTTAATGAATGACATTGATTGTTATTTTACGATACACTACTACTGTTGGTTCGTTAAGTAAATGCCTACTATACTCGTATTGCACGAGTAGGTATCTATACCAATATTATAAAGAGGAAAGATTGTTTTGTTTGTTTGTTTGTACCGAATAGGCTCCAAAACTACTGGACCGATTTCAAAAATTCTTTCACCGTTGGGAAGCTACTCTATCTCCGGGTGACATAGGCTACTTTTTATCTCTGTATTCCCACGATAACGGGAACTACGCGGGTGTAACCGCGAGGCGTCCTCTAGTTTTTTATAATTCTAGACTCAACCGCATTTGAATAATTATTATAATTAACCAGATTATCATTGCGTCGCTTGTTATTTTATTTTGTAAGGTAAATTGATCTTTTGATAGGAACCTTCAGGTAAAATAACAGATTCGTATAAACTTTACGCGTTTAGTTCTCCTCATAGGAAACAGCCGTATATTTATACATATCACCCCCGCACCTAACCTTGTAAACGTAGTACTTACTAGATAACTTACTTCGAATGGTCATCTGCGTATTTACTTGTTAGGAATTTTATTGTGTTTTACGAAGGTATTTCGTTACGAACACAATCGCATCGCTTACGGAAATAAGTACCATTCTTGTTTCTAAGTTTCACACTTAACTTATTGTTGGTTAAGAATCTGTACATATTCTATGTATTGAGTAAGTTAATCTCATAAATAGAAGTAGTACAAAAGGGAAAAAAAAATATCGCATCGCATCCGACATAAATGTCAATTATCGTATTGTAGGTATCTCTAAGCTAATCATAAATATAGGTAGATGGGTACGTTCATAAGGTATTACGCGTGCTTACTATTTTATTTGTATTAGACTTTGTTACTTGCACTCGGTTCAAACTTTGTCTCACGCTTTATATTTATTTCACCTTACAATTTATTATTGTTATGGTTCGCGTGTGCGGATCGTTCCGTACTATTGTTTACTTAAGTTGTAAAATCTTTCGTTGAGTTATCAGTTTGGTTGGACCACTAATTTCACTTACCCGGGTTCCGTAAAAGATGAAGATATTTTGTTTGTTTTTTGTTTCCATATTTAACTTCTGTTCACCATGACGGACAAGGTTAAACTTAGATTGTTGGAAAGTAAACGCGACTCGTATTTTGCGCGAGTTCAACTTCAACTGCAGCAAATCGGTAGTTGGATCCTACGGGTTTGGCAGCAGAAATCATAGGGTGCAAATGCTTGTCAACTTCCTAGAGAAGGAGGGGCTTTTCGTAATGAATTCCTTTTTAAAGAAACAGCCCCAAAGGAAGTGGACGTGGCAAAGCCCCGACGTTATGACTAAAAATGAGATAGACTTCATCATAACAGATAAAAAGCATATATTGAGGGATGTCTCAGTGATCAATAGGTTTAATACCGGCAGCGATCACAGACTTGTCCGAGGCTCTCTGAATATCAACTTCAAGCTTGAGAGAACTCGTTTGATGAAGTCTAGGCTCCGTCCAAACATGCTCCAAACTATGTTAGGATCTGAATTTGTAAGATGCGGCGTATGGGCCGGGAGTCTAAACTTTTGAATGAGACTCTAAAGCTCATGACGAAGCGACATGAAAATCCACCAGCCACTTCGTCAGAACAGCGGGCCCTCAACAAAAGAATTAGGAAACTGGTACGACGCGATCTCCGACGATCTAATACGCTCTCTATAGAGAAAGCGATTGAGCAAACCGGGGGTCCAAAGTGTTCTTCCAGCCACTTGGGAGGAGCCATCTGACGAAGCTGACTAAATCGAGTGGGGATATCGTCGTTTCGAGGCCGGAGATTCTTTCGGAAGTAGAAGACTTCTACAGCCAACTGTACGCATCGCATGCATCTCGGCCTGATCCCGAAAATGAGGATTCTAGAGCCACCTTAACCCGCCATTTTACAGAAGACCTGCCTGAAGTAAGCCAAGATGAAATCGAGGCGGCTCTCAAACAGCTTAAAAATGGAAAAGCCCCTGGCGAGGACGGGATTACAACCGAGCTCGTGAAAGCGGGGGGACGCCCGGTATTGAAGGAGCTTGGGGAGCTCTTTAACTCTGTCCTGTTCTCTGGGAGAACTCCAATGGCGTGGCAGAGGAGCGTGGTCGTTCTTTTCTTCAAAAAAGGTGACAAGACCCTTTTGAAGAACTACAGACCTATTTCGCTTCTTAGTCACGTTTATAAGTTGTTTTCGAGAGTCGTCACGAATCGTCTAGCGCGAAGACTCGACGAGTTTCAGCCACCGGAGCAGGCCGGGTTCCGAGGAGGATACAGCACCATAGACCACATCCACACAGTGCGGCAAATTATACAAAAGTCCGAAGAGTATAATCGGCCCCTGTCTTTTGCTTTTGTGGACTATGAGAAGGCTTTTGAATCCATCGAAACCTGGTCTGTTTTGGAGTCTATGCAGCGATCCCAAGTTGACTGGCGATACATCCAAGTGCTGAGATGTCTTTATGAAAACGCAACAATGACCGTCCAAAGTATGGACCGGCAAACTAGACATATCTCACTGCGTCGAGGGGTTAGATAAGGGGACGTAATTTCCCCGAAATTGTTTAGTAACGCGGTGGAGGATATGTTTAAGACGCTGGACTGGGAAGGACGCGGCATTAATATTAACGGTGAGTACATCTCACACTTGAGATTTGCGGATGACATCGTCATAATGGCAGAGTCGGTGCACGACTTGCAGCAGATGCTGGATAGCCTAGCTGATTCTTCTGCACGCATCGGTCTCCGGATGAACTTGGACAAAACCCAGGTTATGTTCAATTCACACGTCACTCCGGGATCGATTGTGGTCAATGGCGGTGCTCTCAAAATTGTTCGAAAATACGTTTACCTCGGGCAAACTCTGCAGTTTGGTAAGAACAACTTTGAGAAGGAGGCTAGCAGAAGAATACAGCTGGGCTGGGCGGCGTTTGGAAAACTTCGTCGAGTCTTCTCGTCACGTATCCCACAAAGCCTGAAGAATAAAGTATTCAACCAGTGCGTCCTAGCTGTTATGACCTACAGTGCCGAGACGTGGACACACACAGTACGGCTGGTTCATCAGTTCAACGTTGCTCAGCGAGCTATGGAAAGGGCTATGCTCGGAGTCTCTCTAAGGGATCGAATCCGAAACGAGGTGATCCGGCAGAGAACCATTGAGATAATATGTACTAGAGAAGCTATCCTAAGTAAAGGACATGCTCCATTTTGACAAGAGTTTAAACTAAACTTCGCTGCAGTGCTGAAACAATAATTAGCCGTCTAACAAAACAGTATAAAAACGCAGCGCTAGACGCTTATAAGGTATAGTTTTCTCGCGATCAAAAAGACGGAAGCGCCGTGATTTTCATGGCGCTTACGCGTTTCGTTCAACATTCTGCAACAACTTGTCACTCATATAGACTAAACTGCTGACTGACTACAGAAGCGGTACCTACATAGCTTTATACCTAACAAGCTTCATTAGAATTCACACATTTTTACAAAAAAAATATTAGTTGAAATACCCTTAGTAAAGTAATAATTAATTTAATATTATATTTATTTAGTTCTTTTTTGGGACATTCCCACAGCACTATTCCCAAATCACTGCAACTCCTGAAAGCCAGAATCAATAGTGGTGACCACCAGAAAAGCACCGAGGCAATGAAGCTCGACGAAGTCCCGGAGAACGAATTTAACTGTCTTGGATCCTGCAACGAAATTAATCAGAAAAGAATAGGGTGGTAGGAAAAAATAAAAATTTCCAGTTCCCTCCATATCAAGTAGGAGACAGAACAAACAAGGTCAATAGGCACAAAGGGTCATTTACAACTGGGATAAGCCCAGTTGCCTAGCACCACGGATAAAAATTAGCATTAATTTTAATGGGTCCTAACATTGTGAGGTGTTACTCGTATATTTGATTCCAATAATAAATAGGTATGACAAAACGCTTGAACGCACGGAAATTTGTTCTAGTTACCACAAGATCCGTATAGTAAACATCTTCTGATGCAGCCTGTACATTATTCAACATAGTATTGCTTTCATTCTGCCAAAGAATACACTCCCTTAAGATATGATGTGCAGATTGTACATATTCGCAGTCAGATGTAGAATACTGACATAAAGGCGAGGCAACGAGCTCGAAGGAAAATAATTTACTTTTAAAGTTACCATGCCCTGTGAGAAATTGGGCAACACAGTGATCCACCTCCAGCCACGTCCTGGCCAGCCGCACGCGAACAGATGGAAAGAATTGGTGGAGGTGTCGGCCCTTGATGGAATTATCCCACCTACATTGCCATTTGGATAAAAGTTCCTCCCAGACGTCAATATGTGGTTCAAATAATCTAGAGATTTTCTCACGGTCACTCCGCGTCCATGGTTTCTCGTGCTGAATAGTACATTGCAGCACATCGTTCAAGCAAGTACCGGTAAGGTCTCAGTACTATCCGTCCTGTTTGTTTTGCATAAGAATATCAAAGCTAAACGCAGTCAGCGTTTAAAAGAAGTAATTTACGTCGTCCCATTATTTAGGTACTAGCTGTCCCCCGTGACTTCGCTCCCATCAACTGGATACCTCCATACCCTACCCTACCCTAGACACCTACCCACCTATCATAACTAACAATTTGTTAAACTATTTATTTGAATAACCACAGTCAGTTCCTTTCTGAATATACTTAAGATTGTTATTTTCCGCTATAAAAACCAAAGTCAGCTAATTCTACCTACACTTGTTACACAAATTGTCACATCTTATTTTTTAGTCTATATGAGAAATGAGGCAACATGGCGTCTACCAAATATTTCAATTTATAAATGATTTTCTAGTTACTCATTGACGAAAAGTTATTCCTTTGCATTTCGCCGTATTAGTTGAATTATAAGTGCAATATCTTAAAACACACGACAGCATATTTAATGCGTTTGAAGGTTTTTTCGTTTAAAAACAAACAATGACATAGGCGCTCAAGATCTAGCAAGCAACTGAGTGAAGTGCGGCCGGCCGACCCCACATGAACTGAACACAGCAGTGATGTGTAGTGACTTCTCAAGTGCGTAGTACATTATTACCTCAATGCAGAGAACCAAAGTTGTCGACGCTATGTCGACAACTTTGGTTATTCACAGAATAAGTAAGCTGAAGTGGCAATGGGCCGGCCATATAAGTCGTAGAACCGATGACCGTTGGGGTAAACGTGTTCTTGAGTGGAGACCGCGAACTGGTAAACGTAAGGTAGGACGCCGTCAGGCTAGGTGGAGCGACGACCTTCGCAGGGTGGCTGGTAGCAGCTGGATGACAGTTGCCGAAAATCGAACCAAATGGCGTGCAATTGGAGAGGCCTATGTCCAGCAGTGGACTGCTATAGGCTGATGATGATGATGATTTTGAGAGCCTACATGACGTTGTGCACTAGCGTGCGCGTTGCGCGTCGTTCGAGACTCCGGGCGCACGCCACTCAAACGCGCGTCGGCCGGAGCATTGTGAAGTCAGGCGGCACCCGAGTCCTGTGCGGTTTGCGGTCATGTGGGTGTGTGTAGTCTGTGTGGAACGACCCTCGATACTTGACAATAACAACAAAGGAAGAAGAGAAAGTGTGATGCCTAGTGAAAGAATGCCGCAACATCGCTGCCTGTGAAGGACCTCATGCCACCGCCTCGAACCACCTGGATACGATGCCAATGGATTATTCACCTTGAATAAGTAATTTTAAAGCCTAAAAAGATTTTATTTATAAAATATAAGTTGTTCAACCATATGTTCATCAAAAAGTTTTTTTTTTAAATGAAATTTAAAACTTTGTTTTGTTTTCAGCGATCTTATGGGAGGCGGCAAATCATTCCAGCAGCGAGTAGCGGCATACTTAAAGCACCCTTTGAAGGCTGTAGTCCCTCTTGTCCGTTCTTCTCCACGTAGGCTTTTCCGAACGGATGGTAGAATCACTTTATTAGATCCGGCCTTTGCCATCCCCCAAGCGACGCCCTGAGCCGAGGTCCGACCCCAACTGGGGTAGCCCTTAGTGCTGTCGCTTTAGGTTTAGGACTTTTAAGCCTGGCCGGAGGCTACATAGCTTAGTCTCCACAGGTTAGTCCGGTTAAGCAGTGGACGGCTACTTTGGCCGAACTGCGAGACGCCAGGTATAAAAAAAAAAAAAAAAAAAAAAAGACTTTAGTCCCACGACGAGGACGCGAGAGTGGTTTGGACGTGCAACGGGTGGAGTAGCTGTACTGCTCGTGTCTCCAGCTAAGCTTTTTAAACAGGTATTCCGGTTTGTGTGCTTGAATAATGCCGAACATTAAGACGGCTAAATACAATTTCCGTCATGCAGCCAGTTGTAACAGTTTTAATATGTTATGTTTATTTAAATGCGGTGTTATTATGATGCCTCCGGGGTATACTGAAGCAGTAACGCGCGCACGCTTTTTGTACTAGCTGTTCAAATTAAGAATCGTCATATTTAAATGCAGAAGTTTGAAACATTTTCGTGCTAAAGCAAAGATCCCAAAACCTCATTTTTTTATTTATTAATCTAGGTATAGACCCTAAATCTCCACGTAAAATCATTTTATTCAAAAAAGGTTGAGCTTTTAGCATTTTCTGACGGTGATTCATGTTTTTGCCATAAAAGTTATATCGATTAAGCTTTTCCTAATCTGCGACTTTTTAACTCAAAAGTCGTGCCATTATGATTATTCGAACCTTAAATTTTCTACTGGGTTAAAAATAGTTCTTAAATCTTTTTTTTTCTAAACCTTTTTTTTACAGTCATTTCCAATAATTATTCATCAACACATCAATGAAGTAATTGCGATAAATTACCGCAGAAGTTCGTCTCGGACCGGTTGTCCATCTACAATGTCAGATAGCAAACGCCGACGTCATCTAGTTTTAAAAAATATGTTCGACATGTAAAAGTGTTTGTACAAACCAACTTACAGAAATAAAATCATTTATCAATGTCGGGTTTAGTCGATATATAGCTGTAATGCTCGACGCCAAGTAAACAGTCGGTGTGGGTCTTTAATTGTTCAACATTGTGTACACCGAAGATGAGTTTGCAAGCTGCAATCGGTAATATTTTGTTATTTTTCGTTTTGTTTTGCTGCGATCATGGATATGCGAGACTGGCACGTAAGTTTTCTTTTATTACGCTTTTTATTTCCAGCTCTTTTTGAATTTTCTTCTAAATTTTATATCTTGCAGTCTCATTTCTTTTGATGCAGGTAATATCTAAATAATCACTTAAAAATATCCAGCGTGTTTTGTTTCCGCAACAAATCTTTTAGTTAATTATAAATGAACTATTGAAAAGATCGCATAAAATGATAAACAGGTAGAAAAATTGATCATAAATTATTTAACTTTAGATTTAAACACTTAGTAGGAATCTACAATTTTTAGGATTCTGAAGAAAACAAGGAAGCCTTATAGTTTCGCTATGTCCGAATGTCCGTCCGCAGCTTAACTCAGAGACTCGGTACAGAAAGCTATAATTTGTCATGGATATACATATTAATAATTCCGACAAAGTGGTAAAATAAAATCATGAAAAATATTTTTTTCCGGTTACTTCATTTGTAAGGGATGTTTTTTTTCTCGTATATCCCATGGTGAGGGTTATCGTTGGATAGGCCATTCAAAAATATTATGTGTCTCTCAGAACCACTTTTCAATTCAGAGATCCGTTAGCGTAAAATTAAACTTTAAATTGATTTTTTTTTGTAAGAGTCAAGTGCCCCCTCGCCCCCTGCCAGCGAAATTATTGCTTTTGGGTATGTGAAAAAAATCACGGCGGTAATATATTAAGCTTTACAAGTTTACGAGTAATAGTCGGCCAACTTAAAAAATGTACTTGGAACAGTAAAAATGTTGTACAAGTGCCATTGAAAACTTACTTAAATAACAAATTTCGAGAACAAAATTGTGAATACATCCAAAATTTTTCAAATTCCGAAAGAAAAAGAAACAAGGAGCGTGCGTGGGATGATCCAGAAAGGAACAAACCATTCCCCGTGGCTCTAACGCGCGCTCGTATCGCAATTGACGTTCTTCATACAGATTATTTATTTTAGCTTATATTCGTTGGTTGTTTGTTCCCATCATTGAATAATTTGATTTTACTTTGTGATAGTTGAGTAGGTTGTTTCAAAATACTCATACTAAAATATTAGTTTTCGGTTTGTAAGTATTTGGCGATTTTAATAAAAACTATCTCCGTAACGGCAATATTGTATTGTATAAATCTTTATTACAAAAGCTTGCCTGTACCCGTGGTGGTACTCAAGTAGATAATATTTTTTCAATCTTCACTTGCGAAGTTGGATTTTATAACTCCTTCTTCAGTTACCATCGCCCGTTTTTAGACTTAAATTAATTTCCACCATGAACTACTCCATCATTTAAACAATAACACTAAGTCATGACTCATTTATTACTATAATTGTGTAAGCACATCTTTCTCCTGTTAAGTTATAAAATTTAACTTAGGAGCGTATCTTGAAACAGTTGTAGTATCCGTCTCTAATAATGTAGTGGAAAAGCTTGGCTGGAGTAGACTGTAATTGACTACATATTTTGTTAAAAGAAATCCCCAAATCTCTGTTCGCCGCGGCTTCGCTACGGTAGCCTATGCCACAACACCCACAGGTACCTTTTATTCAGGATAATTAGAAGCCTTAACAGCACGCAGTGCAAGAGCAAGTGGTATGTTACTTGCTTGCAGAGATTATCTTTAACAAACGTAACATAAACAAAAAAACTGTTAATCTCTTAGAAATATCTGTGAAGTCAGAATACTGTCGGTCAAACATACTTAGGTAACCAACAAGCTCACCAACGTTCCTGGTTAGGTTAATGACCATCAGTTATAAACAGCTGAAGCAGTTACGATATATGGATACAAAGTCAATACCGATTCTTGGCCTAGATTCCTATATTAATTTAACACGGCTTTTTTTAATACAAGTGAATGTATGTGAGCAGCAGTGGCCAATGGTAACGGCTGCCACTTACAAGTTGTAGATTGTGGGTTCGAACAAAGGTAGGCGCTTTACTTTGTGTAAATTATTTCATCACCAATGCTCGCAAAACGGTGAAGGAAATCGGCGATGTGCTAAAACCAAAAATTCAAAGACATATGACATCCACCAAACTGCAATGGGCCTGCGTGGTGGATTACGGCCCATTTCCTCTCACAGAGGAGGCCTGTCCCAGCAGTGGGAACATTAAAAGGCTGATGATGATGAAGATGATGAATGCATGTGAAGGAAGAATGAGAAGACTTCTTCCAGGGCCATGATTTAAGAAGCTTAAATCGTAAAATTTTAATTATTTACCAACTTTTGCTTTCTGGAAGTCGGAAATGACTTTCCAAGGTAGCATACTACCGGGATGAAAGTATTTCCTATGTCCTAATCCAGGAAATGGTCTTCGCATTTAGTTTTATTCCAATTCGTCCGCCCTTAAATCGTAAAAAGCTGTCAAACAGACCGTGAGACAAAGTTACTATTGCATTTATAATATTAGTATGTATAGTATAGTTTGCATGACACATGATTCACACACAAACATTAAAAATCCGGTCAAGTGCGAGTCGAACTCGTGCGCCGGGGGTCCGTACCTACCCATTATACCACCATAATAAAATCGATAAAAAGATATGGGCAAATTTAGATTTTCGCGAAAACTGGTAAGTATAAAAACAAAAAAAGTTGAATATTAAGGTAAATTTTGCAATTTACCTTAATATTCAACTTTTTTTTTTAATTTCTCCTTTATTTGTGCTGTAAGACCAAACTTTTTGCCAAATTTCGTGATTCTAGGTCAACGGGAACTACCAAACCTATAGGGTACTTCCAGTTGACCTAGAATTTTCAATTTTCGTTAAACTGTCTTACATCACAAAGTCTTAAAGCCCAAAAAATAAAAAAAAGTTGAAAATTTTATACTTACAAGTTTTCGCGAAAGTCTAAATTTGCCCATATCTTTTTATCGTGTCGACTCAGGACCTTGATTTTGTGTATAGGGACTATTAGACCTCAGTATCTGGTATAAATATAAACTTGCTAGGTGCACCCGATCCTGAGAAAACCGGTGGTGACACCCGGACAGACGGATAGACCGACAAGAAAGTTATCTTATAAGAGTTCTTTTTTTACCTTTTGAGGTACGGAACCCTAAAAACAGGTAAGCAATCAAGCAATAAGGTCTATCCCACAGGACGATCAATTACAGTAAATGTTTGGGGGCTGAAAGAAAGGAAAAATTATGTCATTGTACAAAAGTATCAGTTTACATGAAAGACTTGGACTGTCAGTACCAGTATCAGGAATAAAATCTAGCGTAGGTACCTAATATAAGTAAAAAAGAAACAAAGACAGTAAAGAGACTATGTTCCAGCAATGGGAATAGGCTTTTTTGAGTTAGGCTACAAAGGTAAAAGCTCCGGGTAAAAGCTAGTTTGAGTTTTTTTTAAATAGTGGGTTAACTAGGAAAGTTCTACAAATGATCATTTTGTACTATCTAAAGAACACTTAATACAATGCAGTACGAAGTGCTCTTGATCAATAAATTTATTACTTCTCAGTTAACCTTCGTACCATAAATTATTGCATGCAAATGTAAATTCTAAATTATAAGAAAGGAAATAATAAAATAAAATATTTATCAAGCGTAAGGTCGATTTAAAGTGACTTATATACCCGACAAGACGCAAGAGGTCACTTTTTTTTAATTTTTAGCGATCTCCAGTTTGAGTGTTACGTAAGTTTTTTTTGTGAATTGATAATGTTACAAAATGAGTTGTTGATTATTTAATTTTAGAGATACGTCCCACCGCTCAAATAGAGCTGTCCTCCAACGAGAGATGCTAATTCTCTAATTTTTTTTTCGTTTTTGCATAAGCGCATCAGCCTAAATATTGATAATTAAAATTATCTATATAATTATTGAACAATTGTGACCGTTGACTTGCTTTGTATTAATTAAAGTATTTTCGGATAATCATGGACCACTGCAAATAATTACAGTTTTACTACCAAAATAATATTGCTACTCAAGCGAAAATAACCTGGGGGATGACTATAAGCTCTTAGAGTAAGGTTATACAAGTCGTAAACATCTGTCCCTTACACACACTCGAAATAACCTTACTCTAAGAGCTTGAGGTTATCACCCTTATTTTAGTTTGAGTAGCAATATTATTTATTAGTATAACTTTAGAGGCTGTTATTTTAGGTAATTAAAACACAACATTCAGCACATACAACATCCGTGTAAAAAACTTTAATCGCTGCCAAATATAGAGAGATTGAAAATAGGCAAATTTTTACGTAATTCTACCTGCACCACATTATGGGCACAAACTTTCAATCACAATCCAAAGGATTATACAAAAAAATAGTCCATTGATATATTTGAAAAAAAAATATCTTCTCGAAAACTTAAACATAACAACGTTTATATTGTGAATTTTGTTGAATTGTCTAATTGTTTACTCATGTCTCAGAAAATTTCTGTCATCATCCAGAAATTTTGATAAAGACAAAAATATTTCTATCAGAGGAAGAAAATTTTGACCTGAAGAACGATAGTCAAACTAATTTTTAAATTAGCTATTAAATTAAATTAAATAATAATTATTAAAAAAATACAATATATTATCACGTAACTATGGATAACATTAATAATGCTAAAACATTGTAAAAGTATGAATAAATTCAAGAAAATTAAGTAGTACGAAATAACCAGGAACCTAGAACCTGGGACGATGCAGAATGCTCTCCTTGATAATTTGTTTTACAAATATATGGCTACATTTATTTGCAGTCAGTTTCCATTTAGAAACCTATAAAAACTAATTTTGTCTTAAAAACTAAAATATCCCTTAAATTATTAAAATAATATGCAAAATCGTGCGCCGAATATGAGAGAATGTTTTGCAAGTCATTTAGTGCGACTTTTTTGAATAATGAATTTAAATATTCTCTTACACTTAATATCAATTTTAATTATTTAATTAATGTTAGCTCCTAATATTTGGTCTGCAAATTATTAAACGCAATTAAAATAATATTCTACTCTAAAATTCGTGGTGGGCCACGTGGCTATAGAACTCACCTCTCGTGCTTGGGGACATAGGTTCAGAGCCGGGCAAGTACCAATGTGACTTTTGCAAATTCATATGTACTTTCTAAGTTTATCTTGGACATCTTCACTACGGTGAAGGAAAACATCATGAGGAAACTTGGCCTTATAGTTAATATAAGTCTGAAATGCCAACCAGCATTGAGCAAGCCTGGTGATACGTGCCTTCTCTGCAGGCTGGTATTACGTATATTATTATTATAAACATACTCTGAAGGTTAATTCCCGTAAAAAATAGGCAGCCATGGCGACTGCCGACAGAAGTAAAAACTTGAAACTTACCAAAAATCTTTGGTTCTATCAAAAATTGTTCAACGCGGCTAAAGAATTTTCACTTCAAAACATTCAAATTCGAGTAGTCTCAATTTATCGACAATCAATTGCAAAAACGATTCATTTTACCAAAAAAAATGACTTAAGAATGCCTTTCTTTCCAGCCGACTTCATTCATCCCTGCAACGACACAAGCAGTGCATGTCTAATAAAAGCTACGCAATATGCCATCCCAGAATTCGTCAAAGGTATGCCAAATCTCGGAGTGCCTGTCCTGGATCCCTTCGACATTGAAAAGCTGTCCATCCCTCTAAACGGGTTGACTTTCACGTTCTATAATGGAAAAGTTTCAGGATTCAAGAAATGTATTGTCGATAATATAGTGTAAGTATTAACTTATATTGTTTGTAACTCCACTGTTATACTCGTAGCTTGATAAAGAAATAGGTTAGAATATACTCTTAGAAACCTGTCGGATGACGCGATGCGACGATATGCGATATCACGCACGTATTTTCTAAGAAAATTGAAATGGGTCGAATTGCATTGGAATTGCGTTCATGTGAATATACTTGCAATTCGCATTTGTAATAAAAACACGCTTATCAGTGTGATAAATATATTAACCGCGGCGAGCCCTCAGGGCTCAAGGCTCAGCCCTTGCCTATGATGGGCAATATATTTTTACAAAAAGGGAAGAGTCATGTGAAGTGTCGAGTGATTTGGAATTTGTAGTGATAGCTAGAGATAGACTTTGCCTGCTAATAAACGATCTTTCGGTTCATAATTAAAATAATTTATAAGATAGTTTCTCTAGAAATTACAATCGATGTGGCTCAAATATGTCAATTCTAGACTCCTGAAACATCAAACCCCAGTAAGTAGAGAAATGTGCATTTGAGGATAGTATATCCATGTGCACAACAAAAGCTTATTAAAAATCTCTTAACAATTTTAAATACTTACTCACTAAATAAATTAAACAAATAAGTGTGCAACATACAATGCATAAACCTACAGCATACTATATAATACAAAACTAAAACATTACAATTTTAAATACATACATTAATGTGTCATGTTGATAGAAAATATTCCTTAATTCTTCTCTTGAAAACCTCTAATGAAGGGCTATCCCGTATACAGTGTGGAAGAGTATTCCAGAGACGGACAGCGCGAACAGTAAAAGATCCACCGTAACGACTTGAAGAGTGGGGAGGTAAATGAAGGAGAAGAGATGATGACAAACGACAAGGTTTTCCTGTAGAAACAAGGTACTCAAAGCGTTCTCGAAGAAACAAAGGAGAGTTAGGATTATGAAGTACAGAAAAGAGTAACGAAAGAGTGCGAGCATCTCGGTGCTGTCGAATAGGCAGCAATTTCAACTACTTCGGAAATTCCGACACATGGTCGTACTTTTGGAGGCCAAATATGAATCGGATGCACAAATTATATAGACGTTCGAGCTTATCAAGAAGTTTCTCAATCGCATCAAGAAAGCAGACATCAGCATAGTCAAGAAACGGAAGAAGGAGAGACTGAGCAAGAGTAACTTTAGTCGGAAAAGCAGCCACTTCTGGAGACGCTTCAGAGACCGAACCGAGCAAAACCACCCTCCTGGTTACTTCTGCAATGTGAACATTCCAATATAAGTGGCTGTCAAGGTAAACCCCTAAGTTTTTAACTTTTTTGGAATATGCTATGGCGACGGCATCGTCCAAAACAGGAGGGAGAGACTGGGTACCCAATTTATTGATGAAGTATCTGCCACCAATAATGAGAGCTTGTAATTTTGCTGGGTTCACTAGGAGTCCAAAACTTTTAGCCCATTGTCAGATGTTTCCAAGATCATTATTGATGGCATCGATAGTTTCAGTGAGCTCTTCGATTTTAAAGTGGCGATAAAGCTGCAGGTCGTCTGCATAGAGATGAAAGTGTGAAAATAAGAAATTAGTGATAGCGTTTATTTAAAACCGAGAAAAGAAGAGGATAAAGGACGCCACCCTGAGAAACACCCGCTGCGAGATTGCACCAGTCAGATGAAGCATTCTTTGAGCGAACCGACTGCGAGCGGCCCCGAAGATAAGAATTAAACCACGCAATCACAGAAGGAGACATATTTAGAGAGGATAGGATACCTAAGATGATGTCAAAATCAACTGTTGTAAAAGCACTGCTTAAGTCCAGTAAAATCAAAACTGTAAGGAACCTACTTTCTATGGCAAGTCGGATATCGTCAGTTATTTTAACTAAGGCCGATACAGTGCTGTGGCCAGCTCGATGGATGTTAAAATAATGAAAATCAAAGTACATACATAAAACAAAAACAAAAAGTTTAATGACACTAAAAAGAAGTGGTTCCGTATACATTAACCGTGAGAACTAATCACGTGGATAAGAAAAAAAGACAGGTGGTAATGTTTTTTTGCTAATGTAATAATTAAAGAAAAAAACAGATCTGTCTGTAATTTATCAAAGGTCGTCTAGGATTAATAAAAGTAAAACTAATTACCAATGGACCAGTTTTAGGTATAAAAAGAACTCGCCTAAACAAAATTAAAACTATGTTACCATAGTTTTCCTTTTGTTATTATGTGATTTCTTATTTTATTAAAAAAATGTTTTCCTGTGAACACGTTAGTCATTTGCTTTTTTTTAATTTATTTGTTATACTTCGTAAAAAATAGCTTGATCTCTACGACATAAATGTCAAACTGACGTTGTTAGCCTGTCAAGCGCTATTGGTACTCAAAGACTTTGTTGTTACTGTATTGATACTAACAGCTGTTGCAGAGATCAAGCTATATTTTATGCAAAGACCTTATACGTATTTCTTACTACTAGACTGTGTATCAAAATTTTTTGTTTAGCTAAAATGAAATCTATCATCTTACACCTAGGTTAGCTATTTCCTTATAAGCGGTAGCTAACCAAAAGCGGTCCTGGTGAGAGGGTTTCCGCTGGTAGTGTGTCCTTGTCTGACCTATTGCTAGCACAACTAATCATTGGGTTTGGTAGAAATGGTAGAAAATTTTATATGTTTCTTTTTATGTTATACCAAAACGAACAATTCATAGACTTTGACACTTATTTAAATATTTCTAGAAAAGTATATAAATATTTCTACAGTTCCTATATTTAATCAATTCGTTGTATTTAAAAAAATATCATTAATACTGAGTAAGAGTAGTACTTTTAAATGTTTGGGCCTGGTAATACTAAACGTAGGGTGAAAGTTTGCGGATTTTTTGGCGGACTTTATTCGAGTGAAATTCAGCAGCTGTTAATATTATTTGCAAATTAATTCCTAGTGGAATACAATTGGTGTAGTTTTATTTCTCAACTGTCTACGCAACTGGAATATACGTGAAATAATAGAGATCCTTTGAGGTCAAAGCACCGTCAGAAAACAGCAGGGTCATCTAACGCCTCTCAGAGAGCTTTTTGTTCCAATCTATATGATGGTCTTGAAGAATGAAACTTGAAGAGACTTGGGATTTGAGGATTATTGAGTCGGGGAGGACTCTCTTCGAACTTCAGATAACCCTATAGTACTCCATCGTAAACTGCTCAATTCCTCTTCGAGTTTGGTGATATTTTCGTCGGTCCGGAGTGTGCGCGTGTTGTACGTTGCCAGGTCCAGTCGTCGGTATTTGTTGGGGTAGCCGGATCTCGTCCGGGATTCTTAGCACCTCTTGCCATACCGTAACCTCGACCGCTACCGTAGTCGAGGGTACAGGCTGCCGGGCAATAGGGACTATGTTTTATTTGTGCTATTCATGGGGAGTGCTTTGCAGGCGGATTGGCGATCGCAGTATGGTTGTTACAAATGCACAGAGAACGCTGCTGCCCATTCTCTGGTTTTTCCCTTAGTAACCTCTTACGACACCCACAAGTAAACATGGGATGGTGAAATTCTTACGCCCGACACCATACGGTTAGTGATGTAGGTACCAAAAAATATAAACACTTTTTTTATTATCTATAAATTATGTAGGTTTAGGTAGCGCAGTTAGGTAGCATCAACATATCGGAATACTTAAACTATCGTTTTTACAATCAATTTGTCCCGTGTTCTGTTTGGTCATGGTCACCTCATTAGAAAGAGACACACTACCAAAGGGAGCCCTCTCGCTCGGACCGGTTTTTGCGCCATAGTGCACAGTCTAGTAGTAAGAAGTATAAGGTCTTTGATTTTATGATGTATAGTCAGTTGTTAATCGAATGTGTCGTTTTTAACCATAAACACTAACTTGCGTTTGATTACTTTTTTACACGCTTTTATTAACTTGGTATGTATGTATCTATGTAACGGTATCTTGGAACATGATTTCCACCCTCTTCAAAACGTCGGGTTAATTTTAAAACTTTAAACAATGTCAATGCAATTATGTAAATTATGTATAGTTGGTCCCATCATCCTTACCAGGATCTTCAGGATTAGCGATTGAACTAAAAAGTAAAAAATAAATAAATATATAGCAAACCAAACTAAAATGTAGAAAATATTTTTTTTTATAAATTTAAACTAAGAATACAATTTTTTTGTTATAAAACTAAACTACGAGCATAGCCATCTCCATTGCCCTTTGGGTCACTGTAAGCTTTCTGATGAGGCCCATTGTGAGCGACCACGTCTCAGAGCCGTAGGTCATAACTGGCAACACACACTGGTCATAGACTTTCGTCTTGAGACACTGTGGTAAGTTGGACGTGAAGATACCGCGCAACTTCCCGAACCCTGCCCAGCCGAGTCGGATTCGACGTTTGACCTCTTTCTCGAAGTTGGCCCTACCCAACTGGATCGTTTGTCCCAGGTAGACATAGTCATCCACAACTTTGAGTGTAGAGTCTCCGACCCTGATAGGAGTGGGTGTAACACGGGCAATCAACATCACCTTGGTTTTGTCCATGTTCATCCTAAGACCCACTCTTTCGGAAGCTCTACTGAGGTCATCGAGCATTGTATTGGGTCCTCCAGTCTCAGCCATAACCACTATATCGTCGGCAAACCGAAGGTGAGTGATGCACTCGCCATTGACGTTGATGCCTAGCCCTCTCCAGTCCAGAACCTTGAAGACAGTCCAGTGCAGCGGTGAACAGTTTCGGAGATATGACATCTCCCTGCCTCACATCTCGCTGCAGAAAGACAGGTTCCGAGGTCTGATCCTGAAGTCGAACTGACATGGTGGCGTTTTTGTACAAACACTTCAACACCTCGATGTACCGGTAGTCAATTTGGCACCGTTGGAGAGACTGCAGCACAGCGCAAGTCTCGATCGAATCGAAGGCTTTCTCGTAGTCCACAAACGCTAAACAGAGAGGCAGGTTGTACTCCTCGGTCTTCTGTACAACCTGCCGCAGCGTATGTATATGGTCAACGGTGTTAAAGCCTTTACGGAAACCTGCTTGTTCGGGAGGCTGGAAATCGTCAAACCTGCACGCGAGACGATTCGTGATGACTCTTAAAAACAGCTTGTAGACATGGCTAAGAAGTGAGATGGGGCTATAGTTCTTCAGTAGGGCATTGTCGCCCTTCTTGAAGAAGAGTACCACCACACCCCTGCACCATGCCTGTGGCGTTTTGCCCACGAATATGACGGAATCAAACAGCTTCTGAAGGGACTTAAGGGCCGGTTGTCCACCCGCCTTCAGGAGTTCGGCTGTAATTCCGTCTTCACCCGGCGCCTTGTTGTTTTTAGCTGTTTAAGAGCCATCCTAATCTCGTACAGGCTGACGTCCGGAATGTCTTCGATATAGTGTCGGGTCAATCTAGCTCTAGCGTCTTTTGCTAGATTCGCGACGGGTTTACTGGTTGACGTATACAACTGCCCATAGAATCTCTCGATCTCTCTTAAAAGCTCCGCTTTGGCGGATATGATCCTGCCATCGTCGGTCTTCGGTTTCGTGAGCTGGCTCTGCCCAATAGTCAGATCTCTTGCAAAGACCTTGGCACCCTTATTCCGCTCAATCGCGTCTTTAATACGCTCGGAATTAAAGCGGCGGCCAAATAATAATAGCCGCACATGTCGATCTTCAAGGTTAAGCAACGCTTGCCAAGGTTGGTCTGTCGATGGTCCGTCAAGGTTGGTCCGTCCTTTACCACGACGTTGTACGACCGACGCTGGTGTCACCTTATTAAAACACATCTTTGATGCGTGGGAAGAGGCACAAGATGCCATAGGTGTCTTCTGCGACCTGTCGAAAGCGTTTGATTGCGTTAACCATGAAACATTACTTTTGAAACTTGAGCATTACGGGCTAGGCCAATCAGCGTTAAATTTAGTAAAATCTTATTTAAATGATAGACATCAATTAGTACAAATATTTGGGGTCAATTCTTCGGGGTTAACCGTGAAAATGGGGATACTCCTGGGTTCAATTTTGGGTCCTTGCTAGTTAGAAACAAGCAAGGACCCAAAATTGAACCGTCTACATTAACGATTTACCCCATCTATTGAAAAACAATTTAAACATGGTGTTATTTGCTGATGACATTTTTTTGATTTTTAAGATAAATAGACGTACGAGTAACGTTGACCACGTAAATAACGTCTTGCGACAGGTTCAAAATTGGTTCACAGCTAATAATTTAGTTTTTAATGCTAAAAAGACTAAATGCGTACAATTTGCTTTGCCGAATGTCAAAAGTAATGATTGTGACATATTAAACAGGGAGAAGCTAGAATTCGTCGATAAAACGGTTTTCTTCGGGATCACGCTAGACTCAAGGTTAGTTTGGGGTCCTTATTTAATATGGAGCGCAGGGCGGCTAAGTTCGACAGCTTATGCTGTTAGCAAAATTCGTCAGTTTACTAATGTGGATGCGGCTAGGCTAGTCTATTTTAGTTACTTTCATAGTATTTATGTCTTACGGTATCTTACTATGGGGAAGGGCTGCAGACATTGACTCAATTTTTATTCTGCAAAAACGAGACATCAGAGCGATATACAATCTTCGCCGGCGTGATTCTCTAAGGGAACTGTTTAAGGACATCAACATCATGACGGTACTTTGTCAATATATTTATGAAAACATCATGTACAGTATGGGGTCAAAAATGCAGTCACACCTCAATGTTTATAGTCACCTGTACGGTTCTGTGCATATAAGTGTGTGCGTGATGTTTCAACGCAACTAATCAGACATCATAGAGTCTAACTACGAGGTGAAGGGGCGTGGTCAACGCCACACAAAGATAAAAATATATACTACTCGTTTTACTTATATGTAACTACAAAAGTCCGTGTCGAGCCGGGTTAAAACTAACTCTAAAATTCGTCTTAGTTGTTTTCGTAAATCGTGGCAGACTTGGGAGAGAGGGCCACTCTAAAGTGGGATCGTAGTAGACGCGAGGTCAAATGTCGGCTGCACTAAGTTTCTTTTTGTATTTTTGGTAACCTATACTCATGGTAACAAATAATGACTATTAAGTTACCCGAAAGGAATGCATCTTAGAATAGGTATAAAATAAAACTATTTTTTTATACATCCTTTTGTTAATATTGTTTATACCAAACCAACCATTCAAAAAGAAAACAAGTTGAAAATAAAGTAACTTATTGATTTAATAAATATTATTACAACTAATTTAAACAGTAGGCTTATAAAAAAAAGATAGATAAGTTTTAATTTTTGGATAATAATATGATAACTATTATTATTGAGGCTATGGCTTAATTATTTCGTTTTCTCTAGGCAAATAGGATTGAAGCTTAACCTCAACAATACAATGCTAAACAATACAATGATACAATGATATTTACATAGAATACCGTTAATAGTTAAAACAATAAAATTATTTTTTTTACATAATAAATTGGTTCTTAGATCGGTTTAAATATCTTTATTCACATTAAGACAAATTGTCATTACAACAATATGCAAACATTTTAGAAGTATTATCCCAGTGAGGGTAAAAGAAAAACAAATGGTTCGTTGTCGACTAGGAATTCAACACATTCCCGAGATAAGGCGGTGGTCAAAGTTAAAAGTTTTCAAAAACTGATTTAAATTAAGTCACTTCTTTTCTTCGGCATGGAGTGCGCGGCGAATAGTGCACAGTGACGTATCGAATTCACTAGCAAAACGCCTAGTTGGTATAAAACCATTGTTTTCATATTCATTCAACCGTAAAACTTCATTGAGACTGACTTATAAGCGGTGGTCTGCCACTTCATGCACGACTCTTCAGACTTCCTTCTTTCTCAAACTTCGTTATCCAACGAATAATAGTTCTCCTCTAAAAATAAAAAAACACTTATTAAACATTAAAAAAAATTATTTATTTACATAATTGACACAAAAATATCATGCAATATATTTAAAAATTCATCACTATATTTTTATAATATAACTTACACATAATCCGGTTGCATCAGAAATTTGTGATTGTATTTAGCCTATTCTTATGCAAGGCAACAATGTTTGCCCCATTTTCTATACTTATATTTGCTTGTATAACATATTACTTATGATATTCAAATATACACCGCTATTATTAAAAACCACCACGAACGCTCTGATTAAAGTTCACCAACCAACAACGTCGTACTAAGTATTTCATCAAGAAATTCATATTGTTTCATTTTCTATCATTTATGAGATTACATTAAAAATATAGTTATGATTTAAATCTTGATTAATATTTATGCCTTCAATGTAAATGAAGAAATAGATAATTATTCATATTCATAAGTGTATTAAATTATAATAATAATAATTTGATTATTAGTTAAAAATAATATTAAAAATTGTATAAAATGTGTATAGAATAATAATAAATGAAGAAAAGTTGAATAATAATATTTTCACGGGATTCGAGCCAGCGTTATCGTAGTATACCTAGAAGTGTTTACCGCTAGGCCAGATAGACACTTACGTATAGCATTGAAATTAAATACATCATTCCAATGAAACTAACTTAAAGGTAAATTATTATCTACCGCGGACTCTAGGATTCTTGATGAATAGCAATATACGGGAGTAAGTGCGATCGATGTTGGCGACAAAACTTGTGGGTATTGTGTTTGAAATCTACCCACAATGTTATAAAGTTTAGGTACACGTTTGTATTATATTATAATATCTACAGATGAGGATGGATTTGAATCACCACCACCCACATGTTTTGTGATTTTAATAAATACTATGACGTTGTGGTCATGTCGCGTTCTCATTGGTTCATTATGAAAAAGTTCGATATACAGGTGTGTGTATGAGTGTTATGTGTCTATAGAAGAAGGTCGTAAGTGGGACTGATTGGTTATGCTATAGTTTCGTGAAGTTGTGACTGCGATTTTGACCGTGATAGTACATTAGAAAGAATTTACATCTTTTTAGTAAAAACTGCGACGGACATAATTGTTTGTTTGTACATGTTACCTGAAATAGGGACCAATTAATTCAAACAGGTTTCAGGCTGGCTAAATTAGCATCATCTTTCATGGGATACTGTATAAAATGTTGCAATAAAATACCTCCCCACATTCTAGAACTGAATGAGACGAAGTTTAAAACTTGTATAAAACGCACACTATCCAGGCAGGCATATTATAGTTGGGGGATTACATCACTGATAAAAATACTTGGCTCAATGCTAGTCTTGCTCCACCACCACTAGGGCGCAAAAACAAGTGATATGCAGAACATTATTGTTTTGAAGTATTGTTGGACCTGCTGAAGACTGTATGAATATATTTGTATTATATAGACTCAATTTCTTTTAGTATTGTATAACTGCACAACACGTGTGTGAGTACTATGTACCCAACTGTAAATCTACCATTAGCTGTACCTTTGTTTCGTTCGTTGACTTGTGTGTGCCCTGGCAGTTGAGTGTGTCATGCTCTCTCAAATGTCTCTCTGATGGTCGCGCGTGTGTTGGGTGATTCGGTTCCATTCATGATTGGTGAGCTGGGTGGTGCCGATTAATACGTCATGTTCCTGAACGGGCGTCATCAGTTGAATTTTGGACAGATTGGTCATATCTTAGCGGCCACAACAAAACAATTTAAAAAATACAATAACAGGCCGATTATTGTATTTTTTAAATTGTTTGTTACTCTAGACGCTTTTACGTGTACCTCTTTTTACATCGTTCTCACATATATGCATTTATTAAACAAGAATGATGCAACCAACAACTTGAATTTAAAACTGATGGCAAAGAGTGTCCGTGGAGTTTCATGCTAATTCTTATCCATTGAGACGTACTGACGCTTGCGAATTTGCAATTAGAGTAATCTTTTTTATATTGTTTGACAATTCAATATACCTCTAAGGTTTATTTGAAATAAACTATTTGATTTTGATTTTTGTGATGGGTGACCTATCGCCTACCGCTATCTTTATATAGCGAGTTTCCTCCGTGCCTCAGAAAGCACGTTGAACTGTTGGTCCCGGCTGTCATTTGAAGAAATTTGACAGTCGTTACGGGTAGTCAGAAGTCTGAAATCTGACACGTCTGTCCAAGGGATGAAGTGTTACCCAGTTACTGGGTTGTGGACGTCAGACAGACAGTCGCTGCATGTAAATTACGGGTAATCAGCTGAATTCAGTGACACTGGAAGCCGACCCCAATATAGTTGTGAAAAGGCTAGACAGATTGATTGATTTGAGTGCATGCATATTTATAAATTTCCGTGCAAAACGTGGCGTATTTTCTTCATTGTATTTTTTATAATAAATAAATAAAACTGCCTTTAGTTTATTCAGATCAACTTATTAATCTATAATATTTAAACTTAATCTGGTCATATTTGGGTCTTGATAATTTGTTTAAGATATGTTTGTCAGTCGGCATAGACCTCCTCCAAGATTTTTCATTCGTGTCTTTCTTGAGCCACTCTGCTCCACAGCTGCACTCCTGCCACTTGTCTGTTGTTGTCGTCCCACCTTTTCTGTGATCTTCCTCTTTTACTTTTTCCTTCTCTGGAATACCATCGTGTCACAATTTAACTCCATCTGTCCTGCCCTCTTATCATATACCCTGCCCATCGCCATCGCCAAGTCTTTACAAATTGATACCGTTTTCTTGTACCGAATCGACACTCCAGGGAATTGTATTGACCAAAATTTAACAGAGTATAGATATGATTAAGTACTAGTAATGGATTGGAATGCGCATTCCCTCATCCTAATTTATTTAAGAACGGTGCAGTGTATTTTTTTCTTCCATAAATATGCGTCAGTCTTCATTAGCAACATTAGTTTATTAGTATGCATTCATTCATTGTCTTATCCCAATCTTGACAGAACTAGACAATATTTTTCTTTAATTCCTCCTGATCACAAATGCTCATAATATAGAGACCGATTACCAGATAAGACGATTAATAAATACTTCCTGTGTATGAGCTGTCTAGATCGTGATAAAGGTGAACAGGGTTCTTGTCGTTATTTTTATACTAATAATAGTTACGCACTATTAGATAGGTCGGTACAATGCCTATAATAACAAAAACAAACGATGAAAAACATGAATTAATTAACAGTTTTAAAACTAATTATATGGCAAATAAAGATACCAAGTTTATAAAATAGATAACGCGAAGGTTTCTACTCACCAGCTATATATACGGTGTTAATTTGTAATAGAGGATAAAAGATTCTCAAATTGTCATCCTAAAGGTACATGTACTCGTAGTTGAAATATAAATATCCTGCGTTTTCTTTACTGCCTCTGTCCATTTTGCTTGCTCATTTGTTTTCGTAGAATTTTTATTTGTGATTTAAATGTATGTAGGGCACAAATAGGTTACACAGATCAATTTTACTTTATTTGTTTGTCCTTTATTCGCGAGGGTGAATATCAAAGCGATTGGTTTTCAATATTTATCGATGTTTTCCATGTATTTTTGGTGCTGTCAGGAAGTGCATAACTTAAACCTGGGCGTGTGCTTTTTCATCTCTTTTCCCCACAAACTCTACCTAGTTTCGAGAGAAATTTGTAGGAACGTAGGACTAGCAATAAAAAGTTAAATAAAATAATAATCAAAGTCTGAATAGTAAATACTGAATACCAAAAACGCACTGTGTTTCTTTTGCGACACCTTCGCCATACACATCATTAATCTTTCGAGCCGTTTCTGCAGCACTAGTGCCACGATGGAACTCGTATCTACTCGTAAATAACGCGATATTTCTAGTTATCCATTTTGTAAACTGACTCGCGCAAAGAAAAAACCAAAAGATTTCCACTTTAAAATTTCCTGTTTCACAAACAAACACAAAAGCGAGCTGTATAAATTTAAAATTGGAATTCCAAACCAAAGAGGAGATATTTGAGATCAAAGTGGCCAGTACGACAAAATGCCAACCTAATATTATCTATTTGCAAAATCAAATTAGTATCTATTTTGTAGGGCAGGTAAATGTCACAGAAATAATCGAATAAAAATACCTATTCTGCTCTAATCAGAATCACTGGTCCTAAAACTGATGCTTCTAGAACAAAATAGAATAACAAGTGTTTAAATATGCCAATAGTATCATATATCGTTTATATATTATCATTCATATCGTTTATATATTTTAGATGACAAACGACTTTAATAATAAATATGAAGGTCACATTATTTTGTTAATTAATGCATAACATAAAAAGTGTAACAAAAACTCAAAAACTCCGATTAGGTATGTCTGGCCACCTCTCTTTGTGTTTGTCCTCTCAAGCATAGAGATTTTGACTTTTTTTTCGCAACGACAAGCACTGCTTTTCTTATTAGAGTTTTTACTGCCTTTGTTAATGTGAGATTAATTAACAAAGTACATATCTACATATTATATCACTGACTCTAAGCAGGAATGTATGTTTTTTGCTTATTAGCAAGTTTTTTTTATAATGACACATTGATTCATCGCTTCTTTTTATGAGATCCTCTTTTTATTAGAAGGTATTCAATGCAATGTCAATGATAACGAAATACTCCATTGACATTGCATTGAATACCTTCTACTTTTTTACTTTTTGAAAACATAATTTTGGTATCACACTTTACACTATCACATTAATATTATAAGGTCGAAAGTTTGTGAGTGTGTGTGTTTGTTACTTTTTCACGCTCCACAGCTGGACGGATCTGGATGACACTTGGCGAGATAGATTATAGTCTGGAATAGGATAGGATAGGATAGGATATTTTATTCCGGGAATATGTTCCCTTGGGATAATTTTCGACTTCCATGCGGGCAAAGCCGCTAGTAGAAGTTAGTGCTACTTAATTCTGAAATCGTTTTAACAAAACTTAACCACTCAACTGTCGCAATGACAACGAAAAAGTCCTTGATTAATTGCCATAAATAACAAGCTACATGCTGATAATTTGAAAGAATTGAGTGGATGTAATAACTAAGAATATAGGGCTATTATCATTATGGAGACAGCTACAAAATATTTTACAATCACCGAAAATTTATTAACGACGCAACAAAAGACTTTCTCAAAATTTCATCAAATATAAACGAATAACCATGCTTCTTTATACCTGTAGCATTAACTTTTATTTTTAAAAGTTCATCCCTTTAAGCCATAATTACGAGTAAATAATTCAAACTTAGCAAACAAACTTCAATTATTAGATAGAAACTTTGTTTGAATATTTTACGCAGGCAAAGCGCTCCTAACATTAACGTTATTTTTATATTACGCACTTTTGAAAGGCAAATCAAAAGTTAGATACAAGTGGACTGGATTATTTTACGTCAAAGAAAGTGGCAAATAATCTGAAGCTAAAGGATTTTAGAATATTTTTTTTTAAATTCTACTTTTGGAATAGTGACTTAACCTCTATTTCAGTTGGCTTTGCTTGAAAAAAAAATTAACATTTTCTAAGTACCTAAAAATTACTCTGCCATACCGTGTGTTTATATATACCATTTCTCAACATACAATTAGCATACTAATAAATAAGTTAGGTAATAAAATTAGGAGCTAAATAGCAATACTTTTTCCAGGTCTGAACTTGAGAAACGCCACTTTGTCTTCGAGTTCCACTGCAACCTCACAATCAAGGGTTTCTACGATGCTAAAGGAAATATCCTCTTATTCCCTATTGATGGAGGGGGTGACGCCAAAGTAAAGCTAAGTAAGTAACACTGTCATTAAGAATTCAACAGTTTGTGATGTCTACAGCCTATCTCCTTTATCTCCCTTTTAAGTTTGGTAGCTTTGTATTTTCAAATGCCCGTTGCGGCGAAAAACAAGACAATAATTTTCATGCTATGATTTTTTAAGAGTGATTCGATTGCATGTGATTTTCCCCTTAGAGTAAGAAACCATGCACTGAGACTGATAATTTCTAGTCTGGTTAATTTCTCGTCCAATTTATTTCATTATTAAAAAAAAAATAAGAACATAATTTGAATCCTTATTGTATAATTTATTCACACACAACACAATGTTATTTGCAATCACATAATTAACTTGATATTAATCATGAACCAATGAAAAGGATCATTATGTTAAATAATTTAAACTTTAACACCTAGACACCACATTTTTGTTTTTGTTACAGCCAATCTCAGAATGAAGATTGATATGAAAACAAAGTACATCAAAGACAAACAAGGCGTCAATCATTTTTCTGTGAAGAGTTACAAGTACACTTTCGACTATGGAGATCGAGTTTCCTTTGAACTAGCGAATCTCTTTAGAGAAAGCAAGGAACTTAGTAAGTATACAGATCTGGTAAAAGACGAAAAATATTTGTTCCAATCCTCAGTATTACTCGCAACATAGTAACAATGATTTGGAAGATGAAATTAGCGAAACCCATGATACTGTACTCACAAAAGCAATTTTAACGATTCCGAATTCAAACATTGGACTTGAAACGGGGATAAGTCTCAGCCTGCTATTGGCTGAGATCGAGTTATTGAATAAAGTCTCCCGAAGACAGGTGCGACGTGACAATGCGACCACGACGGGATGACCGTTATACAAATAATTATTCGGCGATTAATATATTCGTAAAATAATGTAAAAAATAGGCATCTGTTAGAGCCTTTAGTATAAAACAGAAATATTGAAAATAGGTGTTACTTTATTTTTATGGTTTAATTGACACCAAATTACTACAGCCTATTACTAAAACTACGCAATTATCGGAAACAGCTATTTCCTCATTTCCTTTATCTGCCAATGAGCCACAATAGCAATAAAATGATTTTACTAAATTGTACCCAACGCTGTATCCACCAAGTAAATGCTCTGACAATTTGTGCATATCTGTGAATGTTGCTATGTGTAATAAAAAAATCTTTTGACCTACTTGAGAACGGCAAGTTCCTATAAAATCTATAATTGTATTGGAACTTGCCGTTCCCAAGTCATCTTTTATGATAATCATTGCCTTGTTAAGGTTTATGTGGTTAATTTTCTTTATATTAATGTGATCAAATTCGAAATTATGCTTACTGTGTCCAGTTTGTTTTAGATTAAAACAATCATTAATGCGCCCCTTTGATTGTTTTAGGTAGGACAATCCTTGAATTCCTTAATAAGGAGTGGAAACAAGTAGCAGAAGAATTTGGAAAACCCATTGTGGACTACGCCGTAGAACTAGCTATAAGGACTATAGGAAAGTTCTTCTTTGTTGTGCCCTACGAAGAACTTGTTAATGTGCCTATTCCCAAGTAGTAATTCAAGTTTACTAATAAGAGTATTCTTAAGCCTTTAGAGTACGTAAACAACTACATATACCTACAAAAACAAATAACATTTGGAGATAGTAATGAAGAACAGATTGAACACCGAGTGAACATGAGTTGGAAAAATTCTGGTCCCTAAAAGAAATTCTAAAAGGCGCTTTCCCCCTCCATCTCAAAAAGACCGTAATGGACACCTGCATATTACCGACCCTCACATACGGCTGTCAAACCTGGACATACAACACCAACATTAAACTAAATTAGCGGTTTATCAGAAAACAATGTAAAAAAATATATTGAAAATGAGGAGAATACACAAAATGAGAAGCGACTATCTAAGTGGAAAGACAAAACTCATTGATGCTCTGTATAACGCTTTAACACTAAAGTGGCGATGGCAGGGCACCTAGCCAGATACAGAGACGAAATATGGACACTAGAAACCACAAGATGGGAAGGACCAATTGGTAAAAGAAGCAGAGGCAGAAGTCCAAAGAACAGATGGATTAATGGAATAATAGCCATAGCAGGGAAAGAATGACAAATAAAAGCAAGGCATAGAAATACTTGAAGTAAACTGTAGGAGACCTTTACCCAGACTGTGGTTCCAGCACCAGACAACTTAGGAATTATAATAGGGTATAAAAAAAAATTGATTATAAGTAAAATATTATGTTAATGTTATTTTTTTAGGTGATGGAAATAAATGGGTATTATTATTATGTCCTTTATATAACTTATTTCTTATTTAATAGATCGTTAAATATTTATAAAACAAACAAAAGAAAAGAACATTTAAAATATAGGAAATAGAGGCCTACCGGTATCGGGAACAGGGTCCAAGCTACCGGCGCTCAGGGTTCCATAGAGAGTAACCTCCTAACAATACGAGCCGTGTCCAGCAGTACTGCTTTCTGGATAAGGCCCTTGACGCAGCTGCCTAACGAGAGCGTCCTAAGGTGTTGGTTGAGGCTCGTGGCTGACACGACTATCGGTACAATGATCGCTGTGTCCACATCCCACATGTCGATAAACAGGCGAGCCAAGTCAAGATACTTCATTTGCTTATCTTTCTCGGCTCTCACAAGGTTCCCGTTATGCGGGACGGTAATGTCAACAATCATTGCAAGCCTCTCGATTCTGTCAACCACCACAATATCAGGTTTATTGGCTACAATAGTCCTGTCAGTGATGATAGACTGATCCCAGTACAATGTGATATTGCCATTTTCGAGAACTGGGTTGGGCACATACCTGTATTACGGTACCTCCTGAGTATGCCACAAGAGTATTTAACAGAGCAAGTTGCTGATGGATAATCCTGGCTACAAGGTTGTGCCTATACAAGTACTCTTCGTTAGCTAGACGAGGACAACCAGAGATAATGTGGCGGATCGATTCACCCGGGCGGTGACAGATGTCAACCGTGCCAACCTTCACAATAAATCTCCGGCAGTTATTCATCATGATAACTTCGTCCATAATTGCACGGACAAAACCATCGGTTTTCCCAAAGAGGTCACCGAAACGCTGCCAGGCTACGGACGCTGATTGATCTACATCGGACCCATATAGTGTAGCGTTACGTTAGCTCAGTTGAACTAACGTTAGCTACGTTAATAAAAGTAATTATAAATTTAAATTTAGGAAAAGGATATAGAGTATAAAACTAAAGTCCGGCTTCGCACGACGTGGGCAGCTAACCAGTCAGGGTAGGGCAGGAAGACGTGGCACGGTGTGATGGGACGGCTGATGGTGCGCTACCAGCGTGCACACCCAGGCACCAGGACGGGCAGGATGACGTAGTATGCCCGAGGTAGGTAATTGACCAGGCTATCGGGCAGTTAGGTAGATGAGTAGGCAGCAGGAATCTACGCTTACTGAAACGGGCGCGCTGTGGCCGCGCGTATCTCTGTATACTTGTCTGCCACAGCTCATACACCACGTGCGGTGGGTAGGCAGCAAGGTGTGTCGGGAATTGGACTGAGGCGTTAGGCGTTACACGCCGTAGATACGCAGGTACACGGTAGACAAATTATACACAGTATAACACTCTCAATAATATATATATTTAAACTAGAGCACTTCAGAGATGAATAATTTCACAGGCCGTATATATTATAGTTTTAAAGAGTTTTCAGATAGATTATTACATTTTGTAGTATTAAGTAGTCCGACTTTCGGCGTCCAGATTCAAAACTAAAAACTGACGCCCGTTTTGCATCGTTCTGTGTCATATCGTCTACATTTTAAATTCAAATTTCAATTAAGAAATCAAGAACAGAAACAGTAAAACTGAACGACTCTGTGCACCAACAACAATCCGAGCATAGCAAAACAGATATACCTATTTTCAACAGGAACTATTCATTATGGCTTACGTTCATTGATCTGTTCGTGGAAGCAATAAAAAATAACCCTGTAATTGCAAAAGCTCAAAAAATGCAGCACTTGAAATGGAGATTGCGTGGCAAAGAGGAGAAACTCGTCCATCATTTATATATCGCACCCAAAAATTACGACACGGGTGAGAAATCTTGAACCATAAGTATAACAACAAGTTTCTGTTGTTCACCAAGAATTTCCAGAGATGCATGCGTCAACCACATCTGTAAAAACAATCAGCATTCGACCTTAAGCGGTTATATGACACGAGCAATGAAACCATAAATGCGATACACAATTCGGTCGTAGACACTGGCTCATGGGATCCTGTACTAGACCACAAACCAGCTAACTCTCGCAACTTCCATGCATATAACGCTTGAAAATTTAATAAGATCATTTGTGTATTATGAAACATTAATCACATGATAGGCTGCCCCGCCAACTGTCGAAAAATGCACCATCGTGCTGGTTGGCGACCAGATGGGATGGCCCGATGGATATTTCCGGGGGGGCTCGGGCTTCCCTGCAGTCTCCGGACTAGTGTCCCAATGATGGCGTCCTTTCAGTGCGTGTCTGTCGGTTAGTAGCGTGGTACCTCATCTCATTTCCTTCTCCTCTCCTTCCACTCTTACTAAAATGGCAAGAAACAAAAAGAAAACTGGAGTGCAGCACCCCCCTGCCCCACAAAGTGCATCTCACTAATATTAGAGGTCTGCAATCACATCTCACCTCAGTCCACCATCACCTGGAGACTGAAAAGCCAGCAATGTTTTTCCTTACGGAGACGCAGATAGGAAGTCCGTCAGACGTGTCGTACTTATCCAGGGTTTACCCTGGAGCACAATTTCAAACCACGCGCCGGTGTATTCATGTATGCCCGAGACGACACTTCTATCGGCATCTCCGTAACCTTGAAGACTCCAGGTTCTCAGTGCTGTGGGCTCTGGTGGACACAGGGCTGGATAAGATTATCTACGCCTGTGTATACCGCTCGCACAGTGGAGATCAGGAGACAACCAGGCTCACAGAGTACCTCAGTGAGGCGGCTGATGCGGCACAGCAGTGGTACCCTTCAGTCCAATTAGTGCTATTGGGGAACTTTAATGCTCATCACCAGGAGTGGCTCTTCCTATACCGTGTGCACTGATCATGCTAGACGAGAGACGCGCAAACTTGCGCTAGCGCTAAATCTCACTCACCTGGACCAGGTGGAAACGAGGGTGCCAGATGTTGATTCGCACACAGCCAATTGCTTGGACCTTCTGCTGACAACAGATCCAGACCGATACTCAGTGTCGATATCTTCACTTTTGGGTAGTTCCAACCACTGTTTGGTGAAGTCAGTGTCCGTCTACGTCCCGCCCGATCCCAGCCCAAGAGGCATCCGGCACGTATGGCGGTACATGTCAGCAGATTGGGATGGGATGCGATCTCTTTTCGCATGATATCCTTGGCAGCCCGCTTGCTTCTCTTCGGACTATCCATCGTCATGCGCTGACGCTGTGACGGATGTGTTGCGTCGGGGGATGGAGTACTATATTCCGAGTGACGAGTATGTCGGACATTCGCATTCATCAAAAAGACGTCCGTAGGATGCTGCGTAGCCTTGATGTGAACAAAGCGAGTGGCCTCAACGGGATACCAGCAATTGTACTTAAAACCATGCACCTGAATTGTCGGAACCGGCACAGGGTCCTGCACGAAAGCCTCATTGGTAAGCTTCCTTCCTACGGTCTGCCTAGTGGTCTGTGTGATTGGATTGCGGACCTCCTGAGGGATCGATCCATCCGAGTAGTAATCGAGGGCTGCTTGTCCGGTGAGTTAGATATCAACGCCGGTGTCCCTCAGGTGCCAGTGCTCTCGGCAACATTATTCTTGCTGCACATTAATGATCTGCTAAAACCTGGAACCTTTTGGTACTCAGAAGACAGCACTGTTGCTGAGAGGTACGTGCCCAGCGCACGGGCTACTGGGCCTCAGATTCGGTCTCTCCAGGTGGCCATGGTTGAGCGCTTGAATCTGTCCTTGAAAGCGGCCTCCGAATGGGGTGGTGCCAATCTGGCCAGTTTCAATGCTCCTAAGAACCAGGCGTGTCTTTTTTCCGCTAAAAAGAGCCAATTCCACCCGGCTTTATCTTTCCGTGGTGTAACCGTGCCGTTAATGGACCATCTCGAAGTTCTCGGTGTTACGTTGACATCGACCCTCAACTTCGGTCCATTCCTTGAGGCGAAAGCTCAGTTAGCTGCAAAAAAGTTGGGGATTCTTGCAAAGGTGAGACGGTACATCATGCCTGAACAGCTGCTCAACTTGTATAAAGCGCAAGTTTGGTCATGCATGGAGTACTGCTTTCACTTCTGGGATGGATCTGCCAAATACCAGTTTGATGCACTTGAGTCGATTGACAGACGGACCAAAAGGCTTATAGGCAACGATGCACTGGTCGCCTCAAAGATCCAGAGCCTCGAACATCGACGCCGAGTTGCCAGCCTGGTTTTTTATCGGTTACATTTCGGGGAGTGTACGACGGAACTGCACAATTTGATTCAGCCTAGCCCTTTCCATCATCGGACTACAAGACGTACGGTCATGCGCCATCGGTACATGGTGGACATCCCTCCCATACGGACAAAGCGTTTTGCTAATACTTTCATTGTGCGCACAGCTAAGGAGTGGAATTCCCTTCCAGAGTCTTTGTTCCCCTACCTTCCAGCTTCATCATCAGATCAGTTCGATGGTACCATTTTCATCCGTACCATTTATTTATATGTATTTGCTACATCATATTCGCGTATCTATTCGAGATATCTTATACCCATGAGATGCTTATTAAGGAGTCCAGTGGTTATCTTTGATAGTCTTCATCAGTTCCACTTCACCAAATGATATTTTCTGTGTGCAAATGCTGGCCATGTTATTGAAAATACCAAAATCGCTGTACCTATGTATGATTATAATATTTAAGGAGTTCCCTCGATTTCCATGGGATTCCATCATCAGATTCTGATTTGGTGACAATGTGAGCACTTTTGCAAATCCGTCTTTATAATGACGGAGTTATGCCCGATTTTTTATAAAAAACCGGTCAAGTGCGAGACGGACTCGCGCACAACGGGTTCCGTACCATTATCACAGAAAAACGCCTAAAAAATCATGTTTGTTTTACGGAAGCCCTACTTCAATATTTATTTTATTCTGTTTTTAGTATTTGTAACAGAAATAAATCATCTGTGAAAATTTGAGATACAGCCTGGTGACATACTAAAGACTTCCGGCCACGAGTAACCAATGAACGCAAGTACTATATCGTCCGCAAACGCCGTTACCTTGGTGTCATCTAGTTTTATTGGACAAAATTCATTAATGTATACAAGGAACAGCGTCGGCCCGAGCACACTACCTTGTGTGACGCCGAATGTTATGAGAAGTTAACTACTCCTGTGATTATCAATGGTAACACATTGAGTTCTTTTCTTTATGTCTTTTTTTATTTTTATTCTTTATAGGCTCGCGTTTGACCACTATCTCGCCTGATGTTAAGTGATCACTTAAAATCACTAATGATTGACCCCTAACTCCGACCTTTTCTAGTTTGAAAAACAAGAGGGGAATGGAAATTGTGTCAAATACCTTAGCAAGGTCCAGAAAAATAGTGAAGACTTTTTTCTTACTGTACAGGTTTCTAACGATATGATTCGTAAGTTCTAAGACTGCATTTGAAGTGGACATGTTACGTCTAAAACCATACTAGTTTGGAGATAATAAGTCTTTGTCTTCCTGAAATTTAATTAAACGTTTATTTATAATTCCCTCCAGTATTTTACACAGTATTGTTAGAAGAGCTATCAGGCGCTAATTTGAGATTAGGCCACCCGCACTCTTGTAAATAGGATGGTTTAGGGCCTTTTAAAAAAAATAGGGAAAAGTGCCTGTTTCGAGGCAGAAGTTATACACATGAGTCAGGATGGGAACAAGTTGGCATTTATATTGCTTGAGGAGAGCAGTAAGAATATTGTCCCAAACAACGGCCCTCTCCATTGCTATTTGAGTGACTGTAAGCTTACTGATGAGGCCCATTGTAAGCGACCACGTCTCAGAGCCATATGTCACGACTGGCAACACACACTTATCATAGACTTTCGTTTGAGACACGGTGGTAAGTTGGAGGAGAAGACACCGCGAAACTTCCCGAACGCTGCCCAGGCGAGTCGGATTCAACGGTTGACCTCTTTCTCGAAGTTGGCCCTACCTAACTGGATCGTTTGTCCCAGGTAGACATAGTCGCCCACAACTTCCAGTGTAGAGTCTACGATTTTCTTTTCGATTCACCATGACCTTGGTTTTGTCCATGTTCATTTTAAGACCCACTCTTTCGGAAGCTCTAATGAGGTCATCGAGCATTGTACTGAGGCTCTCCATGGTCTCAGCCATGACCACTATGTCGTCGGCAAAAAGAAGGTGAGTGATGTCCTTACCATTAACGAGTATGACGGCATCAAACAGCTTCCTAAAGTTTCCCACCTACCTTTAGGAGTTCGGCCGTGATTCTGTCGTCACCCGGCCATGTCGTTTTTAAGCTCTTTCAGAGCCAACCTAATCCATACAGGCTGACGTCCGGGGTATCTTCGGTATAGTGTTGTGTCAATCTAGCTCTTGGGTCGTTTGCTAGATTCGCAACGGGCTTGCTGATTGGTGTGTACAACTGCCCATAAAACATCTTAATCTCCCTCAGAAGCTCCAGTTTGGCGGAAGCGATCCTGCCATTGTCGATCTTCAGTTTTTGAGCTGGCTCTGCCCAATAGCCAGATCCCTTGAAAATACTTTGGAGCCTTTATTTCGCTTAATCCCGTTTTTAATACGCCCGGTATTAAAGCGGCGGAGGTCTCTTTTCAAAGATTCAGAGTGCTGTCTATTGAGCTGCCAGTATTTGCACGCCAGATCTGAAGACTGCAGGATCATCTCACGCCTCTCCTTCATAAGCTTTAAAGTAGGATCAGAGAGATTTTTGTTTCAATCTGTACGACGGGTCTTGAAAAACTTAAACCCGACTGAATGGACAGCTTTCACGAACCTATCGCACTCGAAACGATTCTGGAGTTCGAGCTGAAAGCTCTCGGAGTTTTGAAAATGGATCTGTGTTGGACGGAGCGGGGACTTCATCAGTTGAGACCTTTCAAGCTTAATATTAATGTTCAATGTGTCTCTTATCATGAAGTGATCGCGCGTTTTTTTTACCGAATTGATCACCGAGACATTATTGAACATTTTCTTGTAGGTTAACATGATAAAGTCGATCTCATCGATGCACCATCGGGGCTCTGCCAGGTCCACTTACTGTGTTCAAGCTTTATGAAAAAGGAGTTCATCATATAGAGGCACTCCTTCTCCATAAAACTGGCCAGTAGGTGACCCCAGTGGTCTCGTCGTCCAACTTCAAATCACCCCACTTACAGGTCATCCTCGTCTCATTTGCCCTGTTTCGCGTTGAAGTCCCCCATGACAACGGTGAATTAAGTTTTGAAACCATGCATGGCTCTGGAGATATTTATTTATTTATGTATGCTTTATTGTACACCAGAAAATACAGGATCTCCTTATCGCTTTACGCGATCTCTTCCAGGCCACCTGGGATATGTATGAGATGTCCTTATACATGATCTCTACCTCGTCGTCGGGGTGTGCCAAGGTTAGGTCGAAGACCTTCAGCGAATATCTTGAGGATATTCTGAGTATAAGGTACTCCACCCTTGTCGACAATCTCTCGATCTTCACCACGTTGTTCACAAGGGACTTGTGGACGATAAACCAGACACCTTTCTGGGACTGCCAGTCAACCTCTCGGAAATAGAGCAGGTTACCGGATCTGGGAATTATCGAGTCCTCCCCCTCTCTTCGGACTTCAGATAACCTTATAATTCTCCATCGTAACCTGCTCAATTCTTCCTCGAGTTCTGCCATCTTCTCGTCGGTCCGGAGTGATCGCATATTATACGTTGCCAGGTCCAGTCATCAGTGTTTATTGGGGTAGCCGGGTCCACTCTGCGGATTCTTCACACCCCTTGCCACGCCATCGCCTCGACCTCTACCGAAGTCGAGGTAAGACGGGCTGCCGGGCACTTGGGGCCGTTTTACTTGTGCTATTAATTTTGGATTGGGGGGGTTTGCCGTAATCGCCATGCTTGGCAGGTGCGTTGGCGATCGCAGTTGTTCTTAAAGTACACAGAGAACGCTGCCGCTCATTCTCTGGTGTTTCACTTAGGCACATCTTACGACACCCACGGGAAGTTATGGGATGGTGAAATTCTGTCCGTCACCATACGGTACAATCATAACGAGTGGGCAAGTTCTATACCAAGTAAGGTAATTATAATGCAAATAATGACTCAATGAAACTTATAGAGTGCTGTTGTATGCCTTCGTGAAATGAATCCTGAGAGATAGCCGTCATTTATTGAAGAGTTGTGTTGTTAACTCAGTAGTTCTTCGTCAGCTTTATATTGGAGTAATTACACTTTCAAACATAAAAAAATAAAACAAATCGGTTTACAATTGACGGAAAAATCGGTGAACACATACGAAAAAAAAACCTTCCTCTTTTCGGAAAGTCGGATATGAAATACACCAGAGATTGCAATCGCGATCTTTATCCTTGTCAAGATAATTCCTACTTCTTTTCTGGCTTCTGACTTGCCAAGTAGTATCATATTACGCAGTTACTGGGTTGTAATTGTAAAGTAGTGTTATTTTTGCAATTTGCAATTTGAATTTCGCGCCCGTTCGATAAGTACCATGATATTCGTTCATTGTTTCTGATTGGCGGATTAAATAAGTCTCAATTTAGGTAATACCGAAAAAGTAAGTTAAAAGTTGTTTTAATAGTTAAATTTTAAAGCTAAATTATAGACAAAGTTTTGACAGAAAAATATAGCAATTGAAATCTATAAAACATGGTTATTAAATATTTTTTTTTCATAACGTGGTTTAACCGACCAATCACATTTTAGCATTCATAGTAACAAACGATTCGAGTAAATCCTGCAAATCATGTTATCCCAAAGTTCCAATAGTTGCAGTCGGTAATATAGTTCAATCAAATGGTAGATTTAATAGTTATTTTGGTCATCAGTAATTTTGTTGAAACTTAGTCGAGTCCTTGCGTCACACCCCAAGATCTCGGGAATTATAATTTTCTGGTTGTATCGTGATTTCACAGATTTTTCCACCTCATGGAATTGTTTTCAAGTCATTGTTCAGTTGATATCGTTTACCAGAATTGTCAAAACTTTAGTTGGGTTTAAGAATCTGTGGGCTGGCAAGATTGGACATTTTCGACACGAAGGAGCGGACGCTCATTTTTCTAAGAAGCGGCGAGAAATATTAAATTTTCACATCTGGTGCCATTAAAAGGCAGGGAGTATATTATTCCGTGCTTTCCAACAAGAAGTGAAGTGAATTATTAAATTTTGGATAAAAATCCTCTGGAGATGGATTTGTGATGCTAACCAACATCAGCATATTTAGGCAGCTCTGGTGGTATACTACGATGTTTACGTGCCCGCCATTTTGTAATATCAATGAAATTAGTTTTCTGTAGTTACTGACATCGATTCAAAAGTGCCATGCGCTAACCAACATACGCATAGGTATATACTATTATTAATTTAAAAAATAATAACAATTCAGGTGCTTAAAAGGCGTAGTATTATTTATTATGTCCTTTATTTAATTTATTTCTTATTTGTTACATTTTTAAATATTTTTATAAAACAAAAAAAAAGGAAAAATATTTATATTCCTCCTGCCCATAGATGTCGCTTTTTATACACTTCTTTCGGATTTTCTGTTGTTTTCTGTACTTACCTCATATTACCATGAAAATCATTATTCGATTCCAATAAGCCCAAACCCGATTAAGATACCTTGTTTTATTACGGAGTTCCAGTGTCTGCCTTCTGGCTTCGTTATCAGATCAGTTCGATTGTACAATTTTCATCAGTACCATTTATTTATATGTCTTTGCTTCATCATATTCGCTTATCTTATCGAGATATCTTATACCCATGACATGGTTATTAAGGAGTCCAGTGGTCATCTTTGATAGTCTTCATCAGTTTCACTTCACCAAACGATATTTTCTGTGTGCAAATGCTATACCTATGTCTGCCTATAATATTTAAGGAGTTCCCTGGATTTCCATGGGATTCCATCATCAAATTCTGGTTTGGTGACAATGGGACCACTTTTGCAAATCCGTCTATATATGACGGAGTTATATGCCCTAATATTTATTAAAACCGGCCAAATGCGAGTCGGACTCGCGCACGAATGGTTCCGTACCATTATTGCAAAAACGGCAAAAATATCACGTTTGTTGTATGGGAGCCCCACTTAAATTTGTTGTTATATGTTTTTAGTATTTGTTGTTATATCGGCAACATAAATACATCAGCTGTGAAAATTTCAACTGTCTAGCTATCACGGTTCATGAAATACGGCCTGGTGACAGACAGTCAGACAGACGGACAGTGGAGTCTTAGTAATAGGGTCCCATTTTTATCCTTTGGGTACTAAACGAAAAAGAAAAATAGCTCCTCGCTTTTGGGAAGTCGGTTGAAAATACTGGTTTTATTAGAAAAAATAGTAGCATTCGGTTGGACTGTATACCGTCGACGTTTGGTAAAGGCACATCACGTAATTATTATGATTTGTTTCTTGTGAGATAGAAAAGAGAGAGTCTTGAGTGTTTTTGGGAGTTGATTCTGCAAAAAATATTGATTGAATTATCACATCTGATAATGTAAGAAAAATAAAACCGGCTAAGTTCGAGTCGGACTCGCGCACGAAGGGTTCCGTATCATTATCGCAAAAAACGGCAAAGAAATCACGTTTGTTGTATGGGAGCCCCACTTAAATATTTATTTTATTCTATTTTTTGTATTTTTGTTATTGCGGCAACAGAAATACATCATCTGTAAAAAATTGTTGAGATACAGCCTGGTGACAAACATACAGACAGACAGAAAGACAGACAGACGGACCGCGGAGTCTTAATAATAGGGTCCCGTTTTTACCATTTGAGTAAGGAACCCTAATAAGGTAATTAATAGTATACGCACAAATAAAAAAACTTTTTGCAAAAAAATACTACCGACTTCCAAATACAAAACTACAAAGTGTAAAATAACTTAATTTTTTGAAGTCGGTGTCTTTCGTAGGTACCATTTTTTTGCGTTATGGACACCGACTTCAAAAAATTAAGTTATTTTACACTTTGTAGTTTTGTATTTGGAAGTCGGTAGTATTTTTTTGCAAAAAGTGTTTTTATTTTTCACTTTTTAGTTGTACGTACCTAATAGGCAAGTTAGTAAGGGAACTATTTCGCCAGAATAGTTTTCATGAAACTTGAACATAACCGGTGAAATGAGAGATCTGCTTACCCCTTAAGAGCGAACTGGCGTCATGTTATGTTATGAAATGTTATAAACAACAAACAGACATGCGATTGCAGCAATCCCGAGAGATTTGCCGTTATTTATTGAAGAGTTTTGTTGTATATCTCCGAAGTTCTTAATCAGATCTTCACCAAATTAAAATGGGACCAATTTCGGAACATACTTTTTCAAACAAAAAAAGAATTTTCAAAATCGGTCCACAATTGACGGAGTAATCGGTGAAAATACGCAAAAAAAAAAAAAAAAAAAACAAACTTGAAGTCGAACATAGAACCTCCTCCTTTTTGGAAAGTCGGTTAATAATGACAAGGCACACATAATGGACATTAGTCAAATAAAATCAAATCAAAATATTTATTTGCCAGAAAATACATTGTTTACCAAGGAAAGATCTTAAAGCCTAAAAGTTATTGCATTCTGCCTGCAAGCAAGCGTGCAAATTGCTTCAATAATAATGTCATTAAGTTTTTTCGACATCATAGCCAAAACACAATTGTAAACATTAGATAGAAAAAAAACAGACCAAACCAAAACAACATTGAAGCATTCTTATACTTTCAATAGTGATCTTCTAGTTCACAAAATATATTGTTACGTGCGTTTGATCATGCGAGCACTATATGTATCTACTTACTACATATCACAAGCAAGTAAATGAGCTCTTTCAAAGTAAATCAAGCTAGGTATATCAATTTCTCTTTTATTTTATAGCTCCTTTGTATGTAGACAAGTATAAAAGTTTTAAACGCTCGTAAAAACGTATTTTATAACGCAACTTACTTAATTTTCTCCTGTCCATATAACTCACGGCAGTCAGCGAACAGATTTTTACCGTGTTCAGGCTTTATTAACGTTGTAAAAAGTACACTGCAGGTATGCAAATATTTTAATTAACACGGAGCAAATCATATTAATGTAGTACTTTAAGTAAGTGCTTACACACTCCAGGGCATTTTCGTTTACGACATCTTCTCTATTTTTACCCGACTGCGTGACGCATAGGAGGATAATGTGTTTATCGGTCTATGCATGTTTGTATGATTGTTCCTATGTGGCGTTCTAGAGAACAAACGCGTAGGCCGATTATAATCATGTTTACGTCAATCGATTCGTATTAACCTTGCGAATGTTACTGGCAACATTAAAATTGAAAAAATAAAAATGGCGAACTTTTGGCGCCGTATTGTGGGAGCCATTTTTTTTTGTCTTCCAGACCCATCGTGAAGCCAGTGCCAGCGATTACTTACGGGACAGAGATGGTCGCTCTCAATGGGCCTCAGCAGAAGGCTTAAAGTTACCCAAATGGCAATGGAGAGAGCTATGCTCGGAGTTTCCTTGAATCAGAAATGAAGACATCCGCAAGATAACCAAGGTTACCGAACAATGGTTCTCTTGCTGATGTATATAGCTCGAAGTATTGCCAAACTTAAGTGACAGTGGGCAGGGCACATTGCACGCAGAACGGTTGGCCGTTGGGGTCGAAAAGTTCTGGAGTGGCGATTGCGTACCAGAAGATTCAGCGATGGGAGGCCTCCCTCTAGGTGCAGCGACGACCTGGTCAAGGCTGCGGTATCCATGGATGCAAAACGCACAGGACCGATCGGTGTATTCCCGTTGTCCCCGTTATCTGTTTCCCCGTTAACGGGGACAACGGGAATTTTATAAAATAATTAAAATTACTTCCCGTTGTCCCCGTACGCTGTCCCCGTTAATTTATTGTAATATATACTTTTAAAATTATGCCCGTTGTCCCCGTTGCGTGTTAAAATTATATAAATGAGCGTGCCATAATAGAGAGAATATTATACCATTACAAATGCTTACATATACAATTAAATGTAAATAATAAAAAAAAACGCAATTGCACCAAAACGCCGTACGCAGAAAATCCGCTAGTATTTTTCGTTGATATAATAATTGTAATAGTACTTTTCTTTTTTTAATATTTTGTTTACAGTTTAAGTTCAATCCTTTTTTCCATTATTAGTATTGTACCTACTGTATGGGTAGTTATTATATTGGTCGGGTGAAATAAAATAAAAAAATGATAGAGATTAGAAAAAATTGTTTGTTTTGTGTGTAAACATTTATAATTTGATTCTATATTTTATATTAAAATATATTATATATTGTTACTGTGAAAGCCATTTCGGACTTTTACCGGTAAGATTTGGTAAAAACGCCGGTGAATCCTAGGTTTTACCGTAGTTCGGATAGTTTTAGGCTTGCCACGCTAAATTACCCATGTTTATAAAAGAATAATAAATAAAGGGGACAACGGAACGTCATAAAATTTCCTTCCAACGGGAAGGAAATTTTATGACGTTCCGGTACAACGGTCCCCGTTATGTATGTGCATAATGGGGACAACGGGAAGGAAATTTTATGACGTTCCGTTGTCCCCGTTACGGGGACACAGATTACGGGGACAACGGGAATACATCGACCGATCAATGTTGCGACGGTTGGGGGCGGCCTGTGTCCAGCAGAGGATGTCTTTTTAGTTCGCTTCTTAAGTAGTCGGGTTATCTGTTTTTTTTTTTTTTTTTCCTGTGTTTCCTTCGTAATTTTCTGACAACATTGGTACTACATTAGAATATACAGAGTGGACCAAAAATCGTGGATCAAACAAAACAGGGTGATATTTTGGGCTATTTATTTTTTTGGAGTCATAAAGTTCAAAAATGTATTGTTTTTGGGTTCCGTACCCAAAGCGTAAAAACGGAACTCTATTACTAAGACTCCACTGTCCGTCTGCCTGTCTGTCTGTCACCAGGCTGTATCTAATGAACCGTGATAGCTAGACAGTTGAAATTTTCACAGATGATGTATTTATGTTGCCACTATAACAAAAAATACTAAAAACAGAATAACATAAATATTTAAGTGGGGCTCCCATACAACAAACGTGAATTTGTTGTCGTTTTTTGCTATAATGGTACGGAACCCTTCGTGCGCGAGTCCGACTCGCACTTGGCCGGTTTTTTTTTACTCCGTATTTCCCCAACTATCGCCCTGTTTAGTTTGATCCACGGTTTTTTCCTACCCTGAATACTACCCTGGTAGACAGGATACTAATTGTTTCCATGTAGACTCAATCAATCTGCCATGCCTTGCCCCAACTATATTGGGGTCGTTCTGCAGTCTAACCGGTTGCAGTTGAGTATCACTATTTTACATGGAGCAACTGCCTCTCTGATCTCCACAACACAGAAAAAAACCCTTTGGCAAGACTACACAAGGAAATAATCAGTTGATATCTTGTGTGAATTTAAATATACAATACAGTGTGCCTCAATTAGAGCGAGATAAGCATTATATTATTTACTTCAAACTTAAGTTTCTCTATGATTTCCTCCAAATACCTGATCGATACTCTAAAGCCTTGTTCTTCTTATTCGAGATAACTTGCAAGAAAAATAGTGAGTCGAAAGCAACAACTCCACATACAACACACACACAAGTCACAAACTCTTAATTAAATGCCCGAACAACCCACAAGAGATAACCAAGTGCAGCGAATTCTAGTCTCAGTAACAATGCTGCGGAACCTCTGTACTACGAACAAGTCACAACTTGGCCGTAAGTTAACAACTTGTTGTGGCAAGTACGGTGAAGTGGATTGTCCCGACTGACCGAACATCATTTTATTGTGTGGACAACTTTGCTTTTACTGTATTTGTTGGCTTTAGTGGGCGATTGTGCTAGACGTGAGATTACAATATTGGTAGTTGTACCTAAACGGAGTTTAGATAGAACGGGATACAAATGTACTAGAAAACATAACATAACATCACACCTGTCACATTTTCCCAAGGGATTAGGCAGAGGAGGATCTACAGTGAAATATGGGAATGAATGTAGAAGTGGCAACACACGAGATTTAAGCGATGTTAGAAGATTTGCATGACAATATTGTGCAAGTTATAAAGTATTACAGTGAAGAAAAAGATTCAAGATGGACGACGAAAGACTACGTACTGACAGTTATTCATTCATATCATACCTTACACAAATCATCCATTATCTCATCCATCTTTTCTTTGGTCGGGACTTCCACTCCATCCATACACATTTTTTGTATGGGTCGTTGTGAATAAAAAGTAAGTGGTAGAAAATCGATATAGTGAATAATAACGAATACTTTACATTCCTCTTTGTATTTAATCGTTGCTGCATAACTTAGTGAGATCGTTTATGCGCCTATTTTCTGTTAATTTCTGTCACCCTGGTACTTTTCAAAACAACAAATGATTCAATTTTAAAACCTGTATTTTTACCATTATTTAGCTAAGTAATTATTCGCTTTTGCACCTAGTTCCAATTAATTTCTGCTTTCATGGTAGTTTTAATAAATAAACAATTAGCACAGTTGAATTTTAAAACGTCTATCGATATCATTTATTACGAATCCTTCATGCTCTTCTCTATATTTCATCGTGGGTGCGTTTCCAGGAATACTTTAGGTGCGCTTCACGAGGTGCGCTTCAAATTGGGTGCGTTTCGAGGAATACCCCAGATCGTGCACAGTTAACCACCACTTTTTTTTAGCTCAACTATAACGCGCTGCAAACGCGATTTTATCGTAACCAATTTCCCTATTCACACGTTCATAAAATTCTAGTATGCAGAAATGATGAGAGTAAAATCGATACAGACGCGTTGTCACAGCGCTTCTCTTTAGGTGCAAACATAAACGTACAGCGCGTTTTAATTGGATACTTGCTGACAGTATTACGATGGCATCAATCGAGGCAACACTTCTTACGCTGGCCTTAGTACTTTTGTTAAAAAGGAAACGTAAAAATGTCTCACGAAAACGTAAATATTGGATACATCCATTTACGAGCGAAAGGAAATCACATGGCGGTCACACAGCGCACAGACGTTCCCAGCGCTATACACGCTCGTTCGTAGTTAAGGAACCCCAATCCCCCAATATTAGCTTCATCAGCCAATAATTATATTATATTAGAATAACAGCTATATGTCAGCATATAATATCTAGGACATGCGTCATTAGCAGAGATGATTGGTTAGCAATAAGATTAGTATATAAGATCAACATTTTGTAGAATTAAGTAATTACTGTCTTGCTGTAACTGGGATCAAATAAAGTTTATTTTTAAACTCTTCCGTTGTCGCTTACTTAATTGGCGCAGCCGGTAGGATCTCTGTAGTCAGTCTGTCACGTATCCACATCTACGGGAAGCAGCCGACGTCCGTTTCAACGGTTCAGCAGAGATCACCGAACAAACAAATACATTAAGAAGCCACATCAAGCCAGGAGAGGACCAGGAGCCAAGCAGTAATTCAGGGATCATGAAGATAGCTGCGGAATTGTGAGTAAATCTTTTCACCTTCCTCTCAGCTCTTCCATTTGCATCCCAACCTTGTATTAATCTATGTTGTGTGTATTATTAGGGATTGGACAACGCCGTAATAATATTTTATAGATTGTTAGTTGTAGTAAATAGTTAGGGATAATTTATTAATTTTTGTGCTTACTTTTTGTGAAGCTTCGTTATTTCACTTCATAATGGAAGGTATAAACCGTGTTCCGCAAGAGATGGTAAACATAATTCCAGTATTTAATGGCGATGTTAGAGCGTTACCCTTATTTATTAAAAAATGTGAATACATTTTAACAACATTCCAAGGGAGCGTTGTACAAAACAATTATTTATTTCATGTAGTAACAAGTAGATTAACAGGCGAAGCAGCTAGTTTGGTAGGCGAAAGGGACTCTATAAATACGTGGGATGAGCTAAAAATGCTGTTAAATCAACACTTTGGCGACCCACGTACTGAAGATTGTCTAGCAATGGAGTTAGAATCCTGTAAAATTAACAAAGGTGAAAGTTACTTAGATTTGTGTCATAGGATACAGCATATGAGAAGCATTTTATTTTCCAAAATATCAGAGACTATTGCTGATGACTCTTTACGGAAGGCTAAGCAGATAATCTACAGTAATAGGGCGATGAATGTTTTTCTATTCAATTTACCGCCATTCCTAGTTAGGTTAGTTCGTTTACGCGACGTTTCGACATTGGAAGACGCGTTGAAAATTGTTTTAGAAGAACAGAACTTTCATTCAGTCTATAATTCTAAAACAAACGATCACCGCAATTATAATAGATCTAATAAAAATATTTTTTCCGATTTCAATAGTGCGAAGTATAATTCGCAGAGCCTATCCAGTGCAGTTGCACCGAATAACGCCACGAGTAGTTCAATTACGATGAACAATTCGCAGCAGTTTAGGAATTATAGGCAACATTATAATCAAAATAATTTCAATCGGACAAATAATAATGATCATAACAATAGGACAAGTAGGTCACAGTTTCCGATGGCGCAACAAAGCCAACAGTCCACGGCATATGCACCGCGAACGTCACCTTTTGCAGCGCAAGCATCTCCGCCGGGTTCAAAGTCGAACACTGACGTTACTATGCGCACTGCAAGTTCACGCCGTGTTAATTACACTAATAATCATAGCTATAACGAACCAAGTTTTGACAACTCAAATAATGAGTTCCAGGAAATTCCTGAAGATCCCAGACAGGGAAATTTTTGTATAACCGCCTCTACCCTAGAGAGCGAATAAAAATTAATTGCAATAAACGTCTTAACTTACCACACATAGTTGTACCAGAACTAAATGCAGTGTTTATGATAGATACAGGCAGTGTTAGGTCTTTCATAAGCCCACACATTGCAAACAAGTACTTTAGGGATCGGTTGCAATATGAACCCTTCGAAGTTGTTAGTACTCACGCATCGAGTGTTCATAGCGAAACGGCATTTATTCCTTTACCAGCTACGTTTTGCAGTAAGGAATTTCATAAATTTTATGTTTACAGTGTTGATGATAGGTATGATGGGTTAATAGGTAGTAACCTACTTAAACAGTTACAGGCAAAAATAAACATGGAAAGTCAAGTTTTGCAATTAAAAAATGCGAATATTCCAATAATATACGCACCACCTATGAGAGAGGTATATCAATTGCCATCTCGTAGTGAATTAAGAGTTAGATTGCCAGTCAACTTACTAGACGGGGAAGCTATACTACAATTTAAACAATTTTCGGAAGGGATTCGAATGCCCACCGCATTAGTTAAGTGTATTAAAGGTTACGCATCAACCGTTATTCAGAATTATACGGATGAAACCAGAACCTTAGTGGTAACAGGACCTTTTACGGTCGAACCTTACAGGCAGAACCCATCTGTTCACATTAATTTTACAGAAAATAACATAGAAATAGATAGGATGCTAACAGATAATTTAAAAAAATTACAGTTAGACCACATGAATTCTGAGGAACGTAAAACCATCGAAGGGCTATGTAATGAGTATAAGGACATATTTTATTGTGAGAATATTCCATTAACGTTTACAAATCAAGTAAAACATAGAATTAGAACAAGGAATGAAGATCCTATAAATATTAAAGCACATAGGTTACCTCCCATTCAATCGAAAGAAATTAGGAATCAGGTAGATAAAATGTTAAGGGACAATATCATCCAGGAATCACACTCCCCCTGGAGTGCTCCCGTACATTTAGTGCCAAAAAAATTAGATTCATCAGGACAGCAAAAATGGAGGATGGTAGTTGATTATAGACGTCTCAATGAAATTACTACCGATGACAAATACCCTTTGCCCAACATAAATGATTTATTTGATATGCTAGGCAATAGTACCTATTTTACTACCTTAGATTTAGCTAGTGGATACCATCAAATCGAGGTCCAGAAAGAAGATAGGGCGAAAACAGCTTTCAGTACACCTTCAGGACATTATGAATTTAACAGGATGCCGTTTGGGTTAAAAACAGCACCTGCAACATTTCAGAGGGCTATGGATAACGTTCTAAGAGGTCTCCAGGGCTTACATTGCCTGGTATACCTTGATGACGTCATAATTTTTTCTAAATCGCTGACTCAGCATGTAGAAAAACTAGCTGAAAATGAATTCAAATTTAACAAGTTACTACGAATAATAGATACTATGTACCAAATTTTAAGCAACTTTCGAACTTGTTATGAGAACATACAAGAAATAGAGTCCGCAATCGCCTTTAGCAAACTAAATGTTTTGCACCAGTCTATTATAAATAGCACAGAACTGTACAGCAGTTTAGAAACAATTAGTAAACATGCTAGGACAATATATCCAGTTAGTAAAAGTAATTTAATAAAACTAGAACGTAATATCATAGTCAAATCATATTTAAATAACAATAGATTAGTATTTGTGTTAGAAGTCCCTCTAATAGACAACGAAACATATAATTATTATAAGGTTATTCCTATTCCTATTTTCCATTCTCCAGACACTTTTACCATTATTCCCAAATACCCTTACCTAATGGTGAATCGATTGAAATACATGCCCGTGGTAAACTCATGTACTGAAATTGAAAATGACAGATTTCTTTGTGATGAAAGTAATTTAGCTCAGAATCCAGTCGAGACCTGTATAGAACAAATTATGTTGATGAAGAATAACTACAATAGCTGCGTAAAGAATCGTATCAAGATAGAAAAGCCTAAGGTGCAGAAGATAACGGATAGCCAATGGTTGGTCTACACAGAGGACAACCTGATCATTACCGAAAACTGCAATGAGGAAATCCGCAAATACAACATCTTTGGGACCTATATCGTGACACTGAGTCAACAATGCGAGGCGCAAATAGGAGGAGTAATTGTTGGTGCCGCCACAAACACTACAATTTCCAGTTTCAAGCTCCCATTGGTCGAGATGCCAGAGCTTCAACAAGACATACAGACAAGGACGGAGAAGGTCGACCTAAGAAACGTGGACTTTAGTGACGTGAAAGAATTGTTACAAAGTGCCAAATTTAGTGAAAGTGACCATACAACCCAAATAGTGACAATAGAAATTAGCGTATGGACCATTTTAGAGTATATCATTATCATAATAATTATTGTCGTCATCTCATACAAATTAAATGTTTTTCGTTTTTGCCGAAATTCTCCGAAGTCATCTGCGACGCCTTCGGATAATTTCTCTCTTAGGGAGGGAGGAGTTAAGGAACCCCAATCCCCCAATATTAGCTTCATCAGCCAATAATTATATTATATTAGAATAACAGCTATATGTCAGCATATAATATCTAGGACATGCGTCATTAGCAGAGATGATTGGTTAGCAATAAGATTAGTATATAAGATCAACATTTTGTAGAATTAAGTAATTACTGTCTTGCTGTAACTGGGATCAAATAAAGTTTATTTTTAAACTCTTCCGTTGTCGCTTACTTAATTCGCGCGTGCTACGCGCGTTTTTCTTTGCAAGTCGAATGGCTCACGCGCGTCTGCACCGCGATTCTCGTGAGTTTGCAGCGATGCAATCGCAAGTAATCTGCCTATTTCATGTTTAGCAGCGCCGACAACGCGCGATAGCAAAACGCGCGTCGACGGCGCCTGATAAAAACGCCGTGTGTAAGAGCCCTTACAGTGCTCGATCTGTGTAAAGATACAAAAAAAAAAGTTAAAAGTGACTTGCTTTTTATTCACTCACTGTAACAAAGAAGTAACTGTGTAAAGAAGAAGTTAAAGGGCACTTGCTTTTTAGGGTTTCGTACCCAAAGGGTAAAAACGGAACCCTATTACTAAAACTCCACGATCCATCTGTCTGTCCGTCTGTCACCATGCTGTATCTCATGCACCGTGATAGCTAGACAGTTGAAATTTTCACAGATGATGTATTTCTGCTATAACAAAAAATACAAAAAACTGAATAAAATAAATATTTAAGTGGGGCTCCCATACAACAAACGTGATTTTGTTGCCGTTTTTTACGATAATGTTACGGAACCCTTCGTGCGTGAGTCCGACTCGCACTTGGCCGGTTTTTATACGCAACGACCCCTACACAAAAATTTGCATGGATGGATTGTAAGACCAAAGGAAAAGATAGATGAGATGATGGTATGATTTGTGGTATGATATGAATGAATAGGAAGTCAGTGATAGTAACTTGGTGGTTTATCAACCACGCAAAATAAGAAGAAAATATATTGTGCCAGCCGGCCTCATGTAACATGGTACAAGAGAAGGAAGATGGTGATGTTTTCAGAACGGAGTACGGTGATTTGGGCAAGTAATATTACTAACCCAGCAGTTGCCATGGAAATCTTTGGTAAGAAGCCTGTGGGGTTTTTTTTTTTTCATATTCCTTATTATTTTGTTACTTACTGTAGAAACTCATCTACACAGGCTAATGATTATGATAACCTTATTTTTCAAAAAAAAAAATACTAATACCGAACAACAAAACTGCTTAAAAACACAGCAAAAGTTACAAGATAGACAAACTAAAATGTACAGTAATATAGCCTAAATGCCACATTAAACGTCCTTAAATCCATGTACAGCGGCCCAATATTCAAATGAAGTAAATATTCATTGTACTAACGCACGTCAAATTGCCGTCCGCATTCAAATCCAATCAAACATGAACGTTAATCACTATTGATTTGTATCAAATTTATGCCACTATTGACTGACGGCTCCACTCCACAAATTGCTCTCAAAATTGTCCGTTAATTCTATGGATTTCTGTTTGTTTCATTTGCTCGTTCTAAGAAATTCTGTTTACTAATCGATAGGCAATTTGAGACTGTTTGAGCTCATTGAACTCGTATATATTTCCAGTAATATCTATTTTGAATTCAGAATTGTTTTTTGTATTCCACGTTACATTTACGTCTTTTTGTCTATATTCAGTTTACGTAGGGAAAAAATGTTTAATATAGGTACCCACTTACATCATCAAATGCCAAGCCTTTTACAAATTATCTTAAAGTCAGTTTCTAGTCGAATGGAATACAGCTGAATTCCAGTATTATTCTAAAGATAAGGACTACCTGACCTCCACAACTACCTATATTATTTACTACAATCCTGTCGATAACAAGTCTTCAATATTTGATGACCAATACATCGACCTCTCCACGCTTCATAGAGTACAACGTCATCCCTCCAGCATTATTAACATACTTGAAGATCCGAATATGCAAATCGGCTCACGCAGTCAGGAAATCCAAAATGCCAGCGATCCTGAGAAGTAGATATGAGCACTTACAGGTTAGTATGTATTTTATTGTGTGAAAATCTCACTGGTGATTTGCTGGTTGGCGAAGATCACAAATAGAAATTATAAAAATATACATTAGTAATAGGAACCGCTACTAAGCTGTAGGTAACTAGGATATCCACTGACAGTGCTATTAGTAGGTATCGAGTTGAGAAGAAGATCTGTTTGCGGCTTGGCGATGATATGAGTAGGATTATCATGACACTACGAATGTTTCCTCTTCTGACTTATTATGTCGAAAAAACCTATGCAAGAATCGTCGTTCTCTGGTAAAAAGATTTGACGGCCAGGAACCCTTATTCCAGTAATGATATTACTTACGTATGTATGTGCACATAAACTCACGCCTTTTTCCTATGGGGATGCAGAAACTTCAGAGTATCCTTCTGTGTTTTCTAGTTAACTAAAAAGTTACTAGGTAACTTTTTAGTTAACGATTTTATTGAAAATCTCTTCTTTTTATTTTGTATTGCCATGACTGATTGACTTGGGATAAATATTTGGAAGGTAATACCAGGTCAGGTCAGGAATACTTGCATTTTAGCAACCTTTTTGTTACAAATATTATCAAATTCGTTACGAAATGTAACGAACCACACTAACCCGTTTTGAGTCGCAGCAAATAGTGAATTGAATGACAAATCAAAAGCCATGTCATTTATGAATTTTAATTCATCATCATCATCATCATCATCATATCAGCCGCAAGACGTCCACTGCTGGACATAGGCCTCCCCCAAGCGTCGCCACATTGACCGGTCCCGTGCGTCCCGCATCCAGCGGATCCCTGCAACCTTCACCAGGTCATCGGTCCACCTGGTGGGAGGCCTTCCAACGCAACGTCTTCCGGTTCGCGGTCGCCACTCCAGAACCTTTCTGCCCCATCGGCCATCCGTTCTGCGAGCAATGTGCCCTGCCCACTGCCACTTAAGTTTGGCAATTCTTCGGGCTATGTCGGTAACCCTGGTTCTCTTGCGGATCTCTACATTTCTGATTCGATCACGTAAGGAAACTCCGAGCATAGCCCTCTCCATTGCCCTTTGGGTGACTGTAAGCTTTCTGATGAGGCCCATTGTGAGCGACCACGTCTCAGAGCCATAGGTCATAACTGGCAACACACACTGGTCATAGACTTTCGTCTTGAGACACTGTGGTAAGTTGGACGTGAAGATACCGCGCAACTTCCCGAACGCTGCCCAGCCGAGTCGGATTCGACGGTTGACCTCTTTGTCGAAGTTGGCCCTACCCAACTGGATCGTTTGTCCCAGGTAGACAGGTAGAATTTTAATTAACGAATTTATTTATTTGTGAAAAAATATGTTAATTTTGGTATCTTTGAAAAGAGAATTGTTATGTATGGGAAACTGTGAAAGACGTTGAAATCAGAATGAGGTTTTAAAATGTTTTTCTCACTGTAACAATACATTTATTTCTAAAACATTTAAGTATTTATGGTAATTTTAGTGTTGGTGTTGGATGACAATAGATCCTGAAGGAGTTAAGAAAACGAGATAAGTCTAGAAACAGCACATTGGAGTGACCGAAAGTCAGAAGGGTAAGATAGGCCCAGACACTGCACTGAATTTCAAAACACAACCACCAACAACCAACCATTACAACCACTGAACATCAATGGTGGCCCAAGTCATGGACAGCTCTAACAGGGTTCTGAAAAGGATTGCTGATAGAGTTGGCTGTCCGTAAATAGTTCACTGCTGTCAGGTACATGTGGCACCGTATCGTTTTGTTTACTAATACTTAGTTTAAAGCCCATAGTAACTAACTCTATATGAGTCTTAGCTCGTAATAAAGATTTTGAATTTGAAAAGGCATAGATGTTGAACTAAGTCCTAGCAAGATTTACGGCATATTCTTTTATGGCAGAGATACTTGAGTAGGTCTAGCTGAAAAATGTATTTTAAGGAAAATATTCCATGAACTTTTGGATGTTCCTATGTAGCTTTAGAAAACATTGCTATCGTGAACTAAAATTTTCCTGAAGTTACCAAATTCTAAAATGTTGATATTTTAAAAGAACTTGGTGGGAAGGATAGCATTTCTTTAAAAAAAACAATGCAAATACTCCTCCGTTGTCCATTTCAAAATTGCAAAGAGTCAGCTAAAAGAACCGTAAACTGTAAATGAAAATAATAGAATTTGAAAGCGGTCGACCTCCCCTGGCAGTTTCACAATCCTGTTACAACTTCATTTTACACTCAAATTTGATTTAAGTAAACCTCAGTGGAAATACTTTAATGAAAATAAATTTAATTATGAGGTTGGGCTTTTTATTTTGTTCTCGGTATTGTTAGATTGTTTCTAGGGTTGGCTTGAATGTGCTGGCTTGAAAGCTACATTAGTAACGAAGCTATTAGAAGTGGGTTCATCTCATAATCATTTTACTTCACTGCTAAACATAAGCCTCTCCGAAGTATCACCACGTCGACCGGTACAGTGCGTCTTGCATCCAGCGGATTCCTACAAACTTAGCAGGTCATCGGAAGCAGAAGAGGGGTGATTTCACACAATCATTGGCAATATATCTTTAATTTTATGTCGATATTCAATACCATTCGTTGAGTTATTTACGTAGTCGAGACCAATTTTCTAAAAATTTGGAGCGGAATGTGGATTACCAATTTCCTTCAAAATCCTTCGGTCTGTGATAGTGTCGTTCGATATTGAGTTGCTGTTACTTGAACCGCGATTTGTGGGTATCTAATATTTTAACGCTATTCTACCTACTCCAAATATGACTTTGTCGTTGATGATCAAAAACAAAATATTTTTCTCTAACTTGTTGATGACCAGTAATACCAAGATTTCAAAACATTCACTCTTTCCAAAAATATGCCGTAGGTACTGGCGCGTTTCATGGCAAATTGGAGTAAACCATGAACACCAGTTCGTAGAAAAACAAATGGCCAATTAACGTGATAAAAAAGAAAAAAATATATACCAGCTTACTTCGAGTTAAAAAACGTGAGTGTATTCAAAAGGTATCTTATAATTATTTGAAACGGGATCTGTGCGATGCCTGTACAGCTCACCGGACCAGATAGTGGAGACCACGAATATATAAACGAAAGGCGGGACGTCCACAGGCTAGTTGGAGTGACGATCTTCGCAAAGTAGTAGCAACTAGATGAGAGTTGCCGAGAATCGAGATAAAAGGCGTGCCATTGGAGAGGCCTATGCCTAGCAGTGAACTGCCGTAGGTTGAACATGATGATGGGTACTTAGTATGCTTTATTTTAAAGTGTCGGGATGGCCTACGACACCGTTAACATTAGGCGCTTGTTATGGAAGGTTACCAACCTAACAGAGGATCCAAAGTTTGTTCGAATTCTTAGAGAGCTCCTCAGTAACCGACGATTTCAAGTGAACCTTCTCGATGATAAAAGTAGGTGGCGGACCCAGAAGAATGGATTGCCCCAAGGCAGTGTACTGGCTCCATTGCTGTTTAACATATACACCAATGACCAACCGGTGAGTCCTAACACGACCCGCTTTCTGTATGCAGACGACCTGGCGTTAACTTGCCAAGCCACTGATTTTGAGGAGATTGAAACCACCCTTTCCATCGCACTTTCAGACCTCAGCCACTATTATGCAGAAAATGCATTGAAACCAAATCCCTCAAAAACGCAGTCGTGCGCCTTCCACCTCCGTAACAGACAAGCGGGTCGAACACTCAACATCTCATGGCAGGGGCTACTAATCACCATCCAAAATACCTCGGCGTCACTTTGGATAGGTCCCTCAACTACAGGAAAAATTGCAAAATTGTTAAGAGAAAGGTGCATGCCAGGAACAGCCTGCTACGTCGCCTTACATCCACTAGATGGGGAGCATCTCCCGAAGTCTTGCGAACAACTGGAATGGCGCTCTGTTTCTCCGCTGGTGAATATGCCTGTCCAGTGTGGAGCCGCTCCGCCCACTCCAGTCTAGTGGATACTGCACTAAACGAGACATGCCGAATATCCACTGGTTGCCTTAAACCGACTCCGGTACGATTGCTGTATCCACTTATTGGCATCGCGCCCCCGGAAGTGCGTAGGACTATGGGAAGCCGTATAGAAAAGGCAAAGCAGGAAAGTGACTCGCGCCACCCAATGCACAAATACACCTCGGTGCCCCAGAGGCTTAAAAGCCGAAAAAGTTTTCTTGGTTGCGTAAGTCCTTCTACCGGAAACGTCTCCTCGGAAAGATGCGATCTTTGGCGAGAGAAATTTAAACTCCCTGATGATTTCCTAGAGCCATCGGAGAACCTTTCGCCTGGGCACGCATTGCTTTGGCAGACCTGGAAAACTCTGAACAGACTCCGCACTCAGGTCGGCCGCAGCAAAGACAATCTCCATAGATGGAGGTTCTTGGATGGTTACGATCTTCGGTGCTTGTGCGGTGTCTCCCCACAGACCATGGCCCACCTTTCGTCTTGTGCCGCATGTCCTGTTGTCTGTTCACCTGAGGACCTTATGACTGCGTCGGCGGAGGGCGTTGCCGTGGCTGAATTCTGGGCCAGGCAAGGCATTTAACTAAAAAGAGTCTGTTTGTCATCGACACGCTAAGAAGAAGAAGTGTCGGGATATAAAATCATAATTATAAGTTATTGATCCTAACTCTCTCGATTAGACTCTCTTATATCAATAACAATAGTCTAGATAGAAAAATGTTGAAAGTAGTTGTTGTTACTTATAAAGAAAAACTAGTTTCAGTCAACTACCCTCTAGTTGACTGAAATTAGTTTTTCTCAGTCAGGTAGATGATAATATATATTGGACACGTATTTATTCGTTTGCCACTTATACAAGATGGCGAAGATACAGTGCTTTGAAATATGGTGTGACGTCACGGTGTGCTACACTTGATACTGACAAAGTGACGTCATAAGCCCCTACTCCTGAACCTTGATACGCTTTATCTTTGTCTTTTAAATTATTGGATAAAGCAAAAAATACTGGTCCGACCAATCTCAATGAAGAGTGGCTTCAAGGTTTGATTTTTGACCTATGGGTGTACATTAGAATTGCAGACCTTATTGAAGAAACGTCTTCTAAATGCGTGCAGAAAAAGAAAAAGGACCCCCAGCAAACAGAAATGAAAGGAAATGGAAAAGACAGGCGGGTAGTTTTGGCCATCTGTCCCATTTGTTTTTTTTTTTTATAGATTTATATAAATATTTTATGTTCCTTTTGGATTATAAGAATGTGTTTATGCTGAGTTTCTAAAGAATGATTGTTGTTGATTTTTTTTTAAATATAATTTTGACTACATTATCAATATTTTCAGTTTTATTTAAGCTTAAAAAAAATATGGCCATCTCTAACGAATTTAAACCAGCAGTCAGTGAACCTTCGGATCTTAGACCATGAACATTTTAACGGAGGGACCATTTACCACACACCAAAACGATTAAATGATACAATAAAGCTAATTAGATCATCAATATTATTACTAAAACTTGAAATAAACTTTTAATCTCGAAATTAGGTGTGTTTTTGAAAGGTGGATTTATAAATTAACTAATTGCCAGATGATATAAAAACGAGCGCTATAAGGAAACTAATACTACTACTAATGCTTGTTACGATATGTTATGATAATTGATGATTTTGGATCACCATCATGGATTTGGTCATCGATCCACCTTGTAGGAGATTTTCCAACGCTGCGTTTTCCAATACGCGGTTGACACTCTAGAAACTAGAACCGTCGGGACTGAAAACTTCTAGAGTCTTCTCTAGAGTTCTTTTCGACAGTCCGTTCTCCAAATAATGTACCAAAACCCAAATTACAAAACATTTTTTCGGCATCCATAAAATAATTGTATCACACCAAAAGCATAATAAGAACGCTTGTGACTGCGAAACTTTTACGAAAATAAATTCAAAAGTTTCACCTGAAATTCGTAACCGAAGAAAACACTCCGAACTGAAACTTGTTGGGTAAACTTGTCCAAGCTAATTTCAACGTGTAAAGTTTGGACTTATAGCGCCGCGACCAGTTTGTACGAGAATTTATGCTTCAGTCCCGGATTTTCATCTTATTTTTACCTTTGTTCAGGGAACGGGAGGCTGCTTATAGGGATTGGTGCCTTTTACTGTGTGTTGATGTGTGGTGAATTGGGGATCCTGTAATCTGTAAAAATAAAACCTGTTTTGTTGTCTTTAAATTGACAGATTGGTACAGTAGACCGTACGTCAATGTACCACTTTGACCTTGGATTGGCCTAGCAAAGTACTATGTTTCGACCGAATGCAAGGCCAGCTTTTTTATTACCACTGATGTTTACCTATAGCAGGTAAAAGGACTCTTGATCTAACGGTTAAAAACGAATTAAAGCTTGGATTCAAAAGCGAAAAAACAGTACTATAATAGTAGTAACAGAAATACTAAATAGTTTCCTATTCAGTTTATCATTATCACTGTATTTTTATTTTGCGCCTATTTTCATACGAAAAACTCAAAAAAGTCGTACGACTAAATTGCGTTACAAGTCAAACTACAAAAATAGCTCAGAACATTGTATCGAAGTAGAAAACAGAATAAATAAATGCCCATACAAATAGTAGGATCCATTCAAACAGCGATCCACTATACCTACAAGGGACATCAATCAAAAGCGTAAAGCAGAAAGGACGGGAAGATAGTTATGAGTTTTGAATGACTGTCTTTAGACATTTTGATGGATATTCATTCGTTTCTGGTTTACATTTTTCGTAGCTTGTCGTTCATAACTCGTGTGTGATCGGTTTTAATGCAATGGTTGAATAATTTACCAAGGTTATGGAGGACAGATAGTCGCTTCATGCAAAATAAAATAAAGAAAGAAAATTAATTAACCTAGCACAGACTAAAAGACACACAATATACTAGACATAGTTCAGCAAAAAATCCAGACAGACAGACTTGTGCCTGACATTGGTTTTCAACCGGACCTGATGTGTGAGGTGAGCAGGTGACGGATGTAAATCAGTTTTTTCATGGGGCTTTGCTTTTAGATAAATCCGGTTATACTGTAAGCCGACCAGAACATAATAATTATTTAAGAAAAGGCTAATCTTTTTGGCTTAGTTGGTTTAATAATTTTATTTTGATAGTTATTTTTTATTTTGAATCATAACTCAATAACTTTTATTACTGACTATAAAATAAATTGCTTTGAAGATTAACTAATAACGTTAATGTTCCTTGCCGTTTTTTTTTTTGCTTGCTAATATATATCTACTATTTTAAGTCTTTAAAACTATGTTGATGTCCATCATGTTTTGAACCCATTATAATGGTGAGTAATTTTTTTCTGACCAACAGTTGGTCTCAGAAAAAAATTGTTCTTCACTAAAAATAAACTCGAGCAAAACATTGAAAGAAATTGCCTCTAGAGGTGGTAATTACTGTTTAGCCTTTATTTAAGGACATTTATAAAAATTACAAAAAATTGAGATTCAACTTTTCTATCTTACTAGGCTAACAAAAAAAAAACAGTCCTGACTTTGTTTGTTAGTTTTTACGACGGTGATTAAGTCTATAGAATCTGAGGATTTGTAAGTATGTAGCAGTGCCTAAAATGATTCAACTGTCAAACAAGTTTGTATCCTCTTTCTAGAGCAGAGATTCTCAACCTGTAGCCATTTTTTACCGGCTTACGTTCCGTTGAATTCTCATATGTAGACAGAATAACTTGTCCCATCACAATTAAATTGATATCATATCTTGTATACGTCAAAAAGCATTTTTAGATATCCACAGTTAAAATGTAAGCACAATTTTTTAGGGTTCCATAGTCAACAAGGATCCCTTATAGTTTTCCATTGCGTAAAATTAAGGTCTAAATAAGTTATTTTTGTTACAGTCAATGTCCCCCCGCCCCTACCAATTAAATGGTTGATTTTGGATTTCCCTCAGTCCCTACCTCTTCTTGTTGATAATGGACGCTCTGACGTTGGACATACAGGAAGAGGCACCCTGGTATTTGCAGTTTGCCGATGACATTGTGCTGGTTGCCGAGAGTGGCCTAGAGGTCCAGAGCAGATTGGAGGTGTGGTGGCATAGACTGGAGAGGTGTTGGCCTAAAATTGAGCAGAAGCAAAACTGAATACATGTTTTGCGATTTTGGCGGTCTCTCCAGTTCCGAGCCCATAACTCTCGCTGGAGCGCCCATACCAATCTGCTCCGACTTCCGGTACCTAGGGTCGCTTGTCCAAGGTGATGGCGAGGTAGACCGAGACGTAACGCACCGGATCAACACAGTATGGATAAAATGGTGACAGGTCACTGGAACAACTTGCGACCCACGGATGCTCCTCAAGTTAAAGGGTAAAATCTAGTCCGTGATTAGACCTGTCATACTGTATGGATCAGAATGTTGGGCTGTGATAAAGATGTATGAAAGGAGATTGCATGTAGCAGAGATGAGAATGTTGAGATGGATGTGCGGCGTGACGAGATTGGCTAAAGTGAGAAATTTGTATATTAGAGGCAGTTTGAAAGTGGCGCCAGTGACAGAAAAGTTGAAGGGAAACCGTTTGTCCTGGTATGGTCATGTGATGAGGAGGGATGAAACGCATGTTACTAAAAGAGTAATGAATATAAATGTGGATGGATGGAGAGGAAGAGGAAGGCCAAAGAAAAGATGGATGGACTGTGTGAGGAGTGATATGAAGAAAAAGGGAGTCAGTAATAGCGTGACAGGGGACAGGACGGTATGGAAGAAGAAAACGTGTTGCGCCGACCCCAAGTAACATGGGATAAGGGCAGGAAGATGATGATGATGATGTGTCTATGGGGATAACAGTTTTCGAACGGCAAAGTTAATGTTGTCCCTTCGTTTATGAACACTGGTAATGTTACCAATTTATTTTTATAAATTTAGCTGTTTATATGGAACCCTCTGTGTACGAGTCAGACTCGCACTTGGCCGGTTTTTTTAAATAGTTAGGTATCGATGAGAAAAGACGTTGGCATTAAGAATATTTTATATCTAGCTGCCCCACGCGGCTTCGCTTTTGTCAACTGGCTACCTACACTACCCTCCTTACCCTACATACTTGATTGTTGCGTAACTTAAACCGTTTACGCAGCGCACGCAACGGAAGCTCTCAAAAAGGAATCATTTTGCCCGTTTTTGCAACATTTTAAGTATACAATATTTTATAATTATCTCAAGAGTCATTCAAAGAGTTGTTGAACGAGTTGTGTAACAATTCTGGTTTGTAAATAATATCTATTGCTTTGCTACCAAAACATGTGTTAGGGGTTGTCCATTCATCACGTTATTTATAGTCACTTTTAAGCCCCTCACATTCCCCGTAGTGATACGTGCCCCATTTTTTTTTATAATTTGACTAAATGTGTCAAGTTTTTATATTTTGTTATTATGATTTGATTTAATATTTTTTTTTTTAATATCTCTATTTTGACATTCTATAATGATAAATTTAACATTTACACGACATTTATAAATACTTTGAGTATATGACATGATATTCTAGATTTATTATATTGTTTTTTTTTTTGTATTCTATTATTAACATTTGTATGCCATTATCTAAGTCAAACATGACGCACAGTCATTAACCGACTTCCCAAAAGGGAGGAGGTTCTATGTTCGACTTCAAGTTTGTTTTTTTTTTTTGTATGTTCACCGATTACTCCGTCAATTGTGGACCGATTATGAAAATTCTTTTTTTGTTTGAAAAATTATGTTCAGAAATTGGTCCCATTTTGGTACCTACGAAAGACACCGACTTCAAAAAATTATGTTATTTTTCACTTTGTAGTTTTGTTTTTGGAAGTCGGTAGTATTTATTTGCAAAAAGTTTTTTATTTTTAACATACCTAACATATTGACAATTATTTGTTATGTATACTGTACACATGTTTGAGCAAATAACTGATTACTAACTACTAACTTACTTCTCCCCTACCCAAAATAACGTGTATTTTTTGGTACAAAGAATATTAAAAAAATACATACAGTAAATACAGGTACAATCATTATAATCTAATTTAATTCTTGAAAATAAAACACCGTGATAAATAATTCTATACTGACTATTCGGTTTTGAAATCGCTCGATCAATGAAAAAACAAATACACGTGATATCTCACAACCGCCCCTCCCCGTTGGGATATTTTCCGAACCCCTCCCCCTCCTTTCGAGCCTCACGTGTTCTATATATAACATCACGCCTGTATTCCTCGAAGGGTAAGGCAGAGATGCACCTATAGTACTCCACATTTCACCAGTTATGTTTAAGTCCTATGTAATAATCACAATCACAATAATTTCAGCAAGATGCATAAAAATACTAACACTATAATACATATACATGCGAATATATACAAACACACTCTTACGTACAATTACACCCCCTCATACACACGCTCACTCTCACAAAAACACCTCGACGCGACGCCACACACACACAATTACATAATTGCCATATTGTGCACACATCACAACTCCGTTTAATAAATTTTATTTTCTGGAAATAATTTCATTGTACTTTCAAACCTGTTCTTTCCCATGATTTTGTATACCGACATGACTTTGGTTACAAAACAGTGTGTTATACACTTTTTTGTAAATGGTTTTTGTTATCATAGTGACAGCAGAACACTGACTCCTCAGTCACAGGATCTCCTAGTTGGGAGTCAGGGTTTATTCTATCTTTATGACCTTTATTCACTGAAATTCATGCAACATAGTATTTAAGCATTGTTGAAGGTTTTTGTATAAATAAAGACTTTTATTTATACAAATAAGGTTTTTCAATATTAAAAAATTAAATAAAAATCCTGCGACCTGCTATTGAGAAATTCCACCGATCCGTAAATTGAACTCAGGACATCATACTCAGCAGTAGCCATTGCGACTACAAGACCAAAGAGGCATGCACGTAAGTGACGTGTTCTAGAAAACTAGTTTGCAACTTTGATATTACGAAGGTGCTGAGTCCCTTCACTGGCTAAAGTTGAGCTCCTCAGATTAAAGGTTGCTTCCAAGACAATGAAAACTCTAATTATATCTAGATGGATAGATAAACCATTTATACAGTGCACACAAAAGACACAGCACAACACACAAAATCAAGATTAAATTATTTTAATTTACATGTATAACAAGATGCCAAAATACAAAGAAAAAGGAAAAAATACATAATAATACAAATAAAAGTGACACAAGTCCGGTTTCTCGTCGCTGTCACTGTTTGCTTCTCTAATTAGATTCCGCTGAGGTACCAACTGTTCTCAATCCTTTTGTCAAAATTGTGTTGAGCAAGGATCTTGGCAATAAAATCAATACCTATGACATTTAATTAGGGCTTCCTTTTAAATAAAAATTGCTCGAAAAAAAAAATAGAATTCAATAAATAAAACACACAATGAAACTTTACTTATCATAATCCAGGATTGAATATGATGCCAATAGTTACAGTAAACTCATTATTTAAAAGCTCACACACCAAGTTTCCGAAATCAGAAGTTATGTTTTCGGCGATCAAAATTCGAAACAGTTTTTTCTCCTTTTGCGTGAAAAAATCATGGAAACTTCTTCGATGTAGATTCTGAGTGCACTTGTAACTGAAAATCTGAGTGCGATAAGAATCCAAGAGATGTGATAAAATCTTCGAATGTGTCGATGTCTTGATTTTTACTTTCATCGAAAACCGAAATAGGATTCAATGTAACTCACATTACTGTGTTACGTTGAATCAAACCTGGTTATGAGATAATCCTATTCAAAAACTATATGACTAAATAAAAAACTTTCATTAAGAGTTCACAAATCCATGCGCAAAATAAAAGTACTGAAAATAAAAATTGCGTCAATAAAAATTTGCGCCTGAAAGTGTCCGGAAACCATTCAGTTTTGTAATTTGCTAGTGCAATTGTTCAAGGCGGTTGTAATGTCAGTTTCGGGTGTGTAACGTATGGTATAATAAAAGCTAGTATAATATCGCTTGAAATAACGTTCACATGATATAATTATCTTATGCTATAAAAACAAATAAAGTAATTTCATGTGATCTAATGTTTTTCATATAACCTTCATTTGCTCAGCTCCGCAGCTTCGGCTTCGCACCTCCGGATCTTATATACACTAATTCATATTATGTATATGTAAAAGCAAAAGACTACGTGAAGTGGGGGTGCCCCGAATCGGTTTTGGAACTGACGAGAGAAAAATAAAAAATATCCGTCAACCCGCATAAAAGCGAACTAATGACAAGCAATATTTATGTGGTGCTTGTTTTTGCTAGCACGAAAAAGGCAGGCGTTTAAAACCTAATGAATTTTTGCAAAAACATATAAAACAAAGTACACGTTTCTAGTTCATAATTATTAAAGGTTACTTATGATTTTGAATAACTGAATATTATACTAAATGAATATTATTTCAAATGTGCATTATATAAAATGTTCATTATACCGTATAAACTTAGGTAAAATGATATAAAATCAATAGTTCATTATATCATTTGATCGTTATAATAAAAAAAGTATATTACATGAAATTAGGTCATATGATCATTAGATCTTCTGTTATTATTTCAAAAGTTTCACACGCCTTTTACTGATCCAGTTAGTGATTGAGAGAGCTAACTATTTCTCAATATATATGAATTACGTTGGCAGTCGTAGTTTGGAAAATATTATACCAGAAGAAGGAGTAGTTTTGTAATAAATCTAATGGGCTAGCAAGTAAATATGTGTAACGATACATTGCAGAAATGGCTGAAGAAGAAAACCTAAAGGTTTGAATTTTGTTCGACTTCTATGTCGAGAACTTAAATTTTCTTCTCAATCTTTTGAAAAATAAAATCTCTCTTAGAAAGAGAAATACAAAGGTCAAACCGAAACAAATAAAAAACCTGTTTATATATTGAAAACAGAAGCGCTCCTCAAACAACACTTAGATAACGCCAACAAAAAGAATCATCACAAGCCGGGTTACGAACAAAATACCCTTTTCTTATTAAATCCCGCAAAACAGTGCAACCGTAAAATGCCGATTATATATTATGTATCTGATGGCATAGCATCAGCTGAATGTGTAATACGAAACAACAAAGACGTAAAGTTAAAGTGTCTTTATACGCATTTGAGTGCAATATTTTGTTTCGTACAGAATATTTCCATCGTAAGTGCGATCGGACCTTAACCGCGCGCAAGGCGTGTGACAGCAATTTGAATACCGTAAACATCGCGCTTCAGGTCTCAACCATTCCTAAGCATTTCTCTAAAATCACCTTCCAAAACGTCAGAAGCACCACATCAAAGTTCACAGCAATATACACTTTAAAAGCAAAGGTGTGAATGGGATAAAGTGACATTTCGCGTGGCAGAAGAAATGGGGGCACGCGGCCGTTACTGTATGTATGTGTGTTGAGTAAACAGACTGCTTTTCTTTCAGGCTGAGGTTTGCTCGAGTTTTTTTTTAAAGTTAAATTGACTGGTCGCAGGTGGTTGAAGGGAAACGGGTCAGCGGGTTTCGGTGGCGTGTCATGTTCATGTATCACCAGGGTCGCATTTGAGGAACTGACATTAGGTTTTTTATACTGGATTTGCCTAAAAAGTTTAATAAAATAAAGAGGATATAATAATATAAATACCAGATTTTTACACAAATATTTTAAACAGGTTTTAAACCATTACCTTACCTAATTTCTTTAGTTATTCCACTCATAGATTTCCTGAACTAGAGCTCGAATAAAAGCATAAAAATGAAAACTTGTGCTACTGTGATATTTAAAAGATTTTTACATAGATAATATAATCCTTAGTGGTATTTGTTTATATATTCCAAGTCGTCGAGTGCAATAAATAAAGGAAAAAATACCGCTGACAGCAGTAGGTATTTTTTAATGTTCTGTTTACCTTTTACAAAAAAATAATGAAGGAATTTCAACTCGCAGTGCAATATGTAACCAAGTATGTAAATCTGAATAATCCAATTTTTCTTTTTTACCTTTTGTTCTTTCATGTTAAGATTTGTTGACTTACCTTGACATTAACACTCTACAAAACTTACTATTAAATATATCATTGTCATCTTCAAATAGAGCTAAGCAGCAACAAGTTCTAAGGTTCTATTTGAAACTGACTTCTAAAGCTGCATGTTCACGGAGGCAGATTTAGTAGATACGTTACCTGAACCGAGGCGTACCGCGTCAAATAAATTTGCATGAAGCAAATTTCGTCACCACCTCTTACGATGCTGAAGGATAGGTAGGTACGGGCCTTATGAATATCTAAGTGTAAGAAATATATCAGACGTATTTGAGCAAATACAATTACGTTGGGAAAACGTTTATCACATTTGAACTTTTTTTCGCAATATACTCGTTCCTTGGCAATTGATGTGGTGTATGACTTGCGTTTCATCACTATTTACAACATAATATAATTTCAAGATTCCAAGCATAGCGTCCCGGGCAATCCGAATGCCTTTCAAAGTGTTTTAATTTTTATCATTTGGTTCTTTAAATTAAACCTATTTGACGTAAATATTTCCATCAGTTTATCTTTATATAGCCACTACTGCTATAGAAAATCTTATATATAAAATGTTTGTGTCACAATGTTAGCTACCATACTCCTCCGAAACGGATTGACCGATTATTATGAAATTTTATATGCATATTCAGTAGGTCTGACAATCGGCTACTATCTATTTTTCACACGCGGGCGAAGCCGCTGGCAGAAGCTAGTATATATATATATATTAATTACTAGTGGCCCAACGTTGGTACCATAGGATGCTCAAAGGCAAGTGTACATGTAAATACAACTACATAATATAGATACTGCAACTCATCATCAGACGACACTGAAGTCTTCGCAACATCAATTGTAAATTAGGCTCTCGAGACATGTTCAAGTATAGTATCAATGGAGGCTATTGAATAGGCAGGGGGTGAACTAACTATCAAGGTGTGCTCCATTCATGGTGCCATCTTGTTAATTGGAGCCTTAATCAATAAAGTGGGTTCATGAAAAGGTTGCAATGTGGTATCCTCATAACGCTGAAATCAAATGTAACATCCCTATGTTACATTTGATTTCAGCCTACTACCTATCCTGAGTAGACAACAGTCTACAACGTACATTATCAAGCTATGTTTCAGTAAAAACAATCTTTCAAAAGTTAAGTTGTAAGTTACTTTAGACAATATTAATAAACGAACAAGCACAACGCCTCATAACATAGTTAAACAATATTTAATGTAACGATTTAAAAACCAGTAGGCGTTTCGAACAGAAACGACTTAGTAAAAGTTGTTTCATACATTTTATTCACAAAATTAGTCTTTGCAACATGAATCAGTTCTGTTTATAGCTCTCGTGTTAACTACATAGGCTAATAATATATTATTTCCGAATAATATACATACCTAAACTCAATCTCCTGCGTAAAAACAGGTGCGATATAAAACGCCTGTAAAAAATCTTCTACCTAAGTTCGTCCCTGGTGCATCATATTTCTATTAATTACCGCGTCAACTGGGGCGCGTCCCATCTCCGGCCAGGGCATCTTGTAGCGTGTTTTTCTTACACCTCTCACCTGGCTTGTGGAAGTAAGTAATTAAGGTTTAGATACGGGGATTATGAAGTGCCATCTTGTCGTGACGAAGTTTAATAAATGCTGGGTTTTTGGCTTCCAACCTATCCGTATGCAATTGAAAACTAGTAATTTACAAAGAACGAGTGTGTGTCTTTCTGGCCTCTACAATACAGTAACTTGGTAACACTGTATTTCTTGGAAAGACTGGTGACAGAATTCCGTGATTAATTAATTAATCTTTTTAACTTGTTAACTAAAATCACAGAAGATATTTATTGATGAAAGAAGAAACTAATATCAGGCTAGGCTCAGGATCAGTAGACGTATCGGTAACGCCAAAAGCACAATGTCCGAACTGTAGCGGATATGGATCCCTCCATAGCAACATATCTCGGAACACGAAGTTGAAACTGGTGCTCGGTGCTTAGTATTCTCAGTCTTTAGCTACAACTCGACAACATGGACGTTAAGTTAGGCTGACGTGATTCCATTGACGCTTTCAAGATGTGGTGTTCCCGAAGGATGCTTAAAATCCCGTGGACTGCATTCCGCTCAAACCATCAAAACCAGATGTTCTACCACGTGCCTGCGCAGAGTCCTGGCATTCTTTGGCATTCGAGGTTATGACCTTCTTTTCTTGCAATGTAGAAAAGAAGGTCATAACCTCGAGGTTATGACCTTCATACGTTATTGTTATTGTTATATACGTTATCATCAACTGCTCGAGCAGTTGATGATAACAGGTAAGGTCGATGGCAGGAGGCCGCGGGGTCGTAGCCCGATCATGTGGTCTGAACAAATTGGTTCAACATTCAACACCAACTTGCACAATGCCACTCCACTACGGCAAGGACAGAAACAGATGGAGGAATATTATAAGAGAAAGGTTGATCTCCCGTCGTGGAAATCACGTCCCTCAATAATGAGGCAAACGACGCGAGAAGGAGGAGGATATTAGATTTTTAATTAAAAGTACATAATAATAAATGTACCAAAGGAGAAGGATATAAAAATATCTCTTTAAAACTATTGATTGCTATGTAATATCGTACAGTAACATACTTTTTCTGAATTTTATTGCTAATTTCTTCTTTATTGAGTTAATCGCGAAACCCAATAAGCCAAAATACATCAAATATAAAGGCTGTTTATTACTTACAGAATAAATAAATGGCACAACAAAAACCTCAATTTGTAAATGCCTTCAAGTCAAATTGTGATACGGTATCGTCTTGGCATATAATTAGGCGCGGTATACCCTTTTGATCTCTAAAGAGGAAGTGTACCCTTTTCCGGTACTTTAACAATAATAATTATTATCGTCTGTCCTAAGAATCATCGACTTTGTGGTCGCTAGTGATGCGTTTCGGGTAGAGTGACAATTTTAGGGTAACAAGTTTCTTTTAATGTTTTACAGCAGTGATTGTTTTTTCACTTAAATGTTGATGATGATCAAAGAGTTACCAAATCAGGGATTTTAGTTTTCTTTTTCCTTTCACCAGTCAGCATCGATTTGCATAATCGCTTTTAGTGGACACACAATATAATTAATTATACTATATATATGATATGAGGCAAATATTTTATATCCAAAACATAAGACAAAAGCCACAGAATTCAGCCTGAATAAAACTGCCAACATTTATTGGAGCAAGATTTCGCAGACATATTTTTTTTGTTTTGTTTGTTACACATTTTTTCCCTAATGGCCCTAGCAAGCTTTTCTTTTACATACTGAGCAATTGTAATTGTAATTTAATACAAATAACATTTTCGTACCGTGCCCAATTAAAATCCGGGTTATTTTGAAAAACCCCAAAGCATAAACCACGACCTCGTTAGCGTTTTCGGTTTATTTGGTATCCCTACACTTTGGTACTTGAGGTCACTTGAACGCTCCTGTGTCACTCTCAGCGACTGTAATAGGTATGCTTTTGTTTTTAGATATCAATATTGGGTTGTTAAGGAGTAGATTTGCGTATTCAAACTTTTTGTTTTTGTTTTGGAAAGTATCCTGTAGGTACATTTCAAGGGTTCTATCTGTATGTGGGCCCATGGAGAGCCTACTAAAATTTTGTATGAGATGTAATGTTAAATTCCACGATTGATATACTAGGTGAAATCATTTGCTGGCAAGTACAGTGTGTAAGTACAGGTGACACAGAATAATTTCACATTTATAGATAGTCCCGTGTGGTATGATGAAACAGTGTATTTTAATGTTACTCACCAGCAGATAGTTTTAAAAACACAGCTAAAGTTAATCAAATTAAATAGTGAGACTGAAGTAAAGTTTGGTTAACCAAATAACCCTCATTTACCCATAAAGTATCAGCTATAGGCGGCCCAGTTTAAATGCAGCTCCCTATCCGATCTTATCCCCATCTTATCAAGAAAGTTTCGATAGGATTTGGAAGGCGGTAGTTAGTCCCATACACTTTGGAAGATGACCGAAAATTTATGTTCAATTTCCTCCAATATCCCTCTGTCGAATTGAAATCGAGTCTGCGTTTAATTTTGTAGATTGCATCCGTTGATTCCATCAATTAGCTGAATTTGGGTCAAGTGGTTGTGTATAAAAACGGCGAAACATCTTTGGATTAGATTGGGTAGTGGACGGTTTTTCCATATTGAATTTAGATGAAATTGACGGATATGTAACGTTTGAAAGAATAACAAAAGATCTAATGCTCTTATGACCTAATTTCATATAATATACTTTTTTTTGTGTAACAATCAAATGATTGAATTATAGATATAATTTAATTTTACCTAATTTTATTTACCATATGAGTAGTGTAGTGAACTTTTTATTTATTGCACATTTGGAATAATATTCCTTTAGTATAATATTCAGTTACAGAATATTATAAAGAATTGAATATACTAAAGAACTATATAACTACTACTATATACTATATTCAAAATCTCTAAGTAACGCGCGTTTAATATAATTTAGAAACATATAAAATAAAGAAGATCTACTTTATTTTATATGTTTTTGCAAAAACTGATTATATTTTAAACGCCTGCCATTTTCATGCTAGCAAAAACAAGCACCACATAAATATTGCTTGTTTTATTTTTATTCTTCTCTCGTCGAATCTGTTCCAAAACCGAATCGGGGCAACCCAACTTCACGTAGGCTGATGGCTGCTGGCTCTGAAGTGTATATAAAAACCGGAGGCGCAAAGGGAGAGCAACCCGCGCCCACTGTAACAAAAGCATAGGCTCCCATGCGGCTCCGGAGGCGACCAACAAGCCGAAGCTGCGGAGGTGAGAGTGGGTGCCCATCCTTTGTTACGTAAGTACGAAGAGGTTGCACTTTCCGCAGAGCCGGAGACGATGCAGAAGCAACTTTAATGTTTTTAAGTTAGGTTACAATAATTTGTTTGTCTCAAGAACGGTGCATTATATTACAAAATTAGTTAATATGAAAATTAGGTCAAATGAACGTTATATAAAAAGAGCATTATACAAATTGAAACTTATATGAAATTAATGTTATACTAAATGTTATTAGAGCAAATGAAGGTTATATGGAATATAACATTATATCACATGAAATTAAGTTATTTGTTTTTATAGCATAAGAAAATTATATCATGTGAACGTTATTTCATGTGATATTATACTATCTGTTATTATTCCATACATTACACACCCCAGTAAAATATAGACATGAATTATTGTTATATTTTATCAAAAGCAATGAGTCAAATCCCCAAACGCTATAAAATCCATACGATAGGTAAATCTGTTTCGAAAAGTGACAAACACTTGCAAAGTCTCACATAATGCGCGATTGCATTTCAAATACTATCCGTTGAGCCGGCGTACAAGGCGAATGAATAATTCAACTCAGACTCCCGTATTCAAACACCTTATGTATGGATGCAAAGGAAATCCGATCGGTAAGTACTCGGAAATTTGTTTTTACATGACATTTGTGTTTCGATCACTGGGCAGAATAGTTTGGAAATATTTTTAGATGTAAGAAATAAACAAAAGGCGAAGATCTCATAAGAATTGGCTCGTTGGAACAACAATGATGAGAGAGTCAACACTTCGCCCAAAAAATATTATAGCCGTATAATAAATGTAGCAGGTTACAGATCTTATATCTTCTAGAGATATTCTAACTTTTCAACCACAAAAATTTTAGATAGCTTGCAAAAAAAAATCAAAAACCCGACTGCTTAAAAAGTGAACTAAAAAGACGTAAACAAGAAAAAATTATGCTTTTCAGTCGGATGATACATATTCGCGAGCTGGCTGACCAAAACCAGATGTATCCTCCGACTGCACAGCATATTTTTTTCTTTTTACGTATATTTAGTTGATAGTAGACTGATAAACAGATTACCCTCCTTCGGCAGTCGGGTAAAAATAGGGCGTTTCTGAAATTAATTGGAATGCATTCAATACATCATCCCAACTACTGTCGCGATTGGCTTGCAGTCTAACCGGAAACGGCTGAGTACCAGTACCAGACTACAAAAAGAGGAAACGGAGGTCTTGTAGAAAATATTTGTTAAAGTGTCAATGAAAGTCGCAACGAAACTGGTATGGTTGAGTTTCGTTGCGACTTGCGATGCGACTCATGTTAGGCAAGGAGTGTATTTTTTCAAGCGCATGTAAATCTCAATGACAAGCAACGGAAGCATCAAATCATATGAGAAAGCTCGACAATTTACACCAGTATTCAGATAATCGGCCACCAAAAATATTAAAATCCTTAATGAAATATACCAAGAATCTTACAAACTTTTTAGGGCAATAACCACTCCCGTCAGTTTTAAATTACCGTTTTTTCACGTTAATAAGACCAGGCTCTCCTGACTATTAACGATGTAGGTTAGGTGCCGTTGCATGCATTTTATATGAGACTTTATACATAAGAGCCTCCTCCACTGAACTGAACGTTGCCGCGGGATTCCTATGTGGAAAATTGTATGGTATTTCGTACACTACTGTATTATTCAGATTATACTTGAGCTCTATTGTAAGCGTGAGCATTTCATTTTATTCTTTGGGTTACATAAAATAGTCTTATTTTTTACCTACTGATATTGTGTGGTGAAGCTGATTACCTACTTAATTTCAAGTTCACATTCCACATATTTATATTCATCATTATCTTGCCTTTATCCCAATTTAAGTCGAATTGAGTAAATTTCTACGTAGGTAAAACTCTTTCCAAATCCCACCATGTTATATGTTCGCCCAGAAACTGTATGTACGATGGGGTTAAAATACTGTGATTTATGTTAGTGGTATCTTTAAAGCTGGCACAGTGCCATATGAGCACCGAACCTTCAGAAAATTTCAGCCATAAATAAATTATATAAAACTGCTTAGTTGCCACTTTCCAGTTAATTATTTTTGTTCCGAATTTGAAACCGCTGCTAATGTTATAATGCTTCCGGGTTTGTCTTGCCAATTAGCTTATTAAGTACAAATTAAAGTATAAGTAACACGATTAAATTGATCCTAATCCTAGATTATCCACCTTTAGAAGCTTTACCATAATCCAGTGTAGTTTTCAGCTTTTTAATTCTTTCCGTAATTTTAAACCTCTGTCCTTATTAAAAATGATTTAGGTAATCCTAAGTGCCCATAACAGCGGACACTACGTGAAGGACATCATTTATTAGTCCGTTAAAACATGGCCTACTGTTGTGTGAATTAACAAAGCCTACAAACCTTTTTGTACCTGGGTACTGTCTCTTTATTTCTCACTAAAAGAAAAGTAAATCTGTATGGCTATGCAATTCAATTTTTTCAGTCTTAGTAAGTCATTTTATAACTCTGGCTTAATGACCATTTCATTTTATTCGTTTATGTAATGTAGATAGTAATTTTGTTTTTTTATGAACGAAGGCGCTAATTCCATCATTTTAAATAAATTAATCACGTTAAATGTCAGCAACAATAATAAGCAAGCTATGACAGTAAATCTACTCCCCGTATAATCCACTAACGATACAGTAGGAACGTTGCCATCGTGATACGATTGTGCAACGTCGCTGGGCAGACTACTAAGTGCTACAAATCCCCCGTCCAATGTCCCCGCACCCGACTCAGTCAACCGGTGACACTTACGAAACACAGTCGTGGACAAATAAATTATACGAAAATTCAATAAAAATATGCCTACGCTATGGCGACGATTTCACTAATTCTCGTCGTGCTCGCAAATCGAGTTAATCCGCAAACCACGTTGAGCACGGGAAGCGACTTAAACAGTTTATCAGAAGGACTAGAAGCCACTGCCATTTTTCCAACGCAAATCCAACAAACTCAAACGACTTCGGAAACGACGTTCGCGGCCTCTGCCGGAAACAATCTTAATGACGTTGGCGGCACCGCAGCCTTCTTCGACGTTCCAGAACATAATTTCCAAGCAATCTCCACATTTTACTCGATAAAAAACATGAAAAACAATAATAATAAAAATGCGCGCGAAGGAAATGTCAAATTATTTGGAGATAGAAGTGGCGCAGAAAATAAGGAAAAATACTTGCACGGCACTGAAGAAAATTTAGGTGCTTTACAAGCTGAGCCTCTTGTCTGGAACAACTGTTTGGAAACTAATTTCAAGGGCACAGAACATGTACTGCCACAGAACATGGTGAAACCTCAAGATATGCAAAATGATAATCATGATTATCAAGGAAGCAAAAACATAGGAAGTGTATGGAGAAAAAGAGATGCTGGCAATCTAAATTTGAATTCGACTGCAGGAAAAGCTTGGCTGGAGAAGTACAATAATCTTCTAAATGCTAAAACAGAGGAAAGGCGTCAACAGAAAGCTGAACTGACGCCAGTTAAAAAAGTGACAAGTACACAAGCTACTACGGTACAAACAACGGAACCAACTATCAAAACAACAGTTCAAGTTATACCAATAACAAGAGAGGTTTTCAAGGAACACAAGGATTTTTTTAATACTACACAAACAGCCGCAACCGAAGATGATATTATAGCTAGTTACACAGAGGATTGGTTTGAGGAAAAGGACAGAAGCAAAATAAGATTTGGTAATTTGCCACAAAAAGAAACATATTTAATACCCGCACTGAAATTGGAACAGGGATTTCACCCTTTCGGGTTTATGTCGGAGTTTTTTTATCTGATATACCCGTTTGATTTTCCAGTGGGTGAGCAATGGCTTTATTAAATTTTGTAGTACCGTGATTGCTTGTAATATAATAGAATTTGTAAACAATATTGTAAAGCTGGACTTTATATTAGTCCCTGAACGTCTTTGAAAGTAAATACCATTATAATATACGACTATACGAATATTTTCATATCATCAACATCATGAGGCTATTGATGTACTGGTGGATTCATTTCAATCTTGATTCATATAAAATTATTACCCTAATTTTAATCACACCAACACCAATTACCCTAATTAAATAGGTCTCGGTGTTTCGTAACATTTCCAACAGAACCCCTGTATAAATAAAACAGTAATCTGCCGGCGTGACCTCGTGCCTGTCCGTACAATATCAAAAGGCTTCACTACGGCTCTTACAACGAGGTTGAGGCGATGATCTCGTTACCTCACTCGCTAATAAATTATGTACAAGTATCGGACTAGATTCTTTACTTTTTGTATGGGGTACATTTGATACTGAAAAGTGAGTGTTTTTATGTAGGTGTTAGGGCTTATATTTTTACATGTTGTGTATATTTGGGTTTGCCTAAGCTATTTCCAAAATGTTTTCAAGTAGGTCCCTAATTTTTTTGGTTGTATTTTTAGGACTGATCAAGGATATAGTGTGGGGAGAATTCACATTTCCGTACTCTTTTCTACAGGTATGATTATTTTTAATGTTAAATACTAAAACTGAAGGCACTATATTTGAATTGATTTATTTGTTTTGTGACATTTTTATACCTTAATTCTAAACAGTCTATTTATTCCACTAACAGATAACAATTAATTACAATAATTTATTTTCTCATACACAAAAATCACTCCACGATCAATTCATCTTTAGGAATAGTTTCAAAGAACCGCTTGATAATTTTATATACTACGTCAACTAGTTTATCAACAAGAGGTTTTCCGAATTCCTCGGCAACTTGTTTCCAATTCTGGTTCAAAAACTGCAAGACAGCTTCACCTGAAAATAAAAGTAAATAAAGCATTACCAAATAATATTTAAATTAGCTGACGCCCGAGGTTACACCCGCGTTGTACATCTCCCAATTTCTTTATAAATTATAGACGTTGTTCTGAATATGTGTTATTCTGAAGTATAACATATATTTCTATGAAGTTTCATTAAATCCGTTCGCCAGTTTTTGCGTTAAAGTGTAACAAACATACATCCATCCATCCATCCTCACAAACTTTCTCGTTTATAATAGTAGTAGGACCACTATTATATGTATGTCATTGGATCAGGCTGTACGAAAATTGTGAAGACAGTACTCTCCTTTTGAGCTCCACTGCAGTCAGTAAAAAGACTATTTGCAATTAAGTCAAATATTGATACAAAAAAATACATATGTACTACATACATAAAAACCTTACTATGATATATCTTGTCAGATTTAAGAGCTTATCCTGCTAGACCAATATCAAAATAGTATAAAGGTATTAATAGTATAGGCATGGTCAGTCGCGAGAAAAAGAAAATTATTGAACTTAAAAGCGATTACGGTACAACGTGCTTTATTTCCTTATGTATTGAAAAGTTCAAGTTTACAATTGCCTTCAACTTCCGCTGACATAAACATCAAAAACCACTCAATGCAAAGTATGCAGCTTTTAAGAGAAAATTAAACAGAAATAAAACTTCTATGTGCAAGCTTATAAAACCATGGACGACAAAATTAAAGAACTTAGTGAGACTTTAAATATAGGCAAAGTACAGGATATAACGGGAATGGGTAGTCATATTTTAAATATTGCTTCTACTCATAGAAATAAGCAGCTTTTGTCAATTAAGTCTTTCAAAAAACTAATTGTATTATCCATAGAAATTTTTTCGTCTCAAAATTAGTATGGACGGTATTTTTTTTTGAGGATACGCATTTTCATGGGCAGAAGCAGTTTTTTAAAGTATGAACAAGTATGAAGTAAAAAAGTGACAAATGAATAAAGAATAATATTACTCTCCTCAAAATCTGGCCAAACTATTTCCTAAATTTCTGTTAGAACCAGAAATATGAAAATTGTATACTTACTCAGTTCAGCATTTCCTTGGAACAAATTCGTCAAGCTAAATATTACTCTGTCTCCATAATTCTGTGTGATATCAATTGTTTTCACATCATGGTACACCACTCCATCGCGAACATTATCTTCGAACTTAATTTTGGCATGTAACGCAGCATTTTCTGGAAAACAGCAAATAAATTATTCACATGAAAATTAGTACTGCCAAACCTATTAGCCTATTAGTAATTTGACGCCTGTCGTGTTCCTTTTTGAAACACACATACAAACTCAAAATTATATTTTCCGTGTTAAAAACTACGTTGCATAATCTCCAATCTATGTTTCATCTCTCTCTCTCTGTTCACAAACACCTTACTAATAAAAAATAGGTACTCACTTATTTTAATTTTAGCATTTCCATCGCCGTTTATTGCTACAATCAAAATTCTTCCGTTCGCTTTATACATTCCCTTGATAGTTAGATCACAATGCATTTTTAAATCAGCTTCATTAGTTTTGTACCTGTAACAGTTACACATATAACAATTTTGCTATAATTATGTGGTATTTCTTAAATAAATCATTTGGAGTGTAAGAACTGTTTAAGTGAGCAAGAATCATTATGCATATTGAATTTACATAACCGCCCATTCTTAGTCAATTCCGGTAATACTCATGCTCAATTATTTATGTATATCATTAACGGTTAATTTAATTCTAAGATCCATCTCAGAATTCCAGACATGCTGACGTGATCATCTTCCAATGGTTTGTGAACACCTCAAACTCTGGTTTAGTGTACCAAAGAGCGTTTCTCATTTCAGCAGCGGGACTTTTTAAATTTAAATGTTGTGAATTCTAATGTTGGACGTTTGTTCGTTATTTTTTGCTATTATTGTAAAAGACAAAAATGTACATATTTCACCACCAAAGGACTCAATTTATACAATTAATTTGCTACTTACCACACAGAATCTATAGTACACTTCCTAAGACCAGTCGTGGTTCCATTACTAAATTCCACTTTCAATCCTCCAGGTAGGACCACGTCAACATTATCTTGTTTCAGAGGATCAATAGCGTCCACCCCTAGTTCTGGGATGCCCTTTGCAAATAATGGTAGCGTTTCTTGTACTACTTTTTTCAAACAATCTGGCTGGAGACCAGGGCAGGTTGTGATGTATGAAGCTGAAATTATAAAAAAAAACTACTTAGACAATATAATACATGGTATTTTCTACTGTAGTCGTGAAACTTTAGCATTCATTATTAAAAATTGAAGTTGCTAAACGTACATCCGTGTAATTCATAACTTAGATATATAAATAGATACTTGAAATTAAATTTCACTTTCTGTTATTGGTTGTTGAGTAAATATTGACAATACTACCTAATTTAACAATATGCCAGCCTGTTATTGTCCCACTAGACAAACTTCTATTACAAACAAAACACGAGCATTAACAACCGCACTTGTTCAAGGTGGATAGGTGATTTATAGCTGCAAAATATTTTTTATGCATAACTGATTTAAGTTGCTTTCAAATAACTCTTCAAATGAACGTAAATATTTTTTTAAACATTGAAGAAATATAAATATAAACTTACGCGCAACTTTAGCGGAACTTCCATTTAATAAAGCTAAAAATAAAACAAAAGAACACGAAACTGTTAACTCAAACATTGTGACCAAAAAACCGTTTACCACAGCTGATGTCCAGATCAGTACTGATGTATAATTGGAAGGTCCTACAGAATTAAGCGTACTTATAATTCAATTCTAAATGAATAGGCATCGCGGAAAGAGGCGCTGTCTCATATAACCGGTCCATAAGTTTGGATAAGATCGATTAATGTCAGCAACTATGGTGACAAGAGGAAACCTTACTTTGAAGTTGGTAAAATTAAAAAAAGGAAGTACCTGTTGACATACTTGTAGATTTACTTCTGGTTGTAAATTCACTGAAGCATCAGGCAAATAAATGGAGATTTGAAGTGAAAAAATAGTAACCTTTGCAGTTAATCTCACAGACACAGATACTACAGAATAAGAGTCCTTACACTAACGCATAGGGATATGAGTTGTTTCACGCCAATGATGTGGTAATAAAAGCACTTGAAACTTCTAAATATTAATTAAATTATCAACTGATTTTAACTACTATTTTAATTAAAATTGAGCTCATAAATAACATTGTAATCAATAAACAAATTCCATCCCGTAAACGTACTGAAATTAGTTGATCTAAGATCCTCTAACAAAGACTATAACTGTGAACTTATCAAAACAAAATCAAAAAATTTAAACCCGAACCCATAGTAATATTCTCACATTTAAAGCTAACATAAGACAGTTATGTCCACACAAAGACATTGACATTTTAAAAGGATGCATGGCTTCCTGTTACCCGATCGTCTTTATGGATCTCTCAAGTACGAAGAAAGGCGATAATGCGATGCCATTGCCACGACAATATGTTTGTGCTATCAATTTATTTTTAGTTAAATAATATCATGTTTGTGATTTTTAATAATTGAATTTTGAAAGTTTTAATGTTATGAAGTATTGCGATTGCAACCATTTTTAATTTGTAATGATGCTTCTGTTCCCCTAGCCAAGTTACAAACGTTTCGTATCGATTCTCTTTCTACAATCGTTAGCGCCTTCTATTTGTATGCAGATCATATACCACGTGACTTAACATTCAGAAGAGAGAGAAGTTACCTAACTTTTCAATACTTGATCTTTTATAAGGTTCCGTACCCGAAGGGTTCAAACTGAACCCTATTACTGTCACTCACGTGTCAGTCTGTCTGTCCGTTATCTGTCACACATTTTGTAACGAAGAACTTTTTCACTTCCAGTTTACTTATGAACTTGAAATTTGGCGATAATGTTTAATATTACGTATATTTTATTAAAAAATACCAATATAAAGAAACATTGGTACGGAACCCCAAATGTGCGAAGTTCGACACGCACCAGGCCATTTTTTTTAATTATTGGTAGGCTTGCGTTTAACCATAATTATCACATCAACATCTGAGTATGCGATAATGCGATCTACATTAAATTTGTGATAACGTATTTGGAGTCCACACTCTTTTCATACCTGTCAATATACCTACATCGTCTTATTTTAGATAATATCACTACACTTTCCCTATAAATTTTATAATATTTACAAACTCAGTTCGGACAGAAAACTTTTACGTTCAAACCTAGTTCAGATTTCTTTCTATACAAGTTTATAACGCACGTGTTCTCTATTGGAAGTCATATAAAATACTTCACGAGAGTAAATGGACGAATCAGTTTACAACGAAATTGTTTGAATTTAGGTATTCAAACATTTCCGTGGTACATATGTTTAATGAAAGAAAATCCTGTTTTGCTTGATAACTGCGATCAACTGTGGATTGAATTTAGTCTTTTCCTATTAATTGTTCGGACACAATGTTCAGACAAGGCAAAGTTTTGAGACAATTGAAAAAGTGATCGAGGAGTACGTAAATAATTAAGTCGAAAAGAACATAAAAAAAACTTTTAACAATAAATCAAACCGACATCCAGAACAAAAAACTACAAAGCAAAAAATAACTTTCTTTTCCTAAGTCGGTGTCTTTGTACCCACTTTTTCAGTTTTTCGACACCGGCTTCGGAAAATAAAGTTATTTTTTGCTTTGTAGTGTTTTGTTCTGGAAGTCGGTTTGATTTTTTGTTAAAAAGTTTTTTATTTTTCTCTTTTTAGTTTTAGTAGGTATCTCCAATTAACATGATAATCATTTATGGGCAAAGTACATATCATGTCGATTCCAATAAGCCCAAGCACGACTAGGATACATTGTTTTATATCAGAGTTCCAGTGCCTACCTTCCGGCTTCATCATCAGAACAGGTCCATTGACCTGTTCTGATGATGAAGCCGGAAGGTAGGCACTAAAAATTTGTTCTGATTCCGACGAATTGAGAACCTCCTGCTTTTTTTGAAGTCGGTTAAAAATACATTTTGATGGATCGTATTAAACAGAAGATTAACTGATAAAGCATAGCTAGATGTCGCACAGTACATGACTTAGCAGCATAAGTTGGCCACTAAAGGACTAGACCATTTTAAAGAAATATAAAAAAATGTCAAGTGTGTTAAATAAAAATACCAACAAATTGCAGCCCTCTTTTTTACGATATAAGTTGAATAAAATATAACTTGTTCTGAAGCAACTCAAGATATAATGTCATGACCATTAGACAATGATTCCTCAGAGATTCCCTCCTCTCGTTAACACGATAGAACATTTTTCTTTCGGACAAGACACATCGCTCTTTTCTGATTACGCGAGCTTTTAACGAAGATTATTATCTCTGTGTCTGTTTATTTATCGATATAATTTACAAAGAAAAGAAACTGATAAACTTCATTCCTGAAAAGTAATTTTTAAGAAAAAAGATACGGTTCTTTCTGAAAATTATCGAATATATTATATTTAAATTTTGTGTCGCTTTGATAGTCAAATATTTAGTGGAAGAGCCAGAGCCAGTCATGGCTATAATTTATGAGATACCGTCAAACATACCAACTAGCAAACATGGGATATTTATTATGACTTGATAATTGACATCTGACTGTTTATGTTGACGTCTATGAATAATTCTTGTAAAATTAACCTAATAAAGTATAAAAAAAATCTAAAATTCAAAACAACCGACTGCTTAAAAAGCGAACTAAAAAGACGTAAACAAGAAAAAATCATACGGTGCAGTCGGAGGATAAATATTCGCGAGCTGGCTGACAAAAACCAGATGTAGCCTCCGACTGCATGATTTTTCTCTTGTTCACGTCTTTTTAGTTCGCTTTTTAAGCAGTCGGTTGTTTTGATTTTATGTTTTTTTTTTTTATATTAAAACTTTTTAGTTATTTTTTTTTTCGAATTTGGTCCATTTTAACATATAAGTATAATATATTTTGAAATTGCCTCTTAAAACCCTTTATATTGATACCCAACACGATAGGTTTGGAAGAAAAAAAAAATTGGGCCCCAACAATGTGGCGCCCATTTTTATATTTTCCAATTTTAATGAAGCCAGTGACACTTGCAGGGTTAAGATGCATCGATTGACGTACGAATCATCAAAATCGGCCAATGCGTTTGGTCTCTGGAAAGCCACATAGGAACAAACATACATACATACACAGCACGGTAGAATCAACTTTTATTACTTGTAAATTTTAATTTGTGTTTGATGTTCAAAAGTGGCACTTATTGGTCTAGTTGAATAAATATATTTGACTTTGACATACATACATACATAGACTGATAAACACATTACCCTCCTTTTTTACGACTCCTTCGGCAGTCGGGTAAAAATAAAGGAACATTATTTTAACCTTGATATCGAACTAAATTTAATACCTATTCATAACTCCGATTTGTATTAAAGATTCACTTCATATCTAAAGTTTCTAGCCTTATAATCTTATTTACGCGCCACTTATATCAACTAAAGTATGTACTTACTATATTGATCACCTAATATCTATGTAATGTCCAATTGACATGTCATTATGAAACATTTAACTAAAATCAACCAGCGGTCGTTTTTTGTTTCGACGAAAGTTCAAGATCATTTTTTATGCATTATGTTCATTTATGTACTTGACCTTTCAACATAACATCGTTAAATAATATTTAAAGCGTATAGAAAACTAAATTCGGAGGACTAGTTAATTCAATTTTAGATATTCTTGATAAAAAAAATAAGCCAAAAACTAGTTTACAATTTATCTAAATTATATAAAAGCATCAAAAATATATTTCAGATAATTAAAAAAAAACTAAGCCACTAGTGATCTCAATTCTTAAATATCATCAACATCATTAATATATTCTTTTCTGAAAACACCTGCTGAGTGTAGAATGATATCTTCTTTCTTCTGTCTTACTACAAAATGCAACGTACAAGATGAAGGTCGCGGGTTCGAACCCAGGCAGGCGCTTAACTTTGTATAAATTATATACTATACTAGCTGACCCGGCAAACTTTGTTTTGCCATAAAAACACCAAACATTCATCTACCCTACCTACCCTACCCTAACTACACTACCTACCCTACCCTAACTACCCTACCTACCCTACCTTAACTACCCTACCTATCCTACCCTACCCTAACTAGTTACCTACCCTACCTACCCTACCTACACTTCCCTACCCTACCTACCCTGGCCTACTCATCATACCCTACCTACCCTACCCAATCTACCCTACCCTACCCTACCCTAACTACCCTACTCTACCTACCCTACCCTACCTATCCTACCCTCCCCATTATCAAAATGATCCGCCATTTATTGAATTCATTTGTTACAAAAAATGTGATAAATGAAGAACCGCTCGACCGATTCAAACACAAACATTCAAAGAAACAAAAACAAACTTTACATAAACAATCTACTAAATAGTCCGAACAAAGCCTAAACATTTGGTTTGGATAGGAGAGCCCGTTCTTGAGTTATAAAATTACAACGAAAAGTGGCACTGATTTATATACATATATACAGATTAATAATAGTACATTATGGTACAAGTGTGTAATGTTGGTGATTACTGTTGAGGTGCCATTGAGACCCGAGCCGTTAGGTGAGGGTCTTAAGAGAGCCGAGGACGGTAATTTTCAATACACACGTGTATCAAACGACGTTTTTCAACACATTTGTGAAGAAAATAATACTAAAAAATCATTTCCAACAGTGAAAACGAGTTGTGAATTTTTTTTCGCAATGGCGGGCAAAATTAATCAGTTTTCCTATGCGCGCGCATCTAACAATGGCGATCTACCATTGACTAAAAAGAATGAGTTTTCTTTTTTTTGGCTTTTCGCGGATAGCGTTTTAGCCACGTACAAAATGGGGAATTTCAAGTTTTCTTTATTACAGACAAAAACAAAAGATATATTTAGGGAAAGTTTTATTTATTAAACACGTACAAGCTGAAAGATAATTTCAACTTGTTGAAAGATAATTTAAATACGAAGTTGCATGAAATGTGTTGCATTTGTACAATTGAGCACGATCTTATTGTATCAAACCTTTTTTAAGAACAACTCAACCAATAAATTTAAAAAAAACTCTATAACTCACTTGTGAATAATAGCAATGAAAAAGTCACAGTTTGATAACAGGTGTCATTAATTTGCGGTGAAACTTGCTCATAAAGTGGCTCTACCACTTTATGGGCAAGTGTGTTGAAATAGTACATTGTGTATTAAGGGCGGTATGTAAGGAATTACGATCGAGGCTCTAGTAGAAGCCCGAAGTCGAAGACTGAGGGCTTTCTGAGTCGAGGTTCGTAATTCCCGTACCGCCCGTGATACACACAATGTTTTTCATCACGTTTGCGTGTAATAATTATAAATTATAGCTTTAATACACAAGTCAGCACAGCTGTTATTACGAAATACGTGAACCTTTTTTTTAAGCGGTTGGCGAATTTTTGCCCACACCACAGATTATACAGTGTTTCGTTCAGAAACTTTAAGGGCAAATACTTTCGTAGGTATACAGCCATGACGGAGTGTGAAAAGAATTAAATAATTTCGACGTTTTCATACTATAACTATTAAAATCGATTATTAAGAACATTAGTTGAGTATTTAAGTAACATGTAGCGAGATTGCAAAGAAATTCCTGTTTAGATAACATTTTAAGACAATTTTTCAATTGCGTGTAAACTCCTTGCTTGAACTTGCTTGACCTGTGTGCTGTGCTGTAAATTAAAAAAATATTACTTACCGCCCTTGGGTTTCATGACAAACAAAAAAGCCCGAGGGTTTTATATGTGGCATTACGGCCAAGTTAACCTGTATGTTTTGATACTGTTTACGTGCAAGTGTGATGAAAAAAATATTACATCACCATTGCTCCCATAACGGTGAAAGAAAACGTCGTGAGAAAACCGGCAAGTCCTAGAACCAAAAATTCGAAGACATGTGACAGCCCGTGGGCCCGCGTGGTGTATTACGGCCCATCCCCTCTCACAGAGAGGAGGCCAGTGTGCCAGCAGTGGGAACATTAATAGGCTGATGATGATGACTACAAAACGTACTAAATATATTCAAACAGGTTCTTACTAGTACTTCCGACTTCTCAAGTAATTTTATGTGCGTCATCACAAGTTTTTGCTCAGCAGGAACAGATATTTGGTGAATATTTTTTATTGAAATTTTAATTGTAGAGCAGTAAAACATATTTAATATCAGAGGATAACATTCATATATTAGATAATTATTTAAATGAAGTTGATTTATGTGACTAAGATAAAAATTGCGGAACTCACGGCAATTTTATCAACTTTAACAGAAATTAAAGAAGGCGGGACGAGGTTGTTGCTTTGAATTTAGGATAATTATTTAAACGTAATATTATTTTGCAGTAACTAATCCTATTTGACAAAATATTCAGTATAGCTGATTGGCCATGTCTCAAAGAGTCTTCCATTATACTAGGTCGAACCACTCTGTCTATTGGTAAAATCCGCATGAAAAACCGTTAGTAGTTTTTGAATTTATCGCGAACAGACAGATAGACACATGCAGCGGGCGCCTTTTATTTGTAATTATGTAGTGATAAAATTTCAAAAGGAATCTATTTTCACCAAATTTTATTATTGTTTCAGTCAATAAAAGTTGAATCAACGTTCCTCGCATTTATCATCGCGTTTGCCTGCATTGCTTTCGTGATACCTGCGTACCTCCTCATCTTGGGAATACTATCCCTATTTTCAAGGTCCAGATATGAAGATGAGCTGGAAACTGGAGCTTTATTTCCTGAACCAGAGAGCTCAAGTTGCAATGATAGAGCACTGGTGGTTGTGACCTTATTCGTCGTGCTCGTCTGCTGGTAAGTACGATATTAATCTTATATTTTCTCGAGGAACTCTCAAAGGCTTTAGTACTTCTGCGTAATACTGGCATATAAACGGAACAGATTTTCATTTAATAATTTCTGACGTAAGAAGAATATTGAGTTTTAGTATTGTGAAGAATTTTCACTTTCTAGAGATATCCCCAAAATATTTTTACTTTCTGTAATTATACTAACGGGTGTCTTAGATAAAACGAAGTTGAGTAGCCTAGACCTCACACCTCCGGATTTTTTCCTCTAGGGTTATCAAAGAGTCGGGTGTACAACAGTAATCCATCAACGATATTTGAGGAAAACATTAAACAAGAAATCAACAACATTCCTACTCCACTTGGAGGTGTGAGGTCTTGACTACTCAAATTCTAAGGCGAGTTTTCACAATGTTAGAGATCGCTTTGAAAAGTGCCAGAGCCGCGAGGGACGACATTTAAATACCGTTATTTCCAAAAAGTAATTTCTCCATGACCTTAGTTTCTGATTTTGTAGTTTAACGTGTATATATAAATATAATTATTTGTTATTTTTTTATGCATCTACTAAAGTTAGTTTTTTCTGAGACACTTGATACGTCTTGATGTGGGATTCCCTCGAAGTAATGAATTATACTGAAGCTCTCTAAAAATCGTTCCACAATTTACCAGAAGTAAAGAACCAAAAATACTAGATTAAGGTTACACTATAGTCGAAAATTCTTCCATACAAACGTAGTCTGGCAATTAATTCACTGTTTGACGGTGTACTTTCAAAATAAAAAATGATATCAATTTGTCTCATCATTATCTAGCCCTGTATGGAAACAGAAAAAAAAACAATATTTGAAAGTTATGAGCGTCGAAAATTTCTTATTTCAACGCTAATTTTAACGCATCTTTGGGCGGAAATAAATACCATAAGAAGAAGGAAAATTCCAAAACGGCCTCCATACAGGGATAGAAAAATAATTCAACAATGCAAATAATTATATTTTTAAATATACATTAAGTAGTTTTTTCATAATATCTAAGACTCCCAAACTCCTAAAATTTCGCGCAATTGTTTTCGTCCTAAATCATCATCCATTTTGCTACAAATTTGCAAAAGTGCTAATTCGTACTAGAACTAGCTTCTTACTGCTCATCACAGCATCAATCTCTTTCGCACGTGTTTTCGGATGAGACAGCATGCATTTTAACCCCGCGCACAAAATAGTTCGTGCCGTTGACTAGGCGAACCTTAACCTATTGTTTTTTCTTTTAAGGTACGTACGTACGGTCATAGATACATAATAGTTGCACTTAAAAAAAGAAGCAGTTGCTTGTCTATTTCTACACCCGCACGACCAAATTCAGTAGTGTTTTGTACTTTCCTTATTATACTATGACTTAAAAAAAACTGAGATCAAAATGTAGATAATTAAATTGTCTTTGAGATGGAGAAAATTTAATTAAAATACGCCCGGCGGTTTTGGTGCGATTGTAATTTTGTTGTCCGTGTTAGACATAACTTTACAAATTAATTACACTATGTTATACGAATAAAACTCAAAATGTTCACAGATCAAATTATTAAGAAAATAGTCTAATGTAACATATTATTATTATATTTTTTCCGAAATATTACGTCTAGCCGTTTAGACGTGATTCTCGTTTTATAATCAGCTCCTCAGTAGCTGATTTTAAAACTTAAGGTGATATATACGCCCCAATGTAACGCAGTACTGGCCGTGCGCCCGCTCGGTGCCAAAATATCAAAATCGAACCTCCTTTTGAACAGTTTTGTTTGCAAAATATTATTTGATTTACATATGCTATGTTAGGTATGAAGTAATTCCAGCCATCAATTTTTCTGTATAAAAATATTTTTAAACATCCAAGTCGTTTTGGAGGAGTTTCCAAAAGTTGCGAAAAAATATCGTGTTGTTAATATTTTTTTTAAAGCAAAACTATTAGTTACACGAAAAAACCTTGTGTTCAAAATTATGTACATGAATCAATAATATATTTTTATTTTTTTCAAACCTAGCTGTTACTGAGCAGTATGCTTTAGAAAGTTACCGTTTTACGGCACTAAAGCGTATGTAGGCCCTTAAACAATTTTAAGGTATCTGCTCCTTATGTAGGTCATAATCATCATCAGTCTTTTTAATGTTTCCACTGCTAGAACAATGGTCTCCTTTCTGTGAGAGGGAATGGCCCGTAATCCACCACGTGGACCCAGTACGGGTTAGTATATTCAGTAAGTACAAAAAATAAATTAGCTCCCCGACTTAATTACCAACTCCATGAATAGCATCATCCTACAAAAATTAGATATACCTGAAGACTATTCTAAGAAAGAAGCCGTATATTAAGGCGCTACCCCGTGCAAAACGCCGCGCTAGCCGTTTTTCGTGCAGTTTTTAGGAGCTATCTACTCATTATTTAAAATGAAATATCAACTAATAAAAATACATTAAATTTCTACATATTATTGATTCCAAAATAGTAGATTTCTTTTTTTTTAATGTAGTATATGTTTCACTAATCTCCTTCCAACAAAACCATAAAAATGAGAAATAATTATTGATAGCAAGCATCTCCTCGTAAAGTGTTAATTAATATTTTTTTGTACTAACACTAATGGATAGACAATCTGATAACGAACATTTTGGTAGTTTTTTTTTTTTCAAAAGACCAATATTTTTTTTCTTTTTTTTTTTTATAAAGACCGATTTTATAAAGATTTTATTCTAAAATCTGGGCGTATTCACTATTGTAATTCATGCGCCAACAGTGCCGCTAGGCCAATAGGAATGCTCATATCTCATGCTGATTTTTTGGTCAGGGTACGGCCTTAATCAACGCTACTAAACTTACCGCAGTGAAGAAAATAGTAATGCTGCTAAAATTCTAAGAATTTCCAGACAAACAATGGAAGTTACACAAGTATTCTACAATCGCAAACATTATCTAATAGAGACGAAGTAAACAAATTATCACCCACAAAATTATTCTCAGAGCCGTCTTTAAATAAATTAAGAACTAATTTATTCGATCCTCGTGTTTACACACGCTCGTACCGCGGGCTATCTAATTAATTTTAAAACATACTTGGTGGAAATGTTAACAAGAATCTTCCAACCTCGTGCAATGCGTAGGAAAGTTCTGGAAAGTTAAATTAAACGCCAACGGTGTATCGTGATGGAAATCTGCCTTTTCAATCAGATAGGAACATCTTTTTGGGACAACATGTTCAAAGATTGATTGAATAAGGTCTTGGAACTGAAAGTGTAGATTGTGAAATTTCCACGTGTCAAGTCAATACAACTTTAGTACTCGCATCTCACTCGTGAACTGTCAAAAACACCTCTAATTTCCTTACACTTTGATAAGTATTTTTCATTGATTATCACCGAGATAATATTGCGCCTCGAATGTGAATATTTTTTTAAGCAATCCTCATTAGTCAGGCAGTAGGCAGGTCATCTGTGCCTAATTGTTGAAGTCTATTATCTTTTTTTTTTTTGATAGGCTTGCGTTGGCCTAGTTCCTGCCTTACTTATTTTCACCTAAAGTCAACGCTGAGCTTTTCGCTCTCTCGATGTCCAGTTCCTCTTTTCTAATCACCCTGGAAATTGTTTGTCGATTTCCTTTCAACAACTATCAACTGCCTTGAACACAGTATATTCAAGGAAGTTGATAGTTTCTGCATCATTCATTGTCTTCACTTCACATTACAACCCCACATTCTCATCTCCTCTACAATTAAACCGTTGTTAATTTCGAGCAATTTTCATACATGCGTCTTCACGGAACTGTTTGCCTATTATCGGATAATGCTTTAATGATATTAACGTACTTTGATGATTTCCCGGTTCATCGACTTATAAACACATTTATTAAATGTTATACCTTAAACCAAGAACAAAACGACGTTTTACGATAACTTTATTCATAATTTTATGATTTATATTGGCTAGTTAATTATATAATTTAATCAGTGGAATCGGCTATCTGTGTTTTGACAAAGTAAATACTCGTATTAATTAGTAATATCGTTATAATAATATTTAAGTGGATATTTATTCATTGAAGCAGATTCATGAATAATGGTCCAAAGATTTTTTCCAAATTAATAAAGCCAATGAGGCCTTTGCTTTGTAGTGGGACTCTTACGACTCATTATAAAATAATTTGTTTACTATTATCATCCAGAAACATAATTAGACCAATACAGATGTAATAGTCGCGAACTAAAGGCATAGTAAGTATAAATTATATAGGATAATTCCACGCTTATTAAAATTTAATAGGAACAAGTGCCGCCACAGCACCTCTTACTTTTCTACGCTCGTCAACGCTCATTAAAACGGAACTGCTTCTAACGAGGAAATAGTACAAAAAGTTACCGATTTCAGAAGTGCTTTTAATTCAGTTATGAATGTTAAGTTGAAAAACGGTTAGCGGAATGAGATGCGTACTGGTGCTTAATTAAGTTATAGTATTCTAAGTAAGTACCCGTTGTATAGGAGGTATTGACTGTATGTCATACTAATTGCCCATGATAGCCATGAAAGCGTTCTTCGTTGTGCCTATGGTTCTAAATGATTATGGTACAGTTGTTCTACCTCACGACGGCGGATTGGTCTTGTCTAGTCGTGTGTTTAGATGTACATGCACATTGTTTCCAACCCAACCCGACGTCAAGATAGAACAGCTGTATTAATGATTTCGTTTGACAAAAACTCAGCGTAACATGCAGTGCAGTCTGTAGTTTTTGTAATTACAGAAAGAGAAGGATAGTTTTGATAATTGAATATAACCATCGTTTGTAATTTAGGTCCAACGATCGCATTTAGAGGAGAGGCGGAGAGGGTTATGCTCGGAGTTTCCTTGCGTGATCGAATCAGAAATGAAGAAATCCGCAAGAGTACTGGAAGACGCAGCGTTGGAAGGCCTCCCTCTAGGTGGAGCGACGACCTGGTCAAGGCTGCGGGCTTCCGGTGGATGCGAAACGCACAGGACCGATCAGTGTGGCGACGCTTGAGGGAGGCCTATGTCCAACAGTGGACGTCTTTCGGCTGATGATGATCATCGCATTTAGTTATCTATCTAAATAATTGTCATAGATGTGATAGGTAACATCACCAACTAACCATAGATGTGCTAGGTTTTGTTTTCTTCTAATATATCTCACACCATCAATTTCAACACATTTTAAGTACTTTCCTAAGTATTTATTGACTTCGTTCTAAATCTGCCTCTTTTTATTCGTTGTATTCATTGCTGAAGGTCGTGCTCGTCTTGGAAAACTTTGATGGAGTCACTGACGAGCTGCTTCCAAGCCACTCTACTGGCTGAGCTGCGAGCGGCTCTTCACGGGTCATGGAGATTCCTATAATCATCCTGATCTGATCTGACCAGCGAGTAGGTGAACGTCAGCGTGGTACCTTTCCATCCACTTTTCCCACTACAAGAACTTTTTCCAGGTTGTATGTTCGAAATATATGTAATAAATAATTTATACAAGCTATTCTGCATTATTCCAGCGTCCTCATTTCCGGCATGGCAGTAAGCAACGAGCAGGCCCGCTTAGCTGCCTCCGATGGGCGCAACTTAGTCAGCTGCGCGTGCTCCGACATCGCGTCCTGGCTGTCCGCTGCTGCGAGGGAGCTGCATCACAGCCTCGTGCCACCTATAGATCTCGTACTGCATGCTTATAAGCAGGATTTGAAGAGTAAGGCTGATTTTTTATATTTTGTTTTCGCTACTGAGATACCTTGGCGACCATTGCAGGAGACGGTATTCTCAAATCTTATTACATATACCACATGAGTCAGAGTTTGCCATCAGTTATTTTGTCATAAAAATTGAAACCTCCTGATTATTATTCTAACTGTAGTTATGACAGCTGGATCATTTCTTAGCGCCTATTTCACATTCATTGAAAGCAATACTAAAAAGCAATACGAAAGTGATGAATTCAACAACTTATTCCAATAGATACAACAACGGCGATGATTAAAATAACTTGTTGAATTTCACTTAAGACCAATGCTACTACTCTGAGGAAAGCGTTTCGGCCGCTGAGTTTCTTCCGATCCAGTCGAAACAGGAATTTCATTATTATTAATATTTTTGTGTGGTGTTTCGTAATATTCTTTTTTCGGCCGCTGAGTTTCGTCCGATTCAGTGGAAAGAGGAATTTTATTATTATTAATATTTTTGAGTGGTCTTTCGGACTATTTTTTACAGTCCTTAAATTTTGTACAGTCAGAATGAAAAACCTTAAGTAGGGTTATATTATTTACGTAATAGTCAGGGAATTGTTGGAAAAAGATAAAGTTTAAGATACAATTACAACAATCAACACCACACATAAAAAAATGCGTACAATAAGCATTATAAATGTTAACAACAATAATCAGTCTTATATATCAATTGAAACGTGTTCAACAAGAATACTAAATTAGTTCTTAGCAAAAAAGGTCACTTAAAATACTAAAAGTTCAATACAATGTTGTAGTGAAATTTTGTGATTTTCCAAACGCGACAAGTGCTAGAAATGTGGTCATCAAATAATAATTTATTCATGGCCACAAATTAAAATAAGTATTATTTAATTATGTTTCTGACGTTACTTCGCCTCTAAAAAGGATTCGTCCGAAACACCACTCAAATATATTAATAATAATGAAATTCCTGTTTTGACCGGATCAGATGATTCTCAGCTGCCGAAACGCCTACTAAGCCAGACAAACAAGGCCATATAAGAACAAACAACGCAGAACATTGTTTTGATAGTCAGAATTAAAATAAACCTCATAATAGTTCGTTATTTGTTTTGTCTGCTATAACAGGCCCGAGAAGTATTTCTAGGATCTATAAGAGCAAATAAACACGATATGATAAGTGAGTAAGTCAATTTAAATGATTTATTTGATATTGTTGACCCAGTCTTTCAATACAGAAACTGCAATAACACGTGACGAATCACACTCAAAAGACTGTGTGTGCAGGTTTATTAATAAACTAGGAATGGCCCTTGGCGTGTTCCTTCAGTCCATTATAATGCTGCTAGAGATGACGACGCACCATACATTGAGCATTAATTAGCGATCCCGCAACAATTTTGTATATTAGATAAAAACCCTGAGTAAACGATATAGCGACCCCCAAATGTTAATTAACATTGGACCAAAAATTTGTGTAACTTAAGGCCGCTTGAACACGCTAAGAAAAGTCAACGTACCTCGCAAAAAATTGTGTCATTTCTATATACAAACTGTGTAGACTGTTACGGTGCTAAATAAGAAAAATCTTGTCTGCGCTACACAAGATTCGTGCCTAGTTTCGTCAAAATTCTTGTCATGCTTATAATGAATGGGTTGTGTACGATACGAATCTCACGAATTTTCTTAGCATTTACAAGCGGTCTAACACTCGCAAAAATACCATATAGCCTATTGCTTTCCATTGAGAATTAGTTACTAGTACCAACAATCTGCACCCAAAATCTTCGTTATAATTGCGGTTCCAACTTGTGTCCTATAGCTGCGTTCCCAGACGCAGAGAATGTAATTGATCTGTATGAGCTAGCCGCAAACATTCCGTTCAACCCAGGACTTGTGGGACACAAGTCAGACTGCTTAGATCGTGCTGGTTTGCCAGTGTTGAACCTACGATATTGCAATTTAAGAAATGTCTTCTTTTTTCATTTGTTTAAAGTAGGTTCCTATGGAAACAACAAAGATTTTATTATTTTACTTATTTCGCTTCTGTGCCCAATCCCAGTACGCAATCACAGTACTCGTAGTATATACAACTTAGCAATAGTGTAAGTGTAACTAAATTCTGTAAGTTTTTTTTGATAATAAGATCAAACAATTACCTCGAAAACTGTACCTATGATTTCGCTAACTTGTCTGTGGAGTTAGCGTAAATTATACCGAACAGCAACTTCTAATAACTTTGCTATATCCAAATATATTTTTTATAAAAGTCTTATTCAACGCCTTGCCTTTAGCATTTTATCACATAACTACATATTATTAAAACTAAACCCTGTTCTTGCATATAGTAACATACTCATAGGGAGAATTAAAATCCCACGTAAAAGACCGTGTAAGTTCCGCTATAATATTAAAGTAGGAGGTTTGTTCAAACATTTTTTACCCACGTTAATTAAGTTTTCAGAAAATCCGGCGCGTATATTATGAAGGTTGTCGTTTTCTTTTGGTCTTTCACATAGTAACTACGTTATGTAGATAAAGTAGCGCTAACGACCTATCCATTATGAAGCGCTATGATTGTTTTTCTGTGCGAAAAATTTACTGGCAGTTTTATCTATGCAGTTATGTTGATTTGTGGTGGATAACACTGAAGAGAAAGAAGAGAATTTTTGACTTGTATTTTGCCATCAACTCAGAAGAATTCTAAAGTCAAATACATTTATTCAACTAGGCCAATAAGCGGCACTTTTGAACGTAAAACACAAATAAAAAATAAAATTTACATGTAATAAAAGTTGATTCTACTGTGCATTCGGAAAAGTAGCTTGTCATGGAGAAGAATGCACAAGAAACTCCATACTTACTCTTTTTTTTAAAAAAATGTGTCTTAGAATATTTACGTAAGTAGATATATACGAGTACATTAATAAATGCATATATGTGAATACCTTCATGTTGTACAAAATTTCAAATTAAATACGTACTATACGTTTATACCCGATTGAAAAACAAATTAGGAAATCGAAGCGAATTATCGTGCTTATGCGGCTAGATGAATTCAGTCATTATAGCTACTTGAAAATCCAACCATCCACATAAAGCTCTAAATGATAATAAATAGTCAAATAATACACTAAATAACTAATAGCCTCTTTGTTCATCCGCAGACGTTGAATCGTTGCTAGGAGAACCTATTCAACAGGCGATATCTTCGGAGAGCGGGATCGATCTGGTTTTCGATTCTTTGGCGGATATTATTTCAGGTAAGATTTTAGATTTCTGTTTTAATCACTCTCAAGTCAAATATAATTCATCCATATCATTTTGTTGAATACGCAGAGAAAAGTGAGTTGTTGAGATTTTAGCGTTAGTATCTACGTATAAAAGGTGACTTAATCTTTAGGAATCTTGCTAAGGGTGAACGAATTTATAAATACATATAAATAACGATTATGATGCTATATTCAGAGTAGAAGTGTGCTGTGGCAAAACTGAGAATTTTAAAGTCATGGTTTGTTTAAAGGAAGACAAAATGTTTAAACGTTTTGCAACGATGTCAATCCAAACTCGGCTTTAGATTAAAGAAATATTGAAGCAAGCAACTGTAAATTAAAACCAAATAAGCTTTATTGTATTAGAATCAGTCTGAAACGAGTAAGTATTTCCAGACATCTTAAAATAATCATCCAATAAGTACTTATAAGTTGGAGCAAATTTAACTTGGAAATTATTTAAATTAAGTCTCATAAATAACCTACATCATTCAAGACTTCAAAAGTTAGACTTAGATGAATCTTAGTCCTACTTAATTAAAGTTTTTGGAAATAAATCAAGTCTCTTACTAGTTTATTACTAAAAGTTTACGAGACCATAAACTTAAATACCCAAAAAAACAAACTAAGCCTGAATGCACTTCTTTTTATAAGGTCAAAAGACCCTTGGGTGAAATATGTCCAATAGCGGACTTTCAGCAGGGATGATGATGGCGGTGGTTAAAGTCAAAATGAACTTGGGCTCGACAAAGCAAGACAAAATGAAATTGTTATAGCGAGAAAAAAAAACATAATGCAAGAAGATGTTTGAGATTAACCACGAGATGGAAAATCTTTATAGCTGATAGAATCATGTTTTGTCTGGGTTATTTTGCTCTCAACAACACTACTTTTGTTTCAGAAAGCGAAGACCTATCAACCAAGATATCCTCCCTAAGAGATGTGAGCATCAAAGCAGGTTCACTGGCTTCTGCAGCATCCGACAGAATCAGGGACCTGGCCAGACAGCTCGAAAATCTCAAGAAGCATTGCACTTTGAAAGATTCGCCTCTCTGTGACACTATCAATACCCACTCACTGGAGTTGAAAATGAAGTTCGATTTGGTAAGCATAATGCAGATAGAATTATGGAAATACGGTATTGATTATGTTCAACTACTGCTTTGGTACATCGTATCTTGTTTGTTAGTAGTTAGGAACTGTTGGGCAGTGCAACTAGATAATTTAATAACAATGTTGTTGTACAAAGCAAACCGTTCCTCTTGCAAAAATACAATTAATAAAAAAGAAACAATATGTTGGAACTTCGGAAGGCCATCCATATCAAACTTGGAATTCCTAAAAAAACAAAGCCGTCATACAATGGCATGGGCTGACAACATTCGTGAAAATCCGTAATTTTTTGCAATATTTTGACATCGCCATCGATATCAATAAAATATGCGAATAATATGTCGACGTTATGGGCGCTTCTTTAAAAACCTAATCATCCATTTTTTTGTTGGTTAACTTGCTATTAAACCGACAAAAAAAGGGTAAGGGGACTCAAGCCCCTTCTTTTTTTTCACCAGCAGGTTCTATTTGTATCAGAAAATATCGTTCTCCCTACCGTTTGTGTACACTAGTTGCATCATTCATTGTGTATAATAACTTATCGTTTCAGATCCTACATGAGCAACAACTGTTGGAACTCCGTAATATTGGGGTGGACAACTTGACTCGCGCTATATCAACAGCAAGACAAGAATTCAGAACATTGCCTTCCGCCATATTTGCTCAGACCACGCAAGTTAGAGAAGGTAAACTAAAGAACCAAATTATTTTGATAAGGACCACATCTTTTGTATTTTTAAGATTGTAACCGTGCCAAGTCATAACCGCTCCGCCAGCCTCATAAATTACTGAAAGTGCAAAAGATGTAAATAAGACACATTCATTAATTATTTCTGAAAATATCACGGTTGGAAGACCTCCATGCAAAAATTTTCGCTATAATGTTCGTGACAAATATAACAAACCAGCCAAGTGCGTAAAATAATCTTTTTAGAGAGGGAATCGTATAAATTATTTGTTAAGGCGTTATATATGTATTAAAATGTTATCAGAACATAGTTTAAAATTAATTTGTCTATCCAGAATCATGTAAGAACCAGACTGATAAAATAAATTTTAGTCCTTAGCTTTTAACACATTTCATTCATTTCCCCAGATATCCTCCGAGACATAGAAAACCGCCGCGAAGCGGTCCACATTTCCGCTAAAGTGCTTAGCGACATAGTACGCCATCTGACGTCAGGCTTGCACACTATTGCGGGTCAACTAGAAGCGAGTCTCGAGAGACTGCAAAGATATGAGTTCGCGAGGTGGACACTTATGTTAGGTAAAGTTTGTGCTGTATTGGAACTAAGTGAGCGATGCAACGCTTTATGAAATGGTTTTGGTATCTGCGTATTCGAAACTTGTACAATAGTTCTTGAACACATAGATGCAATCGTAGATTAGCGCTTTACAGATTTTTCTAAAGCCATTAGGTAGTTAGAAAATGGGTGGGATACTGTCGTGGGTGCTTGCTTTTTTTTATTGTGAAGTTCGTGGATGCAGCCGCTTCAAGTAAAATACTGGTGTTCAGTTGCATTGGCTATACTGGAGACCGAACCCAACAAAAGATTAGACTGATGATGACCTGCTTTGCTATTAGCACGGGGTCCCAGCATTTACAAAGAGAATTTGGTTCAAAATAATGTCACTAGATGGCGCGATATGCATCGATTTGTTATTGAATTGTGTGTAAAATTAAGATTTTCCAGAGACGATCATAAAAAAATATGTTCTTGTTTAATTAACTCTCCTAAGCATAAAATTATGGAATACTCTTAATTTACATTTCAAAGATTATTTGAACTGATCATATAAAATTGATTCCAATGACGGCGCGTTTTTAAATATCTGAGGCATGGCACTCCATTTTTTTAACTTGTAATGTTACATATTTTGGTACAACGAAACTGTTAAAACGTGCAAAAAAATACTGTGAACGAATAGTCACTGTATTTAGAAAAAATAGTCACGAACCGAGAAAACCCTTTTACTTCCAAGTCACTGGTCTGCCTCTGACTCTGTCTGACTGGTCTTCCAAGTCACCATCTATAGCCGTGGAACGGAACCGAATGCGATCGAAGTACTTATAAAAATATTCAGCCTAATCAGACGAAAAACGCTAGTTCTTTGTATGGGATGAGGCATCTGTATGCTAGTATTATATTATCTGTGCTATTAGTCAAATTATATTATCTGTGGAAAATTATGGCAGAAACAATACAGAAAATAAATTACATTAAACTGGTCTGGCAAATCCATTATTTTAAATTGAACTGAGCTTTGTCCACCTAGTGCGGCAGTTTGCATGGCATGACAATAAAGAAGAACCACATTTTTTTTGTAAAACAAACAAATAATTTTGGAATGATGGGTTTTGCCAAAAATACGCAGTGCGTTATAATGGAATGTCCCAAGTTTATTTTTCGCTGAAATACCAAAACCGCCTTTTGTTTACATACTCTATAATTTTATTTCGTCATGCACAATGATATTCAAATAAACAGATATGTTATGAGCGTGCGCATTGTAAAGACTCGAATAGGTCACAATTGTGACCTTTTAGTCTTTAGTTTATGTCACGCATGGCGAAGAGCGATAGGCTTTGTTGAAACAAAAACAAAATAAAAAATGCCATCGTGAGTATTTGTAATTTATTTATTTATTGATTAAAATAAATATTTTTTAATATCAGATGAATGAAAAGTGTGTATGTGTGCTGCCGCTGCTGCGCGGAACACTTTTTTCAATTGTTTTGTGAGTGTATAACATATCTGTTTATTTGAATATCATTGGTCATGCATTAATTTTATTTTATGGCTTTTTGATAAAAAATAATTTACTAACAAAATTTCAGCATGCATTGTTACGTTTGGCTTTGTTATGGTGCTTATAATACTGGGCATGCTTTGCGGTTGTGGGCACGCCAAGAGTCATGCAAGAAGGACATTGAAAGTGTAAGTAATCCTTAACTAATGGCATTTAGACACCAACATAAACAACTAAAAACATTAAATAATAAAAAGTACTATAATACTTTTTTTTACAAGATTTTATTGATATTGCCTTGTTAGTTACTAATTAGTAGGTCTAATCTTGCAACCGAATTTTAAAACAGTTAGCCGCAACCGATTGAACTGAAAGTTTGCATACACAGTTGGTTTGGATAACAATGCACGGTTAGCCAAAAATACTGTCTCTGTATTGTAAATTAATATTTCTTCTATCGGAAGGTAAGGAAGAAACAAAAGCAGTCCCGTATTGTAGTCAAGTATTAATTTCGAAGATGTCACTAACTTCGATACTAATAGATAACTTGTATTGTCGAGGTTTCATGGGCTATTTGAATTAAGCGACATGTTTAACACTTTACAGGAGAGCATTTCAAAGTTTATTTTTTATGAAAAAAGTCATTATAAAAAGAATGAATATTTTTACAAAATAGTGGTATATGTTGTTTTCCTTTACACAAACCGCACAATTTGGTCTCGTTTTAATTTTTATAAAGCTGTTATTACCTGAAATAATGAATGTCGCTTGATACAAAATTCCCTTTTTTATTTAGAAACAGGCAAAACGATTTAAACACCCTAAATTACTTATTTCATGTCAAGGCAAACAGCTTAAGAAGCAAAACCACAAAATATTAAGTCTGTATGAAGTTCATCTTTTGTAAAATTGTATACAATTTGTGTCGCAACAATCAAATCAGATTCAAATTAGACCTAAATTTACTGATGTTTCAAACGACAAAAAGTGTTAAGATCGCCATGAAACCTATTCCAACGACGCAAAAAAATCTGGCGATTCCGAATATGTATATAACTCAATATCGGCCAGGATGTCGCTTAATACAAATAGCACGTGAACCCTCGTTATTATTTTTCCAGGTCAGCATTCTGGTTATGCCTCACCTCTCTCATACTCTGGGGCATAGTATCAGCACTGTTCCTCATAGCTGGCCATGCAGAAGTAAGTTTAAAAACTAAAAAAATAAAACACACTCATATTCCATACTCAAAGTAAAATTACACACACAATAATCAAAGGGGCAAAAACGGTCTTAAAAACGCCTTTGTTGCCCCGGTTCTGTCAGTTGTGAAAATCGTTTTCGTGTTTACTGCTAAGTATTTCTTTGAAGGCGTTTGAAACACTGAGCAAGTTGTTCTGAACATGCGTCTGCTGATACTAAGTTTGTGTTCTTAGTTCATCTACTATATTATTTGTACCGTATGCTGTTGCAACTTAAGTTACATATTATGTAAGTTACCGCATATAATTATGGCTCTACAAGATGATTTCTAGGTAAACTTTTGTGGGTTGTGGCAAACTTTTGGTTAACGCTGCTTATACAAAACTAACTGTCAGAGACCAGCTTGGATTGCTATAATATGCAAGTAGGATACGGTATAAATTATTTTATTACCACTGCTCTGAAAATGGTGGCGGAAACCCTCGTGAGGAATATTGGCATCGGCAAGTGCTGGTTAAAAATCATCCTGATCAAAAAATCCTAAGATATTTATAACATCTACCAACCCGCTGTTGGCAACCCACTCATGCTGATTATGCTATGCTCATGACGTTAAATTTAAATTCAAATCTTTCATGTCATCTCCTATGTATGATGTTGGTCAACAATTTAGAGCAACCACCATGAGATGGAGCTAATTTCAGACACATTCATTATTGGACACAAATAAACTTAAAATGCCACAAACGTACTTTACTAAGAGTTCTCAGAAATAAAGTTCATTGTTTCAGGTGTACGTCTGTCACGCCTTATGGGACTCTCAGTATGAAACACTATCAAACTTACTAGACAGACCGTCACCTCTCCTGGCGAATAGTGAAGGAATCTTCGATGCTATGTTTAGAGATCTTCAGAATGTAACTATTGATGTATCTGTCAAGGATGTGTTAAGGTAATTTATTTTCTGAAATAATAAGTTATTTAAAAGTGGAGGACGGGGGTTTTTGTATGGGCGCTGTATAAATATTTTCAGCTTCCTACAGCACTGGGGACAAATCGACCATTCTCTTTTCGCAAAAAATATTCCTGATGCTACAAGCAAATTCATTCATCATACAACACTGTAGTTGTGCTTTATAGCTAGAAGAGTTCAAGATGGTTGTTTTATAATGGCAGTAGCAGGTGGTAGGTAATAATATTAATTCAGAACTCACATACAAATTAAAAACTGTAAATTATTTCAGAGATTGTGAAAAAGATAGACCAGCGTACGTAGTCTTTCAACTGGAGAAGATACTCGACGTGAATAAAGAAACCTCATATTTTGAGTGGGAGGAATTGCAGAGTGATTTCGGAAAACTAGCGTCTTCAATAGACGTTGGGCTTTTGAAGACGATATCAGTTAACTTCAGTCGGTTGTTGCATGAAATGCTTATTGTTTCTGATGTGAATATTGCTAAATATAGGTATGAATTTTTCGATATAAAACCTATTTTTTAATTATATAAATGCAGTTGGGACAAGTAAAATCCAAAAGTAGAGGTTCTATAAAGATTTCCCTAGACACTTAATATTTTTTTGTTATTCGTTTTAGAATGGACTACAACGTACCCGTTGTTGGAAAAGATCTACCGTCTCTAGTGGATCAACTAGAAAATATAGCAGCTCAAGTGACAGATTTGACTACTGCAGGAAGATTAGAAACTTTAGGTAAGTATTTAATCCCATTTTCTTTATACAAATCAGTTCTTATACTAATTACTCCTCACCCTCGTTGAATGCCATAAGTATGACCCATATCTTTCACCTAATTTGCAAAGTTTACATATCTTGTCTTACCTTCCGTCAAAGGGTATGATAGAGGCAATACCATGAAAGTGGCAGAGGTGTGACGTTGACATGACACGGTCTTGTACCTCATCCTTGCAAGTATAACGCAACTGGAACTCAAAGCTTCCAAGACCGCGTCGTTGTTTTAGTCTTTAGCTTCCAGGGTTCTATTCTCGGATAGGTCATTAGCTTTTTTAATCCCAGAGTGAATATGATGATACCCGACTACGGAGAAGCAAAAGGGAAGGTTATGTTTTTGACCGGTATGTAGGTGGGTATGTATGTATGTTCGTCGGTTCCCTCATAACTTCTAAACTACTTATTATAATTTGACAAATGAGGTGTTGTTGGAGGCGTCTTTTTTGTCCGCTAGTTATAAGCTATGCGAAGTCACATTAAATTGAATATGGCGCCCTCTAGGGGGCCCAAAGTCAAGAACAAATAAATAATTTTCGCCCTTCCCCATCATGTGTTGTATCATTGAACTGGTATTTTAAAATGAAATTATTATTTAAACAAAAATATTTCTTTTCTGCCAGCCACCAGAACTCAGAGACTATACCTGACGAATATTAAACCGCTAGAACAACTGCGAGCTGACGTGGTCTTCAAGTTGACGGAGCTGGAACTTCAACTGTCACCGTTCAGAAGAAAACTGAACATCTCGCTCAGTCATATCCATACAGCGCAGTTTTATATCGACAACCAGGGTGACGTTATTGCTCAGAAGGTAAGCTGATTGAACATAGCCAAGTTTTCATTTACCTAGGTTAAATGAAGCATAAGAATCTAGCTTACTTTTAGTAATTACGCTTTTTGCCTGACTGCCTAAGGAGGGTAATGTATTTATCAGTCTATGTATGTATGTTTGTTCCTATGTGGCGTTCTAGCGACCAAACGCGTTGGCCGATTTTGATGATTCTTAAGTCAAATGATTTGTCTAAACCTAACTAGTATCACTGGCTACATTAAAAATAGATAATAGATAAATGGCGGCCCTTGGCTTTTCCTCAGCAGTTAGAATATAATAAAACCGGCCAAGTGCGAGTCGGACTCGCGCACGAAGGGTTCCGTACCATTATCGCAAAAAAACGACAAAAAACATGTTTGTTGTATGGGAGCCCCACTTAAATATTTATTTTATTCTGTTTTTAGTATTTGTTATTATAGCGGCAACAGAAATACATCATCTGTGAAAATTTCAACTATATTTCAGCTATCACGGTTCATGAGATACAGCCTGGTGACAGACAGACAGAAAGACAGACACACAGACGGACCGCGGAGTCTTAGTAATAGGGTCCCATTTTTACCCTTTGGGTACGGAACCCTAAAAACGAAGCATTCAAATAAAATAACATCAAAAAAACATTTTCCTTCAGTTAAGCTTCTAAATGGCTTTTCCCAAAATAGAGGTTTAGTGAAATCACTTTTTAGTGCCTTAAACTAAGTGGTGATTTGCAGAGCCATCAAGATTGCCCATTTGTGAGATGAAAATAAGATAATTCTCTGAAATAGGCTCGTGCTTACAGGTGGTTTTGAGTGGCAATTTATGATGACATTTCTATCAGTTTTCTTTAAGCAGACAGTTTTTTAGTCAAAGATTATTAATATTTTTAGCTACTTTGGTAACTATAGGATAAAGTTTATAAAGACGCCTGTGAATTTATGTTTAGCAATAATTCGTAGTTCAGTTACAAGTAGAACTTAGCAAAATTATTATTTGCTTCGAACCCCACTTGACATAATGATTCATCGACATGGTAAAGAAAAAAAAAACATTTTTACAAAAATATACAACCGACTTCCAAATAAAAACATTACAAAGTGAAAAATAACTTCAATTTCGGCAGTCAGTGTTCCTGTTTACGTTTCTTCGTTGTTTGACACCGCCTCCCGAAATTGAAGTTATTTTTCACTTTGTAGTGTTTTTTTTTTGTTTTATTAAATGTTTTTTTTTTAATAATAATTTGTTTTTCTCCAAGTCGCTGTCAACCTCTGTGTCTTTCTCCGCCTAACTCTTCTTAACTACGAAATCGAATTGAATAAAGTGTTCGCTAACAGATGGAACGATAAACGAGGAAGCTTTGTGTTAGTTTTTCATCCTGTTCGAAACCGGAACGGGTAAAGCTAATGGTATTAGAGTATTCAATGGCACTTATATACACTATTACCAACGCTTCAAGATCTTACTTTAGGAAACTGCTTCACGGCAAAGTTACCAACTCTACCCCTGAATCCTACGTTCTCGACTTTTGACGATTGACTCGACTCCAGACTTCCTAACAATTAATGACATACTTACATTCACACTATTAATGTCCTACTTACCTGTTGATTGTTCCAGAAAGTTTCTATGTACATATCCCGTCTAGTATCACATGCTGCCGGGTGGCGAACGCATGTGCTCATATCGACCGGCAAGCATGCAGCTCGATGCAAACCGTTGTATGCTGTGTATGAAGCTGCGAGGACCTTGCTGTGTTCGCAATACGTTTCGTCTTTGGTAAGAAATTTACTTGCTGAATCAGTCGTATTGCAGAATCAGCATGTGTGATCGAAACACACCACAATGGAAACATTGCCTGCAAATAAAATGACGCTGAATGTGGTTGAGATTTTTCTGATAAAGCCTCAACATTGCACAGTTTCCCTAAAAATCGTTGAAATAAGTAATCGAACTATGATTTTCTTTGATATAAATACATATACAAGTCAATCTAAAACAGCACACTTATGAGTAATTAAAGACTCAGACATGATAAAGGTTTGCAAGTGAGTGAAACAGAATCTAAACACAGCCAGTTTATCTATGTTACCATGCATATTCGAGTACGTAAAGGGAGGAAACCCGAAATCTGACACCAGTCTTGCCAAGGGGTATCGTTATACCCAGTTACTGGGTTGTGAAGGTCAGATAGGCAGTCGCTCCATATAAAACACTGGAAGCCGACCCCAACTTAGTTGGAAAAGGCTAGGTGATTTTATTTTTATGCATATTCGAATAAAAAACATGTATTGTTGTTATTGAATCCCTACAAATGGAAACTTTAATGACACTTTCAGCACGGTTGGTGGGTATGCGGATTCTTCCTGGGGATTTCATGGTGCGCCGCACTGACCCCACTTTGCGTCAAAATATGGCGCGCGTACGGCAGGAAAATTAAGGCACATGAAGCAATGACGCTGGCAAACTTGGGCTCCGGGTTAGTACAAGTTTTGTTTTGAATTTACCCATTTGAAGCTGTGTATGTTATGTGACTTTCACTTGGTTTAGAGGTTAAATAAAATAGTCAGGACGCAGTCTGCTTTAAAAGTGACCATTAAAGTGAAAAACTCTTGTTGTTTTAAGATTTTTTCTCGCTGCTGATCGGCTGATCACGTTACGAAACCGCTTGCATTAATGGTTGATTATAGCAAAAAAAAAGTTAATACAATTAAAACCGACTGCTTATGAAGCGAACTAAAAGTCATAAAGAAGAAGAAAATTATGATTTTCGTCAGTTGAACTCGTGAATATAAGTCGGGCTTTATGATTTTGTTAACTTTATTTATTTACAACTTTTTAGTTATATTTTTTTTTCTAATTACTTTTAAACATATAAGTGGTATATATTTGGTAATGAGGTATATTTTTGTAATGACCTCTAAAGACCCCTTCATTTTGATATCCTACTCGATGGACTTGAAAGAAAAATAATTGGAACTCTCACAAAATAGCGCCCGGAATTCGTTTTTTTTAACGGCACTTATCTAAGAACTCTTTGGTGGTCCAGATCTATCTATCAATGTCTCAGTTACATAAATCCGTCTAGTGTTTTGTAAGATATGGAGTAATAAAGAATATTACATACATACAAACACACAAGATACACACGAAAAAATAGCCCTTCCCTTGCAGTCGGGTAAAAATACTTCAGTAGTTACCAAACCATAGCCTTTTCATTCGATTCTTTTGGTTTATTCTAATCGAAGATCTTTTTTTTGTGATTATTAACTATTATTGTTTTGATTTTACAGACTACAAGAAACTCCGACGACAGCTTTATGCGACGGCAGTAATTGGAATACACCTGGGTTAGTAATTTTTTTGTTGAAACTCAAGTAAATACGTGTTATTTTCAAAGCTCTTGTTGAACTATTTAGTGCACTTGACTAAACGAGCTATAATACTTACAGCAGGTCTTTGTGTCTCTGAATTTGGCTGCAATACCCTGCGCAGTGGTTTTTTTTGTGTCAATGCTGAAGGTGAAGATAGCATTGTATAACTGTCTCTTTCACTCGTTTACTTTTGCCGCATCGTCTTATCTCGCTTACTCTATGCAGTATACTCGATGACAAAATGTTTCTTGCGCAATGTTTCGCAATTCAGAGACACAAAGATCCATTGTGACTACTTTATCAATATACATAAATACGGTGGTTGGAGACATGGGCAGGCCAAAGTAAAGTTTGCCTGAGGAGAGATTGAGTGAGAAAAAAAATAAAAATAAAAATCGTTTGATCAAAAATATTACAACGGATTACACATAATCCTTATAATAGTACTTCGAAGTATATGTATAACACAGGAACATCTGAATGATATGAAAGAAAATAAAGTGAATGCAGCAAGAAGCAAAATATGTTGCGTCTAGCCCAGGTAACATTGAACAGGGACAGGAAGATGATGAGGGATTTTAGTCCAGAAAAATGACCAATTAATACATTGTTATTTTATTTTTACAGACCACCAGCACCTCCACCAAGAAGTGACAGCTGGTGAAGCAGTCAAACATTATGTTAAAAGAGAATAATTGCTTGTAAAAGCACAAAAGGTGTTCAATAAGTGACTTTGTTTTTTAAAGTCCTTCAATATAACTGAGAGAAATGTTGTATTTCTTTTTTCATTTCTTCGTGGTTGGTTTCACGTAAGTTTTACTCTTATCTGCGGTGCCTGTAACTATAAGTGAAAGATAACAGTTTTATGTGTGTTAGGACGTTCTTGTTGTTTTTAAGTAGGTATTACTTATGAGAATAGTGTAGAGTCGACTAGATTAATTCATGACCCATCCTAAGCCTATTTTACTAAAGACATTATACAATTAGGTCGAATTTTGCTTAAATCATTATTTCCTTAGCAACAAAACATGTTAGTGATTTAATATAAAAGTGCAATTAGTTTAACCATCTCGCTGTCATTTAAATGACATGACACCATTCAAATATCTACTTCACGTTTTATTATTTGACATTTTTCTTTTAATTTAAAACATAATTTCTACTTCATCAAAAAACACTTTTTTAATCAATTAAAAATCTATTGCAATGAGCACAATTCTCATAATTGCACGAACCTATGCCTACATCGAAATTTTTTATAGTATATAAAACGTCTTAAGAGTACATCATGAGTGTTATAACAGGAAAGGGAGCCTGCCGTTTTGCCGAAAAGATTATGATAAAATTTCACTACTCGTTTGAGTTTGTTTAAAGGTTGCTAAACTTTGTTTAAAGTTTAGCAACCTTTTTTTATACCAATGCAATACTTGGAATGATTTTAGTACATTTTAGTGCACATTTCCATTCGGTAAAATTTTTACTTGGCAGAATAATGTCATTAAGGCATTTGGTCTTAAATCAAATAATTTATTACCGCAAACAATCTATAGACAATAAACATTTGTTCAAATGGTTTGTTATGACAAAAAATATAAAGGCAAGAATAAGATTTTTTGGGAATTATAAAATTAATATATGCAATTTTATTTTAATATAATCATTTGTAAGACACAATTTGTTTTTTTTTGCAATAGACATTTTGCCGCGGCAGCGGCCGCCGAGGGCCAGATTTCCTCTTTTGCAAAGTAATCATGCATGGTAGATTAATGGCAATTCGATAATTATCGTCAATGAATTAGTCCAAGAGCGAAGCGAGCCCAGGAGCTTAGGGCACCCTGACGCGCGTATAGGTCATCTCCTTCATGTTAGGTTACTTTAGACCCTGCAAACAGAAATAGGAGCAGCGGGGCTCCGTCGACTTTGTTGCTTAAATAGTAATCGTACTTATACATGGTAATTTAATTTGTTTATTCTGTGCAACTGACATATAGATGCAATTTTTATGTCATTGAATAAGCAATTGACTGAATAGAAATGGTAAATTGAAAACTGACGATACTAAATATTTGACTTATTTTATTTTGCTTAAAATGTATTATTCCAACTGAAATATTTGACTACTTGAAAATTGGTAAAAGTACTAGTTGCTAAACAAGTTATTGTTTAAATGTTCACTTGCCAAACACTAGGTTTGCGTTACAATTATTTGTGAAGAGATTTTATGCTAAGTAAATAATTTGCCAAATTAAATTATGCGGATAATTGTTTGGAAAGTGATAATTTGTCAATTTCTTTTCGATGAAAAAAAGGTAACACAACAAGGAAACTTAAATATTTTAAAGTTTTCAGATGAATTATGGGCCGTATGGGTCATGAATGAACTTGTTTGTCTGTATATGAAAATAATACAGGTACCTTATTTTAAGAATCAATATGATGTTTAGCTTTAAAGTGTTTATAATAGGAAGTACATTAGTTAATAAATTGCAGAAATAAAACACTGTTTTTTATTGTCACTCTTTTCTGACTGTATATTTTGGCTCTACATTCTGTCTCCATTCCCTTTCAAAACTTTTGCCGAATTGATAAATCTGGCAATTGCTATAAAAACCAAAATAAAATTTTAGAAAAGTTGTATTACGTTGCTCACGTTGCATCTACCATAAACTTCCTTATGGAAGTTATGTCCAGGTATTTTATAACATTGTTGGAGCTAGGGCAGCGACTTTGGAAACGTATTTTGTTCAACAATTTTACACTATACTCTACGTTTATTTGAAAAATACCTAGTAGATATAAACTACTCAAAAGGACAAGGACCACCTGAAAAGTTTCAATATAAATAAGAATAACTTATTTCTCCTTATCATAGCAATCTATCTATGTTATGGATTGTTTTAAGTATCAAATGATATCAATAGGGCACTCATAACTTATAAATGATTATATTTCTGTATGATGGTTTGTACAAACACTTTTACATGTCGATCATATTTTTAAAACTATATGAGGTCGGCGTTTCCTATCTGACTACTCCATGAAGAAAGGCCGATACAAACTCAGAGGTCACTCAGAAGTTTAAAAGTCCAGACATAATCTTGATTAAATCGTGTGAAGACCATGTAGATTGGTGTCTGAAATGGTCTTTTGAGGAAAGAACTAGCCTGTTTGAGTGGACCTGTCCAGTCAGCACACGCATTTGTCACTAACCGTGCAGCTCAACTCAGAATTTAAGGAGCTCAATGATTCGACGAACAATACCAAAAAAAGGACAATCGGGTAGGCCGCATAAATTACTCAAACTGCCAGACCATGATTAAAACTAAATGAAAATTTTAAATAAATAACAAAAATAACAGGATGACCCACATAGTCTTCACATTCACAATATTTAAAATAATATAATTCTTTAAAAAGTAAATGTTCCCGTCATCAAAACAAAATTGAGGCTGCAAAAACTGTACTATATATATGTTTTTTTTTGAGTTCTTTGCTTATTATAATTTTTTGTAATTGACATTTTTATATATTTTTTTATGGACATTATTTTATATTTTTCCTTTTGACTTTTTGTAATATATATATTTTTTTGTGCTTATTATTATTTTTCAAGAATCTATTGCAATCCATTCATGTAATTATTATATCAATGTTATCCATGAATATTTGTACGTCTTCTGGCATAGCATAGCGCGCTTGTAATTTTTATAACAACTATTCGTTTTTGTACCTATGTTAATAAATGAATAAGTTAATTATGAATAAAAAATAAAAATTAATTGGAGCAGCTCGATACTAAGCTCGATACTACGTTTTGTCCTCAACGTAATATTTAACAGTATAAAACGCTTTCTGGCTTAAGGCTTAGACCTTGTACGTGGCTTGGAAGCTTTATTATCACACGAGACATCTGAACGAGCCACCTATTTTCTTGAGCCTAGTTTTAGGGTACTACAAATTTGTGTTTGTTCCTAGTATTTATGTTATAGATATCTGTATTTTTTTAAATAATGTCATATTTTTATGGGCATATAAAAGATTTTCATAAATATACTGAGAAGGCACAGTCATTACATTAATCTCCTTAAATTTCTCTCTGAGAGAGTGTCTCGAGCTTAATTTATAAATTGATCGAACTGCTCTTTTCTGCAAAACAAAGACATTCTGAATGTCGGCGGCATTTCCCCAAAAATGAATACCGTACGACATTACACTATGAAAATAGCTGTACACTAAACGGGCTGTCTCGATGTCAGTTAAATTACCAAGTTTTCTAACAGCATACATGAATATTACTCAACTGTGTCGAGCATGCAAAATACAAATTTTCACTGCGACACAACATTTTCTACTCAATTTTCAAAACAATATTTCAACAGATATTTTATTTGGTTAGGATTTATTTAGCTCCCATTGTGTTAGCGACGTACTTTTACACTGAAAAATATATAGTGTGAGTAATGGTTTCTTTGTTCCTGACTAGATTGACTATTCTATTTAAACGTTTCAGAGAAATATGGTTTGGAACTTACTGAAGATTAATTTATCTGGAACTAGCTTCTGCCAGCGACTTCGCCTGCGTTCAAAGTGATTTATCATCCTAAGGGAACATTATACCGGAATAAAATGTAGCATATGTGCTATTCTAGACTATACTCTATGACTCTGCCAAATTTCATCCAGATCCGTTCAGCCGTTTTTGCGTGATTGAGTAACAAACATACATCCATCCATCCGACCAAACTTTCGCATTTATTATATATATTAGTAAGATTTATTATTATAGTCATAGAGGCACTGTCGTAATAGATTTCAGCACCCGATTTTCCAAGACTTACAATAGTTTACTACCGAGAATTATATTTTCAATTTTCTTACTTTCAATTTTCATCTATGGGGGAAGACATGAGATTCTGTATGACAAACTTTTCATGACGTAGCTCTTACCTGTAAAGGACCAATAAAATTAAATAGTTACTTATAATATTGTTATCTTTACAAGCTAGCTGAAACTTTAAATAACAACTCAAACCGATGTGGGAATATAAACCAGTCAGTTGGTAAGGTTAGAGGGTAGCAGACTAGCTTTATGTAGACTCCATTGTCCGCACTTAAGACTCGCATTTGGTTCATTCTACTTGGGAGTACGGGGTCACATTGCCAGGCTAGCTCTACCCAGAAGCACAGAAGGTTTATGAGGGCTTCTTAGACTTTGCAGAGCTCCTTACAGTTTCGAGAATTGGGAAGCCTTCGTGGCTTGTGGCGTGGAGGGTTGAAAATTTAAAATCCTGGCTGATAATGAGCGCCGAAAACATACCGTTTTTACCAATTATTTTGGTTACAATTCTCATAGGTGCTTTCTTGACCCGTGTGTGTTATCTGTGATAACCTATGGCTTTGAGACGTGATCACTCACAATGGGCCTTCAGTCACCCAAAGGGCAATGGAGAGGGCTATGCTCGGGATTTCCTTACATGATCGAATCAGAAATGTAGAAATCCGCAAGAGAACCAGGGTTACCGACACAGCCCAAAAGAATTGCCAAACTCAAGCGGAAGTGTGCAGGGCACATTGCCCGCAGAACGGATGGCCGATCGGGCAAAAAAGTAATGGAGTGGCAGTAAAGTAAGACGTTGCAGTCGAAGGCCATCCACCATGTGGACCGATGACTTGGTGAAAGTTGCGGGGATCCGCTGGATGCGGGACGCACGGGACCGGTCAATGTGGCAACACTTGGGGGAGGCCTATGTCCAGCAGTGGACGTCTTTCGGCTAATATGATGATGATGATATTATGATGAGGTGCTTTCTTAACCACTCCACTCTCTTCTATTAGAAGGACCGAGTTTTCTAACCATCCGTCTGCTTCCATTCCAAGATTGACATGATCTAGGTACATTATTTATTCACTTTCCTTTCCCAGCAAGTACATTCTCATTAAATAAGTGAACGTCGAATACATTGGCATATACTAATGACGTGTGACCTAAATGCTGGATTTACATGTCATGGCTCAATTTAAATTGGCGCCGATAGTCGAACTTAATTAAGAAGTGGTAGGACTATTATTGCCACTCTAAAATTCAAATTAACAGCTCATTTACAGAACTCTAGTCTGGTATTTTCGGTACTTGTTTCTGTTAGCCTGTATCATCTCAATGCTGGGTAAAGACTTCTTTGAATCCAAGCTGTTTTGGTTCAGGGCTAGTGAAGGCATTAATTTTAACCAGTTTATCCTGCCATCTTCTGCGGGATCAGCTGCGACGTCATCTTCCTGTATTAGGATAGGGTTAAAATATGGTGGTTGTTTTGGCTCACATCTAATTTGTCTAGTTTTCATAGTTTTTATTAATTATTTATTTATTTAGTCTTCATGCACAAAGGTACAAAGGCGGACTTAATGCCTTAGGCATTCTTTACCAGTCAACCACACCAGTCTATCTTCTCTCGTTCAGTCCATCCAAAGGTTGTCTGTAAGAGATTGCCCTGTGCGATAAGACCGCCCATTGTATACTTATCTTTATAAATGTTTTGTCCTGTAATTATTTCAGTGGTGTACAATAAAGTATATAATAAATAAATAAATAAACCAAGGGTGGTGAAGAGACAAACATGTCAGATGCATAGTTTATTAATAAAAAGCTAGTAGTTATTATACTAAAAAAGGTAAAATACACGTACATATATATGTTGAATATAATATATACATATAATATATATTTATGAAGTAACAGAAAAGAAGAAAGTGAGATGACTCTGCTTATTTGTGTTGAAAATAAATCCGCATTTTCGGCTTAAATGCATACCGACTGGTGGCCGTCCTGATCTCGGAAGGTAGCGCATTCCAAAGAAGAATGGACTGGATATGAAAGGAACAGTGAACAAAATCAATAGTATGAGAAGGACAGAGTAAGAGGAGATTATTGGAAGAACGCAGATTGTGAGCGTGTGAAGAACTTAGATATTGAAAGCTGGAAGATAAGATTGGAAGGAGGGGTCGGCGAATTTAGTACAGAGCATAGCGTGGTCAGAGCGCGTAATCTTCTTCTCTGGTGAATGGGCAACCATTACAAATCGGACCTATAGCTCGATACATGGTCATATTTCCGAAGATTAAATATAAATCTAATACAGTTGTTCAAGACCCTATCTAGCTTGACCAGCAACAACAAGTTCACGTCAAAGTAGCACACGTCCCCATAGTTTTTGTTTTTCTCATGACAAATACAAATAAAGACCGGTCCCTAATATACAGCTCATAGGCTATCCTTAACGACGACGGCAGGTAGATACATAGATTCTTAAATCTCCGGTTTGGATCCGAAGATCATCAATCGACCAAGGCAATGAAAAAGTTTTTCCATAAACCGAACAGAAAATTTTCAGTCCTCGTTTCGTCGAGTAATGCAACTTATATTATGAAATAACATAACTGAAATAGGTCTGTTGAAAAAACTTGAAACAATTACAGTACATAGCTCCTAAACGGACCAAAAATAATAATAAAGCATTGCCATGAAACTGGTATGAAATAACAACTCCCAATGTTGTACAAGTTATAGGATAATGTTTCACTATTTTTACAGCCTTGCTTTTTTGAACAAAATTGTAGACGTGTAGATACTTATCATTCGATTGATAACCATACTTATTCACAGGAGTCACAGAATCATTTTTATTATCTTATCTTTGTTCTAGTATAATTTGTCTCGTCGTCTATTCATCGTGATCTCAATAGTCACCTTCTTTCTTTCTAGTAATTTTATCTTTCACACCATATCGGGTTATCGTATCTTTAGTTTGGCCTCTACTGTGATAACCATCCATACTTATTTAATCTTTTCCTCACGATATATTCCTCACTATCCGCATGACATGACAAAACCATGACTGCCATTTCAACAAAACAAAAAAAAATAAAAAAGTAAGTGTACGTATTTTATTAAGAACGCGGTACATAGCCAAAACATAAATTAATATTTTAACGGAAACAGGAAGGCAAACATTCCAAAGGCATGACAACTTCAAAAGTACATTGTTAACTAATTACATACACGAAATATTTAAAAATATACCGCTTCATGTAATATTTAATTAATGTTTAATTCCCAAGGTCTTTACATACTTCCGAATTAATCATGAATGTCTAACCGTTACTTTAGTAAATTAACAAGATTATTACAAGTGCTGATCAAGTTTGATATTTCTATTTGACTTCTTTCGCGATATTTTTTAACAGGTATGAAAATGTTAATTTTACTGTCGGCCATTTCACCTTTTTATTTCGTGGAACCATTCATAAGTCAACGAGGAAAGAAATGCAAATAAAAAACTTTTAGCAAGCCAATACTTATTAAAAGTTTTATTCGAGGTTTCTGAGAAACAATGTCTAACCTTACCTCCAAGAACCGAAAAATTATTAAAGTCCAAGCCCAGTCCGTAGCAACAGATTGGATTTATTGTTTCAATTATTTTATTGTTATATCTATAACGTTTTCACATATATAATAGATACCAACGGCCCACGGATAGGGACCAACGGCTTAACAGGAATGGTCCCGGTGGTCATTTTTAACCCCCGACGAAAAAAATGGGTGTTATAAGTTTGACGTTGTGTAGCTGTGTGTTTGTGTTTATATGTATTTGTGTATATGTCCGTGACATCATGGATCCTAAACAAATGAACTGATTTAGATATCGCTTCTTTAATTTTAAAGGTGGCTTTATCGAGAGTGTTCTTAACTATGTTCGATGTAAATCGGTTCAGCCGTTCTAAAGTTATGGGCGTTTTACTGTTTGAATCGGTAAAACACGTGATCAGTAGATTGTCGACCGAAGCGTGTCTACTACTAGATAAATTATGAAGCATGAAATAAAAATGTGTTAGGGTTTTTATTAATTTTACATGTTAGTTCTTTGATAGTCCTTACGTGGATTCTAACTAGAAGCCAAAAAACCTGGCAGCAGTCTTGCCAAAGGGTCTCGTGTTACCCAGTTACTGGATTGTGAGATACAGATAGGCCGTCGCTTCATGTAAAATACTGGTAGTTAGCTGAATCTGGTTAGACTCGAAAGCCGTTCTCATCACAGTTGGGAAAAGTCAAATTGATTATAAAATGCAATATTTTACCAATTTCAATAAAACCACTTCCAACAAAAATCAACGTAGTATTTACTTATTGTGAATTAAAAAATAACCTATTATTATCCCTGCGTACGGCGAGAAGTCGAGTTGTTTGAGCATACAACCGGTACCGTTACTGGAACGCCACAGGTATTTGTTTACGGGCAATATGTAACAGATTGATTGCAGGTATAAATTATCTGCTATATTTCAAAGAGTATTCGGCGTGAAGGATGCGGTTACTCTTATTCGTAAATCATTTATTTAACAAAATTTTAAATGTCTACACTTTCAGGCTGGACTGGCCGACGCAGGCAAGGGTGTTGTTACATTTTTATTTTAGCGTACGCCATGCTCAATCATTGGTTATAATAATAGTGACTACCCTGTTACTATGGGTGGCAGTCAGTAAATGTGTAGTAAATTGTATTATGGAGGCATTAGAGCCTGTTTTTTTTTTCTACTTTATAGGAAGATTGTATGAGAAAGGAGAAATGACCATAAACAGGTAAACAAATACTGGCACCGTAACCGGCACGCTATCGGTATTTGTTTACGGGCAATATGTAGCAGATGGATTACAGGTATAAATTATCTGCTATTTATCAAAGAGTATCCGGCGCGAGGGATGCGATTCCTTATATTCGTAAATCATTTATTCACGTTGAAATATTTTTCTGTTACGCTTAATGAAGCACGCAACTGTGCTATATATAAAGCTTTGTTTAAAATAAATATGGCACCATGCCGAAAACAGTTAGGTGTAAAGGAGTGGAACGAAAGTATTACTTTTGAATATATTTATACGACATCGGTTTTGATATTGTTTTTCATGTTTTGTAATAAATAAAGTTATCTGTGTTTTGGAGCGCAGTGTGGCGTTCTGAATATTGTATGTTAATTTGACACATCATCATCATATCAGCTGAAAGACGTCCACTGCTGTACATAGGCCTACCCCAAGCGTCACCACTTTGACCGGTCCCGTGCGTCTTGCAACCAGCGGATCCCCGCAACCTTCACCAGGTCATCGGTCCACCTGGTGGGAGGCCTTCCAACGCAACGTCTCCGGTCCGGTTCGCGGTCGCCACTCTAGAACCTTTCTGCCCCATCGGCCATCCGTTCTGCGAGCAATGTGCCCTGCCCACTGCCACTTAAGTTTGGCAATTCTTCGGGATATGTCGGTAACCCTGGTTCTCTTGCGGATCTCTACATTTCTGATTCGATCACGCAAGGTAACTCCGAGCATAGCCTTCTCCATTGCCCTTTGTGTGACTGTAAGCTTTCTGATGAAGCCTATTGTAAGCGACCACGTCTCAGAGCCATATGTCATCACTGGCAACACACACTGGTCATAGACTTTCATCTTGAGACACTGCGGTAAGTTGGACGAGAAGATACCGCGCAACTTCCCAAACGGTGCCCATCCGAGTCGGATTCGACGATTGACCTCTTTCTCGAAGTTGGCTCTACCCAACTGGATCGTTTGTCCCAGGTAGACATAGTCGCCCACAACTTCGAGTGTAGAGTCTCCAACCTTGATAGGAGTGGGTGCAACATGGGGGCATTCAGCATCACCTTGGTTTTGTCCATGTTCCATTTGAGACATAGCATACTGCATTCCATCGCATGCACTCATTTGCTCGGCAGTGGAAAGACAGAGTGATCGTTAACCTAACATTCAAATGCCAAAAGATGGGGGAGAAGCTAAGCAAAATTACCTACCGAAACAACTGGCATTCATGAGGTTAGCTATGAAACAATAGAGAATGACAGTTATTAGTAACTTTAAAATATCACTACGTAAAGCATTTACTTAAATAACGCAAACCCGTATAAAGCATACATGGTGATCAATGCTCTTGCTTACTCTGCATGAGAAAAAGCCTTTGTCCAGCAGTGGGACAATTACTGGCTAGAATAATTTTAATGCATCTAAATAATACGACTTAATTAACTCGAAGGAAACAATGTCCTCCGCTTAATATAAACTAAAACGGAGCACATAATTTCAAAGATATGAATATGATAATATATATTTTTAGGAACCAGGAGCGAATTTTAAATAAAAAAGACAACTGGCAGACTAGCCTACCTTACATTTTATTTACAAACCCACGAATTACAGAAATAATTACGCACTATTTTATTGGAAACAATTGACTACGACAACACACAATAATCAAAGGAAAACTAAACCAAATGAACCTAATAACTTAGCTGTGATCCGAGACGAAATCCAACGACCTTACTGCGCGACCGCTGATTGGTGAAAAAGGGCCGCGGACCGATTGATAACCGCTTTTATAGGTGTTGGGTGAATCGTCAGGGATGACAGCTGTACAATCATTCGAAATATCGATTATGTCCTAATAATATCGATCATATCCTAATACGGCCTCTCCTGACTGTGCGCCGTCCACGGGCACGTCTGCTTGGGGCAGTATCTTGACCTGGATTCTAGTCCTGGCTCGCAGGTGACTCGATCAAGGGGCCTGACGCGCTGTCTTCGGGTACGTCTGCTTGAACGGTATCTTGAGCTGGATCCCTGCCTCGGCTCGCAGGTAGCTCGTCCGTGGGTCCTGGCTGTACGACAACATCATCCTCGCCTGAAATCATGAGATTAATACGAGTATTAGTGAGGGAACAAAAGCTTATTTTTGCCTATTCAATCATTCATCACACATTCGAGGCCCTCTTCCATTGAAACAAGCCAGGGACACAAACATATCTAATCACTTTCAGTCAGTCGCAGTTATTTTGTTCTGACATTCATCTCTCCATTTCATTCAGTGCCACACATTCCCATACTAGAACGTGTCTACATAATAAATGCACCGCAGCGCATTTCTACATAATATCAAGATCATGATACCGCAGCACATGTCCGACAATACGCGCACGAGTCGCGTCTGCAAGACAGAGGCAACGCAGCGCATGTCCAAAACTGACAAAAGAGTACCGCAGCACTAATTCATCCTCATCACACAAGACAGGAGCACCGCAGCGCTCAACTGTCCTCCAAACCAGCACCGCATCACCGGGCGCCAGTCGCCACACATATGGCAGCGAGTCTGCAATATCGCACCGCAGCGCGCAGGCAGCGAGAAGGTGCGACAGCGCATAGGCACCATAGAGGTGCGACAGCGCATAGTCACCATAGAGGTGCGACAGTGCTCAGGCACCATGCAGGTGCAGCAGCGCTCAGGCACCATGCAGGTGCAGCAGCGCTCAGGCACCATGCAGGTGCAGCAGCGCTCAGGCACCATGCAGGTGCAGCAGTGCTCAGGCACCGACCAGGTGCGACAGCGCATAGGCACCATGCAGGTGCGACAGCGCATAGGCAGCATCGAGGTGCGGCAGCGCGAAGGCATCGACCAGGTGCAGCAGTGCACAAGCACCTACCAGGTGCGACAGCGCACAAGCACCAACTTGGTGCAACAGCGCACAGGCACCAACTTGGTGCAGCAGCGCTCAGGCACCGACCAGGTGCAGCAGCGCACAGGCACTGCAGCTCACCGAACAGGTGCAGCAGCGCACAGGCACCATCGAGGTGCAGCAGCGCACAGGCACCATCGAGGTGCAGCAGCGCACAGGCACCATCGAGGTGCAGCAGAACACAGGCACCATCGAGGTGCAGCAGCGCACAGGCACCATCGAGGTGCAGCAGCGCACAGACACCATCGAGGTGCAGCAGCGCACAGGCACCGACCAGGTGCGACAGCGCATAGGCACCATGCAGGTGCATCAGCGCGCAGGCAGCATCGAGGTGCGGCAGCGCGAAGGCATCGACCAGGTGCAGCAGTGCAAAAGCACCAACCAGGTGCGACAGCGCACAAGCACCAACTTGGTGCAACAGCGCACAGGCACCAACTTGGTGCGGCAGCGCAAAAGCACCAGCCAGGAGCAGCAGCTCACAGGCAGCACTTCATTTGACTGCGCAGTGAAGAAGACAACAGCCGGGCTCCATAAGCAGGAGTCCAACTTGCCGGTCGACTGGGCTTGTTTTCTGACAAATCTTGGATCAAGGGCAAAAGTACGAGGAGGCTTCCTCACCGCATTTAAAAAAAAACGTCTTGTAAGTTTTAATTTGTTTAAGCCGCTCCAAAGCCGTTTGTCGACCCATCTCATATTTAGCCTCTCTAAAATTGGATCAAATAACGCTTTGTTTTTATTACAGCTCGGTCTTACCTGACCACAACTAATATAACGCCCTAGATATGCAACTTCCGATAGTCGAAACATGTCCACATCCTATATGCTCAGTCTTTCTTTTTCACGGGAGGTATGGGACTCGTGTTATCTGATTCAGACTTCTGACTAAACTTAACAGATATTACTACCTCAATTTAATTTTATGGACGTACTATCCTCATTTGACGGCTATGACAAATGTGATATATTCGAACCACTATCAATTAAAATATCGATGGGTACATTGAATCACACACAACTACAATAACATCACCATTGCGGGCAGGTCGCTACCTACCTCGCTACTCCCGAAAAATGCTAGCATTGTTTTTGTTACGTGACTCAGACTTTATATTTGCAGAAGATGCGTCTACTATGTGACCAGGGTTTTTACAGAACGAGCAAGGTTCAGATTTAGATGTCACAAAACTAGGCTTGGAGCTATTGGTAATGCTAACGCTAGTAACAATTGAACTCTCGCCAGAGTCAGTTTTACTTTTCTTACATGTGACCCGAGTAAGACCCTTATCTCCATGAAAAACATCTACCGGAATGCCATGAATGTCGGCAGAGAGACATTATTGTTACTCGAACTACCCGCACGATCCCTACACAGGTTTACTTTCCTTTGATTATTGCCGTTCCGCGCTTAAGAATGCTGTTTAGCTAAGCAATCTAATTCGGTATGCCCATTTTTTTTACAAAACGAGCACGTTGGTTTTGGGAGGTTTTCCGAAGATTTAGTCACGTTTGCCGAATGTTTTTCATTTTTCGGACACTTGTAGCTTTTGTGTCCAATCCGAACGCACGAAAAACATTTATCCTTTGAAGCACCGTGACGCCTTTTCATTACGTTAGAGGAAGGTACACTCGTCTCACTCTTAGTATGGACAAGCTTGACAGATTGCTAAAAATGATATCAGATTGTCGACTGTTAAAACGGCATTCGCAGCCGCTGCACGAACATGCGGGTCGGTAATTCCACGCACTACAATCTGCACCATCAGCTCGTTACTCAAACCCTTGGCGATACGTAGCCGCAGCGAACGCCGGACATATTTGGCATAAGTTAGGTAATTATCGGAAGTAGAATTCATAACCTCAAACAAAATATTCGCATAGTCAAGTTTACGAGGGCATAACGGTTAAAACTCTAATTTAAAATTAGACCAGGATCGGTTATTAGTATTCCCACTAAGCCGGGTAGCATCACCTTTAAGGCAGTTGGAGACTCGCGAAAGACATTCATAGTCGTTCCAATGATTCGACAACTTAGCGCGTTCCAGCTCTTCACACCACACCTCAATATCATGAATGGCAGGATCAAAATTGGATACGTAATAACCGTGTAATTTTGTTGGATTAAAAATATTCAATATTTCTGCTAAAGTTTGTGTAGTTGAGGGTGGATTCATATTTTGAGGCGTGCCGTGATCAGCAGGCCGTGGTGGCGTTTGAGGTACACTCGCGGAACTTTCCTCAATTGCATTTAGACGTGAGGTAATCGTATGCAATGCCTGTTTTACAGAGCTTTGCCGGCTAAGATTCGATCGCTCACGCGACTTACGATGAGCTCGCGAACGTGAAACGCGATGAGGACGAGACGGGGACGGGGACCGACCGCGAGAACGGCGACGGGGCCGTTTACGCGATTTTCTACACTTTTGGTTGTAGATCGAGTCGGACGATACACTACGCGATCTCGATCTAGGCATTATTCATAACAACAATAGTACCTGATTGTTTCCAAGTGCAACTAAAATATTGTGGACACGGATTTATCCAACTTCTGATTTTAGGAACCAGGAGCGAATTTTAAATAAAAAAGACAACTGGCAGACTAGCCTACCTTACATTTTATTTACAAACCCACGAATTACAGAAATAATTACGCACTATTTTATTGGAAACAATTGACTACGACAACACACAATAATCAAAGGAAAACTAAACCAAATGAACCTAATAACTTAGCTGTGATCCGAGACGAAATCCAACGACCTTACTGCGCCAACGCTGATTGGTGAAAAAGGGCCGCGGAACTTTTTATTTTTTTTTATTTAAAATGCGTGGCGTCTCGCAGTTCGGCCAAAGTAGCCGTCCTCTGCTTAACCGGACTAACCTGTGGAGACTAAGCTATGTAGCCTCCGGCCAGGCTTAAAGTTTCTAAACCTAAAGCGACAGCACTAAGGGCTACCCCAGTTGGGGTCGGACCTCGGCTCAGGGCGTCGCTTGGGGGATGGCAAAGGCCGGATCTGATAAAGTGATTCTACCATCCGTTCGGAAAAGCCTACGTGGAGAAGAACGGACAAGAAACTCCAATAATATCTGACTGGTATTTAACTATGGCTCAGCACGCGGGCTAGCTTATAGAATCAAAAAGGATTACGCGACGAACCTCTGCGGTGAGGACGGAACGAATATGTAAATTAATCTTGTATGAACGGCGGGTTCGTACTATTTACGAACCCACTGACCGTCCTTGTAGACAAGGCTATCGAGCTCCTTAGTGATGGACTCATACCTCGAAAAGAGGTTGGCGCATTCAGCGGGAAGGAGAGAGCCCGCATTCCGGATTTCAGTATCCAGAGCACGGGCTTGAGGGGTCATGAAAATGGAGTACGCGCTAATTATAGTTTTAGCGACGCATACATATGGCTTTTGCCCGGAGGGGGCGACAGGGGGCTGGCACTTAGCAGCAGGGGTGGTGGAAGCCACCTTCTGGCTTTGTGCGGTCATAGGGGCGGCCATAGGGGCGGCGGGGGGCATTGAGTCGGGGATAATAATTGGCGCTGCGATGGGAGTAGCCATCAGCGCTGGAATCGGCTGGGAGCAAGACTGAGGAGCCACACTTTGGTGGTTCAGCTTGCCCCAGGGTGAAGGCCTCTGAGGGGCTAGTCTGGGGTGGAGTTGAGTGGTAGGGGCTTGGCGCGCTTGGCGCGCGTCATTACGCCTGGCCATTTTAGGCGCAAGCTTAGGAGCTCTTGGGCAACCACGGTAATTAGCCGGGTGCCCGACTTGTCCACAAAGCACGCAGCTGGGAGGCTCCGTGCATTGTGATCGGTCTTTTGGACGGGAACAGTCCTTGGTATTGTGCTCTCCCAAGCACTTAACGCACCTGGGAGGAGCGAAACAATTGGTCTGAGAGTGACCGTAGAGTTGGCAGTTGTGACACTGACCAACGAGATGGGGACGGTATGGCTTTTCAATGGAAATGCCTGACAAGTTACATACGGTACTGACATTGAAAATGGGATTGTGACCCTGGAAGGGGAAACACACGACAAGGACCATGTCGTAGAGATCTCCGCCTCTTGCTTTATGCAATCGGTGGACCTCTGACACAGGGACTTTTTGCGCTAATAAATCCTTTCGGATTTCTTCCGTCGGGATTTCCTTCGGAACGCGCTTAATGACAACTCTAGTGTACTTTTCCTCCGGAAGGGAGTAAGTATGGAAAGATACTTTCCTGTCTTTTAGAAAACGAGTTAAACCTCGATAATCATTGGGAGTGGGGACTTGAATTCTGATGCCTTGTTGGCATGCAGTGGCCTTGGTGAAATTAATTTTACGCGCTACACAGGCGCTTGAAATGTCGCTCCATTTCCCTTTATCTTGAAGATAAATGGGTGGAGGAGGAGGAGGCTTCCTAGTGGTAGTATTATTTACTACTACCATAGGGCTAGGCGAGCGGTTTGACCGCTGAGAAGGACTAGCGGGGGCGGGGGCGGGGGAGGGTTGCCTGTCGGGCAAGGCCGGCGGCAGAACTGGCTGGGGAGAGGTCTTCGCTACTGGCTTTTTGGCCTTGGTAGCGTGAGGGGGACTTTTCCTCATTTTCCTCTTTCCTCCAGAGTGGACTATGAAGTCTCTGTCATCAGGGTCAGAAGAAGAGGACATGGTGGCATAGTCCTCTGACAAATCGGGCTTATTGGGGTCAATTGGTAACACCTGATCGATGTGGTCAGCTACTGCTGCCCATTCATCGTCGGTACTAAGGGCTGTGTCCATATCGATGGGAGAGTCACCTTCCTCATCGACCCAAGATTTGGATCTGGACTTAGTGTCCGCGTGAAAAGCGGCTATGCGCTCCTTGTACTTTTTGTACTGGAGACGGTCGGACTTCCTACGAGGAGGAGGCTTAGTAGCCGAAGTCTGGGGCTTTAAAGGGCTACGGTCTCTCTCAGAGGGAATTTGATCTGACTTTCTAACCTCGCCCTGGGAAAGGGTGGGTGATCTAGGCCCAAAAGTGGGCCTGACGGGTGGGGTGGGTGATCTGGGAGAGTCCTTCTCCTCACATGGCACGGGGTCCATGCTAGGTTCGGGTTCCAGTACATCATCCACGGTCGGATTTATGTTTGGTACTAGGGTTTCTAACACTGTGCCAAAAAGAGTGGCGAGTCTAGCTCGGAGATGACAGTCCTGAGCGAACCTCTCCTTAATTGTTTTAATGGCGTATTGCGCATTTTCAGGGAGATGACTAAAGTCAGAATAGGGCAGGGGGACAGGGGCACTGTAAGGTGCACATCTGGCAAGAGATGAAAGAATGATCTTAAATCGGGCCTGGTTTTCATGACGCGGACTGGGATCGTCCGACATCAAGTCCTTGACGAGCTCTATCAACACCTCAACGGGATGCATCGTTGTCGATAGAGTCAGAGCAAGGAGAAGAGAAAAAAGACTAAAAACTACTAAGGGGCTGATAACCTTATTCCCCGGGTGGATGGGCCCGGGGATGTGTGAATCCTACCCTCCCAGCCGGGTTAGACTGGGAGGTGAGTATCTGGTGAGCCCTAAGCTTGTTATCCTGCCACCAATATTATTGGGTGGCAGGGGCCCTAGGGTACCGGTGAACCCACCGAAGGTAGGCCACCCTCCTCCTGTGTACCGAAAGTCTGGCACATCGGGGTTGAGACACCCGACCGTGCCAGGTGAATCGCTGTGGGGCAGAGACAGGGGTTGACTAGGCTATCTACCAAGGCCAACTACCCTGCTCCCGACTCCTTCTGACTGCCGTGTCCAGACGGGACTTGGCAAGTGGGCGGGTCACCACTTCACTTGGCTTCGTTAACACCGTTAGGTTTCCACCAAGGACCACCTGTGGGCGGCGCGCGGAGACGCGGTGACCGCAGTGACGTCACGCAGTGGCGCGACGAGACGGAGAGAGGGGCGCGGCGGGGCGCGCGGTGGGGGCGGCGAGAGCGGCGGGCGGCAGCGAGACGTCCGCTCGGCGGTGATGGTGAAGTGTATACTCTCCTTTAGATTAACAACCATATATGTATGCCCCTTTATATTAGGTATCACATGTTATGCTGACATAGCTTTTACTTCGTTTTACTCGTTTCTTACTGTAACTAATTCATTATACTATTGGCAGCCAACCTGACTTATTATTTCTACATCCCGTACAACTCCAAACATCTCATGGCGACCCTGCCAGGATCTCCTTGGGTTTTAGTATAATCGCCAACTACTGCCTCTTGCCGCGAAATTCGGTTACTTGTAAATTAAACCAATAACACATTAGCCATCGGAGTTTCTAAAGGATGTGCAACTCAAAGGTGGAAAAAGATGAGGTATTCATCACACAAGACGCAGCGGGCAGCAACCAGGCCACGTTGAAGGATGTTGGTCAGCACATGGAGCGGATGAATATTGTGATGTTTGCGCTGTTGGCTATACTCACCATTGCAATGGCCTACTTTGTGGTGCGTTTATATAAACGGTGCCATCGGCAGTGGATCCAGGAAGAGATTGGTCTCCGAGCTATGCAACGTATCCGGGCTTCTATCAGAGGACACAATAACGCCGAAACAACAGCCTAAAGAACCGTGAGTTACCTGCCAAGATCATTTCAGAAAGTGTTTTATCCGACTTTTGTGAGTGTTTTTTTTTTAATTTCAGTGCGATTAAATCTCTCGCGAGTGATAAAATTAATATAATTATAAGTTATGGACATTAAAACTAGAAAACAATAAGTAATATTTAAATCTAATCTAAATAGAATGGGATCATATTTCATTACGATCTGAGTTAATTATTCTATAATCGTGTACTTTTGCTCACGTAACTCGATACTTCGCAGCAAAATTGAAACGTAGGACATTCTTTAGCCGCGCTGCAAGTAACTTTACACTATTGTTTTGACATTTTACTTTTAATTATAAAATACTGCAATGACTAAATGGATCGATTCTATTTTTAAATAATGATAGATGCGTTAATTGAGAATTATGATTTATTAGAGCAAATAAGAAAATATCTGATTAAAAAGGGAAAAGCTAGATATTTAGGTAAGGTTGCCGAGATAAAATTAAATGAAGCGACAAACATTATAGATAAATGCAGTAAATTGATTTTACTTTTAGAATCTAAGAAGGATCCGCAGATTATTTCATCAGCGGCAGATATTTTTAAAAACATAAACAAACTATACGATAATATAAAAACTTTATGTACTTCTCCTAATATTGACTCTGTCAAAATGGAGTTCGATTTGAAAACTGCTTGTAACTTATTACCCGTTATGGACGATTCGGAAAATGTGACGAAACGCTTGATCGATGGTATCGAGATGTATTCGGATATGATCGGCGACACAGATAAGGATTTATTAATTAAGTTTATTTTGAAAAGTAGACTATCAGAGAACGCGAAGTTGCGAATGGCTTCAAAGTATTCAACTGTTACAGCACTTGTCAAGGACATGCGTACGCACCTTTTAACTAAAAAATCATTTACAGCAATTCAATCACGTCTGCAAAATGTTTCACAAGGTCAACGTTCGATTGATGAATATGGATCTGAACTCGAAAAACTTTTCACGGACTTGACAATTGCTCAGGCAGATGGTGACCCTACCAAATATGATATTTTGAAACCATTAAACGAAAAAATGGCAATAAGAAAATTTTCAGAGGGTTTAAAATCCACTAAACTTAGCACGATAGTTACAGCTCGAAATTATGGCTCATTAAAGGACGCCATTCAGGCAGCTAAGGATGAGGAGTGTTCGATGTTGCCGGGTGCGAGTCCAAGCAACGGCAACGTCATGCATTATTCTGGTAAGTCAAGTTCACACCACAGAGGAAAGCGAGGTATGTATAACAATAATTTCAATGGACACAGACATGAAGGACATCGAGGACGAGGTGCGCAAGGACGAGGTCAGTCAACGAATAGGTATGCAAAGGGGAATAATTATAGTAATCGCGGTAACCGTTCAAGATTATACCATAATTCAGGTTTCTTTAGAGGCGCAAAGCTTAGAAATAATTATCCGTTACAGAATCGTAGTAATACGCGTCAAATATATTCGGCTCAAGCAACTGATACTAACGACAATAGCGCCCAAACCCAAACTGCTCAAGTAGTAGACCAAGCAGATAAGTTTTTTCGTGACCCACCCAGAAATATTACCTTTTAATGGACAAACTAAATTAGTTTCATTTAATTTAAATAATAATCAGTTTTATTGGCTACTGGATACCGGAGCTTCTTTGTCGATTGTACGAAAAGAATGCTTACCACCAGATATTTCAATTTTTGGACATGATATTTTAGTAAACGGTATAGCTGGTCAAATCCGTTCACTGGGTCAAGTTTGCCTTGCATTGTCATCACCGCTGTTAAGTGACGTATTCACTCATAACTTTCACGTGTTTAATAATCTACCTATCAAGGCTGATGGAATTATCGGATTAGACTTTTTAACTAAATACTCGTCAAATATTAATTTAGAGGCAAATGATTTAACTTTAAATATAAACGGAAAGACAATCAGAACTAAAATTTTTGATATTACGGAATGTCAATCTGAATTTTTGAGTGTTCCGGCGCGAAGTGAGTCTGTTCACTATATAGACTTAAAATCAAGTTTAAAAGAAGATTATGTTGTTTGTGCAAGTGAATTAGCGAAAGATTTGTTTTTAGCTGGTGCAATCGTAAGGGCACATAAAAATAAAATCCCATTAAAAATTTTAAATGTAAGTGAAAAACATATTCGTATTCCTGTTATAACACCGATTATGCAGCCGTTGTCTGAATATGAATGCTACTCATTTGATAAACATAAAGCTGATACAAGTAGGGCTCAGACTTTAAGTAAGTTTTTGAAATTACAACATCTTAATTTAGAAGAGAAAACATCAATTGAAGATATTTGTAAAAAATACTCAGATATTTTTTACTTACCAAATGATAAACTAACAATAACAAATATTTATGAACAAAAAATAACGCTAAAACCTAATACTAATCCAATATATATAAAACAATATAGACAACCACAGCAATTAAAACAAGAATTAAATAAACAAATTAAAACAATGTTAGAAAATGATATTATAGAAGAAGCACAAAGTGAATGGTCTAGCCCAGTTCTACTAGTACCCAAGAAAAGTGACAATAATAATGAAAAGAAGTGGCGTTTAGTAGTCGATTATCGAAAACTGAATGAAAAAATTCAGGATGACAGATTTCCACTACCAAACATTACTGAAATTCTAGATTCTCTTACAGGAGCTATTTTATTCAGTCATCTAGATTTACATTCAGGTTATTATCAAGTTTCATTAAATCCAGAAAGCAGGAAATGCACAGCATTTAGTACTAATACTGGTCAATATCAGATGAAACGTCTGCCGATGGGGTTAAAAATTTCCCCAAGTGCTTTTAGTAGAGTAATGACTGTAGCAATGTCTGGTTTAACTTTTGACAAATGTTTCATATATTTAGATGATTTGATTGTTTTTGGACGTAACCTAGAATCCCATAATCGCAATCTAATGGACATTTTCGAAAGACTGAGAAAAGTGAATTTAAAATTAAATCCCGCAAAATGTCAGTTTTTAAAGAAAGAACTTTTATATCTTGGTCATGTTGTTTCTGCACAAGGTGTCATGCCAGACCCAGAAAAAATTAAAATCCTGAAAGAATATCCCGTGCCTAAAAACGCAGACGAGGTTAAACGGTTTGTTGCATTTTGCAATTATTATAGAAAATTTATACCTTGTTTTGCTGAAATTACAATGCCTTTAAACAAATTGTGCAGAAGGAATGAACCTTTTATTTGGTCACAAAGTTGTCAAAATTCTTTAGAAAAATTAAAACAATCAATGACAAGTCCACCAATTTTACAATACCCAGATTTCACAGACAACAGTAAATTTATATTAAAAACCGATGCATCAGGAATAGCAATTGGCTCAGTCCTATGTAATAAAAATATGAAACCGGTTGCTTATGCTAGTCGACCATTAAACAAAGCAGAGAGAAATTACCCAACAATTCAAAAGGAATTGTTAGCTATTGTTTGGTCAGTCAAATATTTTAGACCATACTTATACGGCAAACATTTTGTCATAGAAACAGACCATAAACCGTTAATATATTTATTTGGGATGAAAGACCCCTCAAGTCGTTTGTTAAAATTTAGATTGACACTAGAAGAATACGACTATGAGATAGTGTATGTCAAAGGAAAAAATAATGTCGCCGCAGATGCATTGTCCAGAATTGTGATAACATCGGATGAATTGAAAAGTATGAATAATGATGTAGTAACAGTGTTGACAAGAGCGCAAAAGAAAAGAATGAATGATATGACGGATGCAAGTAAAACAGATTTGTCTAAGAGATCCTCAAACTCAAGGTCTGATCAGCCAAGAGTTGTGGAAATTGTAAAGAAACCTACTGATTCTGTAGAAATGAAATTAGTAGAAGGTGCGCATCTAAATAAATTAATTAAAAACAATAGGATATCCTTGAATGAAGAATGTTTTGCATACGAAGAAAAGACAAAGAATTTATTTATAAATCTTGATTATCGTTCACATTTTACGCGAGTCGAATTTGTGTCGAAATTGAGTAAACTTTGTAAGAAATTAAATATAAATGAGTTATGTATAATAAAACATGAAAATAATGCTAGCTTTATAAAAGACTTATTTCAAGAAATTGAATCAATGAATACTTGGTCCGGACCACGAATTCATGTTTTAAGAGGAGTCAAGAGAATTACTGATGATGACGATATTAAATTCATTTTACATGACTTTCATTTACTGCCCACTAGCGGTCATGCTGGTGTGCGCAGAATGATAAATAATATTAAAAGACAATTTTACTGGCCAGGAATAGGAAAAGACGTCGAAGATTTTGTATCAAGGTGTGACAAATGCCAAAAGATGAAACATGGTAAACCTATTAAGGAACCCATGTGTATAACTACTACGGCATCTTATGCCTTTGAAAAAATATTTTTAGATATTGTAGGTCCATTACCTCAAGATTACGAAGGTAATGTATACATACTGAGTCTCCAGTGTGAATTGAGTAAATTCGTGGAAGCATATCCACTTAGAACTAAGGACACTATAACTGTAAGTAAAGCATTAGTAGATAACTTTATCCTTAGATTTGGACTACCAAAAACAATTGCAACTGATCGAGGTGCTGAATTTATGTCGTCAACAATGGAACAGGTTTGTAAACTTTTAAACATTAATAAAGTATCATCAACTGCGTACCATCATCAATCTATCGGTTCGTTAGAAAATTCTCACAAAAATTTAGGAGCTTTTCTCAGAATTCAATGTAATAATAATCCACAAACTTGGTCACATTGGTTAGCTTACTGGTGTTTTAGCTACAATACCACTGTTCATTCAGCAACAAAATATCAACCTTTTGAACTTGTATTTGGTAGACAATGTATTGTTCCTTCTAGATTATGTAATGATGTTGAACCATTGTACAATCAAGACAATTATTGTAGTACACTTAAGTATAAGCTTCAACTAGCTAATAAAGACGCTAGAAATAATTTAATATTAAGCAAATGTAACCGCAAAGATAATTATTATGATAAATATTTGAACCCAATTCAATATAAGAAAGATGACTTGATATTGATTAAAAATGAAACGGGTCAAAAATTAGACCCATTATTTGATGGTCCATTTACTGTTTTAGAAGATATGGGATGTAATGTTAAAATTAGAAAAAATAACAAAATCGACATAATTCACAAAAATCGAACCAAGCCTTTTGTATCCTAAATTCTGATTTGCAACAAAAGGTAAAAAAAAAAAAAAAATACAATATTATGCTATTTTTTTTTTTTTCTAAATAGCCGGAGGTGAAGTGTATACTCTCCTTTAGATTAACAACCATATATGTATGCCCCTTTATATTAGGTATCACATGTTATGCTGACATAGCTTTTACTTCGTTTTACTCGTTTCTTACTGTAACTAATTCATTATACTATTGGCAGCCAACCTGACTTATTATTTCTACATCCCGTACAACTCCAAACATCTCAATGGCAGGCGAAGAGTGATGGGCCGCGGACCTTTTTTTTTTTTTTTTTTTTTTTTTTTTCTACTTGGCGTCTCACAGTTCGGTCAAAGTGACCGTCCACTGCTTAACCGGGCTAGCCTGTGGAGACTAAGCTATATAGCCTCCAGCCAGGGCACGGCCGCGGACCGATTGACAACCGCTTTTATAGGTGTTGGGTTAGGTTAGGTTAGTTTGGGGGATCCCCTCACAGCGCATACGTCCACGTCGTTTCCCCCGGTAACGCCCCAGTTCTGACCACCGTAACGGAGTGGCAGACTGGGTGCGGCTAAAGTGTGCTGTGCGATCGTAGCGAATTTTATTGTCTTGTGTACGATCATTGCCGAGAATTTTTATTATGCCAAAACCTGCGCGGGATGCCCTCGGGCATTTCATCAAAAAAGGCCCTTCTCAGGGCCAACCCAAAGGCCCTTCTCAGGGCCAACGCGACGCTTCAGCGTCAGCTGAGGAAGGCAGGACCTTCTATGGAGGAAGGTCGGATGAGTCTGACTCTGACAACGAGTCCGTTGTCTCAGTACCCAGCTCGATGGAGGTCTCTCGTTCGCAGTCGCGGAAGCGGGCCTTCCTTAAGGACGGGTCCGATGGCTCCTCGGGTTCGGCGAAGGACTCGAAGAGGAAGGCGAAGGCCAAGAAGACGGCAACGGCAGCGGACACCCACGACGTGGGTCTAGCGGACGCCCAGCGCCAGTTGAATCTGGCTCGGCGGGCAAAGCTCCAGCAAGACCTGGAGGAGCAGGTTGCTACCAAGGAGCAGAAGGCGCGCGTCGCTCGGGCCAAGTCCGGGTACGGCGCGTCTCACGTTATGTACTCCGACCACTCCTTGGTGGAGCTGGAGCGGATGGCGAAGGAGGACGTGGAGGAGATAGTGGTGGTCGCCACGAAGTCCTCCCAACTGAAAGGGACGTTCCAGAAGTCCCTCAAATGCCGGGCCGCGAGCATGCGTGGAATCATTGCGGAGCTGGTGCAGAGGCAGGCGACCGACGAGACGCGGCAACTGCAGGCGAGGGTCGATCGCCTGCAGACGGAGGTAAGCCAGCTGCACCAGAAGCTGGCTGAGGCCACGGCCCGGCCAACCACAGCCGAGTCCAGACCTGCGGCAGAGGGCCCCGTCTCCTTCAACCTTGAGGACACCATCCGCAAGGTCATGATGGAGGAGCGGGACTTCGTCCGAGCCTGCCTAGCAGGAATCGAGGATAGGCTCTTGCCCGAGAAGAGCTACCGGCTGCCGCTTGCCGCGGACAAGAGAAAGGGAGAGCCGGGGCCGACCTCACAGAGGGAGGAGGACCCTCTTCTGCCTGCCGCCACCCCAGCCAATCCTGCTGGTTGGACGAAGGTCGTCGGCAAGGGGAAGAGGAAGGGCAAGGGCAAAGGGGCGACAGCGGCCGTCCCTGCAATCCCCGCCACCACCCCTCCCAGCCAGTCGCAATCGACTGGCAAGGGAAAGGGGAAGGGGAAAAGCTCCCCTCCAGCCGCCCCCACCATCGGAAAGGCACCAAAGGGGAATAGTTCGCCCCCAGCCGGCAAGAGGAACCTGGTTCCTCCCAAGACCGCGGCCGTTGTGGTGACGCTCACCACGGAGGCTGCGGAGCGGGGGGAAACATACGCGTCCATACTGCTGCGGGCGCGTGCCAATGCCGACCCCGCCCAACTGGGGATCGGAAAGGTTTCTTGCCGGCGGACCCAAGCCGGGGCTCGAATCTTCGAGTTCCCGGGGGTGGAGGGCAGTGCTCACGCGGACCTCTTCGCAGCAAAGCTGCAGGAGGTCATCGCGGACGCGGCCAAGGTGGCCCGGCCAGTCAAAACGGTCGCCATCGAGGTAAACGACCTCGATGACACCGTCACCAAGGAGGAGGTGGTGGCGGCGGTCGCAGCCATTGGGGGCTGCGGCGTCGCAGCGGTAAGAGGCCGGGACATCAGGCCCGGTCGCGGCGGCATGGGCACCATCCGCCTGGAATGCCCAGTCGCCGCTGCCAAAGCCGTCCTTGAAAAAGGAAGGCTTCACGTTGGCTTCAGCTCGGGTTCGGTCCGGGCCCTTGCGGCACAGCCTTTGCGGTGCTACAGGTGCTTCGGGGTCGGGCACACCCGGGCACTCTGTCCGTCCACGGTGGACCGGACAGAGAGCTGCTACCGCTGCGGCAAGGAGGGCCACAAAGCCGCCGAGTGCAAGGCCGCCGCGCCGCACTGCGCTGTTTGTGCCGCCAGTGGCCGCCCCGCAGGCCACATAATGCAGGGGAGGATGTGCAATCCTCCCCCTAAGAAGGGAAAAGCGCAGGCGCCGAGAAAGCCTGCCGCTACCGCCGCTGAGCGCGAGGTTGGGCCTTCGGCTGCTGTGGCTGAGGAGGGGGGTGCGATGTCCGATTAAGAGTCGAACATCGCATCCTCCAGGCAAACACCAACCACTGCAGGGCGGCCCAGGATCTGCTGATGCAGATCATGGCCGAGTGGTTGGTGGACGTGGCGGTGGTTGCCGAGCCTTACTCGGTCCCCAGTACCTGGCTGGGCGATCGGGACGGCTTGGTGGCGTTGGTGGCGCGGTCTTCCACGGACTCTCCTCCCCTCTCGCTTTTAGAGAGGGGACCGGGATACGTGGCCGCCGCGTGGGGGGGGGGATACGGCCCTGGTAGGGGTCTATTTCTCCCCAAACCGCCCTCTAAGGGATTTCGAGAACTTCCTCGAAGTTCTCACGGCAGTCGCCGGGAGGGCGGCACCACGCCAGGTCGCCGTGATAGGTGACCTGAACGCCAAGTCGGAGGCTTGGGGCAACCCGGCTGCCTCCTGTAACGTCCGGGGACGCGCCACCGTGTTTTGGGCGGTCTCATGCGGCGTGTCCCTCCTCAACAGGGGGGCGGTCCACACGTGTGTGCGGCAACGGGGAGGGTCGGTGGTAGACGTGTCGTTTGCCACCCCCACTCTAGCCGCCCGCGTAGTGAACTGGCGGGTGGAGACGGTGGAGACCATGTCGGACCACCGTTACGTGCGGTTCGACATCTCCACCGGCCCCCGGGGGGGGACGGCCCGCTCGGGCCAATCTCCCTTCCCGCGGTGGGCTCTCACCCGCCTGGACCGGGAGGCAGCCAAGGAGGCGGCCTTTCTCCAGGACTGGCTCTCGCCTCCTGTCGAGCCAGTCCTGGACGTGGACCGCGCGGCGGTCCAGATCAATAGGTCCCTGACCGAGGTGTGCAACGCAAGCATGCCTCGGTCACGCCGTCCGCCTCCCCGTCGCGCCGTGTATTGGTGGTCGGAGGAGCTGGCAGGCCTCCGAGCCACCTGCGTGGAGGCCAGGAGGGCCTACGCGCGGAGTCGGCGGCGCACTACCCGATCTCAGGCCGGGGAGGACCGCCTCTACGCCTCTTACCTAGAGGCAAAGACGGTCCTCAAGTCGGCTATGTGCGCCGCCAAGGACTCGGCGAGGGCCGAGATGCTGGAGGGCCTCGACAGGGATCCGTATGGGAGGCCATATAAGGCGGTGCGAAACCAACTGCGCCCCTTTGGTCCCCCACTTACGGAGACCCTGGAGCCGTCGTTGCTGGATGGGGTGGTTCGGTCACTGTTTCCGCGCAGGACCAACTTCACCCCACCAACGATGAACCCCCCACTGGGGGGGTTGGTGGCTTCGCCGGAGGATGAGGTCCCTCCGGTATCTGAAGAGGAATTTCGCGCGGGGGTTCTGTCCCTCCGCGCGAAGAAGACGGCCCCTGGACCGGACGGCGTCCCCGCACGGGTGGTGGCCATCGCGGCGTCCCTCATGGAGGGTAGGTTTCGGGACCTCTTCAGCGCGTGTCTTACGGCTGGGAGGTTCCCGAAACAGTGGAAGGAGGGGCAATTGTGCCTCCTCCGGAAGGAGGGACGTCCGGTGGACTCCCCCTCGGCATACCAGCCCATCGTTCTGCTCGATGAGGTCGGTAAATTGTTCGAGGTGATCATCGCCACCCGGCTAAATAGCCATTTGCGGGAGGTAGGGCTAGACCTGTCGGACGCCCAGTTCGGTTTCCGACGGGGGCGTTCGACGATCGACGCGTTGGCCCTACTCAGGGGCCAGGTGAAGGAGGCGGTCGAGGCTGGGGACGGAGTGTTGGCGGTGTCGTTTGACATCGCCAACGCTTTCAACTCCGTGCCCCACTCGACCATATTGGAGGCACTCCGGTACCACGGAGTGCCCCAATATCTGCGGGCGATCCTGGCCAGCTACCTGGAGGACCGTGAGGTCCTCCTCGTGGACAAAACGGCCAGGATCAGACGCTACGGCGCGGAGTCCGGTGTTCCACAGGGTTCGGTGCTAGGGCCCCCCTTGTGGAACATCGGATTCGATTGGCTCCTGCGGGGCACCCTCCTCACGGGCACGAGTGTCATCTGCTATGCGGATGACACTCTCCTCACTGCCCGGGGGAGGGAATTTGGAGAGGCGGCCTGTCTGGCCTCTGCTGGCGGATCCTTAGTGGCAGGTAGGATCCGCCAGCTTGGATTGAGGGTGGCGCTGAACAAGACCGAGGCCGTGTTCTTTCATGGGCCTCGGCAGCGCTGCCCTCCTGCCGCCCACATTGTCGTGGAGGGCGTCCGAATTGAGGTGAAGGCCCAGATGAAATATCTGGGCCTAGTGCTGGACAGCAGGTGGCTTCGGCCCGCACTTCAGCGGGCTGTCGACGCGCCTGTTGAAAGCCGCGGACGCCCTCTCATGGCTCATGCCGAACCTGGGGGGGCCCAGTGCACGGTGCCGGCGATTGTATGCCGGCATCCTGCGGAGCATGGCCCTCTACGGGGCACCCATCTGGGCGGACTCCCTCCACAGGAGGGAGAATGCAACCGCCATCCGCAGGCCCCAAAGGGCCATTGCACAGCGGGTGGCGAGGGCCTACCGCTCGGTGGGCCTTTCGGCGGCGTGCGCTCTGGCCGGCACCCCTCCCTGGGAGTTGGAGGCATGGGTGCTCGCCAGAGTGTACGAGTGGGCGGCGAGGCGGAAGGCGCTTGGAGAGCGCCCCACCAAGGAAGAGCGGGAGGCCGTGCGGCGGAGGCGAGGGACGCTATCGTCGTCCATTGGACGGAGGACCTCGCCTCCGCCGCCTTTGGCCGTCGGACGTTGGACGCGCTCGGTCCAGTCTTTCAAAGTTGGCTCGAGCGGCCCCACGGTTTCCTCTCGTTTCGTCTAGTGCAGGTGTTGTCCGGACATGGGTGTTTCGGAACGCACCTGCACCGGATCCGGAGGGAGGAAACCCCGGGGTGCCACGATTGTGGCGCTGCGGAGGACACGGCGCAGCACACCCTCGAGGTGTGCCCAGCCTGGGCAGAGCTGCGCCGTGTCCTCATAAGTGTGATCGGGCAGGACCTCTCACTTCCCGGCGTGGTCAACTCCATGCTGGGGAGTGAGGAGGCCTGGGCTGCGGTTGCCTCCTTTTGCGAGGTCGTGATGTCGCAAAAGGAGGCGGCGGAGCGTGCGCGGGAGGACGATCCTCTCGCGCCGCCGCTCCGCAGGCGAAGAAGGGGTGGGAGAAGGCGGTTGTATGATCGTCTCCTCCCACCTCCTGGTGGTGATTAGCGGGCGACAGGTGCGGGGGCGCCTCTCGTCTGCATTGCACAATCACCACCATCGGGCGGGAACGGCCGAGCACTCGCTGTCGTTCCCGGGCCCCTCCACTGAGGGAGGGGCGTAAAGGGCCTGCCCTAAAAGGCGGGCGGTCGTCGGCGGAGGGCTGGACGTAAAGGCTGTGCCGGTTTCCCAGTCCTCCTCCACACAGACGATGCGGGAGTGCCGCTGGGTTATTTTAGTGGGTATACCGGGCTTGCCCGGGGAGTCCCACATAGCCCGCCCATTCCCCCAATGGGTGGGTATGCGTAATGCATTTTTTCCCAGAGAGATCAAAAAAAAAAAAAAAGGTTAGGTTAGTTTATCGTCAGGGATGACAGCTGTACAATCATTCGAAATATCGATTATGTCCTAATAATATCGATCATATCCTAATAATATTATATATATTTTTTATATAATTTATTATTTATTATGAATGTAATATTATGGACTACTGTAGTCCATAATATTACATTCATAATTTACAATAAATTTTATTAAAAATTGATCCATTCCAAATTAAAATAAAATTACATTCATAAACATTAAATTAAAAACAGAATACAATTAAAATAAAGCCATCCAAATTAAAAATAAATTGTCAGCAACATTATCATATAAATATGTTTACTTCTAGCCAACTACTTCCATACACCTCTATTGATCAACAGCTTTACCGTCACTACCTTCCTAGTCATAATATCTTTTCCATCTGTCGTGTCATCAGGTCTTCTTGTGTGAGGAGTGTTATGAAAGAAAAGGGAGTCAGTGATAGAGTGACGGTGGACAGGGAATTATTGAAGAAGAAATCGTGTTGCGCCGACCCCAAGTAACATGGGACAAGGGCAGGAAGATGATGATGTGTCTCTGGTCTGACTCTACTCCAATGGAATCTCCCTATTCATAATCAGAACTATTTCATCATCATCATTTGTACTCTTAGTTATCCGCTTCACATTCTAATTTCATGTAGCCCCCGTCAATATGTCAATATTACCGATGATCGAGCGCTCGAAACTGTAGGCATTAAGAATGCGTTTTGAGCCGGTTTTCAGTTCTATACATATATCATTATTCAATGCTCCAACACACTTTCTGGAACAACTGCGACCAAACAAGCAAGACAAACACCACGTTTGTTAATTATAACTGGTGGTACTAAAATATAGAGTTAATCAGTACACGATAAAGTGCTAAAGTAAATATAGACTCAAATCTAGGTGGAGATAAATTGGTCTATTTGTTAGGACGTGATGTAATAATTGTGTTCTTGTTGGTGCGAAACTTCCTGTACTGAACTGAATTACATGAAAGCTTTTAGTAATTTGAGTGCTTGTAGTAAGTATTGTTAATTGTGGTTGCAGCTCCTGATCGGTAATGGTATTATTGAAACTATGGGCATTCAATTTCTTTATTATATTGTGTTTTGAGAAGATGAGATACACAATTTACTTTAGGATTTGCTCTTATTACAATCTAAGCTAATGAAAAAGACGCAAAAGTGTTTATTTATAATTTATACTAATATTATAAAGAGGTAAGGTTTGTGGGTTTGTGAGTTTGTGACGTTGTAAGGGGTAATCTCTGGATATACTGAACCGATGTTGAAAATTCTTTCACCAGTAGAAAGCTACATTATTCCTGAGTGTCAAAGGCTATAATATATTTTCAAAAAAATTAGAAATCCTTACGAAAATTGCAATAATGTAACCCAAGATAGCAAAATGCTGCCTGTTGAATACATTATTTGGCGTGCGCTGAGAAAACTATTGATGATAGATAAGAAATAGTAGGTAAGTAGGTAGGTAGGGTAGGCAGGGTAGGCAGGGTAGGCAGGGTAGGCAGGGTCGGCCGGGTAGGCAGGGTAGGCAGGATAGTCAGAGTAGGCAGGGTAGCCAGGATAGGCAATATAGCCAGGGTAGGCAGGGTAGGCAGAATAGCCAGGGTAGGCAGGGTAGGCAGGGTAAGCAGGGTAGCCAGAATAGGCAGGGTAGCCAGTGTAGTCAGGGTAGGCAGGGTAGCCAGGGTAGCCAGGGTAGGCAGAATATGCAGGGTAGGCAGAATAGGCAGGGAAGGCAGGGTAGGGGCAGGGTAGGCAGGGTAGATAGGTAGGTAGCCAGTTGACGGGAGCGAAGCCCCGAGGGTCAGCTAGTATATATAATAATTTGGAAGTACTGGTCTAATTAACTCCTTCACTGATAAAATGCTACAATATGACTGAGTAGTGCGGACTACTTTATACCGAGAAAATTCACGGTTTCTTTAAGATTTGAAAAAGAAACTACTTTTTAATAATGATAAATGGCTGACATATCGACGCGATTAATTTATTAAATGACTAATATGTATTAACACACCAAGTCTATGCAAAAATTATATGCGCTGTCATGTCAATGATACGACACCATTCAAATATCTAATTGACGTTTTAATATTTGGCATTTTTCTTTGAATGTAAGCTTTTGTAACGGAAATAGTACGTATAAACTTTTTAAATAAAATATTGTCCTGTACTTCTTTCTATAAGCAAACAATGCTGGACGACAGTTAATTCCAAATTCAAAACATAATTTCTGCTTCATCGAAAAATACTTATTAATTCAATTAGAAATCTATTGCAATGAGCATAATGCTCAAAATTGCACGACACTATGCCTACATTAACACAATTTTTATGTTTTTATATTATATAAAATGTCTTGATGTGAAATAACAGGAAACTTCACTTAATGTTTTGAAGTTTTCAGACGAATTATCGGCCGAATGGATCATGAATCAACTTGCTTGACTGTACATGAAAATAATACCTATCTAATTTTCAGAATCAAATGGCGTTTAGCTTTAAAGTGTTTATAATAGGAAGTCACTGACCTCTAATATACAAGTACGCTGGACTAAACATACTATATGAAATGACAATTGATTCTTGTGCTGATTCAAAGCGCCCCGCTCGAGCGTATCAGGAACTATAATTGACACATTTAGAGATAGGATACTACCGATATTTCTAAAAATTAGGTAATACTAATATTATTATTAATATTATTATTATTATTTCCAGTCAATATTATAATATTTGACTGGAAATATTATAATATTGTAACTAATATATCAGTATTAGTGATATTTTAAATTACACTAATATCAAAATAATAGACTTGGCAAGGCGTATCACTAATCTACTGTATTTATTTCTCGTAGTATGTTGGAACTAAATATCTCATATTTGTATTGGTGATGAATATTATATGAATGCCTAATAATCAGTTATAATATGTTCAATAGCAATGTGTAATACTAAATTCTGGAATCATGATCATGATCATCCACGGCCCGACTTCGCCCACTGCTGAGCACAGGCCTCTCTCTTGTACCAATCACTACGTTCCTGAACCTGGAATTAATTCTGGAACAATATCATGATAATTATAATTTTATTAACAAATGTTTTGAAGTCAAACAATTTATTATCTGCATCTGAAACAGAGCTGAAAACTGATTTCAGCGGGGGTAGGGTCATCTCGATAACTTATTTTCATTACTTTATTAAATATATATATTTATTTAGGTATGTATCATATAATATATGTATATATGTGCATGTTAAGCAATTAAAAATATATATTGTTGTTAAATTGTTGCCACGATTTAAACAATGCATCTGCCATGTTAACTCTTCACCACCCTCGGTTGACTGGTGGAGAATGCCTAAGGCATTAAGTCCGCCATTGTACCTATGTGCATGAAGTTTAAATAAATAAATATAAGTCTTCACCTTGCTGGAATGCGATGTCACTCTTATTTGCACCTTAACACTACAGAGACAAGATCTCAGCGATGAGAGCGAGAAATACGTCCGTTGTAAATGATTATCCATCTCATTTATTATTATTATTATATAAATGATGTTCCCTTCACGAATCCGATGGGCGTACAACTAGTGTACTTAAGCGAGGAGATACTTGCTCAAATGTGATAGTTGTTAGGATAAGTTGTTAGCCTAACCCCATATTTAAATCTCACTGATCTGACAGTAATGCGCTATAACTTTACTAGCCCGCTATCCACTAGTTTATAGCTTGCAATCTGACTGAAAATATTTTTTAATAACCTTTACAGCAATTGTTCTATTACTTAAAAATAATCATAATAAAAATAACTGGTTTTATTTTTCTCTTACGTATTAAATTATTCTCACGATCGATAAAACACATAAAAGTATTTTACCGAAAGTTGTGTCCCATCTCTAATATTAGTTCCATGCGACTCTCACGTTAATTCACGTAGTTATCAGCGCCAAAATGGCGATAATCAAATGTCTTCATTTTGTCATCGTTAATATGAAGTCCAGTGTACAATGTATGATAGAGGTCAGTGTAGGAAGTACATTAGTTAATAAATTGCAGAAATCAAACACTGTGTTTTATCGTTACTATTTTCTGACTGTATATTTTGGTTTAACATTTACCATTCCTTTTAAAAACCTTGGCGAAATTGATAGATCTGACAATCTCTATTAAAACCAAAAATATTTTTGCAAAAGTTGCTTTACATTGCACAATGCTAACAACCTACCATAAACTTCCTTATGGAAGTTATGTTCAGATATTTTATAACATTGTTGGAGCTAGAGCAACGAATTTTTAAACGTATTTTATTTGATATTTTTTTAAACTACGCTCTACGTTTGTTTAAAAATAACTAGTAAATATAAACTACTACAAAAAAAAACAAGGGCCTCCCGAAAAGTTGCAATATAAATAAGAATAATGTTTTTTTAAATCTTTTAAGTACCTACTCGTATAAGTAATGTTATTAATGTCAAAAGATATTAAGTGGACACTCATAACTTATAAACGATAAATGATTATATTTCTGTAAGTTGGTTTATACAAACACTTTTACATGTCGATCATATTTTTTTAAACTAGATGAGGTCGGCGTTTCCTATCTGACTACTCTGAGAAGAAAGGCCGAAACAAACTCAAAGGTCACAGTCTCTTTAAAAGTCTAGACATAATCTTGGTTATATCATGTGAAGACCATGTAAATTGGTGTCTGAAATAGTCTTTTGAGGATAGAACCAGCCTGTTTGAGTGGAACTGTCCAGTCAGCGCACGCATTTGTCAGTAACCGTGCAGCTCAACTCAGAATTTAAGGAGCTCAACGATTCAACGAACAATACCAAAGAAAGGGCATTCGGTTAGGCCGCATAAAATACTCAAACTGCCAGAACATGATTAAAAACTAACTGTGAATGATAATTAAATTGTGTGTGATAATTTAAATAAATAACAAAAATAACAGAATGACCCACATAGTCTTCACTCTTCACATTCACAATATTTAAAATAATATAAAACTTTAAAAAGTAAATATTCGCGTTATTGCAACAAAAACAAAACAAAATTGAGACTGCTAAAATAAAAATTAATTAATTGAAGGAGCTCAATCTCAAGTCCTTTTGTCCTCAACGTAATCTTTAACGGTAAGAAACGCTTTCTAGCTCAACTTACGTTTAATGAATGATTTGGATTTATTAAGGCTTAGTCCTTCTACGTGGCATGAAAGCTTTATTATAAAAGTGTATAAATTGACATCTGAACGAGCCACCTATTTTCTTGAGCCTAGTTGTAGGTACTACAAATTTGTGTTTGTTCCTATAGTATTTATGCTATGGATATCACTGTATATTTTGAACAATTTTCAATATAAAAGATTTTAACCGATTTACCAAAAAGGAGGAGGTTTTATGTTTTTTTTGTCTATGTTCACCGATATCTCCGTCAATTTTGGACCGATTTTGAAAGTTTTTTTTTTTTTTAAAGAGTATGTTCCGAAATTGGTTCCATTTTATTTGGTGAAAATCTGATGAAGAATTTCGGAGATATACAACAGAACTCTTCAATAAATAACGGCAAAAGGGTACGCAGATGTGTACAGTTCACCTTGGTACACTCTAATTTCACTGGTTATGTTCAGTTTCATGATGTTCGGGTAATCTATTCTGGCATTATAGATACCTTACTAAACTACTTGCCTATTAGGTAGGTACCACTAAAAAGTGAAAAATTAAAAAAACTTTTTACAAAAAAATTCTACTGACTTCCAGATAAGAAAACTACAAAATGAAAAATTACTTTAATTTTGGAAGTCGTTTTTCATAACGCAAAAAATTGGTACCTACCAAAGACACCGAATTCGAAAATAAAGTTATTTTTAACTTTGTAGTTTTCTTATTTGGAAGTAGGTAGTATTTTTTTGTAAAAGATTTTTTTATCGTAAATATACTGAGAAGGCACAGTCATTACATTAATCTCCATAAATTTCTCTCTGAGAGAGTGTCTCGATCTTAATTTATAAATTGATCGAACGGCTCTTTTCTGCAAAACAAAGATAGTCTGAATGCATTTCCCCACAACTACGAAAACAGCTAAAGTACACTAAACGGTCTGTCTCTATGTCAGTTAAATTACGAATTTTTCAAACAGCATACATGAATATTACATAACTCTGTCGAGCATGCAAAAATTCACAAATTTTCACTGTGACAACATTTTCTACTCAATTTTCAAAACAATATTTCAACAGATATTTTATTTGGTTATGATTTATTTAGCTCCCATTGTGTTAGCGATGTAACGCTTTTACACTGAAAAATATATAGTGTGAGTATTGGTTTCTTTGTTCCTGACTAGACTGACTATTTTATTTAAACGTTTCAGAGAAATATGGTTTGGAACTTACTGAAGATTAATTTATCTGGAACTAGCTTCTGCCAGCGACTTCGCCCGCGTGAAAAGTGATTTATCATCCCAAGGGAACCTTATACCGGAATAAAATGTAGACTATGTGCTATTCCAGACTATAATCTATATCTCTGCCAAATTTTATCTAGATCCGTTCAGTTGATCTGGCGTGATTGAGTTACAGACATACATCCATCTTATCCATCCAAACTTTCGCATTTATTATATTAGTTAGTTTTATTATTATTGTTATAGAGACACTGTCGTAATATATTTCAGCACACGATTTTCCAAGTTTTACAATAGTTTTCAACCAAGAATTATATTTTCAATTTTCTTACTTTAAATTTTCATCTATGGGGGAAGACATGAGATTCTGTATGACAAACTTTTCATGACGTAGCTCTTACCTGTAAAGGACCAATAACATTAAATAGTTAAAATATTGTCATCTTTATAAGCAAACTGATAAACTTTAAATAACAACTCAATACGTGCTGAGAACCAGTCAGTAGGTAAGATTAGAGGGTAGCAGTATGTAGACTCCGTTGTCTGCACTTAGACTCCCATTCGGTTCGTTCTGCTTGCGAGTACTGGGTCACATTGCCCGGCTAGCTCTGCCCAGAAGCACGGATGGTTCATATAGGGCTTCACAGACTTCGCGGAGCACCTTACAGTACGAGGATTGGGCAGCCACGAATGGATAAGGTTGATGTCATAGGTTCTTTCTTAATTAACGACCCTCTTGTATAAGAAGTACCGAGTTTTATAACCATGCGTCTGTAACCATTCCAAGATTGACATGATCTAGGTACATTATTTATTCACTTTCCTTTCCCAGCAAGTACATTCTCATTAAATAAGTGAACGTCGAATACATTGGCATATACTAATGACGTATGACCTAAATGCTGGATTTACATTTCATGGCTCAATTTAAATTGGCGCCGATAGTCGAACTTAATTAAGAAGTGGTAGGACTATTATTGACACTCTAAAATTCAAATTAATAGATCATTTACCGAACTCTAGTCTGGTATTTTTGATACTAGTTTCTGTTAGCCTGTATTATCCGAATGCTGGGTAAAGACTTATTTGAATTCTAGCTATTTTCATCTAGGGCTAGTAAAGGCATTAATTTAATCCAGTTTATCCCCGCCATCTTCTGCTGGATCAGCTGCTACGTCTTCTGACTTTATTAGGATAGGATTAAATATGGTGGTTGTTTTGGCTCACAGCTGTTTGTCTGGTTTGCATGGTTTTTCTCATGACAAACACACATAAAGACAGGTTCCTAATAACCAGCTCATAGGCTATCATTTACGAAGACGGCAAGTAGATACACTAAGAAGCGAGAGGATTCTTAAATCTCCTGTTAGGATCCGAAGACCATCAAACGACCAAGGCAAAGAAACCGAACAGGACTTGAAACAATTACAGTACATAGCTCCTAAACGGGCCAAACATAATAATAAAGCATTGCTATGAGACCGGCCTGGATTTCTGGCATGAAATAACAACCACGCATGTTGTACAAGTTATAGGATAATGATTCACTATTTTTACGACCTTGCTTTTTTGTACTAAATTGTAGAAAGAAAAGAAAGAAAACTAGTTTATTTGGCACACACAGATACACACAATGTAGGTACAAATAAAACTTAATTTTACAACATTTACATACATAGTGTGCCCCGCGGCTGCGCCAAAAAGGTCCAGTTCAGCAAAATGCCAGACTACTGGGAGTTGCCTGACGCTTGTTTTCAACTGAACCTTACGCTACGCTACGCTGTAGGTGTAGTTACCATTAAATTGATAACCATACTTAATCACAGGAGTAACAGAGTCATTTTCATCCTCTTGTCTTTGTTCCAATATAATTGGTGACGTCTTCTTTATATCGTGATATAGTCATTTTATCTTTCACACCATATCGGCTTATTAGGCTTATCATCTTTACTCTGGCCTCTACTGTTATAACCATCCATATTGCTTTAATGCTTTCCTTACGATATGTTCCTCAGTATCCACATCACATGCCAAAACCATGAAAGCCATTAAAAAAAAAAACATATAAAAATAAGTTTACGTAATTTGTTAACATTTAACGGAAACAGGAAGGCAAACATCTCAAAGATACAACAACTTCAAAAGTACATTGTTAACTAATTACGTATACGAAATATTTAAAAATATACCGCTTCATGTAATATTTAATTAATGTTTAATTCTCAAGGTCTTTACATACTTCCGAATAAATCATGAATGTCGTCGTCTAACCGTTACTTTAGTAAATTAACAAGATCATTACAAGTGGTGATCAAGTTTGATATCTCTACTTGACTTCTTTCGCGATAATTTTTGAACAGGTATGAAAATGTTAATTGTATTGAAGGCCGTTTCACCTTTTTATTTCGTGGAATCATTCATAAGTTCTATGAGGAAAGAAATGCAAATAAAAAGCTTTTAGCAAGCCAATACTTACTAAAAGTTTTATTAGAGGTTTCTGCGAAACCATGTTAACCTTAACTTCAATAACCGAAAAAGCCCAGTCCGTAGCAACAGATTGGATTTTTTGTTCAAATCAAATAATTTATTTGCATAATAGAGGTTAGTAAAGTGAAAAAAACTAAATTAAAAATCAAAAAAAATGTACTGTTATTCTTATGTATGTATCAAGTTTTCACGTTTATCTATTCGCGTTAATCCGTTGGTCCCAGTGATCATTTTTACATCTCTTACAGTCCTTACGGGTTAGCCAGAAGCCAAAAAATCTGGCACCGGTCTTGCCAAAGTTTATATAGTGTTAACCAATTACTTGGATGTGAGTGCAGATAGGCTGTCGCTTCTTATACAATACTGATACTAAGCTGAATCTGGTTAGACTTGAAGCCGTTGGGAAAAGGCTTGGCAAATTGATTGTAAAATGTTTTTTTTTACCGATTTCAATAAAACCACTTCCAAAAAAAACAACGTATTATTTACCTATTTGAATAAAAAATAACCTATTATTATCCCTGCGTACGGCGGGAAGTCGATTTCTTTGAGCATACAACCGGTACCGTTACCGGAACGCTGCCGGTATTTGTTTACGGGCAATATATAACAGATTGATTACAGGTATAAATTATCTACTATATTTCAAAGAGTATCCGGCGCGAAGGATGCGGTTACTCTTATTCGTAAATCATTTATTTAATCACATTTTGAATGCCCACACTTTCAGGCTGGACTGGCCAATGTAGGAAAGGGTGTTGTTACATTTTTAGGGTTCCGTACCTCAAAAGGTAAAAAAAGGAACCCTTATAAGATCACTTTCTTGTCCGTCTGTCCGTGTGTCACCACCGATTTTCTCAGGAACGGGTGGACCTAGCAAGTTGAAATTTATACCAGATACTGAGGTCTATAGTCCCTATTAGGTGTATAAAAACCATTTTATATTACTTTTTCGGAATTTCCCCGTTACTTGTGCTGTAAGATCTTGATTTTAACCAAAATTGACAATTCTAGGTCAACCGGGAGTAACCTATAGGTTTTGGGTCAAAAACCTATATGGTAGTTTCCGTTGACCTAGAAGCACGAAATTTGGCAAAAAGTAAGGTCTTACAGCACAAATAAAGGAAAAATGCCAAAATATTTAAAAAGTTGGAAATTAGGGTAAATTATGATACTTTCAAGTTTTCGAAAATCTAGATTTGCCTATATCTTTAAAACTTAGCCACCACTAACCAATTTTATTATAGCGGTAAAATTCAAATCCTAAATCTTTATTTCGAGCGAAGACTCTTTAAGGGTTAGTAACAATGTGCATTAAAACTAAGTATTTGTAAACAAAACGATACGGTGACATATGCAACTGAAAGTAGTGAACTTTATATACGAACAGTCCACTCAGTCAGCGATCATTTTCAGAACCCTGTTAGGGCTGTCCATAACTCGGGCCACCATTGATGTTGCGCGCTTGCGCATTATCGCGTAAAAACATACGCGCCGCCGCAAACTTCCCTGACGCACTACAACGCCAAGGCAACCCCATCAGTTTTCTGAACGCGTTATTATACTGGACACGAAGGGCTCCATACGATACCCGTGAATACTTATCCCACAGGCTGCAAGTGTAGAAGGTGGTACAGAATGCTCTAAAGAGCGCCACCTTTATTTCTGCAGTACAATGTGCAGACCTGCGAGCCAGGTCAATGTCAGCATTGTCCTTTAAAGCTTATTATTAACACAGACACCGTCAATAAGACAACCGAAATGTTGACTGCCAAGCGCCTCAGTCAGGGCATTCATATACAAATTGAAGAGGGAGGTCAATCCCCCCTGTCACACTCCACACTTCAATTGAAAAGGCTCCGACAGCACACCGGCCCACCGAACTCTGTTGATCTGGCTTCCATACCAATGCCTTAAGATACTAATAAGCTCGATAGGCAAGCTCCTATAAGCTTGCCTATCGATCTTATTAGTCAAGTTTCCTCCATAATATATCTTAGGAAACCAGATAAAAAGCTCAAAACCGATCGAGGAAGCAAGCAAAAATAGGTGTTCCTCTTTTTGTGTAGTACCTGACGGCCTGCTTGAGACACAGAACTGCACTCTCTGTAGAAAGTCGGGTTGTAGGTACGAAACCCTCGGCGCACGAGTTTGACTCGCACTTGGCCGGTTTTATTATTTATTTTAACGTAGGCCACGCTCAATCATCGGTTATAATAATATTGACTACCCTGTTACTATAGGTGGCAGTCAATGATTGTATTGTAATATGGCATTTTCCTTATTCTACATAATAGGATAATAAGAATGCCTGAGAAACGGTGGGTAAGGAAGATTATATGACTAGAAAGGAGAAATGGCCGTAAACAGTTATACAAATACCGGCACCGTTACCGACACGCTACTGGTATTTGTTTACGGGCAATATGTAGCAGATGGATTACAGGTATAAATTATCTGATATTTATCAAAGAGTATCCGGTGCGAGAGATGCGATTCCTTTTATTCGTAAATCATTTATTTACGTTAAAATATTTTTTCTGTTACGCTTAATGAAGCACGAAACTGTGCTATATATGAAGCTTTGTTTAGAAAAATATGGCACCATGCCGAAAACAGTTACGTGTAAAGGAGTTGCCCTAGTGGAACGAAAACAATACTTCCGAATATAATTATACGACTTCGGCATTGATATTGTTTTTCATGTTTAGTAACAAATAAAGTTATCAATGTTATAGAGCATAGTGTGTCGTTCTGAATATTGTGTGTTACCTTGGCACATAGAATACTGCATTCCATCGCACGCACTCATTTGTTCGGCAGCGGAAAGACACAGAGTGATCGTTAACCTAACATTCAAATGCCAAAAGATGCGGGGAGAAGGTAAGCAAAATGTCCTACCGAAACAACTGGCAGTCATGAGGTAGGCCTCTACTCAGCTATAAAACGACAGAGATTGACAGTTACCAGTAACTTCAAAAATTACACTACGTAAAGCATTTACTTAAATAACGCAAACCCGTATGAAGCATACATGATGATCAATGCTCTTGCTTACTCTGCAAGAGATGAAGCCTTTGTCCTGCAGTGGGACAATTACTGGCTAGTATTATTTTAAAGCATTTAAATGATACTGCACAGTCAAATCGTGGCACACAAATCATGAACTTAACAAATTAAACGACTAAATTAACTCGAAGGAAACAATGTCCTCCGCTTCATAATAAACAAAAACGGAGCACATAATTTCAAATGATGATCATAAATCAGACAAAACAACTCAGATTCAGAGCTTTCACAAAACAAATACAATTTAGTTGAATAGAACCTCCCTGATATACGAGTAACTTCGTGTTTGACTCGGGCCATAGAATAATAAAGTAGAAGTGTCACTCACGTAGTTTTTTTGGTACCTGTGCAAATTTATTACGGGGTTCCGGAGGTGGGGGGGTTTATTAGGAGATGATGTTTACTTCTTCCCAATTTCAGATTTACCGTCACTACCTTCCTAACCATAATATCTTTTCCGTCCATCGTGTCATCAGGTCTTCTAGTGTGAGGAGTGTTATGAAAGAAAAAGGAGTCAGTGATAGAGTGATAGTGGGCAGGAAGGTATGGAAGAATAAAACAGGTTGCGCCGACCCCAAGCACGGGGTCCTAGCGCTAATAAAGATAATTTGGTTCAAATAAATGTCACTAGATGGCGCGATATGCATCAAGTTGTAATTTAATTGTGTGTAAAATTGTAATTTTCTAGAATTGATCATAAAAATTGCATGTTCTTTTTTAATCAACTCTCCTAAGCACAAAATTATAGAATATTGGACTCTTAATTCACATTGACAAGATTATTTGAACGGACCATTTAAAATTGATTTCAATTGATGTCGCAGTTTTAAATTTCTGAGGCGTTCCACTCAATTTTTTTAATTTGTATTTTAACAGATTTTGGTACAATGAAACTGTAAAAACGGGCCAAAAAAATTCTATAAAACAAATCGTCACTGTATTTAAAGAAATAAATAGTCACGAACCGAGAAAACGCGTTTACTTGCAAGTCGCTGCTAACATCATCTATAGCTGTGGAACGGAACCGAACGCGATCGAAGAGACAAAAAACGCTAGTTACGTCGCACGGTTTCTTTGTATGGTATATGGGATGAGATATCTGTATGCTAGTATTATATTATCCATGCCCCAAATAACATGGGACAAGGGCAGGAAGATGATGATGTGTCTCTTGTCTGCCTCTACTCTAATGGAATGTCCCTATACATAATCAAACTATTTCATCATCATCATTCGTACTGTTAGTTATCCGCTTCTAATGTCATGTAGCCCCCGTCAATATGTCAATATTACCGATGATCGAGCGCTCGAAACCGAAAGCATTAAGAATACGTTTTGAGCCGGTTTACAGTTCTATTTATTCTATGCTCCAACACACTTTCTGGAACAACCGCGACCAAACAAGCAAGACAAACACCACGTTTGTTAATTATAACTGGGGGTACTAAAATATAGAGTTAATCAGTACACGATAAAGTGCTAAAGTAAATATAGACTCAAATCTAGGTGGAGATAAATTGGTCGATTTGTTAGGACGTGATGTAATAATTCTGTTCTTGTTGATGCGAAAATTCCTGTACTACACTAAATTACATGAAAGCTTTTAGTAATTTGAGTGCTTGTAGTAATTGTGGTTACAGTTCCTGAACGGTAATGGTATTATTGAAACTATGGGCATTCAATTTCTCTATTATTTAGTGCATTGAGAAAATCAAATTTATGTATTTAATTAAAGAAAACCAACAAAGCAGACACGAAAAAAAATACATGTTAAAGTACTAATATTTTTACATTGTATAGTGTAGCCTTAAAGGCTGCCACGGCATACATTAAACAAAGGGTAGGAAGTGTAGAACAGTTGAGTATTTATGTGAAATTAAGTAGTAAAAATACAACAAAACGGCATAAATACTCAGGATTATTGTTTTCCTGCCGAAGTAACTAGTTAAATAAGAGTTTTGCCCGGCTGTCGACCGGTAACCTATCAAACAGCTGACGACCGAACTACGGAATTATATGGGGAGTATTGTTCACTTAAGTTTTATAATTATAGCACACAATTTTCACTTTAACTTTCTAACACGCTCTCCTTTAGATGTAACGTAATTTTTTTGCTAATTTAGCACTCTGTAGTGCATATAAATCTTTTCGTTGACAGCGTAGAAAACGAAACAAAACCAACATTCAAGTCCAGTTATTTAGTTCTATTAATTGTTTCTTATCTTTCAATAACAAACTTTTACGATTTTTCCATAATTAAACTATAAAACTGCAATAAATCGTACATTCATATTTTAGGCACCATACCCACATTAAATAAAAATTAAAGCTGTAAGGCAATCAAAAGTAAAAAACACAATAATAGTTAGCTTTTCAAGCCAATTCAGCAGCCCACCTCGTTTTGCTACATATTTTTTTATTATTAATAATAATATACTAATACTTATTTCTTTTGTTTTTTTATTTTCTGTCCTCCATTTTCAACTTTTCTACTTTTTTTTCTGTTCTTTCGGTTCTCACCATTTCTTTAATTTCTATTTTCAGTAAACATTCCTGAAACCATGACTGTAATGACCCGTAAGGCTACTACTGAGGACTTAGAATTCAAACTAAGAACAACTCTCCAAGAACTAAAATAATCGCAACATTAATGTCAGGAAATGTTGCAGGAAAGAGATGAATGTGAGGTAGAAGTACAGAATGTCATTTGTAAAAACACAAGCCTTAAGCGGGAGCTAGTGGTGCTGAGTCAGCAATATCAAAATGTTGTTGATGAACGCGACCAACTGCGGGTAGTCACGGATGGTTTCCATAATTGCAGTGATCTATATGAGGAGGCTTTAGGTAAAGTTAGGGCCCTAGAAGATGAATTGGCTCATGCTAATTAACAAATTCTGAATTTGCAAAAAGAAAAGTCATGTACTCAGGTACAGGAAACGTGCCATTTATATAGTGAGTTAATAAAATCAAACTGTAAACCTCATTCCATTACTACTATTGACCTGACTGAAGATTCCTTATTAAATGAGACAAATAAATATAAAGTTAGTCATAAAAAATTGAAAAATATGCAAAATTTAATAAAATAATTAAAAATTATACCCAGTACAGGAAACAACACAAACTTTTCTTTAAAAATATTCCACTCAGAAAAGAACGAGTTGACCTGCTTAATAAATTAAACAATTACCAGATTAAATTAGACGACAGTATAAAAATTTATGAAATTGACACACAGAGCTTACAAAATGATATTAAGGTACTTGAAGACAAACTGGGCTCCCTTTACAATAAATATGTTAGATCCCAGTTACAAATCATGGAACACATTTTGGCCGCAAATGAGTTGGTGATGTGTCAATGCAATTGTCAGATAGTCTCAAACCTGAAGGCTGTCCAGCCTGAGGTAACGGAAAGCCCGGCCCAGGTTGAGAGGGTGCCTCAGGACGATATCTTTGTCCAAGACCAAGACACACCTGATATTTCACAGGAAGTGTCTCAAGTAGACCAGCCTGAGACTGCTACCTTTGCATCTAGTAATAGTAATCATGGGTCTCATTCGGTTATGTTTGCAGATGGTGTTGGAAGAGGTTTAGGTAATTTTTTAAATAGCAATCAGAGTTATTCGACTATTAATTATTGTATGTCTGGGTCATCTTACAAGCATACCATGGAATCTGTAACAAACAATGTATATAAATCAGACACCAATGTAACTGTCTTTATAGGTAACAGTTTCGATGTAAAAAAAGACGACATCACTGAGTGTGTAACAAAGTTACTAAAATTAAATTGTAACAAAATAATATTGTGTGCTTTTCCATATTTGAAAAATTGTCTAGTAGTCAAAATAATTATATCCACATGCTGAATAAACATGTTCATTTCCTTGTCAGCCATTACAGTGACAAATTAGTTTTTTTTGACATCAACATTTTTGTAGATAAATTAAAGTCGACAGGCAATACAGTGTAGATACGCCTATTAGGGTAAGACGTCAAATAGCGAGGCTATTATCTTTTACTTTAAACTCAGACATAAATAGTATGTCGAAGTCATGTACTGTAGTTGATATTAGTAGTAATACTAATTTACAGATATCCAATAACATTAATAACGTTAGCAATTCTGCTATTAATATTTATAGTTTAAACTAGTTTGTAGGACAAGGGAGGGTACCAATAACCAAATAGTTAGGAGTACATCCACCAACAAGAAGGTACCTTCTTCCTCTCACATAGTTAATTTAAAAAAAGGGGCTAAGCAGAATTCTTTAAAATTATTCCATCAAAACATTCAAGGTTTTTCTGCAAAGCAATTGGAAATAGAACTGTTTTTAGAAAAGACAATGTTTGAAATTATTTGTTTTACTAAGCATTGGCTGAAAGATTATTCAATGCTTATTAATTATGAAAATTATACTGTGGGCAGCTGTTTTAACAGAAATGTTATGTTACGTGGAGGTTCACTTATTTTAATCAAAAATGGTATTAAATCAAAATCTCGTAAAGATATTGTAGATCTATCAGTTGAACATAGTGTTGAACTGTCCTGTGTTGAGCTGGATAAGCATATTATAGTGTGCGTTTACAGACCCCCCAATTATAAAAACTACTGTATATTTGAGTCAGTGATGGAAGATGTTTTGGCAAAACTTACAACTGGTAATAAACTAGTCATAATCTGTGGTGACATTAATATAAATATTTTAGAAAATAATTCAGATAGCAGTAGACTATTAAATCTCTTCAAATCATTTAATTTATCGCATGTGTTTGAGGAACCAACCCGAACAACTGTGACTTTGTTGCTGCGACTACTTAAACAAAGCCATTATGAATTGTCTGCCTTCAGATCATAGTGGGCTACTGGTAACCTTTGAGTCCAGCATACCAATACAACAAGTGTAGATTCAATCCCGACAAATAACATCCGGCAAATTAAATAAATTTAACAGCGCTTTAATTGGTAAGTTAAGTTATCAGGACCTCACAGTGAACGATGGTAATATTTTACACAAAAAGTTTTCTCAGTTGTTCAAACAGAATTCAATAACACTTTTAAGAAGAAAACTAAAACTATATGCCCTAAGTTTTTATTCAGTGACTGGGCGACTAAAGGAATCAGGAAAAGTAGGGAAAGACTTTACGAGCTGTATGGCCTTAAGCCTTATATAAACACTGAAACTTTTAATAAGTATATTGCTACTTACTCAAGAATTTTTAAAAATTCATGTAAACTAGCTAAGGCTTTATACATTAGCAATAAGGTTAAATTCGCAGAAAATAAAATTAGGACGGTTTGGAAAATTATTAACAATGTAACAAACAGGTACAAAAGAAATAATACTGATTACACGCTTGAGACTACACATGATAACAAAGAAGTTGCTCAAGAATTTGTAAATTTCTTTACCAGCATCCCAATTAAAACTACTGAAACCTTAAATTCTTCGCCGTCGCTCGCTTATGGTTTATTACACGCTAACGTTTCAGCCTGCCCGACTGAATTTAACTTTTCACATATAAACCCAATAACAGTGATAAAAGCTTTTAAGCTAATAAAGATAAAACTGACAGAAGGTCTATGGGGAATGTCCATCAAAGTTTGTACCTCCATTATTCAGACTATAGCGCCGTACTTAGCTTTAATTTTGAATTTGTGTATAGATCAAGGAGTCTTTCCGGATCTAATGAAATAGAGTAAGGTTATACCAGTATCCGTATTGCCGGTTTTCAGCAAAGTATTTGAAAAGATAATGCTAAATCAAATGCTCATTTATTTTAATACGAAAAACATCCTACACGAGAAACAATATGGTTTCACCAAAGGACGTTTTACAACCGACGCTGCTGTCACCTTAATAAAACACATCTTTGATGCGTGGGAGGAGGGACAAGATGCCATAGGTATCTTCTGCGACCTGTCGAAGGCGTTTGATTTCGTTGATCATGAAACATTGCTTTTGAAACTTGAGCATTACGGGCTAGGCCAATCAGCATTAAATTTGGTAAAATCCTATTTGAATGATAGACAGCAATTAGTTCAAAGAAACAGTGTCAATTCGTCGGGGTTGAACGTGAAAATGGGGGTACCCCAGTTTCACGTTGAACCCCAGGCTCAATTTTAGGTCCTTTCTTATTTTTAGTATACATTAACGATTTACACCATCTATTGAAAAACAAACTAAACATGGTGTTATTTGCTGATGATACTTCTTTGATTTTTAACTTAAATAGACGTACGAGTAACATTGCCGACGTAAATAATGCATTGCGGCAAGTTCTAAATTGGTTCATTGCTAATAATTTAGTTTTGAATGCTAAAAAAACTAAGTGTGTAAAATTTGCCTTGCCGAATGTCAAAAGTTATGATTGTGACATTATATTAAACAACGAGAAGCTAGAATTCGTCGGCAAAACGGTTTTCCTGGGTATCACGCTAGACTCAAGGTAACAATGGGGTCCTCATTTAATATCACTTGCGGGGCGGTTAAGTTCGGCGGCTTATGCTGTTAGAAAAATTCGTCAATTTACTGATGTAGATACCGCGAGGCTGGTCTATTTTAGTTACTTTCATAGTATAATGTCTTACAGCATATTACTATGGGGAAGGAACATATTACTATAATGTCTTACAGACATTCAGTCAATTTTTGTTCTGCAAAAACGAGCCATCAGAGCGATATACAATCTTCGCCGGCGATTTCTCTAAGGGAACTGTTTAAGGACATTAACATCACGACGGTACCTTGTCAATATATTTACGAAAACATCATGTACGTTAGAAAGAATTTATATATTTTTAATAAAAACAGCGATAGACATAGTTATGTTACTAGAAATAGGGACCAATTAATTCAACCAGGTTTCAGGCTGGCTAAAGTAGCGTCATCTTTTAGGGGGTACTTTATAAAATGTTACAATAAAATACCGCCACACATTCTAGAATTGAATGAGACGAAATTTAAAACTTGTATAAAACGCACACTATGCAGGCAGGCATATTATAGGTTGGGGGATTACATCGCTGATAAAAATGCTTGGCCCAACGCTATTCCAGCTCCACAGCCACTAGGGCACAAAAACAAGTTATAAGCAGAAAAGTTCTGAAGTATTGTTGGACCTGCTGAAGACTGTACGAATAATTATAATGTATATTTGTGTTGTATAAACTCAATTTATTTTTTGGATTATATAACTGCACAGCACATATGTGAGTACTATGTACCAACTGTAAATCTACCATTTACTGTACCTATCTGTCGTTCGTTGACTTCAGTGTGCCCTGGTAGTTGAGTGTGTCATGCTCTCTCTAATGTCTCTCTGGTGGTGGCACATGTGTTGGATCATTCGGTTCCCTTCATGATGGTTGAGTTGAGTGGTGCCGATCCATGTGTCATGTTCGTGAACGGGCGCCGTCAGTTGGGATTGGTCATATATTAGCTGCCTCCGCCTGTTTTTAATTACCTATTTATTGTATTTTTAATTGTTTGTTTTACTCTAGACGCTTTTAAGTGCGTTTTTTTTACATCTTTCTCACATATATGTATTTTTCCTACAAGATTATTGTAACCATTAATTTTTATTTTTGACGTTCGAAAGTGCCGCTTAATGGCCTAATTGAATAAAGAAATTTTGATTTTGTTTTTTTTTAAGTTATAAACCAGATTTCACTTATTCAGATAGATTGTTACATAAATACAGTATATTGTAACGTAAAGCCGACATACAAATACAAATGAAAACTCATGAATTAATGCTGGCTTTGCTCGATTAATCCAATTAATTTTGTTCGACGTTGTGCCAATCAACAAAAAATAATAATACAAACATATTCCAAATCTTTATGTTTATGTGAAAAAAACAAAAGAAGAAATTAACTACAAAATCCTTTTATCTTTTTCACTTTTAGGATAGTGCCCTATGCAAGACAAACTTGAGTTTATGTAAAGATACACAATTGACGTTAGGATTTGCTCTTATTACAATCTAAGCTAATGAAAAATACGTAAAACTGATTAATATAAAATTTGGAAGTACTGGTCTAATTAACTCCTTCACTGATAAAAAGATACACTATGACTGAGTAGTATGGACTACTTTATCCCGAGAAAATTCACGGTACCTTTAAGATAGGCTTTGGAAAAGAAACCACGGAAAAGGGTTATTATTAATAATGAAAAATGGTTGAACTATTGACGTGATTAATTTATTAAATGACTATTACGTATCCACACACCAAGTCTATGCAAAAATTATATAAGATTATCTGGGCCAATTTGACATTAATTCAGATTGCCATATACTTGCCTTCAATAAACCATATAGTACCTACATCAAAAGCGCGCCATGTAAATCACAGTCCTAATCAATCAAAAACAAACAGAAAACCACAAGACCAATCATAGCTGAACTATTACTACACGCAAAACCCAATCAACTAGAACCAGAACACTTAAGGATTAAATACAACATGCAAATATCTACAATTAGGTAGGTGCGTTTGCGCAACCCGTTCGGATGTAATGATCCATCTGGCCACTGTCGACCGCTTAACATTTCGCTTGGCCTTAAGAGTTTCGACATTTAGGATAGAGATCACATCTGAACTCATTGTTGGCAAGATACAGAACTTTGGCTATTGATTATTGATTGGAAGGTCGTATTGTGGGTTTAGGGACTGCAATATATTAGAAAGTCTTTTTTCTAATTTATATTGAAAAAATATGATAGCTAGGGATACTAGGTAACCAGATTTTAGATCGTACATTGATCGCATTTGCATTGTATACAGTGGAGGTCTAAAAAAAGAGACTGTTTAGTCCTCCACTATAAAAGTATCGTTGCCAAACTTTATTTTATTTAAGAGGATTTGCGGTCGCCGACATCCGACTGAATATCCTAAGCAAAAAGTGGTAGTGGTGATGGTGGTGGTGGTGTTTGGCTCATGCCTATTTCCTCCTCCAATTTTGGACGAATTTAAAAGCTTTTAAGTCCCTATGTTCTTGCTTCTAAAGACAATGTATCAAGAACCCTCAATTTTTTTTTCAAAATTACGCTTTCAACAGAGGCCTATTGTACCAATTTGACAACTATAAAAAAGTAAACGTGTGTGCGTTTATGGAATATCTTTTAAATTGGTCCAATACTGGTGGCGTAAATAGACGAGAGCCAAACCTCGAATTATTACTTTTTACTAAGGAAATGCAGTCGGAGCTCTCTGCCCACATTTCCTCTTAAGTTTAACTTTTAATCATTGGCAACCTCGACCAATGACAGCATCCGCTGTTAAATATTTGGCCTCCTCCCTTTTATGCCATGGCTGGTATGTGTGCGTCTCATTCAGGTCTTCATCTCGTTCATGCGACTGTTCTTGGTCTGTCAACACTCCTCGTAGTCTCTCTGTAACCATACCGTTTCTGCTCTGTCCCAGTCCTATGCTTAGCACATTATTACACAATAGCAGTCCTATTGTACTTCTACTACTAGTTATAATGTATTGTCTAATATACATACAGAACAATTCACAATCCAAGAGCGAAACGTTCTGATATTGTATTGTCGATCTTTATTGTAGTCTATATTTATAAGTTACGTTAACAGACCATTTAATAAATGATTTACAATGCCACGTCAACTTTAAAGATAAGTGTATAATTTATTAGTAGAGCCATGACCGTTAATTACTAAATAACAATTTACAAGCAATCGACTTATCAAATGGTCGCTTACACGTATGATACTAATATTCATTAATATCGTTAGCAAACAAGTACTAAACTTACTAGTCTTCTAAACTAAACTTCTAGGTAGTCTTCTTCTTAGCGTGTCGATGACAAACAGACTCTTTTTACTGGCCCAGAATTCAGCCACACATAACACGGTAATTGGGAAGCCTCGACATGCATTTTGACATAGGATCGATTTTAATCCTGGTAGTAGGTCTGTTCCCGGGGGATAATATTTCAACTTTCACGTGGTAAAGCCCGCAAAAGCATATATCTAATATAAAGAGTGGACTGCTACAAGCCTATATGAAACCAAAGCCATTCACTTGCCTTTAGAAATGCTCCCAAAATAAAAATTACTTGCTTGTACTTGCTTGCTTACTATTTCCCAAGTAAACTATTTTTTATGCGTTTTCCGGACAGCATAATAACCACGCACAAATAAACAACGCTTTAGTTACATACTTACGCCCACTAATAATCATAATCGCAGATCCAAGCCATATTAAGACTACAAATACGAGTATCACTCGATTCTCCATAAACGTCACGTAAAAAACACATTTTAATAGAGTATTCTGACGTCAATCTGTGTCAGGATCATAACCGGTAAGTAAGGTAACTGTTTTTTTTACCCATATTTGAGTTTAACCAAGGATATAATTAGTGAAAAGTTTTAAAATAGGAATTTTAAGGATTTGCAAAGCCTTAAGAAAAAAGGCATCATAAAACAACTATTTGTCTAGTTGTTTGTGTAAGTGAATTGTATTCTTAACTATCAAGCCATTGGCCGACACGACTTTTAGTTCTTCTTGAAATTCTTAACTCCATATTCAACATGCAGGCTGAGGCTTTATCACCATCCTCCTGTTCTATCCCAATTTATATGTCTGTCTCCTTCTTTCGTACCTATACGTATCTGTTTTTGCTATCATCTCATTATTCATCCTCTTCATACTTCTTTCTTCTTCAGTATTCCCCTCATTACTGAGGGACGTGGTCACTGGACCCCTTTAAGTGGACAATCAGCTTCCATCGACTCCGGTACAAAGTTGCCGTCACCACATGCTGGAATTTGCTTGAAGACGTAGCTTCCTTCACTTGGTTAAACCATCGTGTTGGCGACCGGCCTCGTCCTCTCCTTCCTTTGGTATTGCCAACATTGACCAGCTTTTCAAGGTTGCTATATCACCTTCGTATTTCTTTCTTTCATTGATTTATTTACCATACCTCATAAATGAGAAAGTTCTGATATCAACAGATATATAAATTCGTCGCCTCGAACCAAAAGTTCATCATTTCGCAATAAGCCGTCCGAATATCTCGCCTTGGCACAGAATTCGTACAATAGTTAATATGAGTGCAAACCACACACGTGCATTGTTATTATAATCATATGCACCTACTTTAAGCTAATTTCTTTGTTGGACGCTTTAGGCAACTATCGTAATTTCATTATCTGCAAATCTATAATGATCAATAAATAATTTACAGTCTGTAACTTGATAAAAATGTTGAGAATTGTATTAATCGTGTTCCAAGTCTAAATCCGTGACTAAACTACAGGTTCTTTGGTGTAAAACATTTTGTTCATTGACTCGAAAGTCGTTGGTAAGGTTAATGTAAAGATAAGTATTGTTAAAATATGACGTCATTTTAATATAACATTTATCGGGAAAAAGTTAAGGTCAAACGAAAATGTATAGAAGAATATGACAAAGTTAATTGAAATAGGGACGAAGGGAAAAGGTAACTGTTTCTAGAGATAGGGAAATATTTTTTTCCCTATCCTTTATAAATAAAATCAAACAAAAATATCCACTTTAATATTATAGCGCCCAAATGTCAAAATCTTTGAACAAAAAAGGTAAAAGGTATGACCACTGTGTACTAAAATAAATACCAGTCAAGAGTCAATGACCTGCTATAAAAAATGAACAAAACAATGCTAAAGATGTAGTAACAAGAACCTTGAACTAATGCCTTATTGACGCGCTGACGAACCCACAGTCAAGTGCCGACTAGACTCGTCTGCTTAGCCTTACAAGGATTATATGACCGATCGTAGATGTGGTATTTCCTATTGGGATCCTAATATATTTGCAATATATAGGCGTACTTAAGAAGATACAGTTTAGCCAGACTCGTCTGCCGCCTCATGCATGGAGTACATTAATGCCATTTTGGATGCGACATTACTTTTAATATAATTCTTGTGCTTTAAATATATTTATGTACAAATAGGGGATCAAAAATTCTGCTGATGCAAAAGTAGTCAATAAAAAAGAGAAAGTCAATAAAAGTAATAAAAGTCAAAATATAAATCAAATCTCTGGAGATTTTATTTTTAATACAAAGGAATAAATAAGTACATACTTAAACACTAAACAAAAGTAAACTATACAAAATTATACAAAACAAAACTACTTACACTATATATAAAAGAAAGATATACTTAAGTTTCGAAGTACTCCCCCACATCGCTGTCATCCGGGCATGTACCCAGACGACTGGCAGCATTGCCAATTTGAATGCTGATTCTTTGCGCAAAGGACGAGCCAGCCCTCTGGTCACGCACAGTGTCGATCAGTCGGCATCAAAAAATGTATCAAATTCATCATCATCATATCAGCCGAAAGACGTCCACTGCTGGACATAGGCCTCTCCCAAGCGTCGCCACTTTGACCGGTCCCGTGCGTCTCGCAACTAGCGGTTCCCCGCAACCTTCACCAGATCATCAGTCCACCTGGTGGGAGGCCTTCCAACGCAACGTCTTCCGGTTCGCGGTCGCCACTCTTTGTCGCAATTCTTCGGGATATGTCGGTAACCCTGGTTCTCTTCAAATCAAATTAATTTTGATAAATGTAAGCTCGTAGAATTTACCTTGTATTCGAGGCAGGCCTAAAAAAAGCTGGCTTGACGTTCTGGACTCATTCCTGCAGGATGGGCCAGAGAAGGTAGGGGAAAAAGATAACTGGACGAATATGTGAGAGGCATTTGCTCAATAATGAAAAAAATATAAGCTCTTAATACTTGCCTGCATAAGCTGATATTTATAAAAACGCAAGTGAGCTATTGCTTAGTCCATAAACTTTATGCTTTTATACGAGTATATAAACACTTAATCTATAATCACATGTTGCTAAATTGAAAATTACAAATTAGTTTATAGTCTAATATACATTTTAATCGAACTCCTTTCCTTACTAGTCTAGCTTCTGAGGTACAAGGATAGCTGATTCATAAACATGCTAATGCTTGTAGTTATCGTGGTGATACTTAAACGATAAGGTTGTAGTTTACTTATCCGCTGTAGGTATAACATGGTCTGATGGACTCCGATCAACCACAATGTTACTGTGGAACCACACCGCAAACGATGCCCCATCTGTTGCCCAGCTCTTAGTGCACAAATACCTGCACCATGAGGGATCTTTGCAAGGCCAGTGCTAGGGCTGTTGACGTGGCTGAATTTTGGTTGAATTAAAGAATTATTAAATAATTTAATTAATTATTATATTTTCCTTAATAATTAATTATAAAAATTAATTATTACGGATTTACTTGTTGTCAATAAGTCTTCTCTGTATTTTTATAATTTAGCAAAATACTCTCGGGTTTATGCATCTGATATTATTTATATGGTATCGCTCGTCATCTTTGCCGGATGCCTCGGACATTCTTTAGATACTATCTTATTTCAATCTCAAGAACATCATCATTATCATCCTAGGTCTCATGTTACCTGAGGTAGGCGACACACGTCTTCTTTTTCCATTCTCTTCTGGGTCGTATATAGCAACACGTTATCATTCAGCCCCTTTTCTTTCAAACCATGCACTCATCTTTCTTCTTCTCTCCATCCGTCTACATTTAGATTAATCACTATTTTAGTCAAACCCAAGCATAAGAGTAAAGTTTTAATGTAATATATACCGCATCTGCCTTTCGAAAAGCGATGTCTCGAGTATTATTTTAATGTAAACGGAATGAAGACGAGTAGGTAGCTAAACAAGGTCAAGTCTAGTTACGTAACTTACTACATAATCTACTACGGCGATACGACCTACGAGATCGAATCGTGCGCATCTCGGTGCATCGTTATTACGTCATCTGTAGGTTGATGAACTTTTGTAGTAAATTTTGTGAATGGATGAATGGTTTTAAATATAAAAATTGTAGTATATGTATAAGATATTTTGATTATATTGCTAAGTGAAATAGAATCGGTATTTGCGGCTAACCGCAGTGATCACGCTTTAAATGTATTTAAGTAATGTAGTTAAGATTATGAACAAGATGCAATAGTTGTTTTTATTACTAAGTAAAACAAATTATTTTTGTTATTTGTACCGTGAAGTACGTGTCTTTTGATGATTCATAGGATATATCCGAAATGCGTAACATATATGCCAACTGAGTTATTCAATTGTTGGTTGTTTTTGGTTAAATCCTTTATCAGTTTAGTAAAAAATTATGTCCATTATGGTGGCTTCACAAGCAAATAACCATATTAGGGACCAGGATTCACAACACCAAAATACAAAATACTCTCGCGGTACACGACAAGTGATTTCAAACTAAAGCTCAAAAAAATTGCCTAGAAAAAACTAAAATTCAACGTAAAATACGTGCCTTCTAGAAAACCCGCTTCAACTTTAAAATAAGCAACGAAGCCCTAACACTTTAAGACGTATATTTCTCCCACTTTTCCGTATATATTAGTTTACTCTTTGCTCCAACTCATTGCTCAACACCGTCTGACAGGTTTGCATGACTTTTCACCGCAAACGTCCAGTCAGCGCTCTAGATTATCTACTAGATAAAACATAGAGGGCTTCACAAAGTTATAGACTTGTCATTGAGATGATTTTCTTTGAGAATGAAGGCTGCAAATTCATTAAAAAAAAATTGCTATTACTGTGGGATCTCCTTTTCGAAATCTAACACAAGACAGACAGACAGACAAAAGACAGTTTGGATCAACGTTTGCATCAGGGGCGATTATCAAGTTAACAAAAGTGCTGAGCACTCCAACAATTGGCTCATGTTCTGGACAGGCGCACCGCACTTACATTTAAAGCCGTCTGTTTGCTATTGTTTTTCGTTTGAATTAATGGAACCACGTATTCTTACTATTTTGTTCAGAGCTAGTTTGTCCATGGGCTTTGCTGCCTACCATAAAAGACATTTTTTTTTCTGGGATATGCTTAAAGTAATTAAGTAATCTAATTACAGTCAGCGATAGTGTAGCTTTGAATCAATCAATCTGCCTAGCCTTTTCCCAACTATATTGGGGTCGGCTTCCAGTCTTACTGGATTCAGCCAGTACCAGTGTTATACATGGAGCGAGTGCCAATCTGACCTCTACAACTCAGCAACTGGGTAACACGGTACCCCTTGGCAAGACTGATGTCAGATCTCAAGCTTCTGACTACCCGTAATGACAGTCAAAGATCTTCAAATGACAGCCGAGACCAACGGCTTAAGGTGCTTTCCGAGGCACAGAGGAAACTTGGTATGTTGAAATGATCACCCATCCACGGACCGACCTCGTCAAGCGCTGCTTAACCTTGATGATCGACCAGTGCGGCTGTTATTATTTAGCCACGAGCTCCTCGTGTAGCTTTTAATCAATGGAAGAACTTTGGTAACCGTATCAGTACTTTCAGAGTTTATTTCTTACAAACAAACAATTTTCGTTCTTTAAAAATCACGTCTTCAAAGTTTGTCAAAAGTCAAAAGATTAAACGGCATTCTTGAATTTTAAATTGAAGTTTAGAAAATAATAAAAATTGATTCTACTATCCATTAGTAAAGGAAGTTTTTTATGGAGAAGACCGGACAAGAAACTCCACTTGACTGCCTAGAGCATTTTTTTAAATTATGGATAGGCTTGCGCTTGCCCACTATCTCACCTGATGGTATGCGATGATGTGGTCGACGAGGAAGCACCTTGCCTAGAAGAAACCTATTCACTCATGACTTAAAGACTCCCAGGTTGTAGCCAACAGGAAATACAGACACCGGCAGGATATACTGCAAAAAAAGACATGCATTTCATGCTTGCTGAATCTCATGCCTCATCTATTTGGTCGTTAGACTTCTATGCAATAAAATTATGAATGTTTGCGAAACATAAATTGGTAGACGTTCGAGAATTCTCGAAGTGTCACAAAAAGTATCGCTATCTCGATAATTAATCGTCTCGTTATGATAAAGCGATATAAATGCCGACGCTGGTTATGAATTTAGTTATAAATATGACCATTTCTAGGAATGGTATTGCTTAAGTGCTGAATCGATTAGGTGCTAGTACTGATACTGTTTTAAGGGTTTTTAAACAATATTATATTGGCAGTGAAGAATCTTAAGATATTGAACATCTGGGAGGTGACCATACGCTCTTAGAGTAAGGTTATTTTGAGTGTGTTCTAGGGACAGATGTATACAAGTCATATATATCTGTACAAGTCATAATCCCCCAGAAGGCCAATTCTCATACTTAAAAATATTCAAATTTCCACGCACCCATTCGCATTCTCATCTCGTCAATCAGGGTCAAAAGCTTGTCAAAATGTAGGGCAATGGTTGATTACGAATAGATTCGAATAAGGACATCTGTAAAAGTATGGCAATAGCACCCCAGACAAAGCGTTTATAAACAACTGTTACTCAAAAAGATAATAATCATAACATAACATTTTGGACTTAATTTTAGTCTTGTAGAGATCAAGATACGAGTATTGACGTCAAACAGACAGTAGAAGCTTTTCTTTGGAAATGGCCTATTTTATCTACTGAGAATTCGAATGTTAAGGCAAGAAATATCTTATCTAAAGCTGCCAAAAATCACAGAGATCTCTTTGGTTAGCATTTAGGTACAGACAATTGTGGAAGCCCCTTTGTCTTTTAGACAAGTAAATTTTGGACCAAAATGCCTACTATCCAAACTTTACAAATGGCGGTAGGTAAATGCTCGAGGTTTATTTAGTAAGATAGATATTGAGGTATTAGACTTTCTTTGCCTAAGCATGACAAAAAGGGGTTCGGGTTGGCAAGTCCACATTTCACCAGCAGTGTTGTTTTGTAATCTAGTTTCAACACTGTTAACCATTTTGTTTTCCAGTTATGACAATATACATGTATAGGGATAATATATAGGAATCATCATCAACAATTCAGCTGAAAGACGTCCACTGCCTCCCCCAAATTTCGCTACATCAACCGATATTTTGCGTCTAGCAACAATCGGCTTCCCGCAACTTTAACCAGGTCACCGGCCCACCTATACTAGTGGAAGGCCTTCCAATGCAGCATCTTCCGATATGCTATTGCTACTGTATAACTTGCCAGCCACGCAATAGCAAAACCTATAGAGCTCTGGCTATTATAGTCTAATATCAATGTCTTTTAGAGGAGTAGGTAAGGTTCTTTAGAATATATTTCTAGATCTAGTAGCCAAAATACCGCCTTTATTGTATACTATAACCTTCTTTTCTTTGTTTGGCGATGTCGATGCAACGTTGTTTATGTTCATGACCATCTAAATTGGTTCCTATAGGAGTTTTATATTACCAGCAAAGCCAATAAGTTCCAACAACTTACCAAAGACTTGTACCAAAGATACCATGCGTCAAACTACACAATTGTCGTCCTATTTTTAAAACGTATACATTTATAGTAGTCTTATGCACATGCACACCTGCCCTTCGAAGTCAAAACATACCTACATGAAATTATAGAGTCATATCTCACGACACATTTGGTCCACTTAGATAATTAATACGCTATTTGAAATGCCTTTAACTGCCTCTGACGGTTTCGAAATGAGTACTTACTAGTATGAATAAACTGCCTAGTCATAGGTACGAATGTACTGTACTTTTCCACGGCAAATTTTATGCCCAGCCACAGGGTCTCAGCGCTAACACAGAATATTTGGTTCATAGAAATGTCACTAGATGGCGATACATCGATTCGTTATTGAATTGTGTGTAAAATTAACATTTTCTAGAATTGATCACAAAAAGTGTATGTTTGTTTTTAATCAATATTGGACTCTTAATTCACATTTCAAATATTATTTTAACGGATCATTTAAAATTGATTCCAATAGATGACGCGGTTTTAAATTTCTAAGGCATGCCACAAAAATTTTTAAATTTGTTTTGGTACAATGAAACTGTAAAAACTTGCAAAAAAATACAATAAAACAAATCGTCACTGTATTTAAAGAAAATTTGTCACGAACCTAGAAAACCTTTTTACTTGCAAGTTACTGTTAACACCATCTATAGCCGTGGAACGGAACCTAACGCGATCGAAGTACTTATAAAAATAATCATCTTAATACACGTTAACACGTAATACATCTTAACACGCTAGTTACCTCGGCACGGTTTCTTTGTATGGGATGAGGCATCTGTATGCTAGTATTATATTATGTGTGATGTCCGTCTGTCTGTCCGTCTTTCTGTTTGTCCGTTTTACAGCCCGGTAAAAACACAGGTTTACAGTCACGGTTAGAGCTACAGTCTTCAAATATTCACAATATAAGCATCTTGTTGACCCAAAGCCAATCAAATTGTCAAAAATATTTTAAATGTTTTCCATACAGAAAATAGAAAAGAAAAGAACAGAAACGAAAACAGAACAGAAGAACGAAGACGGCTTAAAAAAAATTGACCTAGCCTATTTTTGTGGGGTATGGATGTTTAAAGCTTGTTGAGTAGATACATTCTGTTTTTTTATTTTTTTAAATATTGGAAAACAAAGGAATGAGAAGCCGACGAAGTCACTTTTTTTTACAAAATATTGTTCCATATTTTTTTTAACTGCCCTTTGACCAATGAACTTGAAATTTAGTTATAATGTTTATTATTACCGTGTATATTTTACCAAAATATACCAAAATATTGATAAATCATATTTTTCTAAGAAATTTTATCATTGTTCCTATTACAACCAACTTGATTTTGCATTGTACGGAACCCTAAATGTGCGAAGTCCGATACGCACTTGGCTGGTTTTTTTATTCGCAACTATTTTGCCACTACAAAGCAAAGGCTCGATTTTTTTTTAGTATTGAAATATATTAAAATAATTATAGCATAACCTTTTGATTTAAAAAAAAATGAAAGCCGTGAAAAGCCGCTAGATGCGAGACCCACACGATTGGTCGATGTGTAACGCTTTGTGGTGGACTAAATCCAGCAGAGAACATCTTAAAGCTAAATAATTAAGATGATAATGATGATGATTTCGTGCTGATATGAGTGAAGACAATACAAGCAAACACTCACAGAAATTTCATAATAATAAAGATAAAAGTAGAAACCATCATGCAAATCTGTAGGTACACCCTTTAATGCATTGCAAAAGATAAAATCCCAATGCCGTATTTGGTAGGCAAATTGTAACATTTCTAGCAAATAATTTTTTTCTTGATACTGTTTTAAACGTTTGATATTTCACACCGTGTTTTACGGTTTGATTACCTTGTGCTTGTAGATAGTCCATTTCAGAATTAATCAATTTGTCAGCTTATATCGCAGTAAGTGCTTATCACTGATGAATAAAATGCCAAATCGACTGAAAACTGGTTTTATTTATTTAAATATTAAAGAGCGTGTTTATCGAAGACGTATGCATTTTTACAGAGAGACTTAATACGGGTTTTCTCCGCTAGGTTGCAATAACCGTCAACGTTTAAGGTCAGGTGTGTGTTCATCACTCAACATTTTTGTTGTATGTTCCCAAAAGTATACAAACAAAATACCATGCCACAAAGTAAGTAAGCCGCAGACAGAGAGTCCACTACGAACAAAGCGACATTTTGCACGCACACATTGATATTATTTTTACAGGGATTCTTGGGCATTATTGGAAAAGTTCAGTCAGGGCTGTCTCGAGTGCTAGCAAGGGCGTTTGCCACGTCATTCAGTCTTTTGAAAAAAGTTCAAAATCCTACTAATATTATAAATGCGAAAGTTTGGAAGGGTGTGTGTATGTTTGTTACTCAATCACGCCAGAATGGAAAATGAAATTCCGCACAACTTTTTATCCTTTTGGAAATTTGGCGCAACTTATGTTCCCTTGGGATAATTTTCGACTTTACCCGGACGAAGCCGCTGGCAGAAGTTAGTAATTATATATTTTTCAATGCTTTGCACATGTATTTAAAGCAAATGCGAATTTTCTATACATTTAAATACAATAATTGTGCGTAAACAAGTCGCAATCGACGATTTCTAATTCTAATCTACCAATCTTTTATTATTAAAATCACAACAGAGGTCCATTTTTTTATTATAATAATAAAAAAGCAGACTGTCTTGTTTTAAAAATAGTAACGAATATTTTAATTAATTTATATTTTGAGGTATAAACGGCCTCACTGGTAATGGATAAACTCAAAAACCACTAAACCGATTTTGATAATTCTTTCACCAGTAGAAAGCTACATTATTCCTGAGTGACATAGGATTTTTAATTGCGAAGACGGGTCCTGTAGGGTGGGCCACGAGAGCGAAGCCGCGGGGAACAACTATAAATTATAAAGCCCAAATAAAAATAAGATGACAAATTAAAAATTCAATATCTAACAAAACAACTATAAAAAACTATAAAAAGAAAATAACTAAGAAAAACTGTACATTATAGTTTGTTTAAGGAAGGTTCAGGTTTAGGCTCTCTCTTTTGCTCTTTTATAGCTTTTTTTAAAGGCTTTGAAACTTAAATTGTCACCCTTCTAGATCTCAACTGTTCTTCGTCAAACTTGGTGCCTTGTTCACATTTATGTTTTTGTCGAGTATGGTGCCTTTTCATATTTGTATAATTTTGGTGTGATCATTATTACACCATTGTTTCGTCTTGTTACCATCCAATCTTCGTCGTATGTGGAATCGTGATCTTTAATGGAGATTTGATGCTCTGTCTACTCTCTAAGGCATGTACGCATGATATTATGTAAGTCTAGACGAATTGATGTATGCATGTCAACTCTTTAAAAAAAAACTTAATTAATATAGTAGCAACCCTAGTGAATCTGTCAGGTTTACAGTGTAAAATTTCAAAATGGCGTGAGTGGCCCTTCTGTATATTTTCTATTTTGTGCTCATGCTATGACAACAAATCAATTTAAAATCAGATCAGAAATATATTTATAATATAAATTACTTTTTGAAAGGTACCTTTTGACATGCTTGAACTTTTATATTATTATTTCTAAAGTATTATTATTTTCATAAAATTTAATAATGAATGTTAATGTTAACCAGTCTTTCGTGTATGGTTTATTGAATTAATTATTTGTTTGTTAAATTATTTAATGTACACACATCAACACGGTCTAGGGATATTTCATACTCAATTAAATAACTCGAAAAGTACTGGCCGCATTGGAATCTTTTATACACCGATTTGTTTGTAATTTATCTCAGACTAATTCGAAATTCAAATTTTTGAAAATTCTTTTGTTTCGGTGGCATAAAAATGTCTTGATGTGTAGGAGAGGGAATTTTCATTTGTGCGAAATTTAGAAAACAATACGAATTACGTTTAGTTACATTTTTTTTTCATTTTTAAACGAAAGATAAAGTTAAAATTGAGGTATTGTAGCCATGCAACGCCAACATTTGACGAGAGCGGAGATGTTACGAGCTGTGGGAATGCTGGAAGCTGGGTCTGTTCAGCGTAATGTTGCTGCACCAAAATGTAATTTCAAGATTGTGGACACGCTATCGTGCCACAGGTGAAGTAGCGGAGAGGCACCGGGGGCCAAGTCGCATCACTACCCCCAGACAAGACCGATTTTTGCAAATTACTGCGCGAGCTCAACCAAATGCAACGGCGACTCAATTGGTCCAAAGGCTGCGAGTGGAACACCAAGTGCTTGTGAATGACCAAACTGTAAGAAGGCGACTGCATGAAAGCAATCAACGCTCTCGTAGACCACTCCGGGTCCCACCTTTACGGAGAGGCAATCGTGGACGACGATTAGAATGGGTTTGGAACCACGTGGACTGGGGCCGTGAGCAATGGTCCAATGTGCTGTTCACGGATGAATCCAGGTTCGGCTTCCATCCAGATTCACGAAGGACGCGTGTTTGGCGAGTTCCTGGACGATGGAGCCGTCTTCAGAACCCTCAGGAAGTTCACCCATACCAAGGAGGAACAATTATGGTTTGGGCAGGAATTCGTCTAGGAGGACGGACGGATCTCGTTTGGGTGCGGGGCAATATGACAGCAGAACGATACGTCCAACAGGTGCTGGGGCCCGTAATCTTGCCCCACAGAACACAAATGGGGCAAGATTTCCTGCTCATGCACGACAATGCCCGGGCACACACGGCGAGAACGGTAGCAGCTTGGTTACATACACACAATGTTAGGGCCTTAGACTGGCCTGCTCAATCGCCAGATCTAAATCCCATTGAGCATGCGTGGGATATGCTGCAAAGAAGAGCTCTGAAGGAAGTTCCTGAAAATCTGGCTACAGAAGATCAACTTTTTGCGCACCTCAGAAGGACTTGGGACAATATTCCGCAGCAAGACATTGACAACCTTGTTCTGAGCATGCCGAATCGTTGCCGATGTGTTATGAACATCATGGGCGCTTTCTCAGACTATTAACTTCAAGTTTATAAACACAAATTAAATGTTTTTTTTTCAGTTTTTACTCATAAATTAAAAGTTAATTCATATACGGTTTCCGTCTATGCTTCATTTTTTTCCATAAAATCCTGAAATTTTAATCGAAGTACCTTAACCATTATTAAAAAATGGTAGAATATTAAATAACGTATCTTTTAAATATATACATGTCTTATAAATAATTAACACATTGATAGTAATTAGCTTTTTTAAAAATATCCCTAGACCGTGTTGATGTGTTTATGTCTTGTCAGGCAAAACTTATATACGCTTAAAGAGGTCGATCCGTGGATGGGTGACGATTTCAACACACCAAGATTCTTCCATGCCGAAATGGAAAGCACGATAAGCTGTTGGTCCCGGTGTAATTTTAAAATCTTTGATATTCGTTACGGGTAGTCAGAAGCTTGAGATCTCTGACACCAGTCTTGCCAAGGTGTATCATGTTACCCAGTTACTGGGTTGTGGAGGTAGCTAGGCAGTCGCTCCATGTATAACTCTGGTATTAAGCTGAATCCGTTAAGCTGACTCCAACAAAGTTGGGAATTGGCTAGGCAAATTGATTCATACTTGATTTGTATGTAAACGCATGTTTGACAAATAAATTATCCTTAACAATCACGATATACGTTATCATTCCAATATATGAATTTGGGATCGACACCCTACTTCTCAATTACTTGTCACTCTCTTTTTAAATGTTGTGGTATTCATTCCACATATTTTATTCTACTTACGTTTTATAACACTATACAAACCACACCTTCATATCTTTTGATATTGCATCAACTTATCTGACTCATGTTTTATGTATTCTTTGATACTGTTAACAACTGAAAAGCACATTTTTAGTTATCTCTGATCGATTTAATATCTTCAACTTCATTTATATTACAATTTGTAACATCTCGGAACACATTTTCATCTGATCTGACGTCTGTCTGTCTATTTTATTTTCTTAAACCATAGACATAACATACCATGGACTAGACCTACGCTAGTTTTACATTATAATAAGGGCAGCGGCAGACTGTCCCCCTCTTTAAACCGTTTTTTATTCATTCTGGTCTTGATTACTTAATTGAGATTTCAATTTGAAATTTTGAAGGATGACAAAACGAGAACGAGGAAAAAACGGGCGGAGCTTTTTGAGTTGGATTCGGGCAGGGGACGCCGAAAGTAGGTTGACTACTTAATACTATAATACCATGTGTATTTTCTATTCTGAAAACTCTTTAAACCATATTATCCAGTTTGTGTAATAATACCTGAAGTGCATTAGTTTAAATATATATATATTGAGTTTTATACTGTGTATAATTTGCCTGCCTTCCTGCCTACCGTTTACCTGCATATCTACGGCGTGTAACGCCACAGTCCGATCCTTGACACTCCTTGTTGCCTACCTACCGCACGTGGTGTATGGTTTGCGGCAAACAGGTCCTCAGCAGCGCGACGGTATCCTCGCTGAGGCCTAGCGCGCCCTCCAGCAGTAAACGCGCAGGTGCGCACGTTGAACACGAGCGTCCACATCTCGCGGTAGCGCACTACCAGCCGTCCCATCGCACCGTGCCACGCTGCCCTGGTCTGAGGTTGCCCCTTCACTACTTTGAAGAGTTCCTGTCCGTCCTGCTGCCTGCCTGGCTGACGACCACAAGCAACCAACGACGTGTGAAGCCAGTTCTAGAATTTCTACTCTCAATATCCTTTTTCTTATTTTTTTTTTTAATAACTCTTATTTTTATCTTTAATGTTAATGTGGCTTACGTTAAGCTCGTCTGAGCTAACGTAACGTTACAATGTACCATCTTTCACACGGTCGAAAAACTACATAAAAATACCATATTTCTTCCAAAGGATTCATGTCAAAGGTTCATGTGTGTGTGTGTTCATTTGTTCATGCTTATCATTATATGGACCAGATATGGTGCCGAACGCCTTTTTGAATGACTCAGTTAATGTACAGTCAACAAAAAAATATCCGATAAAGTAGAAAACGCACCCAGAAAATTTTGCTTTGGGTAGCAAAGCTGGCTGGAAAAACAAAAATAAACATTTTAGGAGCCTGAAAAGCGTAGGTTAGGAGGCAGGTGAGACGCCCTCAGGTTAGTGGAGTGATGATCTTGGCAGGGTAACTGATACCAGCTGGATGACAATCAAGAAAATTTGCGTGTGATTGGAGAGGCCTATATCGAGCAGTACTTATGTAAGTCGATGATGGGTACTAATAAATTGTGTCGACTGTACCAGCACAATTTGCGTGAGCCTAAAAGAATATTACGCAACAATTTAGACCAAAAATAGATTTTGTTTAAAGCATTTTGCACGTTTTGAAAGTGTGTACAAGTCCTTCTTTTGTAATATTTCGAGGTTTATGCTTCAGATATGGAGGCGTTGAAGCGAGGGACTTTAATGTGCATGAGCTCACGATTCTTGAGCTGAATAGTTTTTTAATGAGATTGGACCAACCAAATACTTTTTCGGACACATATAAGTGAATATATAACCAGCATGAAGTAAATTCCAAATTAGGAGTTGTAGATTTTACATTTCACTATTGAATCGTTTCACCGAGCAACAGCAAGAAACTATGCTTCTATCAATCTCTATTTCATTCTAGTATAGTCATAGATCTGCAGTGATGATGACATCATGAAGACAATAGAAGACCAAGAGGTAAACTAAGTTAGCTTAAGAGAAAATGCGGTCGCCGATATCCGTGAGAATTTCCTTAGTAAAAGGTCATATTTCTAGGTTTGGCTTTCGCCTATTTCCTCCTCCAACATTGGACCAATTTAAAAGATATTTCTTAAACTGAAAAATAAAGATACAATATACCTATAAATGTACCCCTATGTTTCCCTTTTTGATGATAAATTAACTTTAGAAGCACCAGAACTCTCAAAAGATGCTCATAATTTCGCTGTCAATTTATTTATTTATTTATTTATTCATTTACACATACAATTATTTTTACAGGTAGAACCCAAGGTAACAAAAGTAGTCATACAATGCGACACTCAGAGACGCCCCGTAAAAACTGATCACACACCTACTCGCGTCCATGATTGACCAGTCTCAGGTAACGGCTCCGGGCGTCCGCACATGTTAACTAGAGGACAACATAGTAATTGTCACCCTCTGGAATTCCGCCAAAGAGCAGGAAAAAATGTCCAAACGCTGAGAGACGCTATTAAGAATCATAACAGCCCGACACACTGGTGCAAATTTTAATAGGTTTGTACGTGCTACCGGAGTTTCGAACAGACTCTCCCTCGGCCCCAACCTTAGCCTACTGTTTGGAACGAGTAATCTCAATGATTCTAGGATTTGTGGATTGTTTAACATCCCCCGAAAAACCATAAAGACGTATTTTACCAGAGCAAGATTGCGCCTCACCTCCAACCTATAGTACCCAACCATCTCTATTACAAAGAGAGTTGGGTACATAAGCGGATAAAACGGATAGACGCCAAATTGCCTCATGTATAAGTACCGTGTAAATTTATTCTGCATCTTTTCCACCATCTGAGAATATTTAATTTCATAAGGATTCCAGATGATAGCACTAGTTTCCAAGTTGCTTCGCACCAACGCGTTATAAAGCGATTTCACTGCTGCCATGTTAGTGAATTCACGTGTTTCACGCATGACAAACCCAAGATTTTTGAATGCCTTTTTACACACTTGCACGATATGAGCTCGAAATGACAGATCCTCAAAAAAAGTGACCCCAAGATCTCGCACCGACTTTACCCGCAGTATGACGTGACCGCCCATTTAATATTCGTGACGTCGGGGTACCACGGCCCGTGTGAAGGACATCATATTACACTTTGTCACATTGAAGTGTAACTTATTTTCTATACTCCATGCTACCACCCGATCGATGTCACGCTGAAGCTTTTCACAGTGCGACTCGTTGGTTATCCGCATGAACAACTTCAGATCGTCAGCAAATAATAGACAGCCAGCGTCTTCAATGACCTCCGGGAGATCATTGACCATGATTATAAATTCCAAGGGTCCTAAATTCGTCCCCTGGCTTACAAAGGGTGCAATACGGGTTCGAGGTGTAGCCTGCGTATTCCACCATTTGCTTGCGGTTGCCCAAGTAGCTGGAAAAGAACTTTAGAAGGGCAGGCGTAAAACCAGCCCTCGCAATTTTTCTTAGCAGAATATCATTATCCACACTATCGAATGCCTTCCTGAAGTCAAAGTAAGCCACGTCCATTTGGGCACCTACCTCTGAGTCCAGTATTGTGGCGGCCTGGTTTACAAAACACATCAAGTTGGAATTCGTACTGCGGCCTGCACGGAAGCCATGCTGCGCGTCGTTGAGCTGTGAGGCTACTTGCGAGTGGATAGATGAACACAACGCTGTCTCGAATACTTTAGCGAATGCTGACAGTACTGCTACTGGTCTATATCCACTGACGTCTGAGCTTGGGGCACCTTTCGGTACCGGAGTAACCCTGGTCAACTTCCAGCCATCCGGATACAAGCATTCTCGTAAGAAGCTATTGAATAGATGTAAGAGTGGCCGGGCCAGTACACTCCTACAATCCTTAACAATTGAGGCCAGTGTACAAATTTGACAACTATAAATGAAAAAAAGTCAGTAAAAAGAAAACATAGGGCCACAGTATACGAGTATATCTTTATTTTAGTTCATGGAGTATCTTTTAAATTGTCCAATATTGGAGGAGAAAATAGGCGAGAGCCAAACCTCGAATTATGATTTTTTACTTAGGAAATTCAGTCGGATATCTGCGACCGCAGCTTGGCTAACTGAGGTTATAGGTATTAAATGTGGTTATTTTAAATGGTGGGCTGTCAGCAAACTATGTCAACCAATCTGCGTAAGTAAGATTAATTCTCTCAGTTATGCGAGCTAAACTAAACTAACTTGGTATAGTTCTGGTACGGCATCCAGCTTAACAGCGAACCTGGAAAACAGCACTTCAATTCAGGTTGAAAAATCAATTCTTAACCTTGATGTTGCCGTTCTTAACACAATGCCAGTGAAAATCCAGGTAGCAAAGAATATCCAAGGGTGCCATAAACGGGGTCGTCTGGCACCCATGTGCTGATTTGGTCCCTGGGGTAGTCACGGCGTACAGTGTGTTCTGGTGCGCCGGTGATGGGGGTACTCCCCCGGGTACTAGCCGCGGCGGGTTCGTGCTGAGTGCTAATGCGTGCCCGTGTTTCCACCATAAGCGACACAGGAGGACACTGTGGAGTTTTAGTGGGTTAGATTCCCACATAAATGTACTATCTCCCCGTGGTAGTGCAGAATGCATGAGCATTTCTCCAAGCAAAAAAAGATAGCAAAAAATAAGCGTCACCATCTTTACTGCCCTTCGTGCATAACCACCCGTACGTTCCACAAATTAAACGTAATCAATGATAGAGCTGTACAGATTGCTAAATACTGGTCCGACAACATTTAATTTAGAGTCGTTCGACACTAAAAGAAGATGAAGTTGCCATCCTTCATTTCAACTTTGCATATATTTATAACACCTATTTAGATGACCTAATATAATTTTGACAATTAGTACTAATCAGCTAAACTCTGATATATATGACTAGAACGTATAAAACCTCGACTGTTAAGGTGACAACCGCCGCCAACGACCTAGACTCTAGGTCGGGTCTGTTTTACTACCTCTAGGTCCTAGAGGTAGTAAAACAGACCCGAGCTTTACACCCGAACGACCTAAAATTTAGTCCAAAATACAATTTTGCATATATTATCATTATTTGACTTTAAAATTTACAGCCGTTTACTAAAATATAGGTAGTGGATTTGTCTTGGTCAGATGGTGTAAATTTCATAAAAAAATATTAGTTTAAACAAACCCCTAGTTACCGCTGCCGCGTATCCCGGTTTCGCGGGTATAGACCTTGTAGGATCAAAGAGTCGCAGCATTGCTCATGGGCCCCAGTGTTGCCTCTTGGCTTATGATCCGCAGGCCTGTATTCAACGTTAGGAATTATTGTCATTGACGACATTAATTAACAAATTAATTACACTATATTATACAAAACAAACTAAACATAGTCACATATAAAATTATTAAGAAAATAATCAAGTATGTATAGGCATGTTACCCATTTTTTTATTTTTCAAAAAATTACCACCGGCCGTTTAGACGTGATGTTCATTTTAATATCAGCCAAAGCCTATCTGCGCCTTAACTAATAATTTATGCTAATAGATATAAGCATTTTAATTTCACGGCCTGCTTATAATGCATCAACTTGTCAATAGGCTTATAAATCATTTTGTCAATGTTTCTGAATTGTGACATGAACTGTTTTTTAATTATGTAGCTATTAGATGAATTTTAATAACTTTATCAACATTTGGAGTGACTACCTAAATAATATAAGGAGTGGTCTTAGAAGTTTGAGGTAGTGTGAGACAACCTAGGCTGGATGGACTGAGGACCATGAAAAATTTCCTATAACTCCTGAGCATAGATCCATATCCAATTAAACAGAATAAATAATAGTACATTTATAGCTTTTGAAATCAGCACTACCAGATTGTCTCTATACATTTAAAATAAAAAAACTTTTTTGCAAAAAAATACTACCGACTTCCAAATACAAAACTACAAAGTGAAAAATAACTTTATTTTTTGAAGTCGGTGTTTTTCGTAGGTACCAATTTTGCTTTATGGACACCGCCTTCAAAAAATAAAGTTATTTTTCACTTTGTAGTTTTGTATTTGGAAGTTGGTAGTATTTTTTTGCAAAAAAGTTTTTTTATTTTTCACTTTTTAGTTGTACCTACCTAATAGGCAAGTTAGTAAGGTAACTATAACGCCAAATTTGAATTCATGAAACTTGAACTTAACCGGTGAAATGAGAGATTTGCGTACCCCTTAAGAGCGTACTGGCGTGATGTTATGTTATGAAATGGTATAAACAATAAACAGATATGCAATTGCAGCAATCCCGAGAGATTTGCCGTTGTTTATTGAAGAGTTCTGTTGTATATCTCCAAAGATCTACATCAGATCTCCACCAAAAAAAAATGGGACCAATTTCGGAACATACATTTTCAAACAAAAAAAGAATTTTCAAAATCGGTCCACAATTGACGGAGATATAGGTGAACATACACAAAAAAAAAAAAAAAACAACATGAAGTCGAACATAGAACCTCCTCCTTTTTGGGAAGTCGGTTAAAAATACTAGCGGACGCCTCGCGGGTTCACCCGCGTAGTTCCCGTTCCCGTGGGAATACAGGGGCAAAAAGTAGCCTATGTCACCCGGGGATAGTGTAGCTTCTCAACGGTGAAAGAATTTTTGAAATCAATCCAGTTGTTTTTAAGTTTATTCGTTACAAACAAAAATACAAATCTTTCCTCTTTATTATATTATAAGTATAGATATAGATTAATATGAGCGTTACATTGTATAGTTTTTTTTGGGACAATCCCACCGCACTATTCCCAAACCACTGCAACGCCTGAAAGCCAGAATCAACAGTTGCGACCACCAGAAAAACGCTGAGGCAATGAAGCTCGACGAAGTCCCGCAGAATGAATTTAACTGTTTTGGATCCCGCAACGAAATTAATTAGAAAAGAAAAAAGGAGGAGTAGGTAAAAAAAACCACTTCCCACGTTGTTTAGTTATTAACTTAAAAGTAAGATGTACCTAGTATGTATTTTATTGTGAGTACGCTTCATCGTTAATTCATCCACCCAACTTCATAACTCCCACAGGAGTCAGGACTTTATAAGCCGCATCCTACATCAGCCTTGGAATAAGCTCTACGCTTAAAACATTTCAAAGCTTCCAAGACAGTATGTTTCTCACAACTACGAAATGAAATGCTTCAACCAAGTCTGATGAGTCACAGACTTAATTGCGGTAATTTTTCTTGGTAATTGTACAGACATTTTGTAATCTCTCGACGGAACTGGGTATTCATACGATCAAAGGACGAACTGCTGTATTTTAATTTAACAACTTTTTTACGCAACGGTTCTTTTATAGAGCTGAACTGATTTATTATGAGAATTGCGACTAATAAATTATAGATGTTACTTTAGACGCGTTATAATATTAATTCAAATGTCTTATGCGATGACCTTTTAGTGGAATACGTCCTTTACTCGAACCATTTATTGACAAAAATAATTTCGTTATGGTCATTTCAATCTTTGGTCTCTTGATTGGAACTCACTACTCTGCGCTTACCGCAACGTTGTGCGTTTCGATCGGTATGTGTTGGACAATCGTGTGAAAAAAGTTCTGAAACTGTGTCTTCTGTATTTTGTGCCTTCACAATATGTGGCAGCGATAAAAAGCTTTTTGTGTCCGGCACGGCATACCGCAGCGTTGTGCGTTCTGATCACGAGACCAATGTTTAACTCTCGCGACATCTGCATGCGTTCGTAGTGCTACGCAGTGCCAAACGATTGCAATCTGCGTCGCCTCGCATCCCAGCGTGAGCTGACCCGTAGTCAGATCTTGATATTTATCGGTTCAATCTTAGAATAACTAAATCAGAATACAAATTGGGCAACAAATGGTGCATTTTCCCCATCATCTGAAAAACCACACTAAGATTGACTGGTAGAGAATGCCTTGTGGCATTAAGTCCGCCTTTGTACCACGATTTATTTATTTTTTACATAACAACTGCTTGCTGTACTAACAGTTTGCACCAAAGCGTACAGCAAGCAAAAACTCAACACTTATAACAAAACACTTATAAACATGCATTGAACATAGATTTATTCTTGTACATAAATATGTCGACGCCAGGTTCCTGAGTAATTAGGGCATTATTTTTGGGGCATATCGCGCTTTCAGGGTACGCGAGGGAGGAGCGGCGAACAGCCATCGTGGGGACAGGCGCGCGACACTCGTACTCTGTCTGGAGCAAAAAGTGAACAGCGAGCCAGCGTGGACGAGTCGTCGATCCTATTGTTCAGCACAAAGAAGTAGTGCATCAGCAGCGCACACTTACATCGCAGTTCCAGCGTGTTGATGCCCACCATTCCAGCGACAAACAGAGACGGATACAAATAGGGATAGTACCCATACAACTTTTTATATAGGTATCAAGAACACATATGAAGTTTAAATAAATAAATAAGATTACCTCTCACTTCGCCTCAATTTTCATTCTCACGCGACAAAACCCAATTTACAAAACACACCCTAACTAGATATATAATATATTATGCTCAAAAATACTCATTTTCTACCTACAATGTACCCATTATGAGCATGAACAATCTCCAATTTTGTGGGTCCTCCTACATGAATGAAGTGCCTCGCTTTTAATGCAAATGACTCAGTTTGCCTTATCGCGATCACTTTGTTTTACCATTGTGTTTGCTTTAATATGTCGAGGTTGTTTTTCGGGTAAGTTTTCGGCATTTATGTTTATTTGTGTAGGTAAATGTCCTTGTAAAGGATCTCTGTACTATTTTGTACGTTAATGGTAGACATATCTTTATAGTCATAGATCTGTATTTTTTCATACTAGCATTTCCAAAACAACAGCAGTTTTTATTCTCTTCAAATATTCATAAGAATTTCTTCTTGAAGCACAAAGTACCTTCATAGGAATTCGTAAATTGTCTCCAGGGAAAAACGAAGAAAAGAAAACTAGATTTAATTTTAGTGAAAAAGAAACGGGTACCACTTTGTAACTTTAGAAGTCAGAAATAAGTGAACCACACAATTATTGATAATCCAATTATGTTTCCCAATACTAGATACTCTCGTTTAACCAGGCAAAATTTCAAGCTCCTAATCACGCAAACGTTTGTCTAAAATCAAAACTGCTGATATCGAATAATTGTTGAAAAGTTTTAGTCGGCGTTTATTTACTCTTTGCGAAAAGTTTTAACGAATCGTAGATTCTTATAGGTAGGAACAGTAGAATTTCTGATTGACTTAGGCCCAGTTTTTCATCCCTAGTTAACTCAACCAATGGTTAGCCAAATCAACTTTTTATAATTTCGAAAAAAGTCTCCCTTAAGTGCTTCCAGACATTATTCTCCCTCTCCATCATAATCATCATCAGCCTCTTAATGTTCCCACAGTTGGGACACAGACCTCCTCTCTGTGAGAGGGAATGGGCCGTACTCCATCACGCGGGCCCAGTGCGGATTGGTGGATGTCACATGTCCTCGATGTTTTTCCTTCAGCGTTTTGAGAGTAGTGGTGATGAAATAATTTACACAAAGTAAAGTGCCTGCCTGTGTTCGAACCCACGACCTATATATACTATATGTAGTCGCGGCCGTTACCACTGGGCCACCTGCTTTCCTCTCCGTCTGGTTTTGTTATTTTATTTCATTTTGCGACGAAGTTAGTACCCACCTTATTATGCGTCCCTAATGGATAAGAACCAAAAGATTCGACAGGGTTTATACGGAATAACAACTGCAAACAGATATAACTTTAGTTAGAGGCATCAGGAAAACGCAGAAAATGTGGTATCAAACGAAACGGATGTTCTATTTAAATAACACAGACACAGCCAGTAGGCATAATACTGTACTTGTCAAACCTCAACCCACATTATGACATGTAAGTCCTGTAAGACAAAACAAGCCTTAGTCATAAAACTGTTGATCACACGTAAGGGGTGTGGCAACCTCGTCAAGCTAAGTTTTGATATATCTCCATGAAGGCCGTGAATATATCACTTCATGTCGTATCGTAACATCAACACGACATACTATTAATTTTGCTCACATGCAAGATCATTTTCTCGAATTTGGACCAAGGTGACGACACGTTAGCTCTTGAAGTAGGTGCAACCATATCACAGTGTTTTGTGACTTCTTTCGTGTCTTAGAGGTATCTACTGTATTTCTTAAATTGCCTATTAGAATTTCTACTGAACCAATTTATAACGGGCGAAATAATTTAATGTCTACAATAAAAACTACAAAAATTACCGATCTCAATTTCGTGACAGAAAAATTAGCAGAAAGTTCATGGTTGGAAATCAAAACTAATACTAGTGTAATAGGTATTTAATGGGCCAGCTATGGTAACATTGGCTTAGTGACCAAAAGAGGGTTGTCTTCTAAAAGGACTGATGCAAATGGTTGAAGGAAGAAAACATACTGGTGCAACATGGTTTCTTCGTGCAGCGTCTTGCCATAGCTCTATTTGCATTTGAGTTTCAAAAAATGTTAGTTATCTCACGGACGCAAGCTGAAGTGGCAGTTATACAGCCTTATTAATCGAAGACCCGATGACCGTTAGTAGTGTAGACTTTTTCTTGAGGGGAGACCGCAAATAAGTAAAAACTTTCAGGCCAGTTGGAGTAAATGATCTTCGCAGGGTGACTGCTAGCAGTTGGATGTGCTGGTGGTGTGTGTGTGAAGTGGCGTGCGATTGAAGGCACTTGGGTCCGATTGAAGAGAACAGTGGGCTACTGTTGGTTTACGATGATGTATATATTATAAGAATAGTTTTGTCAGTCAGATTCTGATTCAGATATATTTATTTGCATAAACATGTGTATACATACAACAAAAATAATAATAAGTGCATGCAGGATTACTAAAAAATAAAAGGTTCAAACATGTTTGCCACATACTATGACGTGCAAATCTTGAATAAAATTAATGAATACAATAATATTAGTAAATGAAATGATGAATGATTAAAAACAATGAATGAAATTAATTTAAAGGAAATTATTACAAATGTCAACAAAACAAAGTAAAACATTGAAGATAATTAAAATTACAAATATCAAGCAAATGTCAAACAACAATATTTTATGTCAAATTTATGTATAAAAATATCATAAGCGTTAAATATCAATAATGTAGGTATGTCAAATCTATATAAAATATCAAAATAAAATAAAAATAATGCTTGTCAAATCTGTGTAAAAGTTAATTATAACAAAATGTCAAAACAATAAAAAAATATATATATATGTCAATTCCATGTGAAAATGAAATCAAAACAAGTGCCAAAATATAAAAAATATAATTTACGTCAAATTCATTTAAAAAAATAAAAACGCAACGTCATTTATAATATTCACTGATGGAGTAAAAACATTTATCATAGAGCCAGCTATAAAGTTTGGAGTTACATTTATTTTGTCCGATATGACCCGTGTCATATCATAATCACGGTCTCCTAACATAACAACCCAACAAAGTAACACTTAGATGTACGAAACGTATAGTTGCGTACAAAGGTGCTATTAGATGCATAATTTAATACTTACTAACAAGAACACTTACTACAAAATTTGAATAAATTATTCTAGTTTCGTGGTTTATGACTTAGTAATTTGAAATGGTAATTTCGTTATGCCTTCAGTTTATCACTTTGTTAATGTTTTTTTTTCTATGCTTGTTTGTGAAGATGTTTTATTCTTCGAAGAAATAGACATGAATGACCAATGAGTATGATATAAAGTCAGATTATGATACAAGGTCTACAGTGGAATACAGAATTACATTATGTTTAGGTATCCTGAATTTAATGTTCTCAAGGTAACTTAATTATCTAAACTATTATCATAAATATGTAAAATAATAAATAGATTATAAAATTTGTAGAAGGTATCTCTAGAATACTGGCACTAATACGAAAAAAATCATCAGAAAACTAGGTACACTATGGTCGAATAAAACAAAGTAAGAGTTGAGAGTCAAAGCCTAATTTTTATTCCGGAAAATGCATAGTTTCAGTGGAATACACCATGGGAGCTGGGCCACGGGAAAACACTAGTATTCAGTTGACATATTAGATAGGATAAAGTCATCTATATCTTAATCTTCAAAGCTGTACATTTTTTTTTCATATAATGCAGCGCACCGCGTAACGAAATAATGCACTGTAGTTTGTGTAACTACAGTGCATTATTTCGGTCTATCCGATAACTGGTCACTTTTATGCGCTTGAAGTAGCTGTCATTATTACTAGTGGTAAAGTTTGACAGCTCACTTCACCTTAGTCTTCACTTTGAAATTTTTACAGAATAGACCAGCTAGTTCAAACTGCCACCCTAAAAAAATAACAAGTAATTTTGTTCTTGCCAGTACAACCGTCAAGCCAAAGAACATAACAAATGATCCGTAAAGACGTTGATTTTGTAACTTTCGTGCTCGACTGTCCGCCTTACCACGTCTGTTAGGTACAGGCGTGGTAAGGCAGATTATGACAAATTACTCGTTTTTCTCCAAGTGAACTTGAACTTCAGTAATGGAATTCGAGTAGATAGATGATTTATGGCAGTGTTTTGTCTTCAAGTACATCTCTAGGTGTTACATGCTTTTTATTTTGATATCTTAATAACCATCGAAGGCTATTTATTACCTGCTAGAAGAAGGCCAATTGACATAGGTAGGCATTGAACACTTAGCAAAAGGAGCGTCCTCACTGAGAGCATTCTTTCGCGAGCATTTGTAAACGAGCAATCGTAGGCGAGCAACAAATGCTTCCCAGCGAGCCCAGCATTCACGTTCGAGCAGAACTATGAACGTTCGAGTCGAACATGTCCTTGCTTGGAGCATTCGAATACGATCTCGTTAAATGTCATTCATTCGATAATACGATTGACCAAGAAGGTCACTAACATTTAAGATCAAGGAACTGTTCCTTGCTTACAAGTGGCCAGTAATATTCCTAATTAAATACTCATTCGTTTAATTATCTGAGTGCTCTCTTTTAAGCGTTTTATTTGCGTGAACATTCGAATGCGAGCTGCGTCTACACCGGCCGAAGTTTGCACTTCTGTGCAAGCTTTGTAACGCTCGGCTCAACGTCCACACCACTCGAATATTCGACGTCGAATGCTCATTACAAGTGAATGCTCTCAGTGAGGACGCTCCTTTAGACATACAAAAAAATTGTTCAACTATACAACAATTTTGGACAAAAATTTCGTTAATAACGCGTTGTTGCATTTTTCTTTCTGTGGAAGCCTTAGCATCGTTTGCTGCCATACAGATAGAGTTTTAAATTACTGCTACGGAAATAATGTAAAAGACGAAATAATGTAATGATACTTAGTATGAAAAGTTAGAAGAAAGACGACCCCTTGATCTTTATCTTGTGTAATAAAAACAAGGGAAGCACGTTTATCTAATTCAACGTCGCTTGCCGATCCATAAAGATTGCTGTCTAATGTGCACCTATCTTACAAAAATAACTCTGTAACTACCACTCGAAGCCTTAGGAACAAAGCAAAGAAAACTAACCTAAAACAAGAAGAGTGAACTCGTTTTAACGTCAACATTACGTTAGTAATTAAACTTTCATTCTCAACATTTTGTGGTATTTAGTCTAGAATAAAAGTCCAACAGAATTAAGTTAAAGTCTGGAATCTTCTGGGTTCCTGGCTTTAGTTATTTGGGTCGTAAATTCGGCGGCAGACGCTACAAAAGTACATTAGTGAACGCTCTGAAACCCAGACTGTCTTTGGTTATTTGTGGGGAATAAAACATTTGTGATGTTTCTTCTCTATAGTTTAGTATACAAAGCATTGTGTACTCGTATTTTTGCATTACTCTTCAAATCATTTTAAAGGATCCATGGAATTAATAGGTTCTTTGTGAAATCAAAGTATGTAGTAAATGATTTAATTTGGAGCCTGTTTAATTTCTTCAGTTGATTTGTGATTAAAGATAAAAATGGTGTAGACTAGGTTGTAAAATCATGTTTTGCAGTGATATCATTAAATAGATTTTCAAACAAAACAAGGACTTAATTTTAGGCAAAGCATATTTTCACTATTTGAATACAGACCTCCTTCCTGTGGGAGGTAATTTTAGGCATGCTCAGGCAATTCTATCGGTACCTCTAACTTCAAGATAAGACTCGATTTTCATAAAAAATACAAGGAAGTTACTAATTTGTCGAGGAAACAATCTCTACATGCAAATATTTTAATTTGGTTTCTTAATTTTCATTTTACTACACACATTGATGAAAGTTCATTAATCATCATATATTGCGAATTAACACCAATATTTCATTTTATTTCACCGAACAAAATCTTTAATGAAACCAAAACGATCATACCCACACCGTAACTAATTACGAACACAATTAATTAACGTAATTTAATTTATAGAGTTAATAACATAACCTCGTTATTAACAATAAAACTGGTCAAGTACAAGTTTAATTTTGCTCATTCCGAATTTCCGACCTATGATACTTATGCGTGCCTTGAGAATGTTGACCTTTGTTACGTAAATAAAGATCCAGTCGAAAAGGTTCTCAGTCAGATGTAGGGTTGGTAGATCCTTAAAATAAAAGAATAATTAAAAGTAAAAATCTAATACCTTTGAACGAGCAATTCTTGTATATATATAATCTGAATCTCAGAAACAGTTTCAACGATTTTCATGAAATTTAGTATGCAGGGGTTTTGGGGGCGATAAATCGATCTAGCTAAGTTTCATTTTTAGAAAACGTCGTGTTCTCTATTTTCACGCGAGCAGAGCGTGGTCGCCCAGGAACTATATTTTAAACGAACTTTTAATAGACATTGAGCATTACGGGCTAGGTCAATCAGCGTTAAGTTTGGTTGAATCTTATTTAAGTGATAGACAGCAATTAGTTCAAATAAACGGTGTGAATTCTTCGGGGTTAAACGTGAAAATGGGGGTACCCCAGGGCTCAATATTAGGTCCTTTCTTATTTTTAATATACATAAACGATTTACCCCGTTTATTGGAAAACAAACTAAACATGGTGTTATTTGCTGATGACACATCTTTAATTTTTAAAATAAATAGACGTACTTGTCAGGTTGACGACGTAAATAACGCGCTACGGCAGGTTCAGGATTGGTTCACTGCAAATAATTTAGTTTTAAATGGTAAAAAAACCAAGTGCGTAAAATTTTCCTTGCCGAATGTAAAAAGTACTGATTGTGACATTATCTTAAACAAGGAGAAGCTAGAATTCGTCGATAAAACGGTTTTCCTGGGGATCACGCTAGACTCAAAGTTACAATGGGGTCCTCATTTAATATCACTTGCAGGGCGGCTAAGTTCGGCAGCTTATGCTGTTAGAAAGATTCGTCAATTTAGTGATGTAGATACCGCGAGGCTGGTCTATTTTAGTTACTTTCATAGTATAATGTCTTACGGTATTTTACTATGGGGAAGGGCTGCAGACATTGAGTCAATTTTTATTCTGCAAAAACGAGCCATCAGAGCGATATACAATCTTCGCCGGCGCGATTCTCTAAGGGAACTGTTTAAGGGCATTAACATCATGACGGTTCCTTGTCAATATATTTATGAAAATATCATGTACGTGAGAAAGAATTTACATCTTTTTAGTAAAAACGGAGATAGACATAATTACATTACTAGAAATAGGGACCAATTAGTTCAACCAGGTTTCAGACTGGCTAAAGTAGCCTCTTCTTTCATGGGGTACTGTACAAAATGTTACAATAAAATTCCTCCCCACATTCTAGAACTGAATGAGACGAAATTTAAAACTTGTATAAAACGCACACTATGCAGGCAGGCATATTATAAGTTGGGGGATTACATCACTGATAAAAATGCTTGGCTCAATGCTAGTCTTGCTCCACAACCACTAGGGCGCAAAAACAAGTGATATGCAGAACATTATTGTTCTGTAGAATTGTTGGACCTGCTGAAGACTGTATGAATATATTTGTATTATATAGACTCAATTTCTTTTAGTATAGTATAACTGCGCAGCACGTGTGTGAGTACTATGTACCCAACTGTAAATCTACCATTTGCTGTACCTTGGTGTCATTCGTTGACTTGTGTTTGCCCTGGCAGATTGAGTGTGTCATGCTCTCTCAAATGTCTCTCTGATGGTGGCGTGTGTGTTGGATCATTCGGTTCCCTTCATGATGGTTGAGCTGGGTGGTGCCGATTCATGCGTCATGTTCGTGAACGGGCGCCGTCAGTTGGGATTGGTCTTAACTTAACTGCTTCGGATGCTAGTGTTTTTCTAGTGCTTATTATGTAACTGCACAGTACATGTGTGAGTACTTTTAATACTTTGTACGTAGTATAGTATGTAGTGATTCTGGGTGCATTGTCCTCACACATATAAATTTATTAATGTATGTACTTATGTACCTAAATTTTGTAAAAAAAAACATATATTTTTTTAAAAGAGTAAGTATGGAGTTTCTTGTGCGTTCTTCTCCATAACAAGCTACTTGCCGAATGCACGGTAGAATCAATTTTTATTCCCTGTAAATTTTAATGTATTCTAACGTTCAAAAGTGCCGCTTTGTGGCCTAGTTGAAATAAAATATCTTTGTCTTTGTCTTTGTCTTTGTCTTTGTCTTTGTCTTTGTCTTTGACTAAAAATGTAATGAAATGTAATGTCGCTAGTACATACCCAATGAGCCAAAATACGAAACTGCTTTCTTGTCCAGTTGGGGATTTGCTATCTCCATTTTCCAGCTCCAGCTTAATAAAAGCTCAATAGTACCATATTATTCCAATGTTTCCAAAGTTAAGGATGCCGAATTTCAGTTTAATCGGATGCCAGAAATTGTTTGAAAAATCGATTAATAGTTGCCGGACACGCATACAAAAGCAAGTTAATATAAAGCTTGTACAAGTAAACTTTTTAAAAACCCACGACAAATTTTTATTTCATGCTACACTAGACATGCTTTGATCGACAATCTATTGAACACGTAATTATGGCACGATATCTTGCGAAAACCACCCGATTTATACAGTAAAACGCCCATATCTTTAGAATGGCTGAACCAATTTTCATCATAAATAGCTAAGAACACTTTCGGTAAAATCAACTTTAAAACAAAACTATATCAAAATTGTGTTTATCCGTTTAGGAGCTAGAATGCCTCAGACAGATACACAAACACTTAGGTACACTCGTAAAACGTATAACACTCCTCTTTTTCCGTCGGGAATTAAAAAATAAAGGAGAATAATCTAGAGGCCAAAGCCGATAAACGATGATCAAACGAAATATTAGAGCAGCTTCAGAGACCTACATCTTTCCCATAGGGTCTTTTGCATAGGGTTCCCGGGTCGCCCCCTAATGCATGACAGTTAAACATGTAGTAGCCGGCACGTAACTTGGCAATAGTCGTTAGATGCGCAGAAGTCGTTTTTAGGTATCTTTGGCTATCAAGCGGGACGCGGGGAATGATATAGCACCATAACCTTGCCAAGTTACGTGTTGGGGACTTATATCTGAAGAAATTTGGTGTATTTCGCTATAAGTGCATCTCTCCCTAACTCTTCCGGAACCACAAGTGAGACGTTATGTATAAGAAACCTATCAACGCCGCAGTACTCCGGGTGTTAATCATATCAGAAAGAGGAAAACCGTTGACAAGCTGAAACGGAGTAAAGATTCTTAGCAGTGAGAGAACAATTAGGACGAGAAATCCTAAAATCGAACAGCCGAACAGACCAGCCGGACTTTTGAACAATCAATTTTGTCCGGATGCGTATCCGAAATCTCCATCCGAACGCCAGGCAACCCTAATCGGATGGAGTAGTTATGGAAACAATGTGTTGCAAAATTGGGAATTTGTAATTTTAACATTTTGATTATTGCTCTTGACACGCCAATTTCGGGCTCGCTTCATTGACATGATCGATCTGAAATTAAATTGACTAATGTAAAGTGACTTTAATTACGATTTCAATAGATTTTTATTGATATCTACAGTGTTTATTTATTTACTCTTAGTTTATCGATTAAATGGCTTTGCGCTAATACAACAGTTTAGAAACATTACCCTCATCTCAATGAAGTCCAGGCATACTGACATGATCATCGAGAGAGAGAGACAAAGAACGTTGAATCTGACTTGATTTCAGATTCATATCGGATTTGCCCATCTAGTTTCGACTTGTAATCCCTGACGCGTTGTTCGCACACCATGTGTGCGTAAGCTATTGTTTTTCTATTGTCTCTGTAATTAGACGCTCAATGGGTAGTGATCTTAATGATGATTAATTAGAAGTGATGCAATAAAAGTTACCCGTAACACAGGTATTTAATACCTTCTTCGGGAACCAGCCTCTCACAAATGTTATTATATATTTTTTTTATATTTGTTTAAGCATTTTCTGTACCTACCTGCAACATTTGTGATGAGAAAATAAAAATATTTTTTATTAAAAAAAAACCTTTATATAAAAGTGCGGCAATTAAAGTGATGATCGTAAGCAGAGATACATCAGAAGTACAGAAGTTGAAGAAGTGACGAGACAAAAATAAGAGCAGCACTTTTATGTGTGTAAAAGTGGTGAATGTGGTGTTGTGATTTTGTAAGTTTGTGTATAGGGAAGAATTCTAGGACCAAAAATTCGAAAACATGTGACATCTCCCAATCCGCACTGGCCCCGCGTGTTGCATTAAAGCCCGTTCTCTCTCTCACAGTGAGTGTCCCAGCAGTGGGAACATTAAAAGGCCTGATGATGATGATGATATGAGAATTAGTGAAATGATAACTTGAGAATTCCAGGTCTTCCATTCGTCCGAGAACACATCACCTTCTGGTTTCACGTCTTAGAGAGCTTCGGGCGTAGTTTTACTTAAGAACCTACAGATTGGGGTTTTCCATTAAATTTCGAATTTTCAACAGTGATCTTAATGATGATAAGAAAGAGGGCAATAAAAGCAAAGATAAATTAAAATGATATAGGTTTAACAATTTAATTTAACCACCTGCAGAAGTTCAGATTTAATTCCGTAAATACAATGACAATAAATGAAAAGAATGCACATTAAGAACAAAAGTTACGTGTAAATATATTATTAAAAGTAAGTTGACATACAGTGTGACATTAAAACGAAATAGCAACGTTCAAGAATTCTTTTTTATAGGCATAAATTATGGATACGAAATATGATAAGACCGAAAACGTGGAATTATGAAACAACAGACTTACATATTACTTGTAATTCAAAACGACAGAATATTTAGGAAACAGCTTTGACTCAAATAAACAAAAAACAAGTATTAGGTAGTAGGTAAAGATCATCAAAAATCATGAGCTTGAATATTGATCATCAAGTCATCTTCTCAGCAGCGTTACCTGCGCAGTCGCAGATGTTTTTGACGTTTCCGTAGCTGAACCAAGCGAAAAAAAAAAAAACTATATTAAATTTGTTATAGACACGTTAAGAAGTCAGAAAGTTTTTAGATTTAATTAAACTTTACTAAGTAATATAGGTCAACCGTCGAATCCGACTCGGCTTGGCGGCGTTCGGAAAGTTGCGTGGTATCTTCTCGTCCAATTTACCGCAGTGTCTCAAGACAAAAGTCTATGACCAGTGTGTGTTGCCAGTGATAAGCTATGGGACCGAGACGTGGTCGCTCACAATGGGCCTTATCAGAAGCTCAAAGTCACCCAAAGGGCAATGGAGAGGGCTATGCTCGGAATTTCCTTGCGTGAGCACGTCAGAAATGATGATATCCGCAGGAGAACCAAAGTTACCGACATAGCCCGAAGAATTGCCAAACTTAAGTGGCAGTATGGCATTGCACGCAGAATGGATGGCCGAAAAGTTCTGGAATTGCCACCGCGAACTGGAAGACGATACGTTGGAAGGCCTCCCACTAGGTGGACTGATGACCTGGCTAAGGTTGCGGGAAGGCGCTGGATGCGAGACGCACGGGATCGGTCAATGTGGCGACGCCTGGGGGAGGCCTATGTCCAGCAGTGGACGTCTTTTAGCTGAAATGATGATGATTATGAAGTAATATAACAGGTAATCTTGACATCTCATACATCACGCACACTACCTTTATATACCACATCCAAAAATAAATATTTCACATATCTTCAAAGCCTTTGCTCGAGTTTTAAGACGAAAAAATTAAGTGCCTCGGTCGATTCACATTGACCCACATACATTCGAAGGCCGGACAAATGTCAACAGGACCTTTGCGATGAGAATCGGAGCACCTGCAGTGGCAAATGTTATAAAACTCGATTTTACGCATCACTCTTCTATACGATTGCGTAATCGAATCGATTTGATCAAGTTCTTTATGCACAGTTCGATAGATTTTTTGTAAAAGTGTGTCGAGTTTGTCACTTGTGAAGGTTGACGTTTCGGATGGATACAGAACGATATTTTAAAATTTCAATTACCATTCGTAGTTTATAACGTTCTCCAGTAAAAAGCGCCAATTGTGATATTCTCAACTACTAATTCGTGTTGAGATGACGAATGAATAATTTTCTGGAACTTGTGTAATTAATGAGACATCACTATACTCTTAGATTTTCGTTTACAAATCGAATCAAATCCTTTGATGTTGACGCAGCAATCTAAGTACTTCACAATATCATTATCAGCCATCATCTCAGTCTCCAGTTCCTTCCTTGCCACTTCATTTTTCTCACTATCCAAATTGTATTTAGTTTGATTCCTTTCTTATATTCCTTCTTCTCCATTCGTACTTTAGTATCCTATCTCTGGGCACGCCACAATTGCGGCGGTAAGGCCCCTCTTTGAGGAGTTGCTTGAGAGGCGTCACGGCGCGCGGCGCCCTCACCTTCCGACTGACGCAGGTCCTCACCGGACACGGCTGTTTCGGGAGGTTCCTGTTCAGGATAAGGCGGGAGGAAACGCCCGGGTGTCACCATTGTGAGGATCGCCCGGAGGACACGGTAGAACACACGGTGGAGGTCTGCCCAGCTTGGCCGAGCAACGCCGTGTCCTCGTGGAGGCGATCGGCGGTGGCGACCTCTCGCGTCCGGCCCTGGTCCAGACCATGGTACGGAGCGAGAGGGCATGGGAAGCTGTCGCCTCCTCCTGCGAAGCAGTAATGCTCGCAAAGGAGGAGGCAGAACGCGTGAGGGAGACGCAACGGAGGCGCCCTCGCGCCCCAAGCGGCCGCGGGGGACGCCCTGGGCGTCGGGAGTCGCAAGCCGATTCCCGGCCACCGTAGGCGCGGGCTTGCGGACGGCGAGTAATGGGTAGCTCGCCGTCCGATAAGGACCAGGCCCGAGTCGACGGCGCGTAGTGTTCCACGCGCGCCTCAAAGAGATGTCAGCAAAATTGACGGGGTCCATTAGGGCCGTTGCCTGTCTGGGTCGCGGATAAATTTGAAAAAGAGTTACCGCCGCCCTGGCTCAAGCAACTGAAGGGACACGGGTGGGTTTTAGTCAGTAAAAGTCTGACACGCCCTCCCGCTTCACCCAGAGCGGGAAAAGTCATAGGATGATTCACCACCCAAAAAAAAAAAAAAAAGTATCCTATCTCTCAAGTACTTATTAGCACCAAAAGCCGTATATCATCATAACAACGAAAACTATCTCGATCACAATCGTCCGTGTTCAGACGGGTGCGTCCCCAAGTTTTCCCATCATTATAAGTTACGACTGACACCGGTCATTACGCCCCTTACTGCCCTCTTCTGATATAACTTCCCTTAGTACACTTCACTGTGGTTTTACGATTATGAGTAGATCGTTCAGTGTAGTAATTGTCTTTTCCGGGTTCTTCTGCATGAAAATGAGGTAATTTTTACTCAAGACCTGTGGGCCTATTAAACTGACCTAATTTTGAGATTTTATTTCAATAAATAATAGGTAGTGTGCTCAACATTGTCGTTTTAAAATTAAAGGCCGATTTTTTTTATCTTGGTAATTATAACTTTTAAAAGAAAATAATAATATTAGTTGATAGCTTTTGTTTCGAAAAAAAGTTATATTTATTCTTTAGATAAAAAATATCTGACGATTTTAATCGGCCCTTATCATGCTTAAGTAATCGTTAGTTAAAAGTTCATATTAAAGGCCTTTGAGAACAACAATTAATTGCACAAAAATAGTTGATGCTCACTATTGCTCACCCACGAACACTAATCAATCTTGTTTATCAATAAGGCGCAAGAAAATAGAATCATTAAGCTTTTTGTTCTTCTCGATACAAAATAGCTGTAATCAATAATATGCCTTATATGTTCACATTTTAGAACATAACTATTAATAGCCTATTGACCTGCCGATGTCGTTGTGCCACCACAAGACCTCTTTAAACCAGTATATTATTGCCACCATAAGTTATTGTTTATTATTTTATCATCATCATTTCTGCTGAATGCCGTCCACTGCTGGATATAGACCTTGCCAAGTGACGCCACATTGACCGGCCTTGAGCTCCTTGTATCCCTCGGACACCTGCGTTCTGTGTGCCTACACCAGAAAGTCAATTCTCATACTTAAAAAACCTGCCAAGTGCAAGACTGACTCGCGCACAGAGGGTTCTGTATAAACAGCTATATTCACCAAAATAAATTGATAACATTACTAAAGTTCATAAACAATGAAAACACCGAACATTTCTGTAACGAAGGGACAAAAATAACTTTGCCGTTCAAAATTTTGTTTACTTTTCCAAGTACATTTTATGAGTTGGTCGACTATTACTCGTAAACTTTTAAAGCCTACTCAGCTGTGATAGTTTTCCTTTTAATTTCGTTATAAATACTAATGCCGTGATTTTTTTCACATATCCAAAAGCACCCAATTAGCTGGCAGGGGAACACTTGACAAAAATTTGCTATTTAAAGCTTAATTTTATGCAAACGGATCTCTCTGAATCGAAAAATGGTTTTACACATAATATTTATGAATGGGCCTATCCAACAATACCCCACACCATGGCAAAGACGAGAAAAACATCCCTACTTTACATGTACAGGAGGTACCCTAAAAAAAGGTTTCTTTGTTTTATTTTACCACTTTGACGGCGTGATTAATATGTATATCCATGCCAAAAAGTTTTCTAGTGCTAAGAGTCTCTGAGCTAAGCTGTGGACGGACGGACAGAAGAAAGACGACAAGAGGTCATGGTGAAACTATAAGGATTCCGTAGTCAACAAGAAAAAAAGATCAAAAGAAACAATGTCAAAAGTTATCAAAACCTATGAAAAGAAGTTAGAGGTATTTTGACAGATTACGACTGCGATGCGAATGGGAAACGTTCCATAAAATATACCCAGGGAATAGGTACCCAGGTTAACGGTCTACCTTATGGAAGGCCTACCAAGTACCAAAGTAAATTGCAATTCAATTTATAAAGTTGACAAAGAACGCAATAACTAGTTCTGACCTTAAAAAGAGCAAAGCTCGTAATTGAACAGCGTGTAAGAATTTCGCAGAATATTTTTTTCTTTATTAGATTATCTTGTAGCAATCTCAATTATTATCTCCTTAGTAATGATATCATCGAGTTATTAGATTTTGTAATATGAGTTATCATGGATTGCAGTGATCGTATTGTTTTAAAAAGATGAAGAAATGTTGACGTCACTCTATGCTGCAAGCTGTGATGCGTTGGACACCTTTTCCTGGTTCAGTATAATTAATAATTGTCATGTATAACATGCAATGTTATATGCAAATATATAAAATTACAATGCAATACTTAAAAAAAAAAGTAAAGTCACCCAAAGGGCAATGGAGAGGGCTATACTTGGAGTTCAGAGTTCAGGATCCAATCAGAAATGAAGACATCCGCAAGAGAACCAAGATTACCGACATAGCCCGAAGAATGGCTAAACTTAAGTGGCAGTGGGCAGGGCACATTGCTTGCAGAACGGATGGCCGTTGGGGCCAAAAAGTTCTGGAGTGGCGACCGCGTATCGGAAGACGCAGCGTTGGAAGGCCTCCCTCTGCGGGCATCCGCACGCACAGGACCGATCAGCATGGCGAGGCTTGGAGGACGCCTATGCCCAGCAGTGGACGTCTTTCGGCTGAAAGCATGATGATGTTGATGAAATACTTAAATTCGCTCCCTTATTTGGCAAACACTTCAGAACTTCAAGTTGTGCGATCTGATTCTTCTTTTGCTATGAAGTCAATTTTTAAGCAGTCATTGTTTCTAACCATGCTATGTCTAAATGCAATAGGGATGATGAAAAAAAAGAATTTATTTAGTCCGTCAGTTAGATTACCTAAAAATATTGGAGGCGTATTTTTTATTTTGTCACGTAAATAAAATGACGACGATATAGTGCGTAGTAATATCAGGTGATGTTATATAAGTATACCTTACCACAATTTTATTTCTAAATCTACACGCACGAATAGTTCAGTTGAATCGACCAGTGAGTCAGAATTATTCAAAACCAACCAACCACCAACCATATATATCTGAAGCTGTGAATACAGACGCAAAATATACGCAGATTCCAGGACTCAAGTGGCCTAGTGCTGCCGTCTTAACTTATTTAATAAACAGGAAGCAAGCAGGATACTTCAAAGCATAACAAAGTAGAACGATAAAATATCAAATTTCGCAATTTCCTTCCTAATAACCGTAGAAGAAAAGGTAATAAAAAACTGTAGATAATATTCTTCCTTTCACTAAACAGGACGAGCATTTTACATAGAAACACAATTACATCTAATTGCACTACAGAGGGTACACAAAAAAGCCATTAGGTAAGATTTCTTTGGAGACAGAACATGAATTCAGCCTGTCTTTATTGCCCATTCTTGAAGAAAACATTGGTCAATTAAAAGCACTAGTACCGTTATCAACCACAAAAATTACCCCTGGCTAATATCCAGCAACATCTGAGCTTGAAAGGGCAATTACTGTGGTTAAATGTCACCTACTCTGTGATATTGGCAGAGGAACGACACAGGTTAGGCTCGGAGCCAACCCTCTGTGATTATTAGATTGTCTAATGATAATTATAGGAACAGGTTGGTTGAATAAAACAACAGTGTGAAGAAAGAAATTTAGAATAATTTTGTTGCTATGATATATCCCGTCAATATATGGAAAAAAAATCGTCGGCACCACAACCACCGTTTATTTTCTAGCAGTTGTATGCTGTGGACCGGACAGTGGAATAGTAAATTAATTGCCAGTCTTTTTACACGACTGCCGTAGGAGGGTAATGTGTTGTCTTTGTATGTATCTTTATTCCTAAGTGGCGTTCTAGAGACGAAACGCGTTGGTGGTTTTTGATGATTCTTACGTCAATCGATTCGTCTTAACCTTGCAAGTGTTACTGCCTACATTTATGGAGGAAAATATAAAAATGGCGGCTTTTGGGCGCCGTATTGTGTGGGTCCAATTGTTTTTCTTCCCATCCCTTCATGTGGGGTATCAAAATAAAGGGTTTTAAGAGGTGATTTCAAAAATTTATGATACTTATATATTTTAATGTAAATATTCGAGCAAAAAAAAGGACGTAAACAAGAAGAAAATCATACTGTGCAGTCGGAGGATACATTTGATTTTGACAGTCAACTTGCGAAATATGTATCTCCTTTAGTTTGCTTCATGAGCAGTCGGGTTCTTTGACTTTTTAAAATTAACTTTTTTTTAAGTTTTCCTATTCGCCAGTATTACTAATTTCTGATTTCAGTACCTACCCAACAATAATACCAAAGTTAACATTCAATTTTTTTGGCTTTGTTTTTTTCGCGATGTACAGCAGTGATGCGTTTGATTATAAGGTCCAAATTAAATGATAGAGTAAATGACCAAATAGTAAATTACAGTAAGTAACTTACAGGAAAGACAACTTCGCAACAAGCATCAAAGTCAGTAGATAGTCAGTTGTTTTGAAATTCCGTACCGAGGCGACAAAGTAATAGTAGACTACTATTACTATTAATAGTGTATATATTATTATAATAAATTAATCTAACAATTTATCTACCGGCTTTGCGAAAGTGGCCTTCGGTGTCTTATTTAGATTTGCAGCTTATTTATGTTGAATATTTGTGCAACATTTAAATTGATTTAAGAATACCCTGATATTTATAAAGAACTAGCTGTGCCCGCGGCTTCGCCCCCGTCAACTGCTTACCCTACCCTGCCCTATCTTCCTACTCTACCCTACTTACCCTACCTACCTAACCTACCTACAACTACATACCTACCCTACCTAAAAACCTAACCTACCTTCATACCTACCCTACCTACCTACTACATTATTTTCCTTAATTTTTAATATCTAGGAACCTTCTCAAAACAATAACAAACACAACAAAAAAAGAATAAGCGAAATCGGTAAAGCCGTCCTCAAGTTAAAGCGTGCCCATGAGAAATAGGGGTTCATTTTTATATATATATAGATAGTACCCCGGATTTTGGATGTATTTCTCATTTTGCAATATTATAGGCTCGCTAATTTATGTTTGTAATCAGTATATTACTTAGAAATGGGTGTGTACTACAGGCACCTACACCTCTGCCTAAATCTTCGCTGATGCTAAAAATCCTTGATGTTATATTCTGAACAACAAAGTTGAAAAATATTCTAGGAAGGACAGCATCCATCACAAAAGGCTTTTGCCCACTGTTAGCCATTAAAGCGGCCATTGGGCGGGCTATGTTTTCCCTGACCTTAGTTGTTTCCTTTTTTAGGATTCCGTACCCAAAGGGGAAAAAACGGGACCCTATTACTAAGACTCCACGGTCCGTCTGTCTGTCTGTAAGGCTGTCACCAGGCTGTATCTTATGAGCCGTGATAGCTAGACAGTTAAAAATTTCACAGGTGATTTATTTGGTATTGCCGCTATAACAACAAATACTAAAAACAGAATAAAATAAATATTGAAGTAGGACACCCATTAACAAACGCGATTTGTTTGCCGTTTTTTGCGATAATGATACGCAATCCTTCATGCGCGAGTACGACTCGCACTTGGGCTGTTTTTTTTATAGCTTCAGCATTAGTTTTAGTTACTTATAATCTCAATGAGTTGGATATAAGTAAGAGAGCAGTGGTGGCCCAGTAGGGACGGCCCATACATACGTTTCGTAGGTCGTGGGTTCGAACCCAGGCAAGAGCTTTACTATGTGTAAATTATTTCATCACCACTGCTCTAAAAACGGCGAAGGAAAACATCGTGAAGAACTAAAATGTTGAAGACGTTTGACATCCACCAAACCGCACTGGGCCCACGTGGTTGATTAAGAACCATTACCTCACTCCAAGGGAGCAGGCTTGTTTCCCAGCAGTGGGAACATCAAAAAAGCCGATGATGTGTTGGATATGCCCAATTTATTTCGGTACTTATTTAAACTTAATAAAATTATACGGGGCGTTCGTATCATCCTATTGTTCAGGGCCCACTCAATGTTCCCTTGCGACTCACCAGTGGATCGCGACACGACCTATACTTTGGGAAAGGCTGCCCTGAAGGATTTGGCAGAGTTGTACCCACATTTCAACAGTTTAAAGTCCCAGGGGGCGAGCCAATTGCGTTCATCCGGACATAAATCCACACTCACGGGCATCTTCTGAAAAATACCAAGTGGAAAACTCCGATAGGTAATAGTTTGCCCGACTCAGGAGTCGAACACAGGATCTCATGCTCGGTAGTAGGGCTTGTGATCATTAGACGAACGTGGCAATAGGGTAGTTGACGAAAAATATCTATTCAGTCCGTCAGTTAGATAACCTAAAGATATTGGAAACATAATCTTTCTGTTGCCACGTAAACAAAAAATTACGACGATACAGTGCGTTGAAACATCGTGTGACGTCACGGCGTGCCACACTTTATACTGACAAAGTGACGTCACAAGCCCCCCACTCCTGAACTTTGATGCGCTATTAATTTGTCAATTTTTATTTATTTGATAAAGGAAAAATACGGGTCCAATATTATTTGATAATCTCACTGCCGGACTAAATATAATTATCATTCTTCTACCCAGGAAAAAACCCTATTCCTTTCTTAGATAATAAAGAAAGATCTTAGATGATAATGATGAATAGATTGTGTTGTAAATAAGACCACATCTTTCTTCTAAATCCTACATATATCGATAAAGGAGTCATTGAAGTAAGCAAATGAACTATTGTCGCTGTCAAAGGACAATCTGGGAACATTACTATCAGAAGTTCAGCCAAAGACATTCATTGTTGGCACTTTCGTTTTTCCACACGATTACTTTTATTTAATGATGTGGAAGATAGAATTCGTCACTTCTAATACCCTGTGTGCTACGTAGTTTTTGTATAAGAACGGATAGATGGCATTTATATATAAATATACATAAAGTCACGCCTTTTTCACATAGGAATGGCATTTACGAGCATGTATATGTTTATCGTTACAGCCGAAAGACGTCAGCTGCTCGATAAAATATAAATTAAATATATATTGCTTGCACCTCCAAGTGTTGCCTCATCAACCGATCCTGAGCTCTCGCATTCAACAGATTGCCGCAGCCTTCCTCCACCTGGACCTCGGTCATTTAATTCTTATTACTATAATAATGTGCGATAAGACCGCCCTTGTACACTTTTTATATTTGAACGTTTGTCCTGTATGTTTTAATAATATAAATGTGAGTTTCTTTATCAATGTATACAGAATCAGGCAAATTAAGAAGAAAAGTGTTTAATTGTCTCAAAACGATATATTTTTATACATGTTCCCTTTACAATTAGTATTAGTAGAACTTGAATTATTATGTAAGTAAAGACGAAAAATATATATAAACGTCATACTACCTAGATTTTTTATAAAGCAGAAGAGAAAAAGAAGCCAGGCAGATGCATGTCCATCTGTGATTGTGGCAAGAAGATTTCCACTCAGCATAATGCCGTGCCGTGGGGGATCAACAGCACGGCGCTGATTTTCAGTGGTCGCTTAGAACGTGACGTACGGAAAAAAAATCATCAAAATCTGTTGTACGTATGTAAAAATAGATACAAAAAAAACGGCCAAGTGCAAATCGGACTCGCGCACCAAGGGTTCCGAACAAACAGCTACATTCACCAACATAATTAGGTAAAAATACTGAAGTTCATAAACAACGAACGCACTAACGAAAAAAAATTACTTGTTTAATACATTTTATAAGTTGGTCGACTGTTACTAGTAAACTTGTAAAGCCTACTTAGCTGTGATAATTTTCCTTTTAATTTCGATATATATACTACTGCCGTGAATTTTTTCACATATGCAAAAGCAACCATTTAGCTGGCAGGGGGCGGGAAACCTAACTCTAACAAAAACTTAAAATTTAAAGCTTAATTTTACGCTATCGGATCCCTGAATCGAAAAATGGTTTTCACATATCCGTAATATTTTTGAATGGCCAATCCAACAGTTCCCCACACTATAGACAGACGAGAAAAACATCACATCATAAAATAAAATCAAAAATAAATTTTCTTGATTTTATTTTATTACTTTGTCGGCTTGATTAATATGTATATCCATGCCAAATTATAGCATTCTAGTACTAACTGCCACTCTCATAGACGTTACCGGTCACTTAAAGCTCTCCTTAGAATAGATTTTTAGAACTAATCGCCTGAAGTAACCGTTAAATGTTTTTAAGTGCGACAGTAAGAGTCACTGAGCTAAGCTGCGGACGGACAGACGGACATGGCGAAACTATAATGGTTCCTTGCTGAACACGCATCCGTCTCTCACGTTTTAATTGTTCAGCAGTAGCGGCCATTGTAGGGAAAAAGGATCTATCCAGTCTTTGTCTTTTTATCCTGAGGTTCTATATCACTATTGGTGGTCAACGTCCATGTTCAGTAGAAAACCTTTACACGCTAATACGTTGATTGTGATGATCTTCCCACTCATTCTTATCGCATCAGCCTTCGCAATAAGGATGATTTTTCTGTATCACAGTTTAGATGCTATCTTACATAATAAAGTGCAGATCCAAGCTACGCTACAGGTTAATTTGAACTTAAATACTTCTCCCATGCCCTTTAAAAGTGACATAGTAATGTAACCTTGTGGAAATACGAACTTGTATAATTATTATCACACAGTTATAAATGTTATAATTCACATACATAACATTTAATAATGGGAACAGAATTTTTATTAAGTTCATAAAGATTTCAGTAAGTTATTTTTAGAATACTTTATGAGGTAGGTAAAGTTTCGAGAAGTGTATTACCAAAATTAATGAAAAAGTCCAAACTTTTAAATGCGTTTAATGTTTACAAGTCAATGTTTTAAGGAAAACCGCAGATATACTTAAGGCCGTACCCTGACCAAAAAATCAGCATGAGATATGAGCATTCCTATTGGGCTAGCGGCACTGTCGGCGCATGAATTACAGCAGTGAATACGCCCAGATTTTAGAATAAAATCTTTTAAAATCGAATATTGGTCTTTTTAAAAAAAAAACCTACCAAAATGTTCGTTATCAAATTGTCTATCCATTAGTATTAGTACAAAAAATTATTAATGAACACTTTACGAGGAGATGCATGCTATCAATAATTATTTCTCATTTTTATGTTTTTGTTGGAAGGAGATTAGTGAAACATATACAACATTTAAAAAAAAAGAATTCTACAATTTTGGAATCAATAATATGTAGAAATTTAATGTATTTTTATTAGTTGATATTTCATTTTAAATAACGAGTAGATAGCTCCTAAAAACTGCACGAAAAACGGCTAGCGCGGCGTTTTGCTCGGGGTAGCGCCTTAATATATGAAAGCAACATAACCGACCAGCTGTTTAACTCTACCTTTATTTAGATAGCTTTTGAGGCCGTTTTGTTTGGTTTACTCGCACATAAATGTAATCCTTTCTTCTTCTTTTTGTGCCATCGAGGTTCATCAAATGATACTCATCATCATCATCATTTCAGCCGAATGATACTATATAGGCCAAAAAGGTGGCCACGTTTATGAAGTACTAGCACTTCACCCGCGACTTCGTTCGCGTGATCCGTATTGTATCCTACAGATGACTTTTTAGTTTCACCCCCTTAAAGTTTGAATTGCCAAAAATCCCTTCTTAGTGCTCCCATACAGTAAAATTCCATAAAAATCTTTAATAGTTACCCCCTAAATCATCTTTTAGGAGTAGATTTGAAAAACTAATAATGAATACCTTTACTATTTACTTAGTTTAGTATTTATGCCAAGTTTCAAATATATAAGACCAACAAATTTCCACCTTTTTAACTCCTTAGCGGTAGAATGTCCAAAAACCAATTATTTTTATCAACCGAAAGCGTAAATGTTTAATTTCACGTGTCACACTTAAAAGCGTAGACATTTCAAACAAACTTTCAAGCCCCTTTTTACCTCCTCACGGGTGGAATTTCCAAAAACCAATAAATACATGTATTATTTTTATCAAATAAGAGCGTAAATCTAAAACTTCATGTGTCCAATTTACAAACTGTAAAAATTTCATACAAACTTTCAACCCCCTTTTTACCCCTTTAGGGGTAAAAAGGGGGTTTAGGGGTAAAATCCTTTTTTAGTGCGCTCTTACGTCACTTGAGGAACCTCCGTGCCAAATTTCATCTTTATACGTCAAGCGGTTTTCGATATTTCGTGATAGGTAAGTGATCTTTCGCTTTTATATATATATAGATAGATAGGAGAGGTAGTTCGAGCTATTTTGGGTGCAGTTAAATGGATATTAGGGACACGGCAGCAAATGGGATATAGATTGAACCGCACGGCACTCTCACTGAGTGTTTTGTTGTGTTAACCCACCCACATTTCAAGAAGACTGATTACTCCATAATTATTCAATTCCTATACGAAGACAAGACACACCATAATGACGACGACCAAGATGATAATGACTGACAAGTATTGTCGAATAAACATAACTGATAAATAAAATTCATGAACGAGAGCTTACTACAGAAAAAAGCAAAGTTACTTCCTCACATAATTTAAAACCATATTGTCTTAATTTTTGGCAAAACCACTTTTCCAAATGAATCAATACAGGTATTGAAAAGGAACTGATTCAGTCAGAAATATCTTAAAGGTTGAGACACTTCCGAATAAGAATAACGGTTATTTAATTTCAAGTTGAAATTACTGCAAAAAACAACGAATGTAGGACGCCGTTTCAAGGTTAAAACCTTATTAATTTTACGTCTAGCCAAGTGTTTGATTACTTAAGAAAATTGCGACCAAACCCACTTGGCACTATTACACACATGTTGAATAAACTAGTCTGCTGGGAAAACGGAACTTGGCTGTAGGGGCAGCAAGAAAATTTTATGTTAATAAAAATTGTATGGACATAATTTTATCGATGTGTTGATGGCAACACAAAGTTAAATTCAAAGTTACATTTCTTAGGTCATCAGACAACTTACGACTTAAAATTCCAACACACTGCTCGAATTTTTTGTATAAATCCTTTACTCTCCAGGTTACTTGTCTATGGAATGCATTGCCAGATCCAATCAAACGTGCTCAATCATTGCCTGTGTTCAAAAGGCTCGTATTTATCATTTATTTTTATTGCCATTATATTTAGTATGTATGTATTTATGTATATATTACAAAGCATATGTATTTATCTGTGTATCTATTATAGTTATAGTATTTTAACAATGTTAATGTCACACCAATGACAACCCCACTTCAAGTCCAGACAATTACTGTCCATACCAGGTTCCCTGGAAAAGATCGCGCAATGCGATAAGGCCGCCCATTGTATTTGTATTAATTTTAAGTTTCTTTTTTATAATTTATTTACGAGTATATTATTAACACATTCATTTATTTTTACAGGTAAGACCCAAGCTAACAAACGTAGTCATACATTGCCAGTTTGCCAGTCCCAGTAAGGAGCTAGGTAGAGGCACAAGTTACACAGTGGACAACACACTAAGTGTCACCCGGTGGAATTCCGCCAAAGAGCTAGAAAATAAGTCCAAACGCAGAGAGACGCTATTCAGTATCCTAACTGCTCGAGTCACTGGTGCAAACTTTAACGCGTTAGTGCGGGTTGACAGGACTTTAAACAATCCCTCCCTCGGTCTTAACCGTAGCCTCCTGTTTGGAAAGAGCAATCCCAACGATTCTAATATTTGTGGATTATTTAGGATACCACGAAAAAGCATGAAAACATATTTTACAAGGGCGAGGTTGCGCCTTACCTCCAACTTATAGTACCCAACCATCCCTATAACAAAGAGGGTTGGATACATAAGCGGGTAGAAAGGGTAAATACCAGATTGCCTTATGTATAGGTACCGGGTAAATTTGTTTTGCATTTTTTTTACCATCGTAGAATACTTCGTTTCATTAGGATTCCAAATGATAGCACTAGTTTCCAAGTTGCTTTGTACTAACGCATTATAAAGCGATTTCACTGCTGCCATGTTGGTGAAGTCACGGGTTTCACGCATGACAAACCCAAGATTTTTGAAGGCTTTTCTACATACCTGCACCACATGAGTACGAAACGACAGATCCTCTGAAAAGATAGTAATTGAAGTTATTTTTCACTTTGTAGTGTTTTTATTTGTTTTTTTTTTGTAATAAAAATCGTTTTTGTTTTTTACTTTTTAGTGGTACATAATGGTCAAGTTCTATAGTAATGTATAATGCCCACAGTGTCCCACAGTGATGTCAGAATAGAATACCCGAATAACATGTAACTTGAACATAACCGCTGGAATGAGAGTGTACCAGTGTGAACTGTACAGGTGCACATCTGCGTATTCGTTTAGAGTATCCCGAGAGATTTGCCGCCATTTAATGAAGTTCTGTTGTATATCTGCGACGTTCTCATCAGATCTTTATAAAATCTTAATGGCACCATTTCGGAATAAACTTGTTTCGTACAAAAAAAGAGTTTTGCAAATCCGTGTTGTTGCAAATGTATGACTATGCCCGAACAAATATATAAAAAAAACTAAACATTCGAATTCTCTATAACCTCTGGTCGATGACCAACACGTTTTCATCATGTAAGTAATAATAAATTAATAAAACAAGCAAATTGTATAAATTACGAGTCTATATCATAAATAGTCCATTTAAAATAAAATAAAAAAGCTGAATCCAGATTTAAGCTTTTTACAGATGCGCGTTTGAAATTTGTAAATAGGTTAACATGAAATGTAATTATTTCAATTCTATTCTCAATAGGTTTTGAGCTTGGAACACTATATCTATTGCTTTATTCTAAAGCATAGGGTCGAAATAGGTAATCTATATTTTACTAAAGGCAACAACGGCGAGACAGCGAATTATCATAGAAATTGTTCTCTTTGAAGAAATTTTAGAACAATTTCTATGGAAACGCGTTGCACCTCGGTCAAGTCGCACGTGTTTTTAGTTTAGTTTCGACGGGCTGGTGTCCGCAACTTCACAACCAAGTGCAACAATACTGTCGCACGTGTCTGCTAGAAATTCAGCTTTCCATTTTTTCTATTGAGCTAACACGATTCCAGTCACAGACTACCCACACTGATTTCAAATATGGCTTTAATAACAATAGGTTAGTCCTAGAACCAAAACTTCGAAGATATGTGACATCCACCAACCCTCACTGGGCCCGCGTGGTGGATTACGGCCCATTACCTCTCTCACAGAGAGGATGCCTGTGTCCCATCAATGGGAACATTATAAGGCTGATGATGATTGCCTCTGTTGTACTCCTCAGATCATGTTTAGAACATTAGCTACTAAATACCAACATCATCTGCCTAACCTTTTATTAGTCGGAGTCGGAGCCGGCTTCCATTCTAACTGGATTCAGCTGAGTACCAGTCTTTTGTGTGCCTCCACAACCAAGTAACTGGATAACACTATACTCCAAGGCAAGACTGATGTCAGATCTCAGGTTTCTGATCCTCTCACAGAGAGGAGGCCTGTAACCCAGCAGTGAAAACATTAAGAAGAAGTGTGGTGATGATGATGAACAAAAGTTATGTTTAATATGTACAACAAACTACAGTCAAAAACCGTTTGAAATGAATCGTTTGTGATGAAATGCGGTAGTAGCAATTTAACCGACTGCCAAAAAAGGCGGAGGTTCTCAATTCGAAAGTTTAGTTTTTTTTATATATTTGTTCGGGCATAGTCATACATTTGCAACAACACGGATTTGCAAAACTCTTTTTTTGTACGAAACAAGTTTATTCCGAAATGGTGCCATTCAAATTTTGTAAAGATCTGATGAGAACTTCGCAGATATACAACAGAATTTCATTAAATGGCGGCAAATCTCTCGGGATATAGATACTCTAAACGAATACGCAGATGTGCACCTGTATAGTTCACCCTGGTGCATTCTCATTCCAGCGGTTATGTTCAAGTTACATGTTGTTCGGGTAATCTAGTCTGACATCACTGTGGGCATTATACATTACTATAGAACTTGACCATTATGTACCACAAAAAAGTAAAAAACAAAAACGTTTTTAATTACAAAAAAAAATCTAAATAAAAACGGTACAAAGTGAAAAATAACTTGAATTACGGAAGTCGGTGTCAAAAAACGAAGAAACGAAAACAGGAACACTGACTTCCGAAATTAGAGTTATTTTTCGCTTTGTGTTTTTCTTTAGAAGCCAGTTTATTTTTTTTTGTTATAATTATTTTTTATTCAGAGAAATACTAAGCATTAAAACTGCCAGTTCACAGAATAGTGTAACAAAATAAAACAATTTGTCTTTTCTCTAAGAATTTTTTTCTGCACCTCGTACCTAATTTAATCTCGGACATATGCATGCAAGGCCGATGTTAGACTCATAATAATTAAGTAGGTATTATAAAGCAAATACTACACAGTCTACACGTTATATTGCTATTAAGCATGTACGAAATTGTTAGAATAATAATGCATAAGGGGAGTATTACACTATCATTTATTTGATCATACATAGGATCCTATCTCTTGTCCTACATATATGATCTCTAGAGTCACAACTGTATATTATAATTGTTCTTTGCTCTTATTTTCTTTCTTTTAAAGAAAAACTTTGCCTCGCACTAGGAATTTCTTTCTGTATCGTGGGTGCGTTTACAAACATTTAAACTCACGTACACAAGACAACCAGATCCGGAACAACAACAATCTGTATACCATTATTTTTTTTTTTCCTTGATGGAATCGAAACCGTGACACGCTTATTTGGTTGCATACGATATAATTCATATGTCTATATTGCATTATTATTTAAATATGATTCATATATCTCTGATCCTAGAAATATGATAGTGTAACACCCCCCTTAGACATTAAAAAGGCGTATTTTGTTCCCATTTCTCATGACATTGAGTGTATGTCCATTTATGCACAGGTTAAATATGTTCATAAATTACTACTAGTATCTATAAAGGTAACATGCCTAATATACTCGTATCTAAAAGTGCATTAAGAACAAAACCTACGAAGTAGAAAAAAGCTACAGTGCAAACCATTAGGTATGACATGCATTTAAAGAAACATCATCATTAATATTTAAGCCGCAATACGTCTATTGCTGGACATAAGCCTTCCCCAAGCGTCACTATATTGACCGGTTCTATTCGTCTCGTATTACCCGTGTTGTCCACATAAGGTCATGTTTAGAACAACATCTGCCTAGCCTTTACCAGTCGGATTCGGATTCAGCTTCCATTCTAACCGGATTCAGCTGAGTACTAGTATTTTGTGTATGTACATGGAGTGACTGCCTATCAGACCTCCACGACCCAGTAACTGGGTAACACTATATTTCTAGGAAAGACTCACGTCAGAACTCATTCTTCTGTCTACCCGTAACGACCGTCAAAGATCTTCAAATGACACCCTAACGACCTGGGAGCAGCTTAACGTGCTTTTAGAGGCACGGAGGCATCTCGATATGTAAAGTTGGACACCAATCCACGGATTAAATACGAACAAAAAATATGAACGTTTATTACAATGCTAGTCTTGTTCCACAACCACTAGGGCGCAAAAACAAGTGATATGCAGAACATTATTGTTTTGAAGTATTGTTGGACTTACTGAAGACTGTATGAATATATTTGTATTATATAGATTCAATTTCTTTTAGTATTGTATAACTGTGCAGCACGTGTGTGAGTACTATGTACCCAACTGTAAATCTACCATTTGCTGTACCTTTGTTGTGTGGCACCCTGGCAGTTGAGTGTGTCATGCTCTCTCAAATGTCTCTCTGATGGTGGCGCGTGTGTTGGATCATTCGGTTCCCTTCATGATAGTTGAGTGGTGTTGCAGATTCATGCGTCATGTTCGTGAACGGGCGCCGTCAGTTGGGATTGGTCTTAAGTTAACTGCTTCGGATGCTAATGTTTTTCTAGTACCTATTATGTAACTGCACAGTACTTGTGTGTGTACTATTAATACTTTGGACCTGTACGTAGTATAGTGTGTAGTAATTCTGGGTGCATTGTCCTCACTTATATGAATTTATTAATGTATGTACTTATGTACCTAAATATTGTAAGAAAACTATTTATTTTTAAAAAGAGTAAGTATGGTTTCTTGTGCGTTCTTCTCCATAACAAGCTACTTTCCGAATGCACTGTGGAATCAATTTTATTCAATGTAAATTTTAATGTATCTAACGTTCAAAATTGCCGCTTGGTGGCCTAGTTCAAATAAAATATTTGAACTAGGCCACTTTGTCTTTGACTCTGAATGAATTATAAATGCTGTAAATTTAGCAATCATGGAAGGGAATACTTAAATGTTATAGAAAACTGTATTGAAAACGACAATAAAATGTATCTACATATTTCAAAGCAAAATCAAACTTCTATAACTACAAACGAACAAATCATTTTCTAAAACAACTTTTTAAAACTTAAACCAATTAATACAGAATTAATAATTAGGTACTGTACAGCTCCAAAAGTTTTTATCGAGATAAATCAAGATAGTAACGAAACGATATTTCGATGTCTGATCTAGATCCACTTGCGTAATAAGAACACATTTATTTTGTTGCACATAATAATCTAGATTAAGTTAGAGCTTAGCTTATCAAACATGTAATTTATGACATAAGATTGTTATTAATGAAGCGAATTAACAATTACATTATTGTGCAACAATCTTTCTCTGAAGAACAATAAATTGTACCTATCTTGTAGGTACTTACACTAGATCAGTTTATCTTGACTCATAGAGGCACTTGCAAAGGCGGTTGCAAAGACCAAAACTCCAAAATTTGGCATAAAAATGTTGGTACATAAAGTTATTTGTGAAAAAGTCCATCCAAGGAAGTAGGTACCTGCCGTCAACATCATTTCAGCCGTCCAACGCTGAATATAGCCTACATGTTGTTTTTGAGTCAAGCAGCATTGCTGCGTTTTGGTTTGGTTTCAAATCAAATAATGTATTTGATAGAATGAAGGTATACAAAATAAGATGTAGGGACAGAAGAACAGTTAAGCCATACATTCTGCGCAAAAATTAACATGCGAAATCTAAATAAATTAAACATCACATTATTATACAATTAATAAAAACATTGTGATAACGATGATAAAGTCAGATTCAGTGAAAATTATTTTTGATATGTTACAAAATATATTGGGCACTGTTACTCGATGAACGTAACATCACAGATAATATTATAATTCTAGCATAATAAGATGTAAGACGTTGTTCGATAGTTCGACCTTCGATTCGATTACCGTTGATACATGAAGCTCTTGATTTGGCTATCGGAATCTTAACTGATTGTAAGTTCCATTGTAGTGTGTGTAATTTTTAGGAGAGGCCTTTTACAATGGCTGTAAAGGTTATCGCTTAATAAGTTTTTTTTTATTGTATAGAGTTATATTCACTTTTATTAACTAAAATTACTAATATTATAAATGAAAAGTTTGGATGGAAGTAGTAAATAAAATTTAGATATGTGGATGTATGTTTGTTACTGAATCACGCTAGAACGGCTAAACGGATCTGGATGAAATTTGGCACAGACATAGATTATAGTCTGGAATAGCAGATAGGTACATTCGTGTTCCCTTGGGATAAGAAAACACTTTTCACTCGGGCGAAGCCACTGGCAGAAGCTAGTAATTATATAATGATATACCAGTTTCCGCCAGTGGAAAGTCGGGTATTATCCCAAGGAATCATGCTATGCCAGACTATAATTGATCTCTGGGCCAAATTCCATTGATGTAGAGTCAGGATCTACACAACTACATGAGATCTTCAGCTGCATGCCAAGTAACTTAATCCTCGGCTACTCTAATCCAGCTAATAGAACTATCGTTCATAAAATTATTACGAATTCGTAATTTCTTCACCATTGCGAAAACTATAATGAAGCAGGAAGAAAACTAGGCCTCTAGCACCACCATTATTACTGAACATAGCTTTAAGCACTAAATTGTTAAATAATAGCTTGTACTGTAGATAATGTTGGTACTCTAATTATCTCTACAAAGCATTGCAGCGTATTATACACCTATTTATAAAACATACATTGGTTGCAAATGTTGGCTGGTCAGCGTCTTGCATTGCTCTTCTTAGAACTTTAGAACTGGGGCCTACCAATCATGAGCTCGTAGAGCAAGATTATTTTCATTGTAAGGCCTCTGAACTTAGTATCTACTGGAATTGTGAATTTCTCGGGATAAAAAGTGTCTAGCTCTGAACGATTTTGTAATTTTCTGTCATTGGGAGAATGTTCTTAATAGAATCTTCGAGTGATTACCTCCTACAAGCAATCCGTTTTGCCTCTTTATAATACCTACATATAAGACGATCTCTATTAGTATCTATAATCTCAAGAGATGGATATTAGCAAAGGTTGGCATACATTGGCTTTGTTGGCTTCCAAAGGTACCTTCCTATATCTACCTGCAATATACAAGTTCTTAATAATGTCTTGAGAGATACATTTGTATGGTTTACTGTATCCTGTCTGCGCAATCACCTTATTAGTGGTTTCCTTTCTTTTTTGCTTATATTTTGTATGTTTTAGGTATCTCTCTAAGAACATGCTCACTTTTTAGTCATAGTGTACGTAAACTAAAAAGAGAGAAATATAACATTTTCACAAAATAAATAAACTGGCCTCAAAATCACCAAAAAGTGCAAAATAACTTTCATTTCGGAAGTCGGCTTCGAAAAACGTAAAAAAGAATTACAAAAGACACCGGCTTCCGAAACGAAAGTTATTTTGCACTTTTTAGTGTTTTGCTTTCTAAGTCGGTTTATATTTTTGTAAAAAGTTTTTATTTTGTTTGACAATTCAAAAGTACCTTATGGTCAAGTAGAATTAAAATATTTTGATTTGTAAAGCACAGCTGCAAGCAGTAAGGCTGGAAGTTTTAAACTCGTTACAAGATCTTTGAACTATATAAATGGAATCATCCGTTGAGCAAAATAGACTCACGACTTATGCAAAAGAGATATTTTATATTTTTGCGTTTTAAATAGTGCGATTCCAGAGAAAATAATAATCCAAACTATTATCAAATATTATTACCATATAAACTATGTAAGGACGTATCTCGAAATAGAACAAAACAAAAAATTATCTTGTTTGGTTGGCAAAGTCGTCTAGTTTGGTCCTCAATACAACAAAGACAAACTACGTATAAAGTCAAATATATACTAGGCCAAAAAACGGCACCTTTGAACGTCGTACACAAATTATAATTAAAATTTACAAGTAATAAAAGTCGATTCTACCGTGCATTCGGAAAAGTAGCTTGTTATGAAGAAAAATGCACAAGAAACTCCATATATACTCTTTTTTTTTTATGTGTCATACAATATTTAGATAAGTATATACATTAATAAATTCATATATGTGAGGACCATGCACCCAGAAATGCACTGCACACTATACAACGTACAGGTATAAAGTATTAAAATCATTAACAGGTAAATTCATTAATTTTATAAATAGGAACATGTTTCTCACATACTTACAAATATTGAAAAACATAGGTAAAATACCTAAATCAACAACAACGGAACAGTGTGTGAGGTAATTTCTTAAAAAAAAGTGAATATAGGTAATAACTATGAATATAAATTAACAAATTTGATTTTGTCTACACTAAAGATTGCCCTATGGAGCAGGACCAGCATGTTTCCAAGCATTCTTAACTTGAATATAATCATCTAATTTGTAATATGCTTGTTTACGAAGTGTGCTTTTAACGAAAGTTTTAAATTTTCCATTTTAGTTTTAATATCTCGCAAGGTATTTTGTTATAGAATTTAACACAGAACCCCATGACAGATGAGTGTACTTTAGCTAGTCTATAAGATGTTTGGTCTAACTTATCTTTATTTCTCGTATTACAATTGTGTCTATCACTGACTTTACTAAAGAGATGAATATTTTTCCTCACATACATAATATTTTCATAAATATATTGGCAAGAAACTGTCATAATATTAATCTTTTTAAATAGTTCCCTAAGAGATTCTCGCTGACTTAACTGATATATGGCTCTGACAGCTATCTTTTGCAATATAAACATGGATTCAATGTCAGCCGCTCGACGCTACAGTAAAATACCGTATGACATAATGTTATATTAGTATATATAAGTTAGCAAAAAGTCCCATTCGGTAATGTTACTTAATTTTAACACTCATACATTACAATACACACACTCATTCAAACTTATAGTGTTCATATTGAGGTTACAAAGCCACCACCAAGTGCCAAAATTCTACACTCACATTTAAACCTTATGTTTCAGATTCTAAGATGCAAAGTACCTCTAGCGTAGATAAATGAAAGAACGATGAAGATCGTAATCTTTTTGATACTAGACTATCGTAAGTTAAAATTGTGTTGAGTTAAAGTCTAACTTAATGTTATAAATCAGATTTAGACTTAATTAACTGGTTAAGCAAAAAGTGATTCCATCCATCATAGTTATCATTATCTGAAAACATTTAGTTATCAACTAAATTGTGAAACATAACAATTATCTAATAATTACTGTTTTAATGCCCGTTATCACAAATATATTGAATGAAATCGTTAATATTTTAGAAGCTTTTATTCAACGCTTTTATTTTTAACCGACTTCGCAAAAAGGAGGAGGTTTTCAATACGACTGTTTTTTTTTTATGTGTTTTTGTATTTACCTCAGAACTTTTTATTGGGTGAACCGATTTTGATGATTCTTTTTTTATTTGAACGCTGGTACTTGTCATGCGGTCCCATTTAATTTTCATCAATATTTGATAAAGAACTTCGGAGATAACATCAGAACTCTTCAATAAATGACGGCAAATCACTAGGGATAGCTGCAATCGCATGTCTATTTATTGTTTATACCATTACATAACATAACATCACACTGGTACGCTCTAAAGGGGTACGCTGGTGTGAACAGTTCACCCTGGTATACTACATAATCTCATTCTACAGTTTTGTTCAAGTTTCATGTTATTGGGTTAATCTATTCTGGCTTCATTTTGGGTATTATAGAACTGGTCCATTATGTACCACAACTAAAAAGTGAAAAACAAAAAACATTTTTACAAAAATTACAACCGACTTCCAAACAAAAACACTACAAAGTGAAAAATCAAAAAACGAAGAAACGAAAACAGGAACACCGACTTCCGAAATAGAAGTTATTTTTCACTTTGTAGTGTTTTTGTTTGGAAGTTGGTTGTAATTTTTGTAAAAATGTTTTTATTATGTCATATCAAACAGGTAACCCCAACCGATTGAACTCAAATTTTGCATACACGTTTGGTTTGTATGAAAAATGCACGATAGATTTTTTCTTTTGATCGTATCTGTTTTTGGATTAAGTTCAGCGCTGAGAGTTAATGCCTGAAAAAACTTTTTGCAAAAAAATACTACCGACTTCCAAATACAAAACTACAAAGTGGAAAATAACTTAATTTTTTCAAAGACAAAGACAAAGACAAAGATATTTTATTTCAACTAGGCCACAAAGCGGCACTTTTGAACGTTAGTTACATTAAAATTTACAAGGAATAAAAATTGATTCTACCGTGCATTCGGAAAGTAGCTTGTTATGGAGAAGAACGCACAAGAAACTCCATAATTACTCTTTTAAAAAAAAAAAAGTTTTTTTTACAATATTTAGGTACATAAGTACATACATTAATAAATTTATATGTGTGAGGACAATGCACCCAGAATCACTACATACTATACTACGTACAGGTACAAAGTATTAAAAGTACTCACACATGTACTGTGCAGTCACATAATAAGCGCTAGAAAAACACTAGCATCCGAAGCAGTTAAGTTAAGACCAATCCCAACTGACGGCGCCCGTTCACGAACATGACGCATGAATCGGCACCACCCAGCTCAACCATCATGAAGGGAACCGAATGATCCAACACACACGCCACCATCAGAGAGACATTTGAGAGAGCATGACACACTCAACTGCCAGGGCAAACACAAGTCAACGAACGACACCGAGGTACAGCAAATGGTAGATTTACAGTTGGGTACATAGTACTCACACACGTGCTGCGCAGTTATACTATACTAAAAGAAATTGAGTCTATATAATACAAATATATTCATACAGTCTTCAGCAGGTCCAACAATTCTACAAAACAATAATGTTCTGCATATCACTTGTTTTTGCGCCCTAGTGGTTGTGGAGCAAGAGTAGCATTGAGCCAAGCATTTTTATCAGTGATGTAATACCCCAACTTATAATATGCCTGCCTGCATAGTGTGCGTTTTATACAAGTTTTAAATTTCGTCTCATTCAGTTCTAGAATGAGGGGAGGAATTTTATTGTAACATTTTGTACAGTACCCCATGAAAGAAGAGGCTACTTTAGCCAGTCTGAAACCTGGTTGAACTAATTGGTCCCTATTTCTAGTAATGTAATTATGTCTATCTCCGTTTTTACTAAAAAGATGTAAATTTTTTCTCACGTACATGATATTTTCATAAATATATTGACAAGGAACCGTCATGATGTTAATGCCCTTAAACAGTTCCCTTAGAGAATCGCGCCGGCGAAGATTGTATATCGCTCTGATGGCTCGTTTTTGCAGAATAAAAATTGACTCAATGTCTGCAGCCCTTCCCCATAGTAAAATACCGTAAGACATTATACTATGAAAGTAACTAAAATAGACCAGCCTCGCGGTATCTACATCACTAAATTGACGAATCTTTCTAACAGCATAAGCTGCCGAACTTAGCCGCCCTGCAAGTAATATTAAATGAGGACCCCATTGTAACGTTGAGTCTAGCGTGATCCCCAGGAAAACCGTTTTATCGACGAATTCTAGCTTCTCCTTGTTTAAGATAATGTCACAATCAGTACTTTTTACATTCGGCAAGGAAAATTTTACGCACTTGGTTTTTTTACCATTTAAAACTAAATTATTTGCAGTGAACCAATCCTGAACCTGCCGTAGCGCGTTATTTACGTCGTCAACCTGATAAGTACGTCTATTTATTTTAAAAATTAAAGATGTGTCATCAGCAAATAACACCATGTTTAGTTTGTTTTCCAATAAACGGGGTAAATCGTTTATGTATATTAAAAATAAGAAAGGACCTAATATTGAGCCCTGGGGTACCCCTATTTTCACGTTTAACCCCGACGAATTCACACCGTTTATCTGAACTAATTGCTGTCTATCACTTAAATAAGATTCAACCAAACTTAACGCTGATTGACCTAGCCCGTAATGCTCAAGTTTTGAAGTCGGTGTCTTTCGTAGGTACCATTTTTTTGCGTTATGGACACCGACTTCAAAAAATTAAGTTATTTTTCACTTTGTAGTTTTGTATTTGGAAGTCGGTAGTATTTTTTTGCAAAAAGTTTTTTTATTTTTCACTTTTAGTAGTACGTACCTAATAGGCAAGTTAGTAAGGGAACTATTTCGCCAGAATAGATTTCATGAAACTTGAACATAACCGGTGAAATGAGAGATCTGCTTACCCCTTAAGAGTGAACTGGCGTGATGTTATGTTATGAAATGTTATAAACAACAAACAGACATGCGATTGCAGCAATCCCGAGAGATTATCCGTTATTTATTGAAGAGTTCTGTTGTATATCTCCGAAGTTCTTCATCAGATCTTCACAAAATTAAAATGGGACCAATTTCGGAACATACTTTTTCAAACAAAAAAAGAATTTTCAAAATCGGTCCCCAATTGACGAAGATATCGGTGAACATACAGAAAAAAAAAAAAAAAAAAACAACCAACTTGAAGTCGAACATAGAACCTCCTCCTTTTTGGGAAGTCGGTTAAAAATAGCGTAGGTACTGTTGGTTGGATTGCCAAGCTAAATAGCTTGGCAATCCAACCAATATGTCACCTGTAAACAAAAACTTTAACCGCCGAAAATAGGAAGCAAGTATTTATACAGAGAAAAATAAAACAGGAACCATTTCAAATTATATTGAGTTGAAATTATATTAGAGTGTGTTTGAAGTGGTTTGGCGTCGAATATTTTTTTTTTAAAGTTGCCTTTTTTACTTTTCGTTATCCGTTCTGATATAATTTTTCAGTACAACAGCAAAAACATCTGGCCAAATGATAATAAAACAGCCAAGCATTAGAAAATATATTAAAAGCACAAAAGCCAGCAAAAAGGGAACGAAGGGCGTGTCTGCCATACATAGTGGTTCGACAGGGGTTCCCACTTACCATCCAATGTTTTATTGATGCGCCACCCTTGCCTGCCATTAAGTTTTCATTGCTTTATCACCCAACTTCCGCATTATTTATAAAAACAGTAATCGCCTGCATAGTATATTTTTTTATTTATTTAACGGTAGGCTTGCGTTTGACCACTATCCGCCTGATGGTAAGCAATGATGTGGTCAACGGAGAAGCATGCTTGCCTAGAAGTAGCCTATTCACTCTTGACTTAAAGACTCCAAGGTTTTAACTTGGGCTATAACATAACTAACAAGGTTGTAATCAGGAAACGAAGATACCGGCAGAGAATTCCACTTTTTAGCTGTGATGTTCCGTTTTATTTGTAGCTAACTCAGATCAAATAGAAAGTCAAGATGGAACGTTGCAAACAACAAGGTGAAGCCGGTTAAAACTACGCTTTGCCGTATATATACACAATTACCCGCACACACATACAACGAAACTACGCCTTAGCTTGTTATTTGATCTGAGGTATCTATGTTGTGTGTATCTGTATGTGCCAAATAAACTAGTTTTCTTTCTTTCTTTTCTTTATTTCTGTGTTTACAATGAAAGTATTCGCAAAACGCTTTGTGCGTGTGGGTGAGATGTCCCCAATATACCGATGGCGCATTGCCTTACGTCTTCTAGTCCGATGATGGAAAGGGCTAGGCGGAATCAAATTGTGCAGTTCCATTGCACACTCCCCGAAATGTAACCGATAAAAAACGACAGGCTGGCAACTCGGCGTCGATGTTCGAGGTTCTGGAGCTTTGATGCGACTACTGCATCGTTGATAATAAGCCTCTTGGCCCGTTTATCGATCGACTCAAGTGTATAAAGCTTGTATTTGGCAGATCCATCCCAGAGGTGAGAGCCAGGCCGCCCGCCTCCATGCCTCCAGTAGTATTTGCTGTTCCTTTATAGCTATAACCTGAGGGTTTTTAAGCCAAGATAGCGCACGGTTGCCTAAAAGTAACCTAACTACCTACCCCACCCCACTTACCTACCTACTTACATACTCTTCTTATTCGTTGTCTTCATTTCTGAAGGTCGTGCTCGTCTTGAAAAGCATTCACAGAGTCAACGCCCGTCTTCGGATCTTACTTACATACCTATCTACCTATCTACCCTACCGAAATCTGAATTTCTCAATGGCGGTCCAGAATCTATATTTGTACTGAACAGTCTAGTGAATTATTGGTGTACTGTAAGTATACCTCTACCAGACCCATCGGGGAACATAGGCGTGATAGCATATGGCAAATAGAAAAGTTCGTGGCATGATCTCTATCCGACGTTTTCAGTCGTGAAATTAAAATGCTGTTTTTGTTATTTTTGTGTGCAAGCCGCAGGCATGTGTGAAATGATTTCAGTGAGCATTTTATTTATAAAACTGTTTGCTGACTACTGACTTTGTTCAATTTAAGCGAAAATCAAAGACTTAGTCTTTTTTAACCTTTAATTTATATAAATCGTGAAAGAAAACCCTTTTATTCGCAGTGTTGTACCTGAACAATATAACTATTTTAAACAACTATAGTAAACAAAAAAATACTGTTCATTTTCTGTTGATTTGTTCTTAGGTTTCTAAACATCAATATTTTCTTACTCTTTATATCAAGATGGCACCGAGGACATTGGTCATGCACGGTTGCAAGGTAAATAATTTACAATTTTGAAAATTTGAATTTTTTTTATGGAAAAGAACGAAAGGTATTTTACCACTGACCTCTATCATACAAGTACACTGGACTAAACATACTATATGAAATGACAGTTGATTTTTGTGCTGATTCAAAGCGCCCCGCTCGAGCGTATCAGGAACTAAAATTGACACATTTAGAGATAGGATACTACCGATATTTCTAAAAATTAGGTAATACTAATATATTTGACTGGAAATATTATAATATTGTAACTAATATATCAGTATTAGTGATATTTTTAAATTACACTAATATCAAAATAGTAGACTTGGCAAGGCGTATCACTCATTTACTGTATTGACTTCTCGTAGTATGTTGGAACTAAATATCTCATATTGGTGATGAATTTTAGGTATATGAATGCCTAATAATCAGTAATAATATGTTCAAAAGCGATGTGTAATACTAAATTCTGGAATCATCATCATGATCACCCACAGCCCGACTTCGCCCACTGCTGAGCACAGGCCTCTCTCTTGTACCAATCACTACGTTCCTGAACCTGAAATTAATTCTGGAACTATATCATGATAATTATAATTTTATTAACAAATGTTTTGAAGTCAAACAATTTATTATCTGCATCTGAAACAGAGCTGAAAACTGATTTCAGCGGGGTTAGGGTCATCTCGATAACTTATTTTCATTACTTTATTAAATATATATTTATATATTTATTTAGGTATGTATCATATAATATATGTATATATGTGCATGTTAAGCAATTAAAAATATATTTTGTTGTTAAATTGTTGCCACGATTTAAACAATGCACCTGCCATGTTATCTCTTCACCACCCTTGGTTGACTGGTAGAGAATGCCTAAGGCATTAAGTCCGCCATTGTACCTTTGTGCATGAAGTTTAAATAAATAAATATAAGTCTTCACCTTGCTGGAATGCGATGTCACTCTTATTTGCACCTTAACACTACAGAGACAAGATCTCAGCGATGAGAGCGAGAAATACGTCCGTTGTAAATGATTATCCATCTCATTTATTATTATATAAATGATGTTCCCTTCACGAATCCGATGGGCGTACAACTAGTGTACTTGAGCGAGGAGATACTTGCTCAAATGTGATAGTTTTTAGGATAAGTTGTTAGCCTAACCCCATATTTAAATCTCACTGATCTGACAGTAATGCGCTATAACTTTACTAGCTCGCTATCCACTAGTTTATAGCTTGCAATCTGACTGAAAATATTTTTTAGTAACCTTTACAGCAATTATTCTATTACTTAAAAATTAATCATAATAAAAATAACTAGTTTTTTTTTCTCTTACGTATTAAATTATTCTCACGATCGATAAAACCCATAAAAGTATTTTACCGAAAGCTGTGTCCCATCTCTAATATTAGTTCCATGCGACTCTCACGTTAATTCACGTTGCTATCAGCGCCAAAATGGCGATAATCAAATGTCTTCATTTTGTCATCGTTAATATGAAGTCCAGTGTACTTGTATGATAGAGGTCAGTGTATTTTACACTTTTTAGTGTTTTGTTTTTGAAGTCAGTTTATTTTTAGTGAAAAAGTTTTTATTTACCACAGAGTTTTAGAGCACGCTTTTTAAGGCCACTTTCTAGCAGACATTCCAGTTTCTAGCAAAATCAGAGTTAACTGGAATTTTGAGTTAGGTCACTCTCATTCCGTGGGTGCGATAAATGGCGAGTACAAACGCTCACACACTGAGAAGTCAAGGTTGATTTTATTGGATTGATCTTATAACCCCATCCAGGTTACAAGATCAATCCTTCATTACGCAGATACGACTACTCTCTTTGCAACATTTGATGCTGAAATGGTGGTGTTCCTGCGTCGATTGGAAGCTATTAGCCTTAAAATGGGTGTTACGATAAACAAAAGCAAGAGCAAGCTCCTAGTCATTGGTCGTCTCGAAGTCATCCAGCGCAGAATATGAAACCGTCAACCAATTCCCGTACCCTGGGTCTATGGCTCTTACCAACTAGAAACTTCAAGGCGAATGAAACACAGAGGGTAAAAGACCTAGAGAGGACTTGCCCTAAACGATGGTGGATAACATATTGGAGCATCTAGAGATACCTTTCAGCAGAAAGCCTCAATAGAATATTTAAAAAAATTACAACCGACTTCCAAACAAATACACTACAAAGTGAAAAATAACTTCAATTTCGGAAGTCGGTGTTCCTGTTTTCGTTTCTTTGTTTTTTGACATCGACTTCTGAAATTGAAGTTATTTTTCATTTTGTAGTGTTTTTGTTTGGAAGTTGGTTGTAATTTTTATATAAAGTTTTTTTTTCACTTTTTAGTTTTGGTACATAATGGACCAGTTCTATAGGCTAGCTACCTATAATGCCCAAAGTGAAGCCAGAATAGATTAACCCAATAAAATGAAACTTAAAAAAATCTGTGGAATGAGAGTATACCAGAGTGAACTGTTCACACCTGCGTACCCCTTTAGAGCGTACCAGTATGATTTTTTGTTATGAAATGGTGAAAAAACGGTGTGCGATTCTCAACAGTGAGAAATATACATAAAATCATTAAAGTTTTGGAGAGGAAGAATTGGACTCGTTAAGTTCAACCTTCCACTTTCCTTCCACGTGACGCGGACGGCTGCCGCGTCACCTTGCGGCCCTCACCAAACCTGCCAGCGCATCAGATCATCCCAGCGGGTCTTATTACCTCGGGGTCAACTCCTTGGCTGTCGCGACGTCACCAGCTTCGCGTTAAGCCCTGTCTTTACTTACTGTCCTGCAGTACTTAGCGCGCCTACCTACACTAGACAGAGAATTAAGTGACGGGCATTTGTAACCCGCGACCACGTTATAATAAATTTATTGAAAGTTTTGTTAAGTATTATTTCTTATTACTACCCTCACACGCTTCATTGGCATTCAAATTGCTGAGAATTTTTAACGCAAAGAATACTTTTGCAGTAAAATTCTCAGCATTTTATGTTTATTTTGACAGTAAATATAAATCTCCATTCAAGTCGCAATGTTGGTAGTCTACAACATATTATGTACTGGCACTTACAAGCTAGAATGTTTCGCAATGTTATATCTCACCAACATAATTATGTTTTCTCGAATAGTATATGATGCAGGTTTTTTTATTTCTGCAAATTAAAGGGTTAAGTACCATTATCATATTAGAATCAGCCTGCAGATAATCCACCACAGCACGTCACCTACACAGATCTGGAGCAACGGCTTATATTCCTCCTGCCAACAAAACACTAACTACCATAAAAGAGTACTTCCAACCTTCCATTCGAATAGTCGACACAGTATCCGAAACAAATCAATGAACACAATCTGTTTCGAGTATCAGACAATTGAGGTCACACCCACACAGTACACTCAAACGCATGTAGGCACTCGCTAACCACTGCTAATATTTTAAAACAGCCCATTGACAGACCAGCTTGCAGTTGCAACAAACATACATACCGAATAAATTCTGAGATTATGCAACGAATCAAGTTTGATATATCGATGTTGAGACTCCCAGGCGACAGTAACAAACGAAACCGACTAGAGTCCACCCATTGGGACTTGATTATTCATATTTATTGATACTTTGCTAACGAGCATCAACCGAATTGTTTGCGGTATGATATGAATAAAACATACCGATTGTTCATAATTCGCCGACTCGAATACGCAAGCTCATGTAATTATAGGATCATTTTATTAAAGAAAACAATCGTTCGTATGATAAATTAAATTGTATGAAACCAATATGGGGATGCTCAATGGTAAATTTCTGTTAAAATGAATTCATGTATTGAGATTTACTGAGATGTAAAACACGAGTATACTTCAAGAGATATTATCAACAAGCTTGATACAAGAGTTATAAATAAAAACAGTCTTGAAGAAGTAAACTAGGTACAAATAAAAAGTATACCTGTGCCGATTGATCATAATTTAATTCTACATCCTTTAGAAACTTATAAGGTGAAGGTAATTTACACAAATTATATTACAGACATAAAAAATCTGCAGCTATCGTTGAAAACATCCTTATAAAGATTAAACTACCATAGAAGTAAGAAAATTATCAAGAATGGATCTCACTTGGAGTCAATCTTGTTGGATATAATCAGTAAACCAAGATTTAAATAAACTACAATGAAAGTATGGAGCATTCGAGAATAATCGCTCATTCCACCTTTATGGGGAGTTATTACAGTCAAAGGTTAAGCCGAGTTTAAGGTCCCGAACTGGTTTCGCAGCACTGTTATGTAGTGATGCAGAACTGCCATTATGTTGCTCATTGAGGTTGAAATTGTTAAAGCGTTTGTTGTATAAAAGCTCGTAGCTTTTGACGAAATTGTCACTCATTAACTAAAGTTTAAGGAAAATAAACGAAGTGATGATTCAAAAGGTGAGGTTTAAAATAGTTAATAATAAACTGGAGGAATAAAACTAAGCATTCCCGTGATCATCCAACCCAATATCGACCAACTTGGTGTAGTGAAGTGTGGAGTTTAGACTACTAGTAATAGGAACATGAAAGGAAGACGAAGGATCCTATAGGTTTAAAATACTTACGAAATGTAAAACAAATGGAAATAATACTTGATGTCCAATATATTAGTTCAAACAATGCAAAAGAGGTATTGCCCTCCCTCGTCACTTAAAAGCTTCATTTTAAATAGCAATAACTTAGTCTATTTATTTTCAGGTATTATTAATGCTGTGCTCCTCCGTACTAATCAGCGCAGGAATCATCGGAACTGATTATGCTCCTGCCAGCTCATTTTCCTATTCGTCAACACCTGTCATTGAAAAAACCTTCAACACACCTACGGGATATACCAAAATTATTCAGACACAGCCTGTATACCAATCTGTCCTGACAACTAAAGAAAGTAACTATGAAAGTCCAGATGGTACTCAACATACAGGTTATACCAAGTCTTTGGACACAGCCTACTCAAGCTTTCAAGCTTTCAAGAAGTACGAAACAAAATCTACAAAAGATGCTGATGATGTAGCTAATACTATACCTGGTATTTATTCTACTGCTGTTCATTCTCCGATTGTCTTTCACCAAGGAGGAACATATACTGTCTCTTCTCCTTTATTTCATACAGTTCGTACTCCAGCCTTGACAAAATATGTATCAGTACCTGTATCAGCTCCTGCATCACATACAACACATACTGTTCCTTTAACTAAAACTATTGTGTCTCCGACTTCAGTATCATACTCAACTCCTGCTTTTGACCAAACCAAGTATGTAACTTCAGGGTTGTCTTCATATTCTTCCCATACACCTGTTATTGATTCTCAACCTATTAAGACTTCCATTACTTACTTGCAAGCTCCTCTAGTTTCCCATATGTCATTCTCTGGCTTAAGAGCTAGTTATGCTTGGTAAATTATTGAGATTTTCCCATCAAAAATCAACATTTCAAAAAAAGGTCATTAATTGTAAGGTCAAAGGTAGTTAGAAATGAAAAAATGGTATGCGCGACTGACCGCTTGATTAAGTTTAAGATATTATTTTTAAAAATGTTACGTTTATGACTTATGTAAGTTAAAATTATATCTTGTGAAATAAATTGTTTCTCCATCATATCTGTGACTCATTTTTTTTCCTCGTAGTTTCTAGGCAATGAGTAAGTCTGTGTGTAAATTATTTACACCTTGAATCGTAATTATCATGCCTTAATGATATCCTATTTGGAAAATAAACATTTGCTCTAGTAGGTGGAGTTAGCAACATTTCACACAGCCAATTTCTACATTCTACACGATAATTATTAGGCAATGTGTTAACTTTGAAACACACTATTAAGTTCTAGTTCCAGACAGAATCAACATTCTAGCCAATTACGAGTTATACTAGAATAATCTCAACTTTTGTGTACAAAGAAAAGTAAAAGGATAGTTAATGATACCTCTTAGTACTCCACTACCGTAAGATATTGAGGCTCAGTTGGTTTTGTTATTACTAAAGTTTTTGATTCAAAAAGTTGAGCATTATTTCGTACGTAGACCGATAATAACAAAATAATAAAAATAAATAGTGACATTGATACAAATTGAAAGAACAAGGATCAATGTAAGCCACAGCCACAAATGGACACTTTCCTTGAGTCTTTGTACGGTATTTAAATGATAAAAAATTTAAGTTATGTGATCATTTCCTTTATTGATATTTCCGAAAGTATTTTTAAATGCTACAAATAAAAACGTATGCAAAGGTTGTGTAGTTGCTGTGTAAATTCAATAGAAGTTTCAAGTAAAGGTGTATCTTGATACAAATTCACTTAAAATCATCGGTGGTCAAGAAGAAATATTTGTTTTAGAAAGGCCAACATACAATTAACGAAAAAGTTTATATATATTTATTTATATTTATTTATTTATATATGCTTTATTGTATGTACACCAAGTTAAATCATAGAAAATGAAACTTAAAGCTAAAATACAAAACATACCAGTTTATTATATACCCAACAAAAACACACAATTTTAAATTTTAACATCCAAATTAAGCTACGTGTAAGTCAATATATTTTTTTCCAATACAATATAATATAAAAGTACTTATCTGAATAATTTATTAGTAAAGTAAAGAAAAAGTAAAGTAATCTTATTCAGTCCCAATAATTATGCTTTACAAAGCCCGTCGAAAAAAGTTAGCTACGTCTATATTTAGCCAACGAAATACAACAAGTAAAAACGTTTCATTATTTCAATTAAACGAAAAATTACGTGCCGAATTGTTAACTGAATTGAACCTCCTCCTTTTTTTGTCGATTAAAAATATAATTCATTTATACCGTAATCCATTTTAGGCAAATTCCGACAAATGCTGCAACAATATAATATTTATCCATGAGTTTTTATATTTGTTTTTATTTGGATAAAAAGCGTATGGCACTCAGCGACCTTGTAGTCTGTCTATCAGTGTCGTAATTATTTAGACTTTCCAGACATTTCTATCAACAAAATAAGCAATCAAATTTACCTCTTATTACATATTAATTTCTGCCAGCGGCTTCAGCCGCGTGAAAGTTGGAAATCATCCGAAGGGAACATATCCCCAGGATAAAAATACTCCTAGGTTCTTCTCATAAGGTCAATCTATACCAAACTTTATAAACATTGGTTCAGCGATTTGGGTGAAAATGGAACAAACAGACAGACAGACGTAAGAACTACTTTCGTATTACTAACTAGCTGTTCCACGCGGCTTCGCTCCCATCAACTGGCTACCTACCCATCTGCCCTACCTACCCTACATACAAGACTGTTGCATAACTTTAACCGTTTACGCAGCGCACGCAACGGAAGCTCTCAAAAAGAATAAATATGCCCCGTTTTTAGAACATTTTTCATTGTTGCTCCGCCCCTATTGTTCGTAGCGTGATGTTATATAGTGTATAACCTTCCTCGATAAATGGACTACCCAACACAAAAATAAATTTTCAATTCCAACCAGTAGTGCCTGAGATTACCGCGTTCAAAGAAACAAACAAACTCTTCAGCTTTAATATATAGTATAGATAATACCATGGATAATATTTGCTGAGATATATAAAACGCATAAGCACTAATTAAAACCACTTATTTGCGTACAGTGTCCTGTTACATTACCACACACGTGCGACAATCTAAGCTTAGATTACCACACGCAAGGCGGGTCCAATCGAGGCCCGGTCACAATAGGTGACTGGTCACAGTACCGGACTCGATAAAGATGTATTGTGGCCAACATTTACGTTACACACTCGACTTGCAGCCCGCACGATTGACCTGTCCATGTGCGTTGCAAAACATAGGTTAGGCACGGCTCACATGGATGTTAGGGTGATGGATTGATCTAGTTAATGGCGTAGTTTTTATGAGGCAATGAAAGAGACAACAATGACTATTGGTAATTAGGACCATAGAAAATTGATACGTGGATTATTTCTCGTTAGGCAATTTTGGATAATAAAGTCCATTTTGTAGGTACAAGCCAAATAATTTATTCAGTTCGAGCATCAAGATTCATCATCTTGCTGCCCTTATCCCATGTTACTTGGGGTCGGCCCAACACGTTTTCTTCTTCCATACCGTCCTGTCCCTTGTCACGCTATCACTGACACCCTTTTCTTTCATATCACTCCTCACACAGTCCATCCATCTTTTCATCTTCCTCTCCCTATCCATCCGTCCACATTTATATTCATACCTCTTTTAGTAACATGCGTTTCATGCCTCCTCATCACATGGCCATACCAGGACACACGGTTTACCTTCAACTTTTCTGTCACTGGCGCCACTCGAGCAGGAAGATTCATTAGTGTTGATAAGCAACTTAATTCTAGTGATATTGTAAAAAAGCTGCTAACAAAAACAAAGCAAATGCAAATCAGCGACTTCCGAGCGACATCTGTTCTTAAATTAGACAAGAGAGCGGAGCTACAGAACCCAAGGAGTTGGAAATGGCAAAAACGGAACCCATAAAAAACAAAGTAAAAATAAAGTAGTTTATAAAGAACAACCACAGCCATAATAATATGCATAATTTGCAATTATACGTGAGTATGAATATTAAATCATGAATGTCACATATGGACCAGATAAAATTATTTCCAGTTCAAAGCCTTTTAAGTTATCTCAAGTAAAACCACAAAAAAAAAACATTGAATCGGAAGTAAAATCTTTTAGTCTTTTGTTCCGTACTTTTCCCTTAAAAAAAAACGAATGTCAAATGTTTTGTCAAATGTCGTATGCGCAGCGACCGCTGGGCAATAGACACAATGGGTTGGTGCAACTGAGGCCGGCACAGGAAGAGGTGCCTAGACGATATAGAAGCGTACCGCGAGGGCTGATTACAGGCAACAGGGGAAAAGAGTTCTTGGATGGACTTGAAGTAGGACTTTTTTCAATAGGAGGACAGGATAATCTCATAAAAAATTACTTTAGAATTTAGACAATGGTTTCAACAGCTTATGTAATGAAAGATTCAAGTGTAGATTGGCAAATCAAAAACCAGAAATTTGCCCGTTTTGTAAAGTAGTGGGCGAGAGTGTTATTCTCGGCAACTGTCATGTTATGTGAATACGACGACAACATTATCTCGGTCATGAATCTTGATTCGTGACCTTGTAAAAAGAACACGATGTATGTTTTGTTGACATTTATGAATTACAATGGGTTTGAACTCGTGCCACGCTTTTGTCGAAATGTGTGGCAATTAATTTCTTGCAGGATTTTAAGTAAAATTACAAATTCACTTTTTGGTCACGTTCTTCATTTCAGTAATGAAGAACGCGATCGTGTCCCTGAAAGGCCCTGGCTTTACGCACGATGTTCTTCCGTACTTCATTCGTTTCTCAGCTTCTGTCAGGTTGGTTGTAACAGAGAGCCCAGTGAGGGCGGTTACCTGGTCTGACCAGGTAACCGCCCTCGGACTTAGTCCGAGACCTTGGGGACCTATCTTCATTACTAGGTTAAATAAAGCAATTATTACATTTCTTAATTTCCAGCAATGTTTGATAAATATTCTGTCCGTTTTTCTTACATGTATTTTTAATTTTGAAACATATTTAATCCTATAAATACTTTTAATACTTTACTTACAATCTTATCTTACATATTGTATATCTATTTGTTTTTAATGCTACCTATTATATACATGATTATAAAATTTAAGCATAAATATATATCTGTTTGTTCCTATTAATAGTTTTCTGCGCTATTACTATGCAATAGCTTGAGAATTCTCTACTGTGGATTTTGTTTGTAATTAACTCTTTTAGGTTTTCTGTATTGATCTCAATTCCAAGTTCCTGTTCAAGATTATATCTCTAGCCATAGGCCGGGCAGTCAGTCAATAGGTGTGCCACTGTCTCGTCAATATTGGGATCGCATGTACATGATGGGCTTTCTTTACACTTGAACCTGTTCATGTATTTGGAAAACCCACCATGGCCTGTCAATATTTGGGTTAGTATGTCGGCTTCAACTTTTTGACGATTATAAATGCATCGACAGCGTCTGGGAAGAAAACGGTCACTGGTCATAATCCGGCCTCTTCTTTGATTTTAGTGCCGCATCTTTAGCCAACTGGTCGGCTCTCTCATTTCCCTCCAGTCCCGCATGAGCCTTAATCCAGAATAAAGCTACATATTTACCCTGGTTTTTGAATTTTAGCAAATTTTTCCTGGTCTCAACTGTGAGGGGATGAGGAGAGCGGTGGTTTGCGACCGTTTCCACTGAAGATCTTAAGTCACTGTAAATCCCGTAAGTTTCTCCAGTGCACTCTTTTATCTCCCTCGTGGCTTTGCATATGGCCAGCAGTTAGCCTGGTAGACCATGCAGTGGGACGACAGCTTCAATTTCTGGCACTTGGTTTCGACGCCATTGCTCCAAAGAGACAATGGCGCTCCCACCTTGCTATTACTCTTGCTGCCGTCCGTAAATATCTGCACTGCGTGTGTGCAGTGGTTTTGCAGTTGTTCTTGGTCTGCCAGGCAAATTAACTGCAGGCTCATATGTTCCGCCGGGTTAGGTGCCTGCGGTTAGGTGAGCGGCCGCGGGGTCTTTTTCCTACCCACCTTGCCCATCACCACTAACCTCTCTAGATTGCCTGGTTCCCGACCGGCAATGTGACCAAAGTAGCTGAGAATCCTTCGCTAGCAGAGCGTGGTTAATATTCATACCTTTATGTAAATGCACTCAGAGCTTGGATATGTTTATATGAAATCGAGATTTCTTTTGCATTTAACAGTTCAGATCTTAGCATAGATTTTAGTTCGCGATAATATTTTCCATGTATGTTGCTTAATTTTTCTATAAATATTGCTTAAAATATCTTCTACGTGATCTGGCATTTGTCCTAAAATTAACAAACAAGTATTTTAATAAATGACACAAGAGTTATACTGATTTTTAACATAAATGTTGATTTATGAAGTATAATCTCACAAAATGTTAAGTGTTAATCAAGAAATATCAAACGGTAGTATATCTCAACCGAGTGAACCGGAACTACATGAACGACTTAATTTGAATAAATGAATTTCAATGAACTTAAAGATCAATGGCTACAAAATAGTTGATTTATTACGTGCATGGATAATTTTGCGTAATGTATTACCGATCTTAATGACTTTTAAGTTTATAGATGACTGCAGCAATGTTGTAGTGGGGCTGGGCTGGTCACACCTGCCGAAATAGCAACTATTTGTAGTCCTGACACAGCGAGCAGCAAATTGAACTGTGATAATTTAAAAACAAATCTTACATAACTTACAGAATCCCTCTCTTGTTTTTTTTTTTATTGTACATAGGCTTGCGCTTGACCACTGTCTCACGTAATAGTAAGTGATGATGTGGTGGAAGGTGTAGCACGCTTGCCTAGAAATAACCTATTCGCTCTTGACTTAAAGAACCCCAGGGTTGTAGACTCCGGCAGGGAATTCCACTCCTTAGCTGTACGCATAATGAAAGTATTTCCAAAACGTTTAGTGTGTATGGGTAGGATGTCCACCATGTACCGATGGCGCATCGCCGTACGTCTTGTAGTTCGATGATAAAACGGGCTTGGCGGAATTAGATCATGCAATTCCATCGCAGACACCCCGAAATGCAACCGATTAAAAACCGACAAGCTGGCAACTCGGTGACGATGTTCAAGGCTCTGGAGCTTTGACTCAACCAGTGCCCCAATGCCAATGAGTCTCTTCGCTCGTTTTTCGATCAACTCAAATTCATCAAGCTGATATTTGGCAGATCCGTCCCAGAGATGAGAACAGTACTCCGTGCAAGATCGGACTTGCGCTTGATACGACTTAAGCAGCCTTTTCTTTAAAATCAAAAGTAACAACCATATAAAACACAATATCTGTGATGATAACTTTAAATCAGTTTACATCAATCAATCAAAATGCCCCTGCTTTTCCATATCGCAAGGTACAGAATTTACGCTGGTGCACGGACCCCTCTACGACGCATTGTTGATGCGTATAACACCCACTTCATTGATTTGGATATAATCGCGCTTACACACTATAAGATCAAGAAGTTGGTTAAAAAGATGGCTATTGAATCTTTAGAATAGCCATTATATACCCACTATATAAAATACGTACGAGTACTTCTTACTTCAGCTACAGCTGCTTCTTGAGAGCAGTGGTGGCCCAGTGGTAACGGCCCCGACTTACGTGTCGTAAGTCATGAGTTCGAACTCAGGCAGGCGCTTTAACTTGTGTAAATTATTTCATCACTACTGCTCTTTAAACGGTGAAGGAAAACATCGTAAAGAAACCTCATCCTAGAACCAAAAATACGAAGACATGTGACATCCACCAACCCGCACTAGGCCTGCTTGGTGGATTAAGGCCAATGACCACACGCATCCTCTATGTGAGAGAGCTCTCTTTCAAAAAGAGGATGCCTGTGTCCCAGCAGTAGGAGCATTATAAGGCTGATGATGATGACTTCTTACTTTCCTGTAATATCAACGCACGCATTAAATTTATCTCTAAATTATTATTTCGCGGTCATTGGTGTGGTATACATGTTTATCTGTTTTAATTTTATTCTGTCATAGTTATATTGTAATGTGTAACTGTTTTATGTCCCAATAAAGTAAAAACACTGTTTAGCCTTTTCCCAACCATGTTGAAATTAGCTTACAGTTTAACCGGATGCAGCAGAGTACATGCATACATGGAGCGACTGCCTATCTGACCTCCACAAACTAGTAACTGTTCGTTAACTGACTATCTGTAAAAACATTGATGTTATTTTGCTTCTTTAGCTGCGAAGTACAAAATTACAAACTTTTCGTGGACCATTTTTAGTATTCCGTACCCCAAAAAAAAAACGGAACACTTATAGGTTCACATTTTTGTCCGTCTGTCTGTCAAGATCCTTTATCACGTGAACTCGTGGAGGTATCATGTTGAAATTAAAACCATATACAGTTCCCTCAAGTCTACAGTTCCTTACAGCTGTGAAAAAATCAAACTTCTAAGTCAACGTAAAAATACGACCGTTGATACGACCGTTTATGCCACACAAAACATTATTATATTTCGACACTCTAAAGGGAATCAAAATTTATGGGATTCTTTCCGTTGACCTATAATCATGAAGTTTAGCAAGAAGCAATGTCGTTTATCACGAAAAGGGAAAATCCGAAAACCGTAAATTTTACTTAAATGAAAAAAAAAAATAACTTATTTGCAGTTGCTAAACTTACCGTGACTTATGTCTATGTATGAGGACAGCAGTTTTCCAAAGGCAAAGTTAATTTTATACCTTAATTCAGTTTATCTTTTCGTTAGACCAATATTTGGTGCTTTCATTGTTTATTAACTTTATTGGACCAATCACTAATTGGACCAATCCCGCCTAAAGGCTAAGTATTTTGGTGGAAGTAGCTGTTTGTACGGAACCTTTGATGCGCGAGTGCGACTCGCGTTTGGCCGGGTTTTTTTTAGCTTTTTCGGACTACCTGTGATCCAAAGTCCACATTTTGGCAACCAATAAGCTAAAAGAAACAGACCACTGGTCGTTCACATTAGCCCTTGACTGAAAAATCCAGCTGACATGGACATGAAATCTTTTTGCTTAGAAGTGGGATATTACAGACTGTCAGTAGCAGGTAACAGTCATAACGTTCAGCCGAAAGACGTCCACTGCTGGACATAGGCCTCCCCCAGGCGTCGCCACATTGACCGATCCCGTGCGTCTCGCATCCAGCGCCTTCCCGCAACCTAAACCAGGTCATCAGTCCACCTAGTGGGAGGCCTTCCAACGTATCGTCTTCCGGTTCGCGGTCGCCATTCCAGAACTTTTCGGCCCCATCGGCCATCCGTTCTGCGAGCAGTGTGCCCTGCCCACTGCCACTTAAGTTTAGCAATTCTTCGGGCTATGTCGGTAACTTTGGTTCTCCTGCGGATATCATCATTTCTGACGTGATCACGCAAGGAAATTTCGAGCATAGCCCTCTCCATTGCCCTTTGGGTGACTTTGAGCTTTCTGATAAGGCCCATTGTGAGCGACACGTCTCGGTCCCATAGGTTGGTTGTTTACTTCGCCGATAAAGAATTGAGATATAAAATCACAATTTCTTGCTTTTTCTGCTATATTTCTTCAAGTGTCAATTAGCAGACACAATAGTAATTACCATTTTTTTAATCCGATTCGGCAATATGGACAGTTAAGAGGAATGTTTCCTATTAAAAAAAATATAATTTGTATAAGTATAATACCCCAATATCGTTATAAATTATAGCTATATTTCTGTCAAGATTCATAAAAAACCGTTCAGTATGTGTGTGTGTGTGTTGTGTGTGTGTGAAAGGGTAACAAACATCCATCCATCCTCACAAACTTTCACATTTGCAATAGTAGTGAGATTTCAGATTAGATAAAGATAATCCTAAGTGATCTAGATACATGTCAGCCAGCCTTTTGAAATACCAGTATATTGCCCTTAGACAAAAGCACTTCTAGACTTGCATAACCTTATACTAAAGTTTCATATGAAACTATATGCAAACCACAAAGTAAGCTGTCGTAAAGGATTATCTAAAGCAGGAATCAACACTTTAGGATCTAGATTGAAGAGAAATAAGAATGTTAAATAAAAAAGGATCTCTCAAAAGACTCACTTTTCAAGATGACTGTTGAAAATAAAGCTTAAAAGATAAGCAAAGATGATTAAGGATGTTGAAATAAAAAGTGTTTCTCAAGGTCCCTAAAATACTATTTCAAGATGACTGTTCAAAATAAAGCTTAAAAGATATGCAAAGATGATTTTAAAAGAAATATTAAAAAGTCACAAAAGTTTTATGGTTCAAAAGTTATAGAAAATCCTGTATAAGATCAATAGCATCTTTGTGTTTGCTAATACAAGCCCTAGTGCCAAGCTATGTAATTTAGACATTTACTCGGAAATTTAATGGTAGCGGTCACAGAAAGGCCTTTATCCCATGGGGCTAGGCAGAAACTACAGAACGACACAAGAAGACCAGAAAATAAATAAACCTTAAATATCTTTCTATTGTTATTGAATTTCGTAAAATAACGATAAGTTATATCATATTCTGTAAGCAGTATCTAACTTATTCCTGATGGTATCATACTGTGAAACACTAATTTCCCAAAAGACTGCTTCATATTAGTCTGGATTACATAAAACCAGACTTAATATAAAATCAAAAACGGCCAAAAAGCTATATTGTAATCTAAATAGGTATCATACTTGATCAAGCCGTATCGTGGTCCTAATTAAACATGACAATATTAATTTCTTCATCAAAATCGATCATGAAACTAATGATCGGTATTGTAGCAGCTTGTACCAGTATTAGCAGATCAGCAAGATAAGAGCCTATATAAAGACAAAGTGACATTCTAACTGCTATAATAACGATAGTCAAAAATCAACAATGTATGGAGTTAATATCAATCTATCAAGCCTTTTCCCATGTCATTTAAAATTATTTCGAAATTTAAGACTGTGCCAAAGATATAAGAAAGAGTAATTTAATGAAATACGTCTCAGCGCATAATATCCTTTTCTGAAAAAGTCATTTCTCAGAATGTCCTTTTCTCGTAATGGCCCTTTATCAAACAGAAAATTATAAAAAAAAAAAAATGTTTATAAAAAAGTCAATCAAAAAGAACTGTAATAATTAGGTACTCCACAAAAATTAAATTTAATTCTTCTTCTAGTCATTAGTTTTGTTATTTATAGCAGGTACCTTTAATATATCAGGTCATTACATATTATGAAATTGGCGTTTTGTAAGGGAGGAACATAAAGTCGTTTTTATTTATTAAATATTTATTTAATCAAAGTATGTACCATTGCTATCTATGCACTTTTGGCATCTCATAGGTAGTTCATTGGTCTCTTTACTAAAATAACAATTCGGACGGGAATCAATAAAATCTTGAAGGCGCTTTAGACTGCCCCATCGGAGTTGAATTTTTTCCCTTGCAAGAAGTTATCCAAGTTTAAAAAAAAATGGTAAATTGTTGGAGCAAGGTCCGGGGAGTACGGTGGATGTCTTAGACAATCCAATCGAAGCTCCTCTAATTTGGTAGCCGTCTGTTGTGCAGTGTGTGGTCTAGCGTTATCCTGAAGCAACAGTGGCCTAGAGTGATTGACCAGCCTCGGCTGTTTAGCAGCTAGCTTTTCCATCATGGTTTGCAGTTGCTGACAATATACATCCGCCGTAATCGTCTGGCCAGATTTAAGAAAGCTGTAGTGAACGACACCGGCACTAGTCCACCAAACGCTCACAAGTAATTTTGAGTAAATTTTCGCTTGGGGCAGGATTTGGCTGGTTTGCCAGGGTTCAGCCATTGCGATTATTGAACAGTATGCACTTTTCATCACAGGGAATGGATCGATTTAAAATCCCTTCATTATTGTGCCGGTTGAGTAATGTAACGCAGCAGTCAACGCGCGTTTCTCGGTTTGCTGCACGTAATTCATGAGGTACCCACCTTTCAAGCTTTTTCATTTTCCCAATTTGCTTCAAGTGGATTAAAACAGTTTTATCACTAACTCCGCCGCCTGCAGCTAACTTGGACGTGATTTGCGATGGATCCGCTTCCACAATAGCCTTCAGGCAGCTCTTCGGGCTTGTTCTGCAGGTCGAAATTTCCAGAACGAAAACGTTGGAACCAAAAACGTACTGTGTTTTCTTTTGCGACACCTTCGCCATACACATAATTAATCCTTCGAGCCGTTTCTGCAGCACTGGTGCCACGATGGAACTCGTACTCGTAAATAACGCGATATTTCAAGTTTTCCATTGTGTAAACGCACCGGCGCAAAGAAAAAACCAAAGGAGGAAAAAACAAATGAATTACGGTTTTCCAAACACAAGAGCATGAGTAAATAGCTGTATAAATTTAAAATTTGAATTCCAAACCAAAGAGGAGATATTTGAGATCAAAGTGGCCAGTACGACAAAACGCCAATTTCATAGGTAAGGACCTAATATATTAAAACTAAAATGAATCCTTATATTTATTGATCACTCAATTTTTCAATATAATCAAAGAGATAGAATATAAAAATAATTAAACACTTCTTTACAACAAAAAAATCAACTTTCAACAAATGATACCATCTAAGTAGTCAGTCAAAAATAATCAACGAAATATACCTAATCCGTATTATTATATCGCTAGAAAAAGGAATCTGGTATAGAACGATTCAAAGTGAACCCCCTAGTGTGCCCTGATTTGCCAACAGTGTGCTTAATAGGAAATTAGTCATAACAGCTCACAGACTCTGGTCTGGACACAATCCTTGCAATAAGTTTAGGCATGTAATGAGAATAAATTCCAAACCAAACTGTACCGAGTGAGATGTTGTGGAGGACGTAAACCACTTGTTGGTTAAATGTGTCAGGACCAGAGCTGGGAGACTGTCTCTGATGAGTAGATTAAATATAAAATTAATAGATTTAGGAATTTGCCAAATTTGTCAATACCTCTGTCGGAAGCAGCCAATTTAGTATATAAAATAATAGATAAGTTAGAATTAGCATATTTATGTGTATATGTTTGAGTTATGATGGGGCTGGCATGGTCTTGCCTTTATCTAGCCTTGTATGACAACACAAAAGTTAAAGAAAATATATATTTGAAAGTTATGAGCGTCGAAAGTTCCATATTTCAACACTAATTTTAACGCATCTTTGGGAGGCAATGAATAAAATTGTTTGTAACATTTTAGTAGATATTCCAATATATTACTTAATAATAAAAAAGCGATACTTTGTTTGAAACTAATAAAGTTGTATAATACTCACAACGGATCTTTGTGTCTCTGAATTGGCTGCAAGAGCCTGCGCAGTAGCTATTTTTGTGTCGATATTGAAAGTGAAGTTATCATTGTATAACTGTCCCTTTCTCTCGCTTATGTTTGTCGCATCATCCTATCTCGCGTACTCTATGCAGTTAAACTGTGTCTTGCGCATTAATTGACAGAACTAACTTCAGAGGCACAAAGATCCACTGTGAATATTATATCACTGTTAAAATGTCCTTCAAAGTTTCTGTTCACCCCTGCGTTCCTATTCACCCTCCGCGGTAGTAGCTGTCCTATCACAAAGTTTATAATAGAGACAAATTAATCAGCCGCGAGATAGATTACTGTTCTAAGTAAAACTAAGGAGGAAGTCACAAGTTGAGCAGTTCATTCATTGATAAAGAGTGATTTCGAAACTGCTTGTTTATTATTTAATGATCAAGAACTTGGCAATTAGTTGGAAGTGTGATTCATAGATGAAGCCATGGTTATAACGTCTTATGAGTGAAGGAAGGACTAATAGACAAGGGCACTGAAAAATTGCGAAAGTGATTTCCTAGTGGTATAAAGTAGAAAATCGAATGAGTCAAGTCTGTAAAAAGTTGAACAACAATAATAAGCCAGACCAATCTATCGATCGTCGATCGACGACATCGCTCAACGTCGATCGAAATTGATCGACTGGTCTAGTAGCTTTAATTTATCGACGGATACCGTGCGACTAACCAACCGATCCAATGCTGACCAATGGCACCGGTCGACGTTGTCGATTAACCCTGGCTAATCCATCAGCTCGATCAGCGTCAATTAATCCATTCTACCATCGATTGATCCTCGATCGACAATCAATCGATTGGTCTGGTAGAAACTCTCGATCGACGTCGACTAATCCATTCTATCATCGATCGATGCCGTCGATCGACGATCCATCGATTGGTCTGGTAACACCCTAAAATACTTGTCGACACTTTCTGTATTCGCAGAATTTTCATACATACAAAATTACCAATGTACTGTGTATGAGGGCTGAATTAATATCAAACAGAGAAAACAGACCCTGATCTTGGGGTGTCATAGTAAGCCTACCGTGACATGAATCAACGTGATGAACTAAACGAAGGCTAAACTTGAATCAACAGTTGACGAACAGTTGAAGAACCTTAGCAGTACTGACATATTTTCGTCCTAAAGGTTGAATAAATCTTTTCCAGCGACTTTTATATCACCTTGTATACTTTGCAATCAAAAAACCTAAAATTCTCAATATACTCCTAATGGTATAGTTTTCGCATACGTTACATATTAGTGAGTGACATAGATTTTGGGCGGTCAGTTTGTGACAGGGTTCTAAGTATAACTTGTGATAGGTACTAGACCACATTTGGTACATAAGACTGCGCTCGCGGGGGTAACGAGTCTAGTATAAAAGTGCCTGTATGTATACAGACCGTATCACTTGCCGTAGTGGATTTTATATATCATAATGGCTGCTAAGGTACTTTGTTTTATAGTGTTCTGTGCAGTTTAAAAAATAATGTATCATATATTTAGCGAATATTGGATTTTTTTGCAACGACTGATACATTTTCGCAGTTTATCTTTCTAGTGTTATGGAAAGGATTAAAAAAAAATACCATACCTAACAATCATAAATAAAAACAAATATGTATAAAAGAGGATTATACTACTTTAGTTAACTTTGTTACTTTGGTTATCTTTGTTATTACTTTTAGGTTGTTTTTATTTGAAGGAGGAAAGGTTTTTTGTTGCAACAGTTCTCAAACATCCGCGTAAGAAATGTCATTAGAAGCATAAAAAGGACATCCAAGTGTGGAATTTGCTATACCCTGCCCTGCCCTATCCTTTTGTGTAAAACCTGTCTGTTTCTTATATTCGTGTGGCTTTAACTTTTCCTTTTTTTTTACAGTTACTAGTCCTTTTGTGCGCGGTGGCGACCGCCCGTGCCGGTGGCCTGTATGGTGGCGGTGGCCTGTATGGTGCCGCTCCCGTGGCCACATACGCGGCAGCTCCCGTGGCCACATACGCCGCAGCTCCCGTTTACAAGAGCTACGCCGCGCCGGCCGTGTCGTACTCCGCGCCCCTCACATACGCCGCCCCAGTGGTGAAGTCAATCGCTCCCGCAGTTTCCTCCGTCTCATCGTACTCCACACACACCGCCCACGCGGCGCCTCTGGTGGCTAAGTCTTACGCTCCTGTTGCGACCTATGCCGCTGCTCCCGTGGCCACATACGCCGCACACGCCGCTCCCATATCGTACGCTGCTCCAGCCTACGCTGCGCACGCAACATACGCCGCACCCGCTGCATACGCCTCGCATGCAGCGTACGCCGCCCCCGTCGCCACATACTCCGCTGCTCCCGTCGCGTACAAGTCTTACGCCGCTCCTGCTGTGACATACGCGCACTCCGCTCCCGTTGCGTCATACGCTGCGCCTTCTTACGCCTCATACGCCGCTGCGCCTTCTTATGCCTCCTACGCCGCTGCGCCTTCTTACGCGTCATACGCCGCTGCCCCAGTCTACAAATCCCTGTCTTACTCCGCGGCTCCTGCTGTCTCTCATGTTGCATACAACGGCCTTTCAAATTACGGCTGGTGATCATCTTATCGACTGTACCAATTAAGTGTTTATGTTTGTATATATACTTTTATACAATGAGAATAAAATTTATAAAATGAAAAATATGTTTGTTTTCTGGATACCTGTACAGAATCTTAAAAGCATTTACTAGAACCCGAAGAATATAGAGGTAGGTATACATAAACTACTATCAGGAAAAATCTTTCATTAAATTGGGTAACCAAAACCTAGAAGTTAATCTATAGCAGTAAACAGCATCAGCTCAACAATTGAAATGTTGTTTATTTTGTACCGAAAATAATCTTACAGTACATAGGTGGCAAAGTAGATTTACGAGCTCGTAACCTTCCTGAAATAGAAAGGGATATAGGGACATAACCTTCAAAAATCTAAAACATCATGACGTATTTGTGTGTAATATCCCATTAATAGATCAGTGTTTAAGAATATTGTGCATTACGAAAGTTGTGTCCTACTATAAAATAATCAATATCAAACGGGAAAAGGAAAATCCGGTCTAAATTAGTTAAATAAGACACTAAAATTATTATAAATTTAATGAAAGGAAGTACTGTATAATATTTATGTATCCATCGATCTCATAATCACAGTTTAGGATAAAACAAAAGATAACACTCCTTAAGCTTAAGCTTAAAAAACCTACAAAAAATGCACTAATTGGATTATAATCATTAACATTCCGTACAAAATTCCGACAATTCATAACTATATGATGTGTTAATATCATGATAGGCATCATTATAATCTTCGTCATTGTCTTGAACAAGGTTAAGAAATTGATGTCGAAAGTATGGGAAGTAGCCTTGTCCAATGTCACGCAACCAGCTAACTTATCACGCACTACTTTGACAAGGTATGTAATTATGTAAATAGTCACAAAAAATGTTGTGATTCTGAGTAGAAGTTTAATTTCGACAAAAAGATGTCCAGTGCTGGACATAAGCGTTGCAACATCGATCACTCCTGTACGTCTCGCAAATAGCGTACTCCCAAGGCCCTCAGTATAGGTCACCTTGTCTGTACCTATTACAATAAAAAAAACTAGAAATTAAAATTGTTTATCCGTATAGATACTTTTCGTAGAAACGGAGGTCAAGAGATTACCAAACATATTATTTTCTGAGTTTTGTATCATCCTTTATCCACAGTATTAGGGTTTGGATATTCCCCAAGGCAGGATCCGAGGACTTACTTATTTGGAAGCTTCCACAACGTCTGTATCATTTGCGTCTTATCAAGATGGTCTAGGCCTTGTGGACGTGACAAGTAGCTCATAGAAGATAATTGCGGACTCTAAGACCAAAAATGTGTTACTTCGTAGGATCATTACGAAATATTTCTCACTTGACATAGATTAGATTTTAATAGTAGGTACTTGCGTGTATTTAGAGCATTGCAATGACTTGCATTACTAAGTGATCATATTAAATCTTTATTTCCCATGTTGATCTAGGCAGTGAAATAAAAATGTCTTGCCGTTTGATTGCGTAGTTGCGAGAAGTTCTAGAAGTAAGAGAAACGGCGTAGTGGCTTGATGGCATTGGGCTACTTACACTCAGTTCTATTTATAGCAATACCCAGCACAGTTCAATTTTACGTCTTGAGAATATTGATCTCGGAAACCTTGTCAGGAGAACATATTTTGCAGGAAACAGTCTGGGTAAACAGTCACAGAATGCCATATAAATGATGAAAAAAAAAAAACTTGAATAGCTGTGAATATGTTTCTGTTAGAACAAAAAGGGGCCCGCATATCTAGAGCTACCTGACAAACAATTAAATTACAATTTGAATTCAATCAAACAAGTTTTTTTTTTTAAACTTTGCCCCGCACTAGGAATTTATTCCTGTATCGTGGATGCGTTTACAAACATATAAACTCACATACACAACACCCAGAGCCGGACAATTATCTGTAGTTCATACAAATATTTGTTTCGTGCTGGAATCGGACTCGAACCCGCGACACGCAGCGCAGCAGTCAATCGCTCAACCACTGGGCCAACCGTGCGCTCAACTGTTGTACCTATAGTAGTCAAATGCTACAAACTAAACATGACAAAGTCTAAGACATTATGTGACATAAATAATTCATGATTGTGTTGATTAAATAACAATACGACAGTAAGTGACCAGTAAATAACATACCTAACTAATAAAAAACACATGTCAACAATCTCATTATTTGTTAAATTCTCACATATAACTAAGTTTTATTGCACAAATAATTCGCACACGCCCGCAATGTCTCGCGCAACGTTCATTCAGCAACTGGTCACATTTTTTGGATATCATGTCAATTGGGCTACAGTTTTATGATGCACAACTACACGAGTGCTTAATACATACCAGCTTGTGTTTGCGACTTCGTCTGCGTAGCAAATTGAGAAATTATTGGTTCACCTTATAAATTTCTACCTGCTTTTCCATCCCCCTTAAGGGTGATTGCAGAGTTAAAAAAAACATTTTGCAAAAAAATACTACCGACTTCCAAATACAAAACTACAAAGTGAAAAATAACTTTATTTTTTGAAATCGGTGTCTTTCGTTCTTTCGTAGGTACCAATTTTTTTGCGTTATGGACACCGACTTCAAAAAATAAAGTTTTTTTTCGCTTTGTAGTTTTGTATTTGGAAGTCGGTAGTATTTTATTGCTAAAAGTTTTTTTATTTTTCACTTTTTAGTTGTACTATACTATACTAACCTAATAGGCAAGTTGGTAAAGTAACTATAACGCCAGAATAGATTTCATGAAACTTAATCATAACCGGCGAAATGAGAGATCTGCGTACGGGGGTACGCAGATCTCTCATTTCGCCGGTTATGATTAATAACCGGTCAGAGCGTACTGGCGTAATGTTATGATCTGAAATGGTGTAAACAATAAACAGACATGCGATTGCAGCAATCCCGAGAGATTTGCCATTATTGAAGAGTTCTGTTGTATATATCCGAAGTTCTTCATCAGATCTTCACCAAATTAAAATGGTACCAATTTCGAAACATACTTTTTCTAACAAAAAAAGAATTTTCAAAATTGGTCCACAATTGACGCAGATATCGGTGAACAAACACAAAAAAAAAAAAACAACAAACATAATGTCGAACATAGAACCTCCTCCTTTTTGGGAAGTCGTTTAAAAACTAACTCCCATATCCTTCCCAGAGTCTCAAACTATCTCCATACCAAATATCATAAAATCGGTTTAGCGGTTTAATCGTGAAAAGGTAATAGCCAGACAGACAAAGTTACTTTCGCATTTATTGGAAGCATATGGACACATGGATGGCACAACATGTTTATAAGGTGATAATATTATGTTTCGTACCATGATGAGTAGGTTGGTTGTCGTGAACAACAGATGGTTACGTTTTAATACTCTTCGCTCTTTTGCATAAATTCTTCATTAATGAAATTTTCTTGTATTATTTTTCTCTCGTTTCTAAGTTGTCATGAAGATCGTCTTTCTAGTGGTCACGGGGGAATATGACTGTTTATAACAGAAACTGCAGGTCTTCATCCTCATTCTTACATTCGATATAGCGATGTTTTACCTGATATGTTTTTGACCGTTGACTGTTTACCGTTGGTGTAGACGTGTTCTTGAGTGGAAAACACGAACGGGTAAATGTAACGTGGGACGCCCTCAGGCTAGTTGACGTTATAGTTGAGAAGATCTTCGCAGGATAGCTGGTAGCAGCTGGATGAGAGCTGCTGTAAATCTAGGGGCTTTCCGCATCCAGCGAATCCCCGCAACCTACATCAGGTCATCAGTCCACCTGATGGGAGGCTTTCCAACGCAACGTCTTCCAGTTCGCGGTCACCGCTCCAGTATTTTTCTGCCCCATCGGCCATCCGTTCTGCGAGCAATGTGCCATGCCCACTGCCACTTAAGTTTGGCAATTCTTTGGGCTATGTTACTGACATAGCTGGCCCTGGTTCTCTTGCGGATCTCTAATTTTTTTATTTGTTCACGCAAGGATACTCTGAGCATAGGCCTCTCCAGTGTCTTTTGGGTGACTCTAAGCTTTCTGATGAGACTCATTGTTACCAACCACGTCTCATATCTATCAGTACAAAAAGCAAAACACTTGCAAAAACTGGCCGGTACCTACTTTGGTTTTGTATCTACAAATTTATGAAAAGTAAAAAAACATAATCTTTAAGATTTGCAATTCTTGCGGGCCTCTATATTTTGGGGCATCTATCCCACGTAGGGGATAGTTGCCTAATCTATGTAAATTACGTTTGCGATAGATGCCCCGCCGAAAAACAGGACATCTATCCCGCAAAAACTTTGATCGCATTTTGCCTTCCCATGTAATCGCTCAGAGACCTGAGACACGGTCAACTTAGTGGTAATTGGAAAATCTTTCGATAGATCAATAAAATAGCATGCGATTTATCCATAAAACTAGAGTAATTAAAATCGGGCAACTATACCCCTGGGGCAACTATACCCCTAGGGCAGCTATACTCCTGGGGCAACTATCCTGGTTTTACCCTATTGGACGAAACTATTTCCTAGGCTGCTACTGAAATGCCAGATGGAAAACACCCTTAGCCTGTCCCGAAAGTCAAACCCAGGACCTCATGTTAAGCAGTTACGCTTGCAGTCACTCGACCAACGAGGTTGTGTATTAAATAATAGTTTCACTGATTTATACACACAACAAAAAGTAGACAACATCCGCAATGAATACAGGGTTATTTAATGGTGATACAATTCATCCAAAAACATATTTGGAAGATTGCCAAAACATATGAGTATTTTTCGGTTTATTAATGTGTATGAAACAGGGTTTTATTTATGTATTATTATAGTAAACGATGGGGAAGTTGTTCAACCTAGATATTAAAGTTATTTATCATTATGATTGGTGTGTAAAGTTCTGTATTTCTTTTTTTTCACATAACGGAAAAGCTATGGTTTGTCTGTTCTTATTTTCTGTAGGGTAATTTGTATTGTGAGCTAGATTTAAAAAAAATGGTGCACCACCATAAACTTAAATAATGGATCCGGCTCAATATTATATAAATTTGTTTGTTGATGAGTTTTCAGTCAAAATATTTTTTATATTATATACTAGCTATGTTGCCCGTCAAAATCGGTCCAGCCGTTTCGAAGATTACCCGGGAACAAACAGACAGATAGGCAGACAGACACAAATAAAAAAAAATGCGTGTTTATTATTAGTACTGTATAAACTTTCACATGCATTCAGTAAGACGTTGATATTTTGATATTACATAAAGCCACTTCAATTTTATTTATTTGTATAGATAGTAGGAAAAATCAACTGTTACCAACATTTTATCGAATTATGCAACTATAAAAGCAGATATTGCACCCAAATTATACTCAACTTACTTGCAAACTACAATCAATCTGCCTAGCCTTTTCCCAACTATGTTGGGGTCGGCTTCCAGTCTTACCGGATTCAGCTGATTACTTGTGTTTTGTATGGAGTGACTACCTATCTGACCTCCACTACCCAGTAACTAGGTAACACGATACCCCTTGGCAAGACTTGGTGTCAGATCTCAAGCTTCTGACTACCCGTAACGACTGTCAAAGAACTTCAAATAACAGCCGGGACCAACGGCTTAACGTGCTTTCCGAGGCACGGAGGAAACTCGGTATGTTAAAATGGTCATCCATCCACGGACCGACCTCGTCAAGCGTTGCTTAACCTTGATGATCGACCAGTGCGGCTGTTATTATTTTTCCACGAGCTCCTCAAACAACTTACTTACAAACAACAAGCATGAAATTACTAGGAAGTCATAGCTATGAACAACAAGAACTGTCCACCAACATAGGTACTTGCAAAACAAATTACTTAGGCCGAAACAAGAAGTGTTGAGTAATAATTTAGACAAGAAGTTACGAGATGGAAGAGCTGTGTCACATAAAGGCCTATCTTTTATTGTGACAACACATGTTGCATGCAAGTGTACAAACTTGTTATCCTTATTGACTTATTATGAAATCTGGTCCTTCTGTCCGAGCTGTTGTAACTGCTAATATATTACTTGATGTGTATTTCCTTCTTGCAATATATTGTTAGGGATATTATATTATTTATTATTATATTATATTTACCCGACTTCCGAAGGAGGGTAATGTGTTTAAAAGTATATGTATGTATGTTTGTTCCTATGTGGCGTTCTAGAGACCAAACTCTTTGGCCGATTTTGATGATTCTTACGTCAATCGATTCGTCTTAACCCTGCGAGTGTCACTGGCTACATTAAAATGGGAAAATAGAAAAATGGCGGGTTATAAGCTCCATATTGTGGGGGACCACATTTTTTTTCTTCCAAGCCTATCGTGTGGGGTATCAAAATAAAGGATTTTTAGAAGTGGTTTCAAAAATATATAATTCTTATATATTTAAACGTGCCTAATTAAAAAAATAAAATAACTAAAAGTTATAAATAAAAAACAGTTAATTCAAAAAACCAAAAAACCGACTACTTAAAAAGCGAACTAAGAAGAAGTAAACAAGAAGAAAATCATGCAGTGCAGTCGGAGTTTTGATTGCTGAATTATTTATGTACTGTTTGACTCGCTTTTTATCACTATCTCGCCTGATGGTAAGCGATGATATGGTCAAGGGAGAAGCACGCTTGCCTAGAAATAACCTATTCACTCTTGATTTAAGGTCCCTAGCTTGTAGCTATCAGGAAAAAAATACTCTGGCATGGCATTTCACTCGTTAGCTGTAAGCACAATGAAATATATATTTAATGAGTGCGCGCGATTTTATTTGTATCTCGGACACCCGAGTTATGGTAGTGGTTGGAACTGGGTTTTATTTGGTAGAAGTCTGTTTTAAAACTCAGTTAGCTCCAGGCGGATTGTTCCCATGAGTTTTTCCCCAAAAAAAAGGGATATATAATGAAGAAAAATTATGTCAAAATGGAAAAGACCATTTGGTTCCACCTTTTCCGAGCTAATCCAACTACCTACAATCCAAATATAGCAGACAGAAGTTCGAAGCACTCGCCAATAAGAACATTAGTTAACACTTTAGCACTACGCAATATCAGATAGCACTTAATAGATTACAGTAATTTACTTAGACAATCAAAGCCAAATCAATTAAAGATATTAAAAACTTGAGATAAAAAGGTACCAATCACCAATTTCATAAACGTATTCAAGCTGCAACCATTAATAATTAATATAAAACAGATATGTCTAATAATACACCGTTTAAGATCATTAGTCATTTAAAAAACACATTATTTATTAACAGACGTCGCCGCAGGGCAGAACAGTATGCAAGTTGCTATACTTGTTACAAAATACACGTACACATTGACGTATATTGGTACCTAGTTTTTGTCGTGACTTGATACCGAGCCGCCAACAGGCCTATGGGTCAGCGACCTTTGAGCAACTATTGACCCCAGAATATTATATATTAATATTACAGTGGTACCTTATTAAATTTTATGTCTTTTAGTATATAGACTAGTTTTTATTCTTCGTCAAAGTGTCTTTAAAATTAACTTGAGTCAAATCAAGTAACAGAGGGACGACGGGAGTTTTATTTGTGTAGATTAAGTACCTAGTGTGCGATATACTTAGGTAGGTACTTACATGAATTTTGATTTAGTTTATTTTTTTGTTCAATTTACAAATCTTCTTAGATAGGTAAATGAATCTTGTTTATATTGATTATTATAATTCTTTGGTTCGATTTTAGTTAAATTTGCTTAAATTTTTTGCTCATTTATTAGTCATGTCTATCAATATAATATTTCCATTATCACCAGTATCAGCAACCCTCCTATATGATCTAAATCGCAATAGCGTGTTATCGAAACTGCAATCATCGCAGTAAAGAACTTTCGCAACAACGAACTTCGCGATTGTAAACTTTCGCAGTAACGTACATCGCAGTAAAGAACTTCGCAACAATGATTTACACTCGTCCCCATCCTATTGAGCTGAATTTTTGCTTACACGTTTATGTTTGGACGACAATGCACGTGGGCCTTATCAGAATATCAGCGCAGCGTTATTTCCTTTTTGGATATCGCTGCACATGCGGAGATGCCTATTTGGTCTCGCACGGGGCTTTATTTTTATTATTTTTTTGTTTTCGCTTATCTCGTGTCTCATGTGCGGATCACAAATAATACTCTTTTTTTCTTTCTTTCTTTGAATTAAAAAGCTTGTTTAAACAAGTTTTTATTTATTAAGTTACTAATTTATAATAAACTATAATTTCAAAGGAAGTTGATGAAAGCAGATCAACCGCTTTCTTTGGAGCTATAATACCGAGGTTTAGTTCTTTGTACAGCAACAAAACTTATGTCAATATACACCTCAATTTACATGAATATTCACAGAATTAACTTGCTTTTGATAACTAGTGGGATTGTCTAGATAACTTGATTCAAATATTGGTTCTTTTCTGTAATTAATATCAAGAAAAATGCATTTCATTACTTATTGGGAACAACTTAACATAATTTTAAGTCAACTATGTTTTAGGGCAACCTGAAGATCGTATTTTTGTAGACAGAGATGATATTCTCTTTTAATTCTTAATTAAGAAGATTGTGCAAGGAGAATGTTATGAAAAAATTATAAAAAATTGAAATAAAGCACAAAAATAATAATTATTATTTTATCACTCATTCTCCATATCATCCCTTAAAAGTACGTCGTCTAAAAATGTTGCCGGTGCTTTTCAGTTGGGTGATGTGCCCACCCATAAAACAAACTACCGTACCGTACATCGCGTAATCCAACTCGTATACGTAATCTGACTTTTATAGTTCTGGAGAAATTGCAATTTCAAATGTGTGATACTTAGTGTGGTAGTGTTTTCATGGTAGCAGAATTCAGCTATGGTAACATCCTTCGGTGAAGCAGTCATAAGGTCTTCGCAGGTAAATGTGACAGGGCATGCTGCGCACTCCGAGAGATGGGCCATGGTCTGCGGAGAGATGCCGCACAAGCACTGAAGATTAGAGCCATCCGAGAACCCCCACCTGTGGAGGTTGCCTTTACTGCGGTAGATCCAACTGCGGAGTCTTTTTAGAGTTTTCCAGGTCAGCCACGGCAGCTCGTGCACAGTCAGGTGGTTTGAGCTTCTCTCGCCAACTAAAGACTCATTAAAGACTTAGACTTATATTTATTAAAAAATATATATATTAATAAAAACTAATTAGAAAACGGAGAGGCATTTTCACTACAGTTCAGAACAGCATGTGTAGTAAGCTTATAATAAACTGTCAAGTAATTGCTATATAAAATCTAATCAGATTACCCCAAATGAGTGACCATTTCCTTAACTTAAACCAGATTCGTCAGTGTCTAGCTAAAGATAACAAATAGTGATAAAGCAGATTAATCTGTCCATTAGCTCCCCATTTACTTAGCACCTTTGCTCCTACAGCCGTGTGGTCCATAATAACTTATTTGCATATAAGCTTGATAAATAAATTAAATGTATTTATTTAATTTAAGACTTAAACGTTATTTATTTAATCAAGAAAAGGAGATGAAGGAACTCGTGGTTAAGTAATTTATAACAGCCGCGCGGGTTGATCTTCAAGGTGAAGCAATGCTTGCCATGGTATGTGGAGGAGACTCCTTCGTGCCTCAGAAAGCACATCTTGCCGGTGATCCGACAGTTATTTAAACATTTTTGACAGTACCTATTTTCTGTAGATAGAAATAATTAAATCTGACAACAGTCTTTCCAAGGGGTTTTCGTGTTACTTACTAGTTGCGAAGGTCAGATAGGCAGTCACAGTCGCAGTCCCTCCCGGTGGGTTCCTGCATTTTCGAGGAGGAGGGCTCAGTAGCCGTGGCTTGGTCACCCATGGTGAAGCGAAGAGGAACCCAAGGAGGGCCCGCTCGTCCTGACGAGCCGCTATGTTGGACGCTATGTCGTCGGCTTAATCGGCAAAAGCCCTGGCTTAAGCCGACGACATAGCGGCCAACAAGTATGTTTCGGTGCCGCTTGGGCAACACCGTAAGTGAGGCGGGCCGCGATGTTGTATGGGAGGCATTGCGGCTGAGGGTTGAAGGCCGCGGCGGAAGGAGGAGTGTCGGTATAGCATTGGCCGCTCTCTCTATTCCCTGCGGCCGATAAATGTTATATGGCGGGGCCAGTGATCTGACCCGTCATATGGGGACCAAGGGTGCCATACACTTATGGTCGGTCTACGGTCTTCTTGCGCCCATGTGCTGCTTTGGTCCCTGGGGAGTTCACGGCGTGCAATATGTTCTGGTGTGCCGTGTGATAGGAGTTACTCCCCAGAGGAGGGTCCAGTGACGGAGCCGCGGCGAGTTCACGGATGAGTGCTAACGTGTTCCCACTATAAGCGGCACAGGAGAACACCGTGGAGTTTTAGTGGGTTGGAGTCACACATAACTGTGCTATTTCCCCGTGGTAGCGCAGTATGCATGAGCATGTTTCCATGCAAAAAAAACAAAGATAGGCAGTCGCTCTATGTAAAAATACTGGTACTCAGCTGCATCTGGTTAGACTGGTAGCCGTCCCTAACATAATTTGGTTAGACTGGTAGCTGACCCTAACATAATTTGGTTAGACTGGTAGCTGACCCTAACATAATTTGGAATACGGCTTCTTCTTCTTAGTCGTTGTCTTCATTTCTGAAGGTCGTGCCCGTCTTGAAAAGCCTTGACGGAGTCAACGACGAGCTGCTTCCAAGCCATCCTGTCTTCGGCTCTTCTCATAGCATTGGTCACAGTGAGTCCCGTAATGGCCCTGATCTGGTCAGACCAGCGAGTAGGTGAACGTCCACGTGGTCTT